>CM065817.1:21278000-22478000 GCA_033398695.1 Orobanche coerulescens
CCAAAAAGGCAGAATCGCCTGAACTGATATCCACTAGGGCGTTACATACGTAACCAAGAAGGGTGTTACGTACGTAACCAAAAAGGCAGAATTGCCTGAACTGATATCCACTAGGGCGTTACGTACGTAACCAAGAAGGGTGTTACGTACGTAACCAAAAAGGCAGAATTGCCTGAACTGATTTACACTAGGACGTTACGTACGTAACCAAAAGGGTGTTACGTACGTAACATTCCTTTCTGTGGAGTACATGCCAAGAATGAAAGAGGGAGGTACCGAAAAAGAATCGAAATACAACGGTGAACAATTCACGATGGTACGGATGTTAGGGACCTGAAACGACGAACTTAAATGTCGAAGGAAAATATATTCCCGACTACTCAAAGATTCGGAAAAACAATCAACAAACGAAATTTTCCCAAAAGTTTGGGAGAATTTACAAAACGGCCCAAACATCCGAAATGTACGACACATGGTCGAAACACCAAACAAAAGCTCACAACGCCCATAACACGAGATGGATCTTTGGCAACCCCGAAACGGCGGTTCCAAATGACGATTACGATAATATCCGAAATAACAACATGAAACATCAAATCGAGTAAAACGAGTCCGAATCAAGCTCGAACGACAAAAAGGTTCAATATTAAATATCCTCAAAATGTCGATACGGTTACAAGCGAGTCGCCAAAAACGAAAATGTACTAAAATGAGAATAATAAGAGAAGGGAAAAATGCGGATATTACATGCGGCGCCTTTCCCGGATCTGCACGTGGGTCTCTATTCCGAGTTTCGGCCTTTGCAGACTTTGACGGATGCTGGCTTCATGTGGCATGAGGCAGTCGTCCATGATCGGGCACTTGGGACGATTGCTAGCTGCCGGGAGATGATCGCCTTGGCAGCCGATCGCTCGGAGCTGGGTCCTGTTCTAGGTCCTTCGATAGGCAAGTCTGCCTTGGTCGATTTGACTCTGGCTCGGTCGCCCGGCATTTGTGCATATCGCCTGTTGAGGTGTATAAATCTCGACACAACAGAGTTAACATCAAAAAATCTTTATCGTTCATAATTTCATGTGCCAGATTGCATCATCATAATGCATTGTGATGAGTTAGTTATAAATGATAAATATGACATGTGCTTTCTATTGGAGTCCGTTTAAAGTTACCTTGGCAAACGATCTCATAAGTTACTTTGATGAGTCATTATTCTTGTTGTTAGGGGGAGATACGAAAGATCATGTTTGAATAGAACGACTTGGAACTGTTATAGTCTTTCACTGTTTTGTCTTATCAAGTTCCTAGAGTGACAAAATAACATACATGCTGCAAACATGTCTACAATGACTGATATCCGGTTCTGAGGACATTCATCACCTAAATGGTGATCTGGTGACACCATAAGTTGTGGTAGATGGTAAGTGAGCAGGTGAATGTCCTATGCGGTTAGTGGTAAATGATATCAGAAGTCTTTTGACAAAACAGATGAGCTAATTGTATTTGATATACGAAAGCTCAATGACTTTTATTTGCACTAACACATACACAGGGTCAAGTTGATAAAAGATTTGACTTTACTGTGACCCTATAACTCGAGTGGGATATATGATTGAAGGATTTATATATATACGGACTTATAATGGAAAAGATTTTAGGATGATACATATCATTCTTTCTAAGTTGGGTTACAGTATGAGCTACGAGATTAGTTCGGTGTCACTCACACTCTTTGATTCCTTCCATTGCTGGCTAAGATGAACTTACAGTGTTGTGCAAATAGGGTAATCGATGGATTAATTTGAGCATATTCTCTCTTTGTGAATATTGAACGTTAGATATCTAATTCAATTTATTGGAAAATTAATTCGATCATATGAATTAATTAATTATTAGATAATCAATTTAATTCATAAATAATTATTACTTAGAGAAATAGTATTTAATATAATTAATTAATTATGTAAATGCATTGAGATTGACGAAGGTGTATCCGTTCGACTAGACACACAAAGGTCCGGTACATGAAATTAAATAGAACCGTCCATTTTTATCTCACGTGGTCGAATCTCCTTTATTAAAACCGAATTCTTTATTGTCTTGGGAGTTGCAGTATTTTATATACCTTTATCTTATCTTCATAAATTTTACATCTTGATTGGTGGAAAGATAAAAAGTTTATATATATATATACATATATATATATATATATATATATATACACTCTTCACGTGAATGAGGAAGAGATAGAAATGCTTATTTCACATGTTAGAAAGTGTGTTGCTCGTTTCATAAATAAGTATCAAAAGACTTTATAACAGAAAAGAGTGATAACATAATTCACAAGTTTTATAGAGAGAACAATATGGAAGACTTTTCACACTTAGCTCCCTCTCTTGTTCAAAGTCAGCTCTCTCCTTGCAAGCTACCTGTCGGCCTTGGGCTATTTGGAGGATGAGGATTTTTTGTTCAATTATCCAACGCGTGATACGTAGAAATATTGTACTTTCTGTTGGGTTTTACGTGTATCTAATACAATAAAATTAAGTAAAACGCAGCGGAATAAATTAACGAAAAACCCAGACGAGGATCTACATACAGTAATTTAATTGATTTATTAAGAGTTCATCAAATTACCTTAATTCGAAGAACGGATCTGAACCGGACTAGAAGCAGATGAATATCTCCTTCCTCTTTGGGTGATCCACACACGAACAATTCCACAAGCCGGATTGCTAGATCCTTACGAATAATATTAATAAATAGTACAACACAAATTCCTTACTTTAAGGATTGTACTATTGATCAACTAAGGGAAGACAAGATGAGATGACCGACATCGTTCTCCTACTGTAAGAGAAGGGGCCGATTTTTCTTTCTTCTTGGGGGGAGGGGGGGCGATTTTTGTGTCTTGTTTTCTTATGGTAACTTCTTGTCCAAGACCTTATATTTATACTAAGTAAACCCTAGAGTCAAACTCTAGTATTTGCTTAGTTGCTCCTCAATTTATTAAATAATACAATATATATAATATCCAATATTATATATATTACTTATTATTTAATCTTCTTATAAATATAATATCCAATATTATATTTATTATTCCAGTTGATATTTATTCCTACTTGTCTATACTTGTCGTACGCGCGATCCAAAAAGCTTATATTATGTTGGTAATTATTTAATACCTTATTAAATAATAAATCATAAACTTTTTAACGTGTCAAATCCCTTGTCACGTGATATCATATTTGAACTAAGTCATGGAGTGTGTCATACTTGTTTATGTTCAAATGCTTTCTCGATCTTAAGTAGATTAATTGAATCAAATGACTCTTCATTTGAGCATGGCCATGCATTTCCTTCAGTCCTACTTATCGAGGGCCCCAGCCGATATCTCTCTCACTAAGGAGAGGGACAAATCCCCATCTCGATTATTCATTGCCCTCTACATGACTCCCACTAATCCTGATCGCTAACTTTTATGCTAACCATGTTCCAGATGATGTTGGATTACGTCAAGGCATAGCAGTTACCATGTTGGACTCTATGATAATCTTAGGTTCAAGGATTTATTGACATACTGTTATATTGAGATTCACTTATGACATTTCCATGCAGTTATCTCAATGCGGGTCTGTCCAGTATTAGTTCTCCAACCAATACCCATAAGATTGATCTGTACCATACGCCTAATCATCCGATGATTATCAATCAAACTTATACTAGTATATTAATCACTTTTTTCTCTACTCAACGCGATTGTACCAGGGACATTTGAATAATCTTATTATTCGTGAATAACTATTATAACATTAAAACATGCACACATTATAATAATCAACGAGAAATAAATGATACCAAATAACTTTATTTATATGTGACAATTACAAATCTAGGCACATCGAATGCCCTAGGACACTATTCCTAACAATCTCCCACTTGCACTAGGACCATTCATTGATTCATGACTTTTAGGCCCATCGCTCTAGCATACTCAACATGTTTTCCTTGTGAGAGAGGCTTGGTAAGTGGATCTGCAACATTCTCTTCCGTTGCTACTTTGCATATTGTAATATCTCCTCGTCTGACGATCTCTCTAACTAGGTGATATTTTCTGAGTATATGTTTGGAATTATGATGGGACCTAGGCTCTTTAGCTTGTGCAATAGCACCATTATTGTCACAATAAAGGCTTATGGGACCCTGTATGGTCGGCACCACTCCTAGTTCGGTAACGAACTTTTTGATCCATACGGCTTCCTTGGCTACATCCGATGCTACCAGGTACTCAGCTTCTGTAACATAATCAGCAACCTTGCTTTGCTTGGAACTCTTCCAACTCACAACACCTCCATTCAATACAAACACATAACCAGTTTGCGATATAAAATCATCTTTGTCCGTTTCGAAACTTGCATCGGCGTAACCATTTACAGCCAGCTCGTTTCCCATCCATCCATAAACTAGGAAATCATCCTTAGTTCTTCTTAAGTACTTTAGGATGGTTTTCACTGCTGTCCAGTGACTTTCACCTGGATTCGATTGGTATCGACTTGTCATGCTAAGGGCAAACGATACATCTGGTCGAGTACAAATCATGGCATACATGATCGATCCAATGGCCGAAGCGTATGGTATCTTGCTCATGTGGGCTCGCTCATCAGGAGTCGAAGGACTCCGAGTCTCACTCAGATGAATGCCATGTGACATTGGCAAGAGTCCTCTCTTGGAGTCTTGCATATTAAACCTCTTCAATATTTTATTAATGTAGGTACATTGACTCAGACCAATCAATCTCTATAGTATAACACCCCAAACTAAGCAGATATTACAGTGCCGTGGACCCTCAACTGGGACCCACCAGGCGAATAAAACTTAATGAATTAAATAATATAATTGTAGTACCGAACCACATTATATCATTAATTACTCCGATAAGGAGTTTCAAGTATAACACACCTAGGAAAATACAGAATACATGTATATTTTATATGAAGATAAAATATACAACACTAAATGAAAATGAATATCCAAACGGAAATCTGCAGCGGAAATAAAAATGAAGAAACATGAATGACTGAAAAAGGACTGGGGATCCCTACTAGTATCACTAAACTCTTCGCCGTCAATGTTCTCTTCCCGTGCTTTAGCCTTTCCATGGTGGTGCAATTATGATTAAGTAGTAAGCTCATAAGTAAGAGCTTTCTCGATGAATTCGGCCAGGGTGGTGCAATTATGATTAAGCAACTGCATCCGCATACGAGGTTTAAACCTCTTGCTGAAGTACTTGATCTTATCCGCCTCGGAGTGGATAATATATGAGGCGAAAGGAAGAAGTTCCTGAAATTTCTCGGCGATGGAGAGAACATCATCGTCCGCTGAGGGGCCGGGATGAGTAATTCTGATAACTTGGCTTCCCTTATTGGGGCCGGATAATAACTCTCCATCATGAGGGTCTTGAACTGATCCCAAGTACAAGATCCGTCGGTGGGCTTCAACGATAACCACCATGAGTGAGCGCTCTTACCCATATAGTAAGCCGCAACTGAAACTTTGTGCCCTTCGGGACACTCCACCATAGCAAAAAACTTCTTGAAATGCTCAAGCCAATGAACAATATCCATCGGCTTAGACGAGCCCTCAAAAGTAGGTGGTCTTTGGCGAGAGATGTCGCCAATAATACTGCTCACATTCCTCTCTTGCCCCTGAGGTGGCGGCGGAGGAGCCTGCTGATTCTGGGCGGTTGAGTTCTGCATCGTCTCCATGAGGTGTGCCATCTATGTCATCTGGGCCATCATGCCCTGCATAAAATCGAGTGGATCAACCCGAACACCTTCTGACTAAGCTGTGTCCCGGGTACAACTCCCTGATAGTGAATGATCATTTCCGGGTGAATGAGTGGCAGTATCGCTGCTCGATGAATTTACATTATTCCTCGCGTTCGCGCGTGTATTCACACGAGCTCTCGGGTTTCGGCCTGTACCGCGGCCTCTTCCCCCGCATCCTCTGCCAGCTCTCTTCATGATAGTTATAGATCTCGCATGAATAACGTATTATGATTACGTCATGAAATGATAATACTCAGTGTACGCGCTCTAACAAAATGATTACATGAATGATCAACTGAGGTGACATGATTACCTGATGAAATTCCTGAAATGATTATCTTGAACAAGTTAACGAGATTAATAATACGATCCTCAAGATCAACAACTGAGCAGTGAAATGAACTGAGTGATTAATGAGTTAACATGATCAAAAATGAAAATGATGATTGAGGATTGTTGACTGTTGAATGATGAATGAGTGATTCTTATTGCCAGAAATTATACCATGGCGTCAGAAATCTTACCGTTTCCTTGGTCTGAGGGGCTTGGCATTTGCACGGGTCACACGTGACGCGAAGGTCCAATGATACTAGTCTGATGAACAATGATTGTTGGTATAAAATCGGATATTTGCGCCGTTTTGTGCGGAAGCGAAAATAAAATTTCGGAAAATAAATCACACAAGGATTTATAGAGGTTCGGCCAAACGTGCCTACGTCCTCTCTCTCAAGATCTTTTTCTATAGGTTTAAGATCAAAATCTCTACGCCTCTCTTCTATCGGTCGAGGGATTACCGTTACAAGCTCGTCTTCTATCGGTCCGAGTAAAACCTTTTTTCCTTTTCTATTGGATAAGGAATCAATCACTCTAGCTTTCTATGGGTACTAGATAGACCTCACTTAGATATCGATTGTGATTCTAACAATGCCGGATACTTGATCCTAATAACACCGAATCCAATCGTATCTTTTCTTTTACCTCTCGTGTATAATGTTGAATGTATAAACACTCAAACTAACAATATAAGCTCAATATTACAAAAACAATATAAGTATATGATTCTAAGATGTATATCTCGTTTGCTTGAAGTTGTTGTGCTCAAACAATACCATAGGGATGGTATTTATAGGCATTTTCCACAAACTAGCCGTTGCTGGCTGTTTTGACTTGCTAGCGTGCGCTAGCCTTCCCTATTAGCGTGCGCTAGACTGTTCCAGTTTCAGTCCAGTAGCTTCGTTTCTTCTTTAGCGTACGTTATTCCTTATGTCTTACGTACGTAAACATCTTGTATTAGTGTGCGTCAATAACACATTGTAGCGTGCGCTAATCCAATATATCCGTTGCATGTCTTGTCAAAGTATCCGTTTAATATGCTGACTTTGACCTGCTTTTCCCAACGTTCTGATTGACTTGATTCAAACTGCTTAGCGTGCACTATTCCTTCTTTGTAGCGTGCGCTAATGCTGACTTCATTGCATACGTCATTCTGTGTTTGAATTCCTTCACAACGGTAACAAGACTTCGATAGCGTGCGTTAATGATAACGTGTAGCGTGCGCTATCTCATCAGCTGACTTCACTTCAGCTTACTTCGAACTTGGATGATATGCAGAGAACTCCCCGTTAGCGTGCGCTAACGTATATGTCTTAGCGTGCGCTAATGAAGTCCAGATTGCAACTTTTTGCATCTTCGTCTGCTTCGTCGTTTTGCTTCGCCTCGATGCTGTTTTGTTGTTTAGCAACTTTAATCATCAAAACACAAAATAAATAATGTGTGGAATAAATATTCCAACAATCTCCCCCTTTTTGATGATTACAAAACAACTCCTGAATTGGATAAAACCTGAAAAAATAATATATGTATATTTATTCGAATCAAAGTTTTCGGCTTTGATCGTTTCGTTAGTTTCTCCAATCCTTTTCTCTTTCTTCTTTTTCGACTTCTTCATTTTTCAATTTTTTAGCTCCTTCGTTTTAACTCCCCCTTTTTTGTGTGCTTTCTTTTTCTTTTTGACTTCTTCATTTTTCAATTTTTCAACTCCTTCGTTTTAACTCCCCCTTTTTGTGTGCTTTCTTTTTATTTTCGACTTCTTCGATTTTTCTCATTTTTATCAATTCATCTCCTTCTCCCCCTTTTTGTCTTCATCAAAAAGTATATAAAAAATAGAGTATATCAAATGAAATATAAATATGCATGATACCAATTTATGCATTAATAAGGGAACAAACTCCCCCTGAAAGTATTATCTCCCCCTTTTTAAAATATTCCTTCTCCCTCTTTGTAAAATATCACTTGTTAAAATTTATTTTTGGGGACCCAACCTATAGTTGGTTTTTCTTTTGAAGCGTAGACGATGTTTGAAATGTTTGTTCCTTTAGGAACCCAAATCTTTTTAATTTTTATCGTCCGTCTTGGGCTTTTGCAGTTTGAAATATGATGCCCAATTTTCAAATATTTGTCACATCGAGGTATTTTGAAATTGACGGATTCGTTTTTCAAACGTGGTTTGAATCCTAACCCCTCTTTATTTAGAGTATATTTTTGAACGCATAACATTTGTTCAAATTTATTGTTGCCGCACGAGAATTTCTTTGTCAAAATTTTTAGTTCATCTTGAACTTTTGAAAGATCTTTCTTTAAAATATTCTTATTTTCAATGCATTTCGAATGACCGATTTCAACAAATTTCCCTTTTTCAAGTATTTTGGAATTTTCAATTTCCAAAGTTTTATATTTAGACTTGAGGGATTTAATTTCATTTAAAGCATTTTGATAGTCCGTATGTAATAACTCGAATACTTCAAAGAGTTCGTCGTAGGAGTTACTTACTTGGCTTTCGACGTCGCTATCGTCGAATTAACTCCGGGCCATGAGCGCGAGATTATTTTGGTCAAGAAAATCTTCATCGGGATCTTCGTCGCTCCATGTTGCGATTAAAACCTCCTTGGGTTTTACACGGCAATTTTTCGCAAAGTGGCCTGGTTTACCACATAATCGACAAGTGTTGTCGAACTTTTTGGATTCACCCGCTTGGATGTCCTTATTTCTCCGGTTTAATAAGTGTTGGAACTTATTAATATTCTTGGCATAATATGCCATTTCTTCATCACTTTCGTCCACCGGGATTTCTTCTTTCTTTCTCGGCACCTTAGCCTTGAAGGCTATCGATCTTTCCTTCGGTTTCGGTTTGGCATTCCGAGATTTTAGAATGATCTCGTAGTTGATAAGAGAACCAACAAGAGCACTAAAATCAAGATTGTTTAAATCTTTAGATTCCATTATTGCCGTAACCGTACCGTCCCATTCTCGAGGTAGAGATCGGAGAATTTTCTTTACTTTCTCACTACTCGAAAGTGGTTTTCCGAAACATGCTAATCCATTAGTGATAACCGAAAATCGGTCAAACATAATCGAGATGGATGCATCGTCCTTCATTTGGAATAATTCATAATCGTGAAGGAGCATGTTTATCTTCGTCTCTTTGACTTGAGACGTACCTTAGTGTGTTACCTCAAGCATTTTCCAAATTTCTTTGGCATTATCACATGATGATATCCGGTTGTGTTCTTCCGGATTTAAAGCATAGTATAATAATTGCGTGGCTTTGCAATTATAATGGTCGTTTTTCCAATCCGCATCGTCATACTCTTCAAAGGTTTTGAGAGTTCCGTTTTAGTTCATCGGAATTTTGGGACCAAGACAAATCACCTTCCATAATTCGATATCGTAAGCTCGGATGAAAATAGACATTTTCTTCTTCCAAGTCATGAAATTCGATCCATCAAAAAATGGTGGTCGGTTGAGAGCAAGGCCTTCGACTGGAGCCATTTGAAACGCCATTTTGGATCTTCTCCTCGGATGTTAAGCCGCGTATTGGAGTACCGCTCCGATACCAATTATTGGTATAAAATCGTATATTTGCGCCGTTTTGTGCGGAAGCGAAAATAAAATTGCGGAAAATAAATCACACAAGGATTTATAGAGGTTCGGCCAAACGTGCCTACGTCCTCTCTCTCAAGATCTTTTTCTATAGGTTTAAGATCAAAACCTCTATGTCTCTCTTCTATCGGTCGAGGGATTACCGTTACAAGCTCGTCTTCTATCGGTCCGTGTAAAACCATTTTTCCTTTTCTATTGGATAAGGAATCAACCACTCTAGCTTTCTATGGGTACTAGATAGACCTCACTTAGATATCGATTGTGATTCTAACAATGCCGGATAATTGATCCTAATAACACCGAATCCAAACGTATCTTTTCTTTTACCTCTCGTGTATAATGTTGAATGTATAAACACTCAAACTAATAATATAAGCTCAATATTACAACAACAATGTAAGTATATGATTCTCAGATGTATATCTCGTTTGCTTGAAGTTGTTGTGCTCAAACAATACCATAGGGATGGTATTTATATGCATTTTCCACAAACTAGCCGTTGTTGGCTGTTTTGACTTGCTAGCGTGCGCTAGCCTTCCCTATTAGCGTGCGCTAGACTGTTCCAGTTTCAGTCCAGTAGCTTCGTTTCTTCTTTAGCGTATGTTATTCCTTATGTCTTACGTACGTAAACATCTTGTATTAGCGTGCGTCAATAACAAATTGTAGCGTGCGCTATTCCAATATATCCGTTGCATGACTTGTCAAAGTATCCGTTTGATATACTGACTTTGACCTGCTTTTTCCAATGTTCTGATTGACTTGATTCAAACTGCTTAGCGTGCGCTATTCCTTATTTGTAGCGTACGCTAATGCTGACTTCATTTCATATGTCATTCTGTGTTTGAATTCCTTCACAACGGTAACAAGACTTCGATAGTGTGCGTTAATGATAACGTGTAGCGTGCGCTATCTCATCAGCTGACTTCACTTCAGCTTACTTCGAACTTGGCTGATATGCAGAGAACTCCCCGTTAGCGTGCGCTAACATATATGTCTTAGCGTGCGCTAATGAAGTCCAGATTGCAACTTTTTGCATCTTCGTCTGCTTCGTCGTTTTGCTTCGCCTCGATGTTGTTTTGTTGTTTAGCAACTTTAATCATCAAAACACAAAATAAATAATGTGTGGCATAAATATTCCAACAATGATTTCAAATGAAACATGACTCGGAAGATAGTATTCAAAACCACGCTCCGATACCAACTCTGTAACACCCCAAAGTAGGTGGATATTACAATGCTGTGGACCCTCAACTGGGACCCACCAGGCGAATGAAACTTAATGAATTAAATAATATAATTGTAGTACCGAACCACATTATATCATTAATTACTCCGATGAGGAGTTTCAAGTACAACACACCTAGGAAAATACAGAATACATGTATATTTTATATGAATATAAAATATACAACACTAAATGAAAATGAATATCCAAACGGAAATCTGCAGCGGAAATAAAAATGAAGAAACATGAATGACTGAAAAAGGACTGGGGATCCCTACTAGTATCACTGGGACTCCTCGCCGTCAACGTTCTCTTCTCTTGCTTTAGCATTGCCATGACCTGAAAACAACATCCCCCAACGGGGTCAGTTACACAGAACAAAAATCCTCAAGAGTTGAATAATCACCATAATTACATATCTTAGTTATAAAGTTAAGCTGAAGAGGGGCATCATAGTACGACCATAATGGTATGTGCAAGTGCACAAGACGAGTGTCCGGACACACACGCCCTTGTACCTAATTAGTCTCACGGAGGCACGTTACCGTGTGTACAGTCCATTGCGTCGGTGAACCCGATCACATGACTATCATGTGCCCGACTAAAAATTCCACATATCCCCACCCAGCCACGCAATAAGAACCCAGAAGGCCACAAGAAAAAAGTGACCAATGAACATTAATGAATAACAATCCGACAAGGGTCAAGAATGACTCACCGAGATGAGATAATGATGAAATGAATGGTAGCTCATTGAAATGATTGGAACCGTCGTTCCTCGTGAATTGAATGATTAATTTGACACTTACAAGTCTTAACACGATAAATATGCCATGAATGAATTATGAATATGAATGAACAACAACGAAAGGAATGAATATCCTTTTAACCGAGTAAGAATTAACTTACACAACACCGGTGAAGAATGTCCTTCCTTGAACAAACGTCCTAAAATAGAAATGTCAGTCGCTCGAACAACCTTGAATAACACAATTACCAACAAATGCTCAATATACGTATCAAGCATGAATCACGACCAACTCAAAGGTCGATACAACAATATCCAAACTCATTGAGGCATTATAACAAACACGTTGTAACCAATCTTCGATTGTTTACAACCGATTCTCAATTATATTGATACCAAACTTCCAAGGAGTGATATAATCCAACAAAACATCTCCAACACAATCAATAATCCAATATGAATACCCAATTCGATATTTCAACAACATCTAATCGAAAAACCCCCAAATCTAATTCAATATTCAAAGTGTTCTTCAAATAATACCTCAATAATCCAATGTATATTCATACAAACTCATATTCATGTGTATATCTCTTCATACAACATGATTATAACATCCAAAACATCAGATCCCAACTCAAAATCTAAATCCAAGATGTTGAAGAATTTACCTTTGAAGATCCAAACACTTCGATCCGGTGAATTTGTGTTAAATCGACTATCCAAGCTTCCTAATCCAAGATGTATGCTTATAACACTACTACACAAGTGATGTGATGAAGAAAATATCTCCCAAGAACTTCTCTCTCGGAACTCAAGTGAAAGGAATGGGAAAATGAGCACAAAGACCCGACTAGGTACCTAAGTACCGCCGAATGTTACGGCCGTAACTCGGCCTACATATGGCCGTAACATCTCCAAGTCAACGGCCTTATGGCCGTGACCAGCCATATCATATGGGCGTAACCCGGTTTTGTCGAAAGTCTGCTGACAAACATACGACTGTAACCGCAC
Source organism: Orobanche coerulescens (assembly GCA_033398695.1). Taxonomy (NCBI): domain Eukaryota; kingdom Viridiplantae; phylum Streptophyta; class Magnoliopsida; order Lamiales; family Orobanchaceae; genus Orobanche; species Orobanche coerulescens. The sequence continues at coordinate 21,290,752 of CM065817.1, forward strand.
ATGCCTTACAAGCGTAACTCGATTCATACGGCCGTACTCGGAAAAATCTTACGGGCGTATGAAGCCTTCATCGAAACTGACCGGACACACTGCTCGATCGTACGGCCGTAATCGGTCAAGCCTTACGGCCGTACCTGCCTCAACTTACGGCCATATGCCGCAACCCTTACGGCCGTAAGTCCTCTTCGTCCAACATGCCCCGAAAATAATGAACGCATGTTATGGCCGTAATGCAAGCATGTTATGGACGTAACCCGCTGTGGGACGTCTACGAAATGACTATTCCGCCTACTCGACACACATCGCTGAATGATCTGACATACCATACTTGCATGAATGTAAGTGAGTCCAAAACATGCAATAGGTGATACTTCCAACACAAGACTACCAATCACGATGATTATGATAATACTCTCATCTCGGTTCTCAAACGGGGTTAAATAACGATTGGTAAATGATACACGGCTCCAAGTACGCCAACGGTGAATACAAATGAATGAACGTGACTGATGAATGATTAATAATGAGTGAAAATTACTGAGTGACAATTACTGAATGATAAATATTGAATGATAATTACTGAATTACAACCGGGTATTACATATAGATCTTTATCCCAAGAATGTAAGCAACTTCTCCTAAGTCTTTCATTGAGAAACAACTTCCCAACCAAGTCTTGACTGTCTGCAAGGTGGGAATGTCATTTCCAGTGAGTAATATGTCATCTACATATAAGACTAAGAAAACATCTATGCTCCCACTAATCTTGTACACACATGGTTCATCTTCATTCTGAATGAACCCAAACTCTTTGATAGTTTCATCAAAACGAAGATTCCAGCTCCGAGAATCCTGCTTCAACCCATAAATGGATATTTGAAGCTTGCAAACCTTTTTAGAATTTTCTGGATGAAAAAAACCTTCAGATTGTGTCATGTACACATCCTCGAGTAAGTTTCCATTAAGGAATGCTGTTTTGACATCCATTTGCCATATTTCATAATCATATTATGCGGCAATGGAAAATAAAATTCTAATTGATTTAAGCATGACTACTGGCGAAAAGGTCTCATCATAGTCAACACCATGAATCTGTCTATAACCTTTTGCCACTAGTCTAGCTTTATAGGCTTACAGGTTATCATCCATGTCTTTCTTCTTTTTATAGACCCATTTGCACCCAATGGATTTAACACCCTCAGCTGGATCCATCAAGTTCCAAACTTGATTGTCATACATGGACTGCATCTCTGACTTCATGGATTCTAACCATTCCTCGGACTCTGGTCCTGAAGAAGCTTCTGTATAGTTACTAGGATCATCATCTATGAGCGATGCGTCATCATCTTATGTTACGAGATAACCATATCTCTCAGTTTCATGTCGCATCCTATCAGATCTGCGTTGAACTTGTGTACTTTGAACGGGCTCTTCAACTGATTGTTGAGCTCATTTGGTTTCCATCGGTGAAGCGATGTCTTCTTGTGGTTCTCGAGTTTCCTCGAGAATTACTCTTCTCCCACTGTCTCTTTTGGAAATAAATTCACTTTCTAAGAATACAGCATTTCGAGCAACAAACACTTTGTTCTCTGCGGCCTTATAAAAGTAGTATCCTTTAGTTTCCTTAGGATATCCCACAAATAAACATCTTTCAGATCTGGCTAATAGTTGTCAAACACTTGGCGCCTTACGAATGCTTCGCAACCCCAGATCTTTAGAAAAGACAAGTTTGGTCTCTTACCAGTCCATCTCTCAAATGGTGTCTTTTCAACTACTTTAGATGGAACACGGTTAAGGGTGAATGCTGCTGTTTCTAAGGCGTGGCTCTAAAATGATAATGGAAGCCCTATTCGACTCATCATGGATCGAACCATATCTAATAAAATTCGATTTCTCCTCTCGGACACTCCGTTATGCTGAGGTGTTCCGGGAGGAGTAAGTTGTGAAACAATTCCACAACTCCTAAGATGATCATCGAACTCTTGGCTCAAGTACTCGCCACCTAGATCCGATCGAAGGGCTTTAGTTGTCTTGCCAAGTTGATTCTGTACTTCATTCTGGAATATTTTGAACATTTTAAAAGATTCATGTTTATACTTCACAAGGTAAACATATCCATATCGGCTATAATCATCGGTAAATGTAATGAAGTATTGGTATCCGCCTCTGGCATGAGTGCTAAGAGGTCCGCATACATCAGTATGTATTAGGCCGAATAGATCACTAGCCCTTTCTCCATGATCGGTGAAAGGATTCTTCGTCATCTTGCCTAATAAACAAGATTCGCATGTCCCATATGATTCATAGTCAAAAGAGTCTAAAAGTCCATCATTATGGAGCTTAGAAATGTGTTTCTCGTTTATGTGACCAAGTCGACAATGCCATAAGTAAGTCGGATTAGAATCATTAAGCTTAGGTTTCTTGGATGTAATGTTATAGACTTCCAAAGTGTCGGACTCATCTAGATCAATATTGTAAAGGCCAGTATATAACTTTGCAGTACCATAAAGCAAGTCATCAAAGAAAATACTAATAATATTATTCTTAATAAGAAAACTGTAACCTTCACAACTTAATATAGAAACTGAAATAATATTCCTATTCATAGCAGGAACATAATAGCAATTGTTCAAAACTAACAAAAGCCCATTGGGTAATACTAGATCATAAGTTCCTACGACTAGTGCAGCAACTCTTGCTCCATTTCCGACTCTTAGATCCACTTCCCCTTTCTTCAGTTCTCTACTGATTCTCAATCCCTGCACATTTGTACAAATGTTAGATCCACATCCAGTATCTAATACCCAGGAGTTAGAAGTAGATAAGTTAACTTCTATAACAAATATACCTGTGGCAGTCTCACTACCCTTGGTACGCTTTAGCTCTTCCAAGTAAATCTTGTAATTTTTTTTCCAGTGTCCTGGTTTATTGCTATGATGGAAATTTCCATATTTGGGAGTTTTAGCCTTGAAAACCGGCCTAATAGGGTCTTTAGATTTGACAACTTTTACCTTACCCCTGCCCTTGCCTTTGTTCTTAAAGGACTTCCCTTTGCTGACCATCAGCACATGGTTTGGTTTCTTCTTAATATTCTGCTCAGCCGTTTTAAGCATCCCATGCAGCTCAGCAATGGACTTCTCCATCTCATTCATATTATAGTTCATTGTGAACTGATCGAAACTTTCGGGCAATGAGTTTAGGATCACATCCGTGGAGTGCTTCTTAGAAAGTGGAAAATCAAGCCTCTTAAGATGATCAATATATCCTTTCATCTTGAGCACATGAGCACTGACAGATGTCCTCTCAACCATCTTGCAAGCATACAAGGCTTGAAATGTCTCATACCTCTCTTGTCTAGCATGCTTCGAGAAAGTTTCCTTGAGGTGAGCATTAAGATCATAAGCTTCCATATCCTCCAGATTCTTCTGAAGTTCTGGACAAATGGTAGCCAACATACGACAACTGACGTCAATGGAATCATCATAATGTTTCTTCCATTTGTCTTTTGTTGCTTTGTTTGCATTGTTAGTTGGCTCATCGGGAATTTCTTCCTCAAGAACATACAACTTTCTTTCTTGTTTGAGAACTATTCTCAAGCTCCGGATCCAATCCAGATAGTTGCTGCCGTTTTCTTTGAGCTTGTCCTTCTCAAGGACTGATCGCAGTGAAATGGTGGACGTGTTGTTTGATGCCATTCTATATTATCTACAAAATTCAATATGCAAAGTATTTAGTCACATTATTTTATTTCTCGAAAAATACTCCCACTAAAACAAAGTACCCTCAATTTACAACATTTGTAATTTTAGTGGGCTAAGATCCCATTTCGCACAATCCTAAACTCAGCTTTGGCATGACGCCTATAATTGAGCTACTTTAGGTGGATAACTCTTTATCGATTACATCATATGTAACTCTTAGATTATATTCATAGGATTTGGCATCGTATGCGCAAGCATGTTATAATCCCATCTTATGCCTTAAGGTTCAAAACTCTTTTGAATTCTTAGTTCATTAAAACACATAGGTATCACCATTACCTATCCTACCTTACTAAGATAATCCAAGCGCCCAGCTTTGGCATGACCCACGCAAGATGATCGAAATCTTGATAGGTGTTTTTTTCAAATGAACGGCATTTTAAAATTTTAACGAGTTATTTTTTATCCTATGTTAATATGTCTATGTTTGCTAACATACATCTAAACATACATAGCATCACATATATGCATAAATTTAAACATACATTGCATCACATGACATTTAAAGCATAGGACCGTGTATAGCATGAACATAATCCTAACGTGATTTTCATGAGCCAACATGAAAATCACAAAGGTCAATCTAAAGGGTGAAATTGGTCTTCATTGATCTTCCCAACTCCTTGTAACGTCATACGCGATCAATTGGCTCCTCGAGTTCTTCCTTCTTGTCTTCATTACATTAATGAAATTTAACACCACACTAGTAAATTAAATTACAAGAAGTGCAAACGACAAGCATGCCGTAAAATAATAAACAATTTAAATAGACCACTCGCAGGCCGTAAACCCAATTATAATTAAACAACACATAGGCCGTAAAACCAACCCATAAAGAAATAAATTATCCAATCACATTGGCCAAATTATGGTCATGCCATACACCATACACATACCATAAATAATTATCAAATAATTAATATAAGCATGTAATTATAGAAATTAAAATCTGTCTGACAGTCAGACTATAAATAAAATTTGAGTCATCACATGAATAATTCTGGACTATGGCCGAGATGACTGTCTGCGCTCTCTGGGCATGGGTCTGTCCGGGTTCGAAATCCGGCGGTAGCAGTTGCAACATTTTGCAACTATTATTTCCAAATTTACTTTTATTTTAAAAGAGGCTTATATAAAATGGACTACTTTGAAAGCTATCAAAACAGTTCCCAACCGAGATGGTAAAGCGCCGGATATCAAGCCAAAGGACTCGGGTGCGAATCCCGTGTTTTGCGGAAATAATTTGCCATATTTTGAAAAATAATTTCTTGCCTTTTATAAAAGATCCGTGTGATATTTTTCAAATTAAAATGGTAGACCACTTGGTAAGAATGGCTCCAGCCTTTTAAATTGTCAAGGGATCGAATCCCCCTCCCAGCAAAAATCATTTTGCTAATTAATACAACCCGCGGGTCCAGGTCCGATCCGACCCGACCCGTCTCGAAACAGATCTGTTCCAGAATAGTTCTAGAGCAAAAATTCGCAAAAACAATCCAGAAAATTAATTTTTGACGATCCGATTTAATCAAATTAAACAAGAAAAATTATTTTATAAAATCTATATTTTATAAACATAATCAAAACATAATTTACACATAAATATGTTCTACATAAACAGTTAGATTACATGCAAGTTGGCTCCAATACCATTGTTGGGTTTTACGTGTATCTAATACACTAAAAATTAAGTAAAACGCAGCGGAATAAATTAACGAAAAACCCAGACGAGGATCTACATGCAGTAATTTAATTGATTTATTAAGAGTTCGTCGAATTACCTAAATTCGAAGAATGGATCTGAACTAGATGAATATCTCCTTCCTCTTTGGATGATCCACACACGAACAATTTCACAAGCCGGATTGCTAGATCCTTACGAATAATATTGATAAATAGTACAACACAAATTCCTTACTAGAAGGATTGTACTGTTGATCAAGATCAACTAAGACAAGATGAGATGACCGACGTCGTTGGGGGGGGGGGGGTTGTGTCTTGTTTTCTTATGACAACTCCTTGTCCAAGACCTTATATTTATACTAAGTAAACCCTAGAGTCAAACTCTAGTATTTGCTTAGTTGCCCCTCAACTTATTAAATAATACAATATATATAATATCCAATATTATATATTACTTATTATTTAATCTCCTTATAAATATTATATCAAATATTATAATTATTATTTCCAGTTGATATATATTCCTACTTGTCTATAATTATCATACGCGCGACCCAAAAGACTTATATTATGTTGGCAATTATTTAATACCTTATTATATAATAAATCGTAAGCGGCCTCTAGCAAGACATTATGATTATCCAAATAATATAAGTTAGTAGTCCATTAAACCTTTTTAACGTGTCAAATCCATTGTCACGCGATATCATATTTGAACTAAGTCATGGAGTGTGTCATGCTTATTTATGTTCAAATGCTTTCTCGATCTTAAGTAGATTAATTGAATCAAATGACTCTTCATTTGAGCATGGCCATGCATTTCCTTCAGTCCTACTTATCGAGGCCCCCAGCAGATATCTCTCTCACTAAGGAGAGGGACAAATCCTCATCTCGATTATTCATTGCCCTATACATGACTCCCACTAATCCTGATCGCTAACCTTTATGATCACCATGTTTCATATGATGTTGGATTACGTCAAGGCATAACAGCTATCATATTGGACTCTATGATAATCTCATGTTCAAGGATTTATTGACATACTGTTATATTGAGATTCACTTATGACATTTCCATGCAGTGATCTCAATGCGGGTATGTCAAGTATTAGTTCTCCAACCAATACCCATAAGATTGATTCGTACCATACGCATAATCATCCGATGATTATCAATCAAACTTATACTAGTATATTAATCACTTGAGTCTCTACTCAACGCAATTGTACCAGGGACATTTGAATGATCTTATTATTCGTGAATAACTATTATTCGATTATTATAATATTAAAACATGCACACATTATAATAATCAACGAGAAATAAATGATATCAAATAACTTTATTTATATGTGACAATTACAAATCTAGGCACATCGAATGTCCTATGGCACTATTCCTAACACTTTCGATGTTGGATTTTTTAGAAGCTTTACGAACTTTATTCGTACTCATCATCTCCATCTGCAACAAAATAAATCAAAGGTCTTCAAGGGTATGATATCGATTCTCATATTTTTACTTCTATTTGTTTATACGATCCTTGATCGATTCTCGATTGGGTTCGACTCAGCACGGTTTGTGTGCTTCTATTTTTGCTTTGTATATTTAATTTATGGCCTCAACTCTAACAGATAGTTCCCCAAAAACTGTTAGGATTGTATACTGTAAATCATACTTTATGCTTGAATTACCTAATTTCCCTCTAACTATCTATGAGAATATTAATTACATTTAAATACATATTTTGCATATTTATTCACGTTATGGTTATGCAAATGAAATGTCTAATAATTTTATATTGTAGATAATGTGGTGTGTTGGTGTCACATGGAAGATCACATTATCGGTACCTTATAAAATAATATAATAGTACACAACCTATATAATTATTAGACAAATTATATAAAAGGTTGTAGTGTATGCTTGAGATTAGTTGGTCTTGACTATTAGCATACATTAGCGTATTTGCATACGTTGAACTGGATCCAGGTGAGATAGTATCTTCTGTACTGACTGTAAGAAGAGCGTAAATCTCGGATAATTATTATTTCTTATTCTAAGTATATAATATTTAATTGTGTATTTATAATACTTATTGCTTTGATTACCATGGGTGAGAGTCAAAATGATCGACTAAATAAGCCTCGTATCTTGAGCAATAATATTATTTATATGACAGTTATTATTATAACTAGAAATCGTGTCCCGACTCATGCAGGTTGATGATATCCCCTTGAGGAGCTCGATAATGATTATTATATTAAATCCTGTAAGTGGATCTAATTCTGATATAATAATAAGGCTCGAGTGGTACTACTCTTGGATAAGATATTAATTAATTAAAAATGTCAATAGCTTATAATTAATTAATGGACATTCGATATCTTAAACACGGGAATTAGTATATTTAATAAGGAGCCCAATTTCGTAATATGGAATATTCGTAGGAAGTGCAATATCAACCTTTTAGTGGACTAAGTTGATATTAATAGATTCATTATATTAGGAAGAGTCCTAATAAGGTAAGATGAATTTATTGGGAGTCCTTCCATAATCGTCTTTAAGATCCCTAGTAGTAGTCCAAGAGCCTATAAATAGGACTTATGGGGAGGTGTTGGTCGAAATTATTCATTGTCCCAAACTTGAGAGATCAAATTTTTCCTCTTGTGTTTAATTGTAAATGTAGACTTGTGTCTTTGATTCTACAATTTAGATAACACATCAATTTGCTAAAGAGTGTTCATAATATACTAGAAAGCAAAGAAAAATTGAGTGATCCCAAGTGAAGGAGGTTCGGCCGATTCCCCATAGTTGTCCAAGCAAGATCCGGTAGCTCGTTGCCCACAAAACGTCCGGGTTAAGGCGGATCATACTCTAGAAGGTCTAAAGATAGAAATACAAGGTGATCAATACGAAAGCAATCATTACTCTTCAAAGGTAATATCCTATGATCTTTAGATCTAGATTAGGATATTTCAATAACCAACATATTTATTTAATAAATAATAAATAATATTTAAATTGCTTATTAGTCTTAGTAATTAATTAATTAGCATGCCTAAATAGATCTTATGCTCGTGGATGCGTAAAACGCGATTATCAACTTTCCCAAACTTCGCTTCCGCTGCGTTTTACTTTCCAACAATTGGTATCGGAGTCGGATTTTTAGGCTTTTTGCTATTTTAATTAATTTTGGTGATTAATTGATAACAATTTAAATATTCATATAATTTGATGTTGGAATATTTTGCTAGATGTGTTCTTGCAGGTGATATGATCCAATTATCATGATTATGTGAATGGTTTATTTATTTATTTTTATTATTTATGCAATTGTTGGTTTGGCCCGTTTTTGAGGCATGTAATGGTTTTCCCGTGAGAAAATCCGCGGGTAGTTCTAGGTGTTTTATTTTTTGTGTAATCTTGCTGTAATTTCGATGTATTTTATTTTGTATAAAATTGTAATCGAATTCGGAAAAGACGGGATCACGAAGAAATAGAGCAGTAATCAGACTAATGGGCGCCATGCCGACAAGACAGCAAAGCGCCGCTGAAAGCGCGCCGAGCTTCCAGAGCCGCGGCACTGTCCGAGCGGTTCACTGTCCGGCCGCCCAATTTTTGGTCTGGTCCGTTTCGCCGCCGTTCGTTGTGTCCGCTGGAGAGTCAGGATTTAAAATTAATTTTTTTGTACTTAATTTTGCATAAAATTGAAATTTTAATTTTGGAATTCCACGGACCGTCCGGGGAGGAGAGACGAGATGCTTGATTCATTGGAGAGATCGAGTCGAAGATTTTCTCGGGTTCAACTCAAGGAAGAAGAACATGATAATTGGATAATTTAATTATCCATGCTTTATTTTTGGTTTTTATTGTTTTGATGTATGGCATATATGAATGTATGCGTGATATGTTTTCTGCATGTTAAGACGAGAAAATTAAAAACCTTAAAGCTAAAATAACTAAGTGATTAAATTGATTTATTTTTCTAAAATAAAATCAAATTGGCCTCCATAATTAATTTAAATTGTGAAGTAATTAGCATGCGCGTTGACATTAGGGTCTTTCTCCATATCGGATGTGTTAATTATAGGTTCACTAGTTTTAAATTTCAAAATGATATCATAAGGTAAATATTACTTTTTATGATAGGACCTCTCCATCTGTAGGACTATTATTTAAAAGATAATATTTTAAGAATGTTAAATTATGATGTTCACTTAGGTGTATTAATTAATAAGCTCCCCATCGGAATCTATGTTAATTAATACATGGCCAAGAGGAACCAACTATTAATTTTACTTGTCATAACGCAAGTTGACTAGATAGTAAAATTAAAGACGTAAAACTCTACTTGGAAAATGTGTGTAAACGTCCACACGATCGTGGCTTGCATATGCGGATTTTTCGAGGTGTTGGTTGCTAGCATATATATTGTGTTTTGAGGTTTTTTCGATATATTTTGCTATGCATTATGTGATGGATGTTTTTAATTTATATTTTATATGTCTTTCAATCCACTAGGTGTTATTCTCAAAGAAAATAAATTTGATAGCACTAACTTTGCCGATTGGAAAAGAAATCTTGACATTGTCCTGGCTGCTGAGGGGTATAAATTTGTCTTAACTAAGGAGAGCCCTCTGGATCCAGAACCGGATGCCACTCCTAGAGAGTTGGATGAATTACGGAAATGGAAGAAGTCTGATGAGATGGCTCACTGTTACATTTTGGCTTCACTGACAAACGTATTGCAGCGTCAGCATCAGATGATGGGCTCAGCCGCGAAAATGATGAAAAGTCTCACCGAGATGTTTGATCATCAGAACCGGATGGCTAGACAAAATGGAATGAGGGTGTTGATGACAACCCAAATGTCTGAAGGGACCCTAGTAAGGGATCATGTTCTGAAAATGATGTCCCATTTGAACGAACTGAACATACTTGTAACACCCCAAAAAGGCGGTCATTACAGTTCCGTGGACTCCACACCAAATACATAATAAATACGTAATACTTTGTGATACCGAACCACAATAAATATTCTTTACTCCGATTAGGAGTTTACAATAGTATGGCCAACGACCTTAATATACACAGGATCCAAAAACACAAGTATAAACTATATGGAGATGAGATATACTTCAAATAACAATACATTCGGTCAACAATTTAAATAAAGCGGAAAGGTAACATTACATGGTTTTGAACATAACCGGACAACAAAAGGATTGGGCCCCCGAACTAGTATCCTTCGAACCCTTCGCCATCACCATGATCTTCCCGTGCCTTGCCTTTGCCTCGACCTAAAATACAACACAAGTATTTCGCCCAACATAGGATCAGATATACATGATAAATGATTTCTCAAGACATTATACAATTCACATATATTAGATCTAAAGGAAAACAACCCGAATAACGAACATACCCCTCAGGCATATGAACGATTAGTCACAAAATGTCGAACAGATCCAATTATACATGGACTATGAATGACCAAAATAGTATGGCACCATATGGACATCACAATACGCCCAATCCGGAAATGTGTCAGTGCACATGTCCACCCCGTATATGGAATCCAGGATATACGTGGGACAATGTACCTAATTAGCCTCGCGAACAACGTCTCGTGTGCACAGTCCAATACGGAAACATCCACGCATGACTATATATGTGCCTGGCTAAAAATCCTACATAATAAACAATCGGAACACAGATATGATTCCGGATATGTCACGATACAACATGACAACGAATTCAATAAATCAAATATCAGATTAAGGATCAAGAACTCACCGAAATGACAATAAGGATCAATGATATCAACGGTTCAAAGGTGACGAACTTGGGAATGAAATCCCACGATGAAAAATGGAACATCATAAAGAATAATATTAAATTACGAATCACAAATTCATAAGTATTTCATATACACGAAACATATAACCATCACAAGAATCCAATCATCATTATAACCAAGCAAGATAACTTGCCTCAATACGGAGACGAGAATAATTCTTCCTTGTCGAACGAACGAACGGTCCTCGACTAATATCGGTTACTCGAACAATCAACCTTGAATGAAATATACTTCACTCAATAACACATTCATAGAATCATCAATATCGAATTTAGTGAGACGACATCCTAATTCCCATTTGAATATTTCAACTTTCTCAAGATATCGAAGTTCTATTCCAAGAACTCTATTTACTTCATTCCAATCTTACAATTGGTTTACAAGACATTACCAAATATTCGCAAGAATAAGAATTGATCAAAATATGTTAAACAATCACTTATGTTCGTTTATTATTATCTTATATCATTTAAACCTATCAAGAACATCACAATTGATTGAAAGTGAAAATCTGCACAACCTTGTTCAATCACTATGTCAAGTTTATTTAGTTATAAGGCCATATTATGATCATGAAGATTATCTCATATTAACACCATCCTTGTAATCTTCCAACATTCATCAAGGAGTTCTTAAAACATTTTATGATAACAATTCCAACAATCAACCTTAACTACAAGGAAACCAAAGATTATTATTGTCCTAATGATGTTATTAGTCCACCAAGAAGAGTGTGATTCTACTAAACATGCTTACCACCATTTAAAACATTAAGAACACATCATCACCATGAGGATTATTCAAAGATTATTGGCATCCATACGAAACAAGCTCCATGTTTTGGGGAATCATCTCTAAATTTATCATTCTAGGATTCACCTAGTCTAGGTTGTGATATAATCAAGTTATTCATCGCAAGAACATCACGATCATCACGGTGAGTTAAAGAATCTCTGCATTTATAACCATGTGTTGATATATGCAAGATTCAACAAATATTGATAAAGAACTTAAGTTCACATTGTCTAGAATCTCCTAAGCATGATGTTTGATTTAATATACCGGTAATAACTTCAATAATCTTGATGGCATGCTTGTGAAAATCACTAAGAATGAGCTAGGCACCACATACCTTACTACGGAAGAATAATGAATGAATCAATAAGAGAACAATGAAACCACTTGGTGCAAATCAACATCGGATGCTTGAACACCAATCTTCAATGTTCTATGCCTTCAACAATTCATGGGTAGAGGTTTATATGGGGTGGAAATATCGTGAGGTTGCTAATACAGGTCGTGGCAGTCGATTAAAGGCCGAAGTTCAGGGTAAAAAATGAAATTGGGGTGAAGTCTAATTTATAAGAAATGATTATTAGCGTGCGCTACACTTCCTGCTTAGCATGCGCTAACGGGCTCTCAGGCTACTATACTCTACTGTCCTTGGCCTTGCGTACGCTAAAATAGCCTTAACGTATGTTAATAACGTGGTTTAGCGTATGCTATACACTTATTAGCGTGTGCTAATGAGGTTTACGAAGCTCACTGACTGTCCACTAACCTTCATTTAGTGCGTGCTAGTAACAACTCTGTAGCGTGCGCTAAACCCCGTTGACTTAACTTTCCAAAAGTAGTCCGGGTGAGTCCAAAAGGGTCTGTGATTCCCGCGATCCGGTTCCCCACCTACTGATCCTATCAAGATCTGGTTGACTAAGTGTAGCGTGCGTTAAGTTATAACACTAGCGTGCGTTACCACTCAGTATTAGCGTACGCTATGAAACAAGTGTAGCGTGCGCTAATCACGAATGAGAACATGCACAACTAAAACTCTATAAAATCATATAATCCAAAATATTGATTTACGAATGCGTAGAAACATACATTAATCAGAAATACGACATAAGCAAATATTCAGGAGGTTCCAATACAGATAAATTACATATCAAATATTTGGATATTACATACTCCCTCCCTTAAAAGGAGTTTCGTCCTCGAAACTAAGGGGTAAACAACTCGGGATACCTCTCTCGTATGCTGCTCTCCGTCTCCTACGTAGCCTCCCAGACTCCGTGTCGTGACCACTGAACCTTCAGTAGGGGAATCGTCTTGTTCCACAACTGTTTGATCCTCCTCTCAAGTATCTGTACGGGACGCTCCTCGTATGAATGATCCTCCACTATCTCGATCTCATAGAACTGAAGTATATGTCTCGGATCAACAACATATTTCCTCAACTGAGAGACATGAAATACGTTATGAATCCGACGCAAAGCTGGTGGCAACGACAGACGATAGGCCAGATCGCCTACTCGTTTCGAAACCTCAAACGGCCCGATATACCTCGGACTCAGCTTGCCTCTCTTCCCAAAATGAAAAACACCTCGGGTAGGGGACACCTTCATTAGTACATGGTTGCCGACCTTGAACTCGATCAGTTGTCGACGGTTGTCTGTCGGCTTTGAGCCGTTAACAAACGACTCCTAATCAGAGCGATCTTCTCATGGGCTACTAACGACATATCAAGTTCTGTACCCAAAGATTCAAACTGGTCATCCCAACATAGAGGAGACTTACAACAACGGCTATACAATGCTTCATAAGGTGCCATCTGAATTGAAGCGTGCCAACTGTTATTGTAAGTGAATTCCAGTAAAGGAAGTTGGGCCTCCCAATCATCCTTCCAATAAAGAGCGCACGCCCTAAACACATCATCTAGAGTTTGGATAGTCCTTTCAGACTGACCATCCGTCTGCGGATGAAATGCCGTACTGAAGTTCAACTGCGTACCCATCACACGATAAACTGTTTTCCAGAAGTGAGACACAAATAGACCATCACGATCCGATACAATACCCTTGGGGGTACCATGCAACCTTACAATCTCTTTAATAAATAGTTGCGCCAATCTCCCGGGTCCCCATGTGTCTTTAATCTCCAAAAAGTGGGCTGATTTGGTCAGACGGTCCACAAACACCCAAATCGTACTCATCCCTCGACGACTTGTTGGTAAGCTAGTGATAAAACCCATCGATATGTCCTCCTATTTCCACTTGGGAACCGGGAGTGGTTTCAACATTCCTGCGGGTCGCTGGTACTCAATCTTAACCTGCTGACAGGTTAAACATCTCGAAACGAACTCTGCGACTTCACGCTTCATATTCCCCCACCAATAACATTGCTTCAAATCCTTATACATCTTGCTAGATCCCGGGTGAATGGAGTACGGGGTAGCATGAGCCTCTTTCAGGATAGAGTTCCTCAACTCTTCGTCTGTGGGTACACAAACTCGATTCCTAAAGCGTATCAATCCATCCTCGTGGATTACAAATCTAAGGACTTTCCCTTGAGTTACTTCATCCCGAACTCGAAATAAGAATGGGTCCGTAACCTACTTCGATCTGATTATATCATCAAGGTTTGATGAAATCTCAAGTGTGCAGAGTTGTCCCTGAATACGCTGTAACCAGACTTCAATTTTCAGCCTCACTAACTCTAACTGCTATTCCCTCTGTACTGTCAAGTGGGCAAGCATGTGCTCCTGTACTGTCTTACGACTCAAAGCATCAGCAACCACATTTACTTTACTCGGATGATAAAGGATCTCGATATCATAGTCTTTAATTAGCTCTAGCCACCTTCTATGCCTCATGTTCAGCTCCTTCTGAGTAAAAATGTACTTCAGGCTCTTGTGATCCGTAAAAATCTAACAAGTAACTCCATACAGATAATGACGCCAGATTTTCAAAGCAAAGACCACGACTGCTAGTTCCAAGTCATGGGTCGGATAGTTAACTTCATAGGGTCAAAATTGTATCGATGCATAGGCAATCACCTTCCCTTCCTGCATCAACACACACCCCAGGCCCTGTCTCAACGCGTCACTAACACTACGAATCCTTCCGTCCCTTTTGGCAGAACTAAAACAGGTGTTGAAAGCAACCGACTCTTGAGTTCATCAAAATTTTGCTGACATGCCTCTGTCCATGAATACTTCTTATCCTTCCTCAATAGGTTAGTCATCGGTTGCACAATCTTGGAAAAACCTTCCACAAACCGTCGGTAATAACCTGCTAGCCCCAGGAAACTGCGAACTTCCTTCATGTTCTTCGGAGGTAGCCAGCCTTGGATAGGTTTTATCTTTTGTGGGTCTACTCTCACCCCATTGGCTGATATCACATGGCCGAGAAAAATAACCTCACGCATCAAAATTCACATTTGGAAAAATTTTCATAAAGCTGTTCACGCCTCAACGCCTCGAGAACTTGATGGAGATGACATTCATGCTCTTCATGGTCATGAGAGTAGATCAGAATGTCGTCAATAAAAATGACTACAAAGCAATCCAGATAATTAATAAAAACCCAATTCATCAACTCCATGAATATTGTCGGTGCATTAGTCAGTCCAAAAGGCAACACTACGAACTCATAATGCCCATAGCGAGTACGAAAAGCAGTCTTTGAAATGTCAGGCTCTCGAATCCTCAACTGATGATACCCGGACCTCAAGTCGATCTTAGAAAACACAGCAGCTCCCTGAAGTTGATCCAATAAATCATCAATACGAGGCAATGGATACTTGTTCTTGATGGTTACCCTATTTAGCTCATGGTAATCAATGCACAAACGCAGGGATACGTCTTTCTTCTGTACAAAAAGCACTGGTGCTCCCCAAGGGGACGTACTAGGTCGAATATAGCCTTTCTCAGTCAACTTCTCAAGCTGGTTCTTCAACTCCTGCATCTCGGTCGGAGCCACACGATACGGTGCTTTTGAAAACGGGGTCGTACCTGGCTCTAAATCAATAGTAAACTACATCACCATGTGGAGGTAAGCCTGGAAACTCATCTGGAAATACGTCTGGGTAGTCTCGGACTACCGGAATATCGGCCAATTCGACTGGTCGATCCGCTGTTTTGGGCATGTAACACCAATACCCAATACATCCCTGATTAAGTAGTTTCACTGCTTTCATAGTGCTGATAATTCTCCCGGAATGGCTGAGATTGTCACCCTGAAAAATACACTCAACACCATCGTCAGATGTGACGGTCACTGTTCGCTTGCGGACACTAAGTATGGCATCATGACAATCCAACTAATCGATACCCAAGATCACATCATGTTTAGGTAAATTGACCATAATTAAATTCGACAACCACTTACGGTAGTTCATGCGAATCGGACATTTCTGCACTTCACGATTCCCAACAATTCTTCTACCATCGGGTAGACCAATTACATAAGGTTCACAATTGTAACATGATCTAATTACAAACGACTCAAACAAGAAGCAGATAAAAAGGAGTGTGAATCACCATTATAAAAAAGAATACAGATGGGCTGAGATCGGATCTCGAGAGTACCTGCAATCATGCTGGCTTCGGGATTGTCAACTTTCTTCATCTCATAGACTCTGGGTTTTGCATCCCCGGTACCACATGTACCAGCTTGATTTCCACGGCCCATCCCTCTGTTTGTCCCGATAGTCTGATAAGAAGCGGACGGAGGTACAAGGTTTTGGACGGAAGACTGAACTGGAGCATGAGATGCTGCTGGAGTACGTCCTCGTCCACTCCTACAATAACGAGCACGATGTCCATTCTTCCCACAAGTATGGCATGCGACGGCCGGCCTCGGGCATTTGGAATTGATGTGCCCCAGGTCTCCACAGTTATAGCACACAATAAATAGGCTGACCGCTCGAGGTTGCGATCCGGTTGGCTTCGACGCCATGGGTGGCCATTCAGAAGGATTTCGCACTGGTTGGGGCCTCTTGAATGTTCCACGGTTGCTGTCAGTATGGTTCTGGTTCCTGAATTCCTTGTTGTTGGACTGCGGTTGCTTCTTGAAAATCTCATTTGCGGTAAGTTTATATTCCAAAGCTTTCTCGATGAACTCCAGAAGGGTCGTACAGTGATGATTCAACAGCTGCATTCTCATTCGGGGTTTAAGCCTCTTGAGAAAATATTTAATCTTATCGGCCTTCATTCGGACAATCATCGAGGCAAGGGGAAGAAGTGCCTGGAACTTCTCGGCAACAGATAGTACATCATCATCTTCAGACGGGTCTGGGTTCAGTAATTCCGACAGCTTAGCCTCGCGGAGCGGAGCTGGATAGTAACGGTCCAACATGAGATTCTTGAATTCATCCCAGTTGCATAAACCATTGGCCGTCTCACAGATAGCCACCAGGTGTGAACACTCTTGCTAAGGTAATAGGACGCCACAGATACTCGGTTTTCTTCTAGGCACTCCACCATCTCGAACAATTTCTCAAAATGTTCAATCCAATATACAATGTCAGTAGGATCAGAGGAGCCTTCAAAAGTCGGGGGTCGTTGGCGAGAGATGTCGCTGATGATCCGACTCACGGGTCCGCCATGCACAGGAGGTGGGGGATGAGGCCCCTGTTGCTGGCCAGTAGTAGCTCTCTGCATAGCTTCCATTATTTGACCCATCTGGGTCATCTGAGTCATCATGCCCTGCATCACAACGTAAGGATCTACACGCGCATCCTCGCGTCTAGTGTGGTGCGATTGGTCCCTAGAAGGCGAATCACTGCCTGCGGAACTCTGCTCCACATTTGCGCGCCTGTTGGATCGTGGTATCGGGATTCGGCGCCTTCCGCGGCCTCGTCCCCCTCTGCCATAGACTCTCAGATTTCTTTCCATACTAAAAGAATCAAATCATAAGTACAGTTCAAGATACCAATCAAAATTCATGCTAAGTTAATAGCAACAAGGAATTACATTTCAAGAAAACAGTTCACAATGAATTATCGACACTACCAATGCCACACAGAATATTATGTCGACGTCGAGTCGAACAATTTCAATTACGTAATCAATCCAGAATTTACCTCGTATTATCTATCAGATAAATCCTTCCACAGATCCTCGAAAATAACAAGATCAACAAATAGATCCATTCCGATATCAATATCATGCCAGTAATTAAATCATGGCTCATATAGTACATATCGTGTTTGGCTCGTAGAGTCAGGTGCTTGCACAGGTCACACGTGACACGAAGGTCTCTTGATACTAGTTCATTTCACAACGACTCCTAAAAAAAATCGACATGCTCTGATACCATCTTCTGTAACACCTCAAAAAGGCGGCCATTACAGGGTCGTGGACCCCACACTGGGACCCACCAGGCGACACCAAATACATAATAAATACGTAATACTTTGTGATACCGAACCACAATAAATAGTCTTTACTCCGATTAGGAGTTTACAATAGTATGGCCAACGATCTTAATATACACAGGATCCAAAAACATAAGTATAAACCATATGGAGATGGAATATACCTCAAATAACAATACATTTGGTCAACAATTTAAATAAAGCAGAAAGGTAACATTACATGGTTTTGAACATAACCGGACAACAAAAGACTTGGGGTCCCCGAACTAGTATCCTTCGAACCCTTCGTCGTCACCATGATCTTCCAGTGCCTTGCCTTTGCCTCGACCTAAAATACAACACAAGTATTTCGCCCAACACAGGGTCAGATATACATGATAATGATTTCTCAAGATATTATACAATTCACATATTAGATCTCAAGGAAAACAACTCGACTAACGAACATACCCCTCGTGCGTATGAACGATTAGTCACAAAACGTCGAACACATCCAATTATACATGGACGATGAATGACCAAAATAGTATGGCTCGAGATGTACATCACAATACGCCCGATCCGAAAATGTGTCAGTACACATGTCCACCCCGTATACGGAATCCAGGATTTACGTGGGACAATGTACCTAATTAGCCTCACGAACTACGTCTCGTGTGCACAGTCTAATGCGGAAACATCCACGCATGACTATATATGTGCCTGGCTAAAAATCCTACACAATAACAAATCGGAACACATATATGATTCTGGATATGTCACGATACAACATGACAACGAATTCAATAAATCACATATCCGATTAAGGATCAAGAACTCACCGAAATGACAATAAGGATCAATGATATCAACGGTTCAAAGGTGATGAACTTGGGAATGCAATTGTTGCGAATTTTGGTGAACGCAAGTGCATGTTGTCGTAAACAAGTAATAAAGAGATGAGTAAGATATCGTTCCCACGAGGACTGACTTACTAACTATCAATTTACGAGTATTCTAATTTTATCTGAACGATTGAAATTGGAGGTGTAAGAATAATTAAAGAAAATTAATAAAAGAATAAATAATGGAAATGATTGTTCGAAGAAAGAAAATCAAATAAGGAATAAATCTAGGATTGTGAATCCACCTCGGTTTATCCGAATTACTCTTGATTATATGAATTCAATGAATTCCCAATTTATTGAAGGCGAAGATTGCTAAAATACTCTACCACCTCTCCCGAGGTCAATAGAATTTTCTAAGGCGAATAACACACTCTATTCCTAGGTGAATTAATTCGACAATAGGCAAAAAGTACGAAATCTCCAGAAAGGACACGTAATTCCTGTGAGTATATTCCTATCTCACAAGATAAAACGGTTCTCACCAATTATTTCCTACCAACTCTCCTCTCCCGATTCGAGTTGCGTAATCAAAACAATTCAATTATAGGCCACACAATTGAAAGCATTAAGAATAATTGGGGAAAACTCAATAAAAAAGGAAAATATATTTTAATAAAGCATAATCAAAAATTAATTCGTCAAAACCTCAGTTTCATCAAAATCCTAGAATAAGGTTCTAGCCTGACATGCTAGAAAATAAAAATACAAAAAGAATTAAAGAAAGCATAGAAATCAAACGCAGACGAAGAACTTGGATTCCTCCGTTCTCTGGCTTCCGCTCTCTGCTCCTTGGTGTTTTCTGCTTCTTCTCGATGATCCGCGATAATTCTCAATTCCTCGATGATTCCACTTTTCAGACCTTAAATCCCTATTTATAACTATCATTAGCCTCCAAAATGCGTCCGGAGATTTGGTCGAAAACAGGCTCCAAAAACGGCCCAGAAACGCTGCAAATTCAGCATAACTGCCCCGTGGGCCGCGGCTCAGTAAGTGTGTGCCGCGGCCCTTAACGCTCAGCGCCTATACCTGGGCGCAACATTTTCTTCCAGGGCCGCGGCTCAGCATCCTTGTGCCGCGGCCCCCGGTACAGTTGGTTCGGTGCCTTGCTGTGCCGTGCGTGTGTCGCGGCTCGCTTTCTTTGTGCCACGGCTCATGACCAGAAATCGCCGTTTTCACCCGTTTTTCGTCGTTTAGGCTTCCGGACTCCAATTTCCTGCAAAACATATAAGAATAGTGCATTAAAAGCTCATTTCTGCAGATTTAAACTTCAAATGGATATAAAATAATGATAAACAAGCGCATAAAAATACGCCTAATAAATACCCCTAAACTTGAGCCTTTGCTTATCCTCAAGCAAAAAGAATCAATTTCAAAAAAAAAAGTATCGTGAATGATCGTGCAAATCCATAGTTCTCAACTTAATCAATACTACCCTGAAAATCTCAAAGAATAATACAAGTATCGTAATAGTGAGTCACATCAAGGACACTGATTCCACAAAGTAACCATTTTTAGTGCTAATCGATCGTTCATGAGGAAAATCAAGCTCAAAGATTAACAAGCGTGAATTTAACCGACCGCCAATACGAAGGGTTAGAGTAAACAAGCCAACTCGCTCAGTCCCATAGTCTAGTGGCAAAATTTAAGAGTTTCACCATCAAAATTACTCCTCGGACAGCATTCCCTTATGTATGATCATAATAAAGATTCGAGTTAACCACTAGGTTCGGATCTCGGGAGGTTTCATCGGGATAATCCTAGGGTGGATTTCCATTCTCATGTATTGGGGAACCGTTTGACGTAAAAGACACTCATGGGGCACATGGATGCTTCTAGTTACTAAGTCCCCCTCTACAGCGGAGAAAAAACTCGAATAGCAATTCCCGCACGTCAAGGTTGCTGTTTTATGCGAGAGTAAACAACGGGTCACGTGAATACCCCCGGTTACTAGGCTTCCCATCATCGGCAAATGCGATATTTCTAAACCATTAGTCTATTCAGGGTTGTCGTTTTACGCGAGAGTAAACAACGGGTCACGTGAATACCCCCGGTTACTAGACTTCCCATCATAGAACATGTATAAATTCTCGACTTTTTGGGAAAAACTGTCCGACTCTAAACTCAATTTAAGTGCCAACAAGACTCATGTTACTGGACAACTAGCTACGCGAAAAGTGTAACCAAACGTATAGACGGCGATTTGTAAACACGTATGTCTCCTTCCTTATCTGCTAAGATTTCTACAAAAACGAAAAATATAGACCTAAATGAATACTCAGAGGAAACGGATATCGCTGACTGCAAACTCGACCAAAACTCAACTGTTTCTTCAAAGAGAAATTAGTATCATAACATCAGTTTTACACAAGGAAGCACGTAAAATCCACGAATGCAAATAAAATCACGACAAGCAAGGCTAGCGTCAAAAACAACGAAAATAGCAACGAATAAATAAAAAATAACTGAAAGTAAACCCCCCCCCCCTCAAACTTAGGACGTACATTGACCTCAATGGACACAACTAGTAATATGCAATAAGAGAAAAGGTCAAGTACTCCCCTAATGTCCACTCAAGAACTGGTGCCGGCCTCGTCCAGCGAGGAGGGTGGTGTGGCTGGCCTAACTGGTGGAATGAATGGCCCACCCGGGTGCAGTACATGGCTCGTCCACGCAGCAAGGTAATCCTGGTGGTAAGCATCCCTCGCCGCCAAGCGCCTCTCCTCCCGTCGGTTGGCCCGGTGGGCCTGCTCTCTCATCTCCTCCCGGACGGCTGCGAGGATGCTCTCTCTCTCCATCCGCATCTCCTCTCTCAGGGCAGCTAGGTCTCTCTCTCTCTCTCTCTCTCTCTCTCTCTCTCTCCTCATCTCCTCTCTCAGGCCGTCGAACATCGCCTGAAGGTGCTCTCTCTCGGGCGGCGGGCTGGACTCTGCATGCTCATGTGTCATAAGCAGAGGCTCGGGGGACTGCTCATATGCCTCGTCAAGAAGAAATCCTCGTCCCCGAGCGTGTGCCGACGCTCCACCCCACTGGTCAAAATGAAAAATAATGCGATGATCAATCGGACCCTGGGGTGCTAGCATCGGCTCATCATCCGACCAAGTCATGCCCGACTGGCGGCATAGAGCGCAAATGAGAGATGGGTGCTTCAGCCCCGTCTTGGCCCCTCCTTGAATGCACTGAAGGATAGATCGGACCAGATGAGGGGCCACATCGAATCTGAGCCCAGAAGTGATAGCATATAGCAGTCGGGCACGAGAGAGTAAGACTGAGTGAATCTGCGAGGTAGGATCGACCCGTGCGCAGAGGAAGTATAACCAGGCTCGCCCGAGCCGACTGAGGCGCGAACTCTTAAAGTAGAAGGCTGAAGAACCGGGGGCGCGCGTCTCCCAGACGGAACCGGGCTGTGTGAGTGCCTCAAGCAGAGCCTCCCTCGTGAGGCTACTCATACTCTGTGTAAACGCCGTCTCGTCCACCACTGGCAGCTCATATAGTCTCCGAATTGCAGCCACCGAAAAAGCCACAGTATGGCCCCGGACGACGAGCTGAGTCCTAGTATCTGATTGCGGTATCATCTGCCCTGCCCGAATATGTCGCAGTAGAGCGCTAGCGTAAAACTCCTGGACGATAGAGATTACAGCCGGATCAGGAGGCGCAGTGAAACGAGCCTACCCCATCTCGTCTATCATAGTCAGAAGCTCACGGTCCTGGGGGGCGGGAGTGAATCCCCGCTCTGGGATTATAGGTCGAGGTCGAATTTTTTCATTGAATATTTTGTGAATTTCTGGATCGGAGAATTGGTGAGACTCCAAATCGGCTCGGCTCTGTGAAGTCTCCCCTCTTGTGGGGGACGATTGTGTCCTAGCCCTCGTGCTTATCTTCCGTTTTCTAGCCATGGTGAGTTCCTGAAAAAAATAAACACCGAAGATTAAGCAACCTTTAAGGAACATTACACCACTCTCGACTTAAAATACACGAAACGTGAATATAGAGTCTTGCATCATCGAAGAGGAAATTAAGGCTGAGCATTCAAGTTTAAGCATGATGTAATGGTTGGGGTACAATGAAATCCGATAATCAATTTCGTTGCATATCATTTGAAAACGTTTTGCTCAAAAATTTTCTTTGACGCATTTTATCAAACACTTGACATGCATGAGTTTGAATGAAGAACAAGAATTATAATGGCTAAATCTAATCCCCAAAAACAACAACATAAATCGATAGTCATGTCAAACGACAAATAACATCCACAATTCATTCATAATCAACAAATACAATCAATAATCAACCAAAAACTTCATATCCCAACTCAACCTTGGTAGAACTTTGAAAAAAAACTAACAAATATTCATCATCGAATGAATACTAATACCTCACTTTTCAAATCATGTGGCAATTAGGATTAAGAGATTGAGAATTACCTTGCTTGGATTGAAGAATGCAAGAAGAAGGAGGAGTGAATAGGGTTCGGCCGAGCGCTTTGCGAAGAAAAAACTGGAACTTACCTGGTGTGTGCCGGCCGATCGGGTTTATGAAGGAGACCTGGGTTGTTCATCTTCGCAACAGGGGCCGCGACACAGCTTAAGTGAGCCGCGGCCCAGAGTACAGCCTGCCTGGGCATGTTTGTTCTTTCGCCTTGTGCCGCGGCTCAGCGTACGGGTGCCGCGGATCGTCATGTTAGTGTGCTGCGGCTCATTTGGTCTGTGCCGCGGCACGGAGTACAGCTTCCTGGGCGTTTCTTGGACATTTGGCGTGCCGCGGCTCAGTGCATATGTGCCGCGGCTCAGGGAGCGGGTGTGCCGCGGCTCAGTAAGGTCGTGCCGCGGCACAGAGTATAGTTCGTTTGGCCTTTTTGTGTCAACTTGTGTGTGCCGCGGCTCACTACCCTTGTGCCGCGGCCCATTGCTGAATTTTCCCATGGGGTGATTTCTGCACAAAATTTTCAATGGAAAACACTTAGAACGCGAGAGATAAGCATATCAAAGCAAAAATGACGAAAAACATAGACTCTAGAATGCATGAAAACACTGGAAAACAAAAATCTACAACTAATACTCGGGTTGCCTCCCAAGAAGCGCTAAGTTTATAGTCTTCAGCTGGACTTTTCTAGCATTCATCCGGCGGTGGATAAAACGACGCTCGTCTTCTGCGCATCTATTGGATTACCCAAGTAGGCCTTCAACCACTGTCCATTAACTTTGAATTTGCGGTCATCTTTTTGTACTTCCACTGCTCCGTGTGGGAACACTTGAACTACGGTAAACGGTCCCAACCATCGTGAACGCAATTTCCCAGGGAATAACCTTAAGCGAGAATTAAACAACACCTCTTGACCCAGGACGAACTCCCGATGTGTGATATGCTTATCATGCCAGATCTTTGTCCGCTCCTTATAAAGCTTCGCATTTTCGTATGCATCGTGGCGAATTTTTTCCAGCTCGTTCAGCTGCAAACAACGCTTTTCACCAGCGGACTTAAGATCAAAATTTAATTTCTTGATCGCCCATTAAGCACGATGTTCCATCTCTACGGGCAAATGACAACTTTTCCCATAAACCAATCTGTAAGGCGACATCCCGATAGGTGTTTTATATGCAGTACGGTATGCCCAAAGTGCATCATCGAGTTTAAAGGACCAATCTTTTCGAGACGAGCTGACTGTTTTTTCTAAAATCCACTTTAGCTCTCGATTTGATATCTCGACTTGACCGCTCGTCTGGGGATGGTAAGCTGTAGCAACACGATGAGTGACTCCGTATTTTCTCAAGACCGCATCAAGGAATTTGTTGTCGAAGTGTGAACCACCATCACTGATAATAGCACGTGGAGTCCCAAAACACGTGAAAATATATTTTTTTATAAATTTGATTACGACATTGGACCCGTTTGTTGGTAGTGCCACCGCTTTGACCCACTTTGAGACGTAGTCTACAGCTACCAAAATATAGAAATTCTTATTTGATGGAGGAAATGGACCCATGAAGTCGATCCACCATACGTCGAACAATTCAACCTCAAGTATGGTGTTCAGCGGCATTTCATGTCGTCTTGAGATGTTTCCCATCCGTTGACACCGATCACACATGGACACAAAGGAGTGAGCATCTTTGAATAATGACGGCCAATAGAGCCCCGATTGTAAGACCTTTGCCGCTGTTCTATTTCCACTAAAATGCCCACCGTAGGGTGATGCATGACAATGATTCAGCACACTGTGGATTTCCTCATCCGGAACACATCTGCGAATGATTTGATCAGGGCATCTTTTAAACAAAAAAGGATCGTCCCACAAATAATACTTAGCGTCTGAAATCAGCTTCTTCTTCTGATGGCACAAGAGGTCATTCGGAATTATTTTGCTTGCCAAATAGTTCACTAGATCAGCATACCAAGTCGCGTGTTGCGAACCCAACTTGTAGAGCTGCTCGTCGGGAAAGGTTTCCATGATTTATGGATGACTTTCTCCCTTCTCAAGGGGACTCTCTAACCGTGAAAGGTGATCGGCAATAACATTCTCAGTCCCCTTTTTGTCCCGAATTTCCAAGTTGAATTCTTGAAGGAGAAGCACCCACCTAATCAACCTTGGTTTAGCATCCTTCTTCTCCAAAAGGTATTTTATTGTTGAATGGTCGGTCCACACTACCACTTTCGTCCCCAATAAATACGCCCGGAATTTATCAAATGCAAAGATCACCGCCAACAATTCTTTTTCCGTTGTAGCATAATTCATTTGGGCATCGTCAAGTGTTCGGCTTGCATAATACACGACGTGGAACACTTTCCCTCGTCTCTGTCCCAAAACAGCCCCAATGGCAAAATCACTAGCATCACATATTAACTCGAATCTAAGGTCCTACTGAGCGACTATTACCGGGGCAGTGCTTAGAGCTTTCTTCAATAAATCGAAACTTTCTTTACACGACTCGTCAAAATTAAACGGAACATCCTTCATGAGCAGATTGCATAACGGCTTCGTGATCTTCGAAAAATCTTTAATAAACCGGCGGTAAAAACCGGCGTGTCCCAAAAAGCTTCTTATCCCTTTCACCGAAGTAGGCGGAGGCATCTTCTCGATTGTTTCAATTTTCGCCCGGTCGACTTCAATTCCATGTGAGGATATTCGGTGGTCAACTACAATGCCCTCCTGGACCATAAAATGGCACTTCTCCCAGTTCAGGACCAGATTTGTTTCTTCGCATCTTTTTAGGACTTTCTGCAAATTCTGCAAACACATATCAAACGAATCACTGAAAACAGAAAAATCATCCATAAAAATTTCAATGCAATGCTCTACCATGTCAGAAAAAATAGCCATCATACAATGTTGAAAAGTGGTCGGCGCATTACATAAACCAAAAGGCATGCGTCTATAAACGAAAATGCCGTAAGGACATGTAAACGTCGTCTTTTCTTGGTCTTCTAGGGCTATATAAATTTGATTATACCCAGAATAACCATCAAGAAAGCAATAGAAATCGTGTCCGGCTAATCTATCTAACATTTGATCAATAAAAGGTAAATGGAAATGGTCTTTTCTAGTGGCTTTATTTAATTTCCGATAATCTATGCACATACGCCACCCCATGACAATCCTAGTGGGAATTAATTTATTATTATCATTTTGAATAACCGTTATCCCACCCTTCTTTAACACAACTTGGACCGGACTTACCCACTTTCTATCAGAAATAGGAAAGATCATACCTGCATCGAGGAGTTTTAAAACCTCGACTTTTACCACCTCTTTCATATTTGAATTTAAACGGCGTTGATGCTGCACAGATGGTTTGTAGTCTTCCTCCATCAAAATTTTGTGCATGCAAATCGACGGGCTGATTCCCTTAATATCCGCAATAGACCATCCAAGGGCAGATTTATACTCCCTCAATACCCTCAATAATTTCTCCTCTTGATCCCCCGCTAAAGTGGCCAAAAGAATAACTGGCAAGGAATCATTGGGTCCCAAAAATGCATATTTTAAATGAGTCGGCAGCTTCTTGAGTTCTAGCTTTGGAGGTTTCTCGATTGATGGGATGGGTCGAGTTGGTGAACTTCCGAGCTCCTCACATGGTCGACGAGTGAAAAATGGTGGGGAAGCTTCCATGTGTCGTACGTAGGCTACATGCTCTCAATTTAATTCGGAAGCAGACCCAATCAAAATGGACTCCAGTGGATCGGATGGATAATTCTCTCGAAAGGCTCTACTTACACACGAGTCAATGACGTCAACTTGGAAACAATTTTCAGCATCACTAGGATATTTTAAGGATCGAAAGATATTGAATGTTACTTGCTCCTCTTGAACTCGTAGAGCAAGCTTCCTTTTTTCCACATCGATCAAAGTTCGGCCGGTTGCCAAAAATGGTCTTCCCAAGATAATTGGGATGTCGTGGTCCTCCTCCATGTCGAGCACAATGAAATCGGCCGGAAAGATGAATTTATCGACCTTGACTACGACGTCCTCTATTACTCCCCTCGGATATTTGATAGATCTATCGACTAATTGCAAAGAGACCGTCGTCGTCTTGGATTCCCCAATATCCAGCTTTTTAAAAATAGAAAGGGGCATAAGGTTTATGGTGGCTCCGAGATCGCATAGGGCTCTTTCAAAGGACGAGTTCCCAATGGTGCATGGAATAGTAAAGCTTCCCGGATCCCTCAATTTAGGTGGGAGCTTCTTCTGTAGAATAGCACTGCACTCCTCCGTCAATGCGACTGTCTCATACTCCTCGAGCTTTCTTTTGTTTGACAAGATTTCTTTCATGAACTTCATATAACTCGGCATTTGTTCCAAGGCGTCGGCAAATGGAATGTTGATATGTAGTTTCTTGAAGACGTCAAGAAACTTGGAGAATTGCTTGTCCAATTTTTGCTTTTGGAGACGTTGTGGGAATGGAATTTGAGGAGTGGGATGAGTAGTCGACACTGCCTTTGGCTTGGGTGCTTCGTCCTTTTCTTTCTCACTGTGGTCGCTCTTGTCCTTGTTATTGGTAGGCTACACTTTCAGCTCCTTTCCGCTTCGTAGCTCGATTGCTTGCACGTTTTCCTTGGGGTTCATTTCGGTGGTGCTGGGTAATACACCTTGAGATCGAGAGGACAATAGATTTGCGATCTGCCCCATTTGTACTTCCAGGTTTCGGATGGAGGCGGAATGATTTTGTAAGGTGATCTCAGTGCGGGTCATGAATTGGATCGTATTAGCCGCCATTTGAGCAAGAGCATCTTCCAAGGATACCTTTGGTGGTTGAGGGGGCTGCTGTGGGGGGTGCGCGAATTGAGCTTGCGGAGATTTTAAAGCTTGCCCGTTTTTCCATGAAAAATTTGGGTGATTTCGCCACCCTTGATTATATTTGTTGGAATACGGATTGTTCTGCCGATACCCGTTCCCCACGAACTGAGCTTGTTCCATCGGAGGTTGCTCGAAAGGATTTCTGACTTGGCACTCTGCGCTAGGATGAGACCCATTACACCAATTACATGATTCTGTAGTAATGGTAGACGGAGCATGTGAAAAAGCTTGAAGTTGCTGAGTCAAGGCTGTGACTTGAGCTGATAGTGTAGAGATCGGATCGTTGTCGGAAACCCCATAACTCGCTTTGGGTTCACTCGTTCGGAAGGCCACTGATAAGCATTTGCAGCCATCGCCTCCAATAGAGAATGAGCTTCTGCCATAGTCTTTCCCATTAACGCTCCTCCAGCGGCTGCATCAACAAGAGTGCGTGTAGAAGCACTCCATCCGTTACAAAAGGTTTGAATTTGTAGCCAATCTGGTAAGCCATGGTGTGGGCATCTCCGTAATAACTCCTTGTATCGCTCCCAAGCTTCGTGAAGCGATTCCATATCAAATTGCCCGAAAGTAGTTATCTCGTTCCTTAGTCTCGCCGTCTTTGATGGTGGAAAGAACTTAGCCAGGAAGGCTTGTGCTAATTCCGCCCAAGTTGCGATAGAGTCCGGCGGTAATGAATTCAACCAAAATTTGGCTTTGTCCCTTAGAGAGAAAGGGAAAAGCCGCAGACAAATAGCATCATCGGTAACACCGTTATTCTTGAAGGTGTCACAGATCTCGAGAAATGAAGCGATGTGTGCGTTGGGATCGTCGTTCGCCAGTCCACAAAATTGGCTTGCTTGTACCATCTGAATAATAGCCGGCTTAATCTCGAAGTTGTTCGCTTGTATAGTTGGACGCCGAATCCCCGAAAAGTTTGCATTGATTTGTGGCATGGCATAATCACGGAGTGCCAATGCCGGTTGAACTTGCTGCATAGGATTTTCTCCTCCATGATTTTCCGTGTTCTCGGTCATGGTGTCTTTAGTCGGTAGCTCACGCTTTTCCTTCTTGTTTTTCCGAAAAGTGCGCTCGAGTTCAGTATCCAAAGGTAGTAGGCCTTCGTTACCGAATTTTCTCAGGCACTAATCAGAAATTCCTGAAAGGAAAACAAATAATAAGAATTACACAAAAATAAAAAAAAATGTTCAAACTAAGACTAGAAATACTGAAATCGATATTAGTAAAATAATCAGTCCCCGGCAACGGGGCCAAAAACTTGTTGCGAATTTTGGTGAACGTAAGTGCATGTTGTCGTAAACAAGTAATAAAGAGATGAGTAAGATATCGTTCCCACGAGGACTGATTTACTAACTACCAATTTATGAGTATTCTAATTTTATCTGAACGATTGAAATTGGAGGTGTAAGAATAATTAAAGAAAATTAATAAAAGAATAAATCATGAAAACGATTGTTCGAAGAAAGAAAATCAAATAAGGAATAAATCTAGGATTGTGAATCCACCTCGGTTTATCCGAATTACTCTTGATTATATGAATTCAATGAATTCCCAATTTATTGAAGGCGAAGATTGCTAAAATACTCTACCACCTCTCCCGAGGTCAATAGAATTTTCTAAGGCGAATAATACACTCTATTCCTAGGTGAATTAATTCGACAATAGGCAAAAAGTACGAAATCTCCAGAAAGGACACGTAATTCCTATGAGTATATTCCTATCTCACAAGATAAAACGGTTCTCACCAATTATTTCCTACCAACTCTCCTCTCCCGATTCGAGTTGCGTAATCAAAACAATTCAATTATAGGCCACACAATTGAAAGCATTAAGAATAATTGGGGAAAACTCAATAAGAAAGGGAAATATATTTTAATAAAGCATAATCAAAAATTAATTCGTCAAAACCTCAGTTTCATCAAAATCCTAGAATAAGGTTCTAGCCTGACATGCTAGAAAATAAAAATACAAGAAGAATTAAAGAAAGCATAGAAATCAAATGCAGACGAAGAACTTGGATTCCTCCATTCTCTGGCTTCCGCTTTCTGCTCCTTGGTGTTTTCTGCTTCTTCTCGATGATCCGCGATGATTCTCAATTCCTCGATTCCTCGATGATTCCACTTTTCAGACCTTAAATCCCTATTTATAACTATCATTAGCCTCCAAAACGCGTACGGGGATTTAGTCGAAAACAGGCTCCAAAAATGGCCCAGAAACGCTGCAAATTCAGCATAACCGCCCTGTGGGCCGCGGCTCAGTAAGTGTCTGCCGCGGCCCTTAACACTCAGCGCCTATACCTGGGCGCAACATTTTCTTCCTGGGCCGCGGCTCAGCATCATTGTGCCGCGGCCCCCGGTACAGTTGGTTCGGTGCCTTGCTGTGCCGTGCGTGTGCCGCGGCTCGCTTTCTTTGTGCCGCGGCTCATGACCAGAAATCGCCGTTTTCGCCCGTTTTTCGTCGTTTAGGCTTCCGGACTCTAATTTCCTGCAAAACATATAAGAATAGTGCATTAAAAGCTCATTTCTGCAGATTTAAACTTCAAATGGATATAAAATAATGATAAACAAGCGCATAAAAATACGCCTAACAGCAATCCCACGATGAAAAACGGAACATCATCAAAAACAATATTAAATTATGAATCAAAAATTCATACGTGTTTCATATACACGAAATGTATAACCATCACAAGAATCCAATCATCATTGTAACAAAGCAAGATAACTTGCCTCAATACGGAGACGAGAATAATCCTTCCTTGTCGAATGAACGAATGGTCCTCGACTAATGTCGGTTACTCGAACAATCAACCTTGAATGAAATATACTTCACTCAATCACACATTTATAGAATCATCGATATCGAATTTGTGAGACGACATCCTAATTTCCATTTGAATAGTTCAACTTTCTCAAGATATCGAAGTTTTATTCCAAGAACTCTATTTACTTTATTCCACTCTTACAATTGGTTTACAAGACATTACCGAATATTCGCAAGAATAAGAATTGATCAATAATATGTTAAAAATCACTTATGTTCGTTTATTATTATCTTATATCATTTAAACCTATCAAGAACATCACAATTGATTGAAAGTGAAAATCTGCACAACCTTGTTCAATCACTATGTCACGTTTATTTAGTTATAAGGCCATATTATGATCATGAATATTATCTCATATTAACACCATCCTTATAATCTTCTAACATTCATCAAAGACTTCTTAAAATATTTTATGATAATTCCAACAATCAACCTTAACTACAAGGAAACCAAGGATTATTATTGTCATAATGATGTTATTAGTACAGCAAGAACAGTGTGATTCTACTAAACATGCTTACCACCATTTAAAACACCAAGAACACATCATCACCATGAGGATTATTCAAAGACTATTGGTATCCATATGAAACAAGCTCCATGTTTTGGGGAATCATCTCTAAATTTATCATTCTAGGATTCACCTAGTCTAGGTTGTGATATAATCAAGTTATTCATCGCAAGAACATCACGAAACTATCATCAAGGTGAGTTAAAGAATCTCTGCAATTATAACCATGTGTTGATATATGCAAGGTTCAACAAAGATTGATAAGAACTTTAAGTTCATATTGTCTAGAACCTCCTAAGCATGATGTTTGATTTAATATAACAGTAATAACTTCAATAATCTTGATGGCATGCTTGTGAACATCACTAAGAACATGAATTACAATAGAGCTAGGCACCACATACCTTACTACGGAAGAATTATGAATGAATCAATAAGGGAACAATGAAACCACTTGGTGAAAATCAACGTCGGATGCTTGAACACCAATCTTCAGTGTTCTATGCCTTTAACAATTCATGGGTAGAGGTTTATATGGGGTGGAAATATCGTGAGGTTGCTAATCCAGGTCGTGGCAGTCGATTAAAGGCCGAAGTTCAGGGTGAAAAATGAAATGGGGGTGAAGTCTTATTTATAAGAAATGATTATTATACTCCATCTTAGCCTGCGCTAACGGGCTCTCAGGATACTGTACTCCACTGTCCTTGGCCTTGCGTACGCTAAAATAGCCTTAACGTACACTAATAACGTGGTTTTGCTTACGCTATACACTCGTTAGCGTGCGCTAACGAGGTTTACGAATCTCACTGACTTCACTGACTGTCCACTGACCTTCATTTAGCGCGCGTTAGTAACAACTCTGCAGCGTGCGCTAAACCCCGTTGACTTAACTTTCCAAAAGTAGTCCGGGTGAGTCCAAAAGGGTCCATGATTCCCGTGATCCGGTTCCCCACCTACTGATCCTATCACGATTTGGTTGACTGAGTGTAGCGCGCGTTAAGTTATAACACTAGCGTGCGCTCCCACTCAGTATTAGCGTGCGCTACGAAACAAGTGTAGCATGCGCTAATCACGAATGTGAACATGCACAACTAAAACTCTATAAAATCATACAATCCACAATATTGATTTATGAATGCGTAAAAACATACATTAATCAGAAATACGACATAAGAAAATATCCAGGAGGTTCCAATACAGATAAATTACATATCAAATATTCGGATATTATAATACTGGGGGCTACTATCGATGCAGAAACGCAGGTCGATATTATCCTGAGCAGCTTACCAAGAAACTTTGAGCAGTTCTGCCTTAACTACAATATGAACTGTAGGACATATACTTTGGCGGAACTTCTGACAGAGCTTCAATTTGCTGAAGGTCTCTTCAAACAAGGTTATCATCAGGTTCTTGCGGCAACCGGTGCTACTTCTTCCAAACCCAAATGGGGAAAGAAGAAAAAGCAGGTTGACCAGAAGCAAGTGGCAACCCTCAAGGTGAAAATCTAGGCTCTTCACCCCGAGGCGAACAAAAAGGCAAAGGGAAAGTGCTACAAGTGCGGTCAGAAAGAACATTTTAAAGCGGACTGCCCTGCTCTTAAGAAAGGTATGTCTCGTGCACTAGTCAAAACATGTTTGGCAACTTGTTCTTCCACTTCGTGGATAGTTGATTCAGGCTCCACTGATCATGTTTGCTTTGACTTGCATGGTTTTCAGGTAACCAAGCATCTTAGTGCAGGCGAGATTACCATCAACTGGAGCAATTATTCCTGGTTGTTGCAGTGGGAGTCGTGCAGTTGAATATTAATGATAAATTATTAGTTCTCAATAATGTATTATTAGTACCGAATTTTAGAATGAATTTAATTTCGGTTTCTAAATTAAAATGCGATGGTTATTCAGTTTCTTTTGATGATGATGCCATTATTAGGAAAAGAAACGGTGAATATATTTGCAAAGGTATTTTTAGTGATGGACTATATGTCGTTAATACTGCACAAACTCCTATGCATAAATCACTTAACTCTTTGTCTAAACCTAAAAAGAGAAAAGAACCTTCAAGCATAAACCAAACATATATGTGGCATTTATGGTTAGGGCATGTAAACCTTGGGAGGATTCAAAGATTGGTATATGATGGCCCATTGGATGAACTCCAAGTTGAGCCATTTCCAATTTGTGAATCCTATTTGGAAGGTAAGATTACCAAAAGGGTTTTTAAAACCAAGGGAAACCGTGCTCAAAATGTCTTGGAATTGGTTCATACGGATGTATGTGGTCCAATGAATATCCAGGATAGGGGTGGTTTTGAATACTTCATCACGTTTATAGATGATTATTCGAGATATGGATACATCCATTTGATACGACATAAGTCTGAAGCCTTTGACAAGTTCAGAGTCTTCAAGGCTGAAACGGAGAAGCGTCATGGGAAGAGTATCAAGTCACTACGATCTGATCATGGTGGCGAATACCTTAGTGGAGAGTTTTGGATTTCTTGGCGAATGAGGGTATTTCATCCCAGCTCACCGCGCCGAGAACTCCACAAAAAAATGGTGTGGCTGAAAGAAGGAATAGAACTCTTTTACAAATGGTTAGGTCAATGATCAGTTATTCAGATTTACCTATTTCGTTTGGGGGATACGCCTTATAAACAGTGGCGTACATTCTAAACCTGGTGCCTTCGAAATCAGTTATAAAAACACCCACAGAACTGTGGAGTGGGCGTAAACCCAATCTAGGACATGTTCAGATTTGGGGTACTCTAGCACATGTGCTGAATAAGGAAGCTGATAATTTAGCGTCTCGTACAGAAGTGTGAGTGTTTGTAGGATATCCTAAGGGAACGAAGGGTGGGAGGGTTGTTCGTCGTAGTGGGAGGGTTGTTCGTCAACCAGAACGATTCATAGGTGTGGGAAAGTCTTCGGACTCAATTCCAGGTGAAGATGAATCAGATCCTTGGACCTACAAGGAGGCAATCCAAGATAAAGATGCTGACTCCTGGCAAGTAGCAATGGAATCAGAAATGGGATCTATGGATTCCAATCAAGTGTGGAAGCTCGTAGAGCTACCTGGTGGTGTACAAGCCATTAGGAGTAAATGGTTCTACAAGCGAAAGAAAGGAGGTGATGGGAAGGTTGAAACCTTCAAAGCAATGCTTGTTGCAAAAGGTTACACTCAGAAAGAGGGTATCGATTATGATGAAACCTTTTCGCCGATAGCCATGCTTAAGTCAATCCGAATTCTTTTAGCTATAGCTGCGTATTTGGATCTGGAGATTTGGCAAATAGATGTCAAGACTGCATTCTTGAATGGGAGTCTAGACAAGGAAATCTATATGCGCCAACCAGAGGGATTCATTGCTGAAGGAGAAGAGCACTTGGTGTGCAAGCTTAAGAGATCCATCTATGGACTTAAGCAAGCATCTAGATCTTGGAACACTCATTTTGACAAAGTTGTCCAGTCATATGGATTCATCCAATGTCCGAGTGAGAGTTGTGTGTATAATAAATGCGATGGAAATGTGTTGGTGTTTCTTGTACTGTATGTAGATGATATCCTTCTGATTGGAAACAACGTGAAGGAATTGTTGGACGTACGAGTATGGCTATCTGAGCAGTTTGATATGAAGGATTTGGGAGAAGCAGGACACATTCTTGGAATCAGGGTCTTTCGTGATCGGAAGAGAAGGATGTTGTGCTTATCCGAGGCATCCTAAATCGATACAGTGCTAAAGCGGTTTAGCATGGAGAATTCCAAGAAAGGTTTTCTACCTTACAGACATGGAATTCAACTATCTAAGGATATGTGTCCTAAGACACAAAAGGAGATAGATGACATGAAGATGGTCCCTTATGCATCTGCTGTGGGAAGCCTCATGTATGTTATGCTTTGCACTAGACCATATATCTGTCATGACGTAGGCATGGCTGCTAGATATCAGTCAAACCCAGGACCAAGACACTGGATTACTATTAAGCACATACTCAAGTACCTGAGAAGGACTAGGGAGTACATGCTTGTATATCAGTAATACGACCTTTGTCCGGTGGGTTACACTGATTCGGATTTTTCATCGAACAAAAAAAAGCCCAAGTCTACTTCGGGTTATGTGTTTAGCCTGGGAGGTGGAGCCATTAGTTGGAGTAGTGTGAAGCAGAAATGCATCTCGGACTTTACCATGGAAGCCAAGTACGTGGCAGCCTCTGAGGCAGCCAACGAGGCGGTATGGCTCATGTACTTCCTGCAGGACTTAGATGTGATTCCCGATTTGCCAAAGGGTATTATACTTTATTGTGATAATACTAGTGCAGTCGCAAATTCGAGGGAACCACGAGCCCACAAGGCAAGTAAACATATCAACCGCAAGTACCACATCATACGACACTTCATAAAGGAAGGAGACGTAGTTGTAGCCAGGGTTCCATAGGAAGATAATCTTGCTGATCCTTTCACGAAAGGCCTACCCTCAAAAGTTTTTGAAAGGCACGTGGAAGGAATGGGATTACGGTGTATGACAGCATTACTTTGAGTATAAGTGAGAGAAATGAGAGACTATGTAATAGAGTAGTATACTTAAAAGCATGCTTTGAGTATAAGTGGGAGATTGTTAGGATTGTATACTGCAAAGCATACTTT
The DNA here is from genome assembly GCA_033398695.1 of Orobanche coerulescens. Lineage (NCBI taxonomy): Eukaryota > Viridiplantae > Streptophyta > Magnoliopsida > Lamiales > Orobanchaceae > Orobanche > Orobanche coerulescens. Next base: position 21,327,362 of record CM065817.1, read on the forward strand.
ATGCTTGTATTACCTAATTTCCCTGTAACTACCTATGAGAATATTAATTACATTTAAACACATGTTTTGCATATTTATTCACGTTATGGTTATGTAAATGAAATGTCTAATTATTTTATATTGTAGATAATGTGGTGTGTTGGTGTCACACAGAAGATCACATTATCGGTACCTTATGAAATAATATAATAGTTCACAACCTATATAATTATTAGACAAATTGTATAAAAGGTTGTAGTGAATGCTTGAGATTAGTTGGATTGACTATTAGCATGCATTAGCGTATTTGCATAGGTTGAACAGGATCGAGGTGAGATAGTATCTTCTGTACTGACTGTAAGAAGAGCGTAAATCTCGGATAATTATTATTTCTTAATTCTAAGTATATAATATTTAATTGTGTATTTATAATACTTATTGCTTTGGTTTACCATGGGTGAGAGTCAAAATGATCGACTCAATAACCCTCGTATCTTGGGCAATAATATTATTTATATAACAATTATTATTATTACTAAAAATCGTGTCCCGACTCGTGCGGGTTGATGATGTCCCCTTGAGGAGCTCGATAATGATTATTATATTAAACCTGCAGGTGGATTTAATTCCGATATAATAATAAGGTTCGAATGGTACTACTCTTGGATAAGATATTAATTAATTAAAGCTGTCAGTAGCTTATAATTATTTAATGGACATTCGATATCCTAAACACGAGAAATAATATATTTAATAAGGAACCCAATTTTGTAATTTGAGATTTTGGTAGTAAGTGCAATATCAACCTTTTAGTGGACTAAGTTGATATTAATATATTCATTATATTAGGAAGAGTCCTAATAAGGTAAGATGAATTTATTGGGAGTCCTTCCATAATCCTCCTTAAGATCCCTAGTAGTAGTCCAAGAGCCTACAAATAGGACTTCTGGGGAGGTGTTGGTCGAAATTATTCATTGTCCCAAACTTGAGAGATCAAATTTTTCCTCTTGTTTTTAATTGTAGATCTAGACTTGTGTCTTTGATTCTACAATTTAGATAACACATCAATTTTCTAAAGAGTGTTCATAATATACTCGATAGCAAAGAAAAATCGAGTGATCCCAAGTGAAGGAGGTTCGGACGATTCCCCATAGTTGTCCAAGCAAGATCCGGTAGCTCGTTGCCCACACAACGTCCGGGTTAAGGCGGATCATACTCTAGAAGGTCTAAAGGTAGAAATACAAGGTGATCAATACGAAAGCAGTCATTACTCTTCAAAGGTAATATCCTATGATCTTTATATCTAGATTAGGATATTTTAATAACCAACATATTTATTTAATAAAAAATAAATAATATTTAAATTGCTTATTAGTCTTAGTAATTAATTAATTAATTAATTAGCATGCCTAAATAGATCGTATGCTCGTGGATGCGTAAAATGCGATTATCAACTTTCCCAAACTTCGCTTCCGCTGCATTTTACTTTCCAACAAAAATAACGTGCAGCTTGTGATGCGACCCCCACACGACGTGCCGTGGTAACCGCTATCGCTAGTATGATTTTAGTTCCCAAGATCGTTCCAATATTAAGCAAATGATTGTTTTACTTCAAGCCCTCTACGTGACGCGCCGTAGCAAACCGGAAGGTGCGATTCAAACACGCCACGAGGTTTCTAACGCCTCGATAAGTGAATTGAAATCACGATTTATATTTTGGAGACACACTCAACAAAATAAGAAGAAAGTTTGTTAACACAAACACTCACAATTTTGATAAATTTCAAGGTTAGATGATATGTTGGACGAATTACATGGTTCGCGTGTGTTTAGTAAAATTGATTAAATGAAAGGTTATCACCAAATTCGTATGAAAGAAGGGGATGAATGGAAAACGGCCTTTAAAACTAAATACGGATTATATGAATGGTTGGTAATGCCTTTTGGTCTTACAAATGCACCGAGCACTTTTATGCGGCTAATGAATCATGTTTTGCGTGCTTATATTGGAAAATTTGTTGTCGTATACTTTGATGATATTCTCATTTATAGCAAGAGTACAGACGAACACGTCGAACATTTAAGATTGGTTTTAATTACCTTGAAATTTATCAAAATTGTGAGTGTTTGTGTTAACAAACTTTCTTCTTATTTTGTTGAGTGTGTCTCCAAAATATAAATCGTGATTTCAATTCACTTATCGAGGCGTTAGAAACCTCGTGGCGTGTTTGAATCGCACCTTCCGGTTTGCTACGGCGCGTCACGTAGAGGGCTTGAAGTAAAACAATCATTTGCTTAATATTGGAACGATCTTGGGAACTAAAATCATACTAGCGATAGCGGTTACCACGGCACGTCGTGTGGGGGTCGCATCAGTTGGCTTCAGAGCTCGGTTTTTTTTCCATTACTAAGTGGTATCTATTTTCCTTCATTTTCATAATCTTCTTATCTTACCATCCTATTCTTTCTTTCTATCTTCTAAACCTTCCGTCTTCTTAATATAAAAAAAAAGTATACAAAAAAAAAGTATACAAAAAAAAAATATATACAAAAAAAAAGTATACAAAAAAAAAAGTATACAAAAAAAAAAAGTATACAAAAAAAATATATTTACAAAAAAAATGGTTTGCAAACAAAAAGTATAAAAATAAAGACCTATATATATAAATATACCTATTTATCACAAAGGTCGGTTCTACCACCACAGTGAATATATATACATATACATATCTATCACGAAGGTCGGTTCTACCACCACAGTGAATATATATATATATATATATATATATATATATATATATATATATATATTATATATATATATACATATACATATCTATCACGAAGGTCGGTTCTACCACCACAGTGAAATATAAAATAAATATAAAGCTGGAGTGCGGATTACCGCCCCTGTAAAATTAAATACTTGTCACAATACTAGCCTATATAATCACCTTGTGAGTTGTGGGACATTTATATAAAGCCGAGTGATTAAAGGCAAGAACAAGCAAAAAAAATAAAAAAAAAAGAGTGATACACGAGCGTTGAGTGGTCGAGAGATATACGTGAGGATCTTGTGAGGACTAATTTGTGTGTGTGTGTAAAAAAAAAAGAGAAAAAAAAAGAGCAAAAAAAAATAAAAAAAAGAAAAAAAAAAAAAACCCAAAAAAAAAAAAGCAAAAAAAAAAAAAAAGAAAAACCAAAAAAAGAGCAAAAAAATGTCGAAATCCGATATTGAGAAAAATGAAGGAAACGAAGCCCTTGAACATACAAGAAATGCTCACCCAATTAATTAGAAAACAAGATCGACAAGAAGAAGCGATCAAAAATTTACAAAAAATAAAGAGGATGAGCATCACCGTAGAAGAAGGAATCCGAGTCCCATCTCATATAGAGAGTACGAGGATGAAACATTCTCTGAGGATGGAACTTACCAAAATCGAGGAGGAAGTGGTCGAGGAGGTTGGAGAGAACAAGGTAGACGGTATGAAAGGGAAGGACGAAACGAGGAAGACCAAGTATGGGAAATATAAAAATGAAAATCCCGGCCTTCAAGGGCGGAGTGATCCCACACATACCTTGACCGGGAGAGGAAGTTGGAAACTATATTTGATCGCCACAACTATGCTAGTACTAAGAAAATGAGGTTAGCAATAACCGAATTTTCCAGTATGCCAAAGATTTGGTGGGACCAACTTGTGACGGATAGAAGGAGGAATGGAGAGAGGCCAATTAATAGTTGGGAGGAATTAAAGATTGTAATGCGTAGAAGATTTGTTCCTAATTATTATCATAAGGAACTATTTTCTCGCCTTCAATCCTTAAAACAAGGTTCAAGGAGCATAGAAGATTTTCGAAAGGAAATGGAGATGTTAATGATCCGGGCCGATGTGAGGGAGTCGAGGAGGCCACAATGGCAAGATTTCTACATGGCATGAGGGCGGAAATCTCTAAAGAAGTTGATAAACAATACTATGTTGAGTTCGAGGACATGGTATATGCGATCAAAATTGAGAGGAATTTGCGAAAGGGAGGCAACAATACTTACTCCACGGGGTACACAACTCCTTGGAAGACTCAAACGGGAAATCGACACGTATCCAAGGGCGCTTTGATAAAAGCACCATGAAGGGGAAGTTTGAGGTGGGGAGTACTAGTCGAACAAAACCCGAAGTCAAATCTACATCCGTAGAAAATACAAACACGAGAAACAGCGACATCAAGTGTGTTCGATGCCACTTACTAGGACACAAACCATCCCAATGCACTAATAAACGAGCAATGATACTTAGGGAGGACGGAGAATATGAAACGGATGATGAAGATGACGAAGAAGTGAAAGAAGAAAGTGATGAAGGGGAGCTAGAATTCGCACCCGCACTTGTCATTAGGAGGGTGTTGAATGTGAAGGCAAAGGAGGAAGAGAGCAACGATAACGAACAACGAGAAAATCTTTTTCACACTAGATGTTTTGTGAAAAATAAAAATTGTAGTGTGATCATTGATAACGGAAGTTGCACCAATGTGGCTAGTGCGATGCTAGTCGAGGGGTTAGAATTACCAACAAGGCGACATCCTAAGCCTTATAGACTTCATTGGCTAAACGATTGCGGAGAGGTTCGGGTGAATAAACAGTACTCATAACCATCACAATTGGAAAATACCATGATGATATCCTATGTGACGTTGTACCAATGCACGCTTGTCATATTTTGTTGGGAGACCATGGCATTACGATCGAGATGCCCAACTTAGCGGGAAGAAGAATCGTTACTCATTTGAGAAAGATGGGAGGAAAATCACATTAGTTCCCATGACGAAAATACAAGTCCATGAAGATCAAATTCGACTCCAAAAGAAGTTGAAGAAAAAGAAAAAGAAAAGGAAAAGAAAAAGAAAACCAAAAAGAAAAAGGAAAAGAAAAAGAGAAAGAAAAGGAAAAGAAAAAGAAAAGGAAAAAGAAAAACAAAGAGAAAAAGAAAAAGAAAAGAAAGAAAAAGAAAAAATGAAAAATCAAAAATGTTTATTTATAAGTGCAAAGGAAGTCGTTAAAGAAGTTGAGGAGGGGCAACCCGTATACTTACTTCTTACCAAACGAATTTGCACTCTTGATGATGATAAAACCGGAATGTTCCAGTACTATAAAAATTCTATTGCAGGACTTCAATGATGTTTTTCCTAAGAGCTACCACCCGGTTTGCCACCAAAAAGAGGGATCGAGCACCAAATCGACTTTGTGCCAGCCGTCATTCCAAACCGACCAAAGATACCGAAATAATCCTCAAGAAACTAAGGAGATTCAGCGGCAAGTCGAGGAGTTATTAAGTATTGGGTATATCCGAGAAAGTTTGAGTCCTTGTGCCGTTCGATAATTGTCGTACCAAAGAAAGACGGGACTTGGAGAATGTGCACCGACTGCCGAGCGGTGAACAATATCACGGTAAAGTATCGACATCCAATTCCAAGGTTAGATGATATGTTGGACGAATTACATGGTTCGCGTGTGTTTAGTAAAATTGATTAAATGAAAGGTTATCACCAAATTCGTATGAAAGAAGGGGATGAATGGAAAACGGCCTTTAAAACTAAATACGGATTATATGAATGGTTGGTAATGCCTTTTGGTCTTACAAATGCACCGAGCACTTTTATGCGGCTAATGAATCATGTTTTGCGTGCTTATATTGGAAAATTTGTTGTCGTATACTTTGATGATATTCTCATTTATAGCAAGAGTACAGACGAACACGTCGAACATTTAAGATTGGTTTTAATTACCTTGAAATTTATCAAAACTGATGCGTGCTTGTGGTCAAATTTTATCTTACTGCGGGACTAAGTTAAGTGATGAACATAGATATTCTATAATGGATTAAACCCAAATTAAGTAGCTCTTTACCATAAGCTGCGTCGACAAGTGATTGTAGGGACGCACACTAATTATGTACTTAATTGAGATGAGATATAGATATTTTATGTGCAAAATTGAGGAATTGAGGATTTGTAGAGATGAACTCTAGTGAAACTAAGATTCCACTCACCAAAAGTTAAGAATGAAATGTTTTTGGATAATGCGTATTCATCAATCATTTTAAGGAAACATAAGAGAGACTTTCCTTTAGATATGATAAAGTATTTTCTTTATGAATCCTATGATTAGTCTACATCATAACAAGACTTCAGTCGTGTAAGAATGATGTAGTCTTAAGAGACTTTCTCTCTATTAAAGTACGGTTTTTTTGGAGAGCAATTTGAATAAATGATCTTAAATTTCACTCATGTTTGACTCGACAACTTATTCATGATCATCCGACGATGTTGGCCTAGAATGCGCTCACGTGATGTCGGTGTATTTACGATAAGCTTAAAGCTTGCTTTATCTCTATAAGAAGACACCTGAAAACAGCTACTACAATCTTCCTAGAATTTGTAGGGGAAGTTTCATTTGACATACATGGCAGTTCACCCGTTGGAAAATGATACAAATTATATCATTGAAAAGGTTTATGTGTCTACTTTCCAGGAAAACCAACCATTTAGATACATCCATCATAGTTAGTGATATATGCTAATTTGGAAAAGTATGAGGGATAAGTACGGTAATTTATTGAGTCAACTTTGACAGAGCCTTGTTATCTGCTCAGTCTGATATAGGTTACCTACTGTATATGGATGTAGAATATTAAATGTCTAGTTTTCGGAACTTTCAATGATTTGATGATAGCTATTGTATCGAAGATATGGAGGTCAAGAGTTCACAAAAATAGATTTTCGTATAAGCCATTTGGTGACTTGTTTAATGATGCACTTTAGATGTGTCGTGCTCGTTTTCCCTAGAACAATATATGTTTTTCCATGAGATTTTTTAATGGCAAGGTTTTAATGAACCTCTCTATGAGAATATCTTTATAATGATGTGTTGTACTTCTATTCGATTTATGCCAATTTATATGTTTTCCACTGGGGTTTTTCCCTTGTCATAGTTGTGAGGACAATCTTGTAACACCCCTGATGTATTCAGGAATATTACAGCGCCGTAAATCCTTTACGTAAGAATTTACAAGGCTGATGAGACGAAAAGACAATAACAAATACCATCAAATGAAAGTAACTGAAATGAAATACAATGGTTCTGAACCAGTACTGAAAAATACAAATGTCTAACGAAAAACATTAATACATAGCCAAATCCAACATCATAAAAGACAACGTACTCGAGTACTTATTTAAATCACACAAACATCTGACAATTAAACTCGGCTGGAACATCACTCTGTACCCTCGTCGTCATGCAACTCCAGTGGTTGTTTTCCCAGTCTCCTGGATTCTGAACATAAAACAAATGTTCACCCCCGAAGGGGTTAGCACAACGATGCTAGTATAAGTACGATAATTATGCAACAATGATTTATTCAACAATAATCATGACAAGTTTCTCCAATGAGAAATAATAGCAACACATAACACATTACGACAATCTCAACATACTGATGGTGTTCCAACGATCTAGCGCACACAGCTATAGATTCCCATGATGATCCCGTCGGACCAACGCATGGTGGAATTACCTGTCCAATGATCCAGCGCACACATCTATAGATTCCCATGATGATCCTGTCGGACCAACACATGGTGGACAATTAATCACAACACATATGCACGATACAACAAATACATAACCGACATAATACGAACAACTATAATTAGGGTACTTGCCTCTAATTGATGACAAGGATAAAACTTCGACGAATGTCAATACACTCGAAGGTCGCCCCTTCGATTAATCACGTTGCAAAGCTCGAACCTTAAATAGAAAAAATAATATAGAGTTCATCTCATGTCGAATAACTAAAGTACGAACATCTAACAATCCAACTACGGCCGAAAGTTCAACAAAACGTATCCTGTCTGATCGGCATAACGTACATTACGTACCCAACATAGCGTACGTTAAGCCTGCTCGTTAGTGTACGTAAGCTACGAAGCCTAGCGCACGCTAAGCATGCATTTGACAGTTTCTTCTCTGATCAGATAACTGTCTCGTCTGATGACATAGTATACGTAATTCTCAATATTTAACGTACGTTATCCTCATACATATTATACTCATGCAAACTTGAATGATCTTACGGTTTAAGACATCTTCGATTTCAAGGATACACATAACATCACAACGCTATACTCAATCTTGATTACAACTTCTCTTACGTAGTTCGGGTAATCTAAGATTGATACACTTGTTACCAATATCATCAATACATTCAAACTTCATCATGAAGATTAATTAACCAATCCAACTTATAAGAAATGATACAACCTTTGATGATCCTTTTCTTAAGTCCATTTAGCAAAAGTGATATCAATACCAAGTCTACGATCACTATGGCAACACCATTCGATACGTATTATTAATTTCAGAACACTACTCTTATTGTTTGCCGTAACAAGATTCCAACTATAATGTTCTCAATAATGATGACTTAAGCATAATCATCCCAACTTCTAAACATGATGTTTGGTGGTATAAATCATTTATGGAACCTAATATTCTCGGTAGTGTGATCATAACATTCTTAAGAACATGAATCCAAGGTTGGAGATAGCATTAACATACCTTAAGATGAAGAAAACACTGAGACAATGGGTAGAGTCCAACTCCGGTTGCTTGTGTGCCAATCTAAGATGTTTCTCAACTTCAATGATCAAGTATAAGTGATATCCAATCTTCAATGATCAAGTATAGGTGGTCTATAGGTGTTTAGGCAGTAGGGGGCTCTCTGGACTTGAAGGAAATGAAAGGAAAGTGAAAAGAAACGAGGTGAAATGAAATGGGGTGCTTTCCCATTTATAATGTTTTATACTTAGCGTACGCTATCTATTATACTTAGCGTACGTTATCGTCCATTGATAGCTTACTACCTCATTCTGTGCTCTCTTACGTACGCTACATCCTCAAAGTTATGTACGTAATAAACATACTTAGCATACGCTATGCATATCCCTTAGCGTGCGTTAATCTCTGTTGACATGTTTAATATTAAAAACTGACCGGGCCACACGGGGGAATCTTATCTTGTCCCCGTCTCGAGGTGGCCCATGTGCTGACCAATCTGATCAATAATTGACTGTTTTACATATCCTATGCCTTGCTCATAGCGTACGCTATCTTTGACTCGTAACGTACGCTACACTTACTAGCTAGCGTACGCTACGACGTAGTTACATGAATAAATTTACAAGGTTGATATGATCATGCATGTGGATGCGAATACGAGAAAGATCATACTTCGATTATTGATATCACAAATTCAAATAATACAGGGTTCAAATACGGATTGAAAATACTCAACAATTTATCCGGATATTACATACTCTCCTTCTAAAAGGGAGTTTCGTCCCAAAACTCAAGACGAAAATAAGTCTGGGTATCTGCACTTCATGTTATCTTCCGTTTTCCAAGTGACTTATTCAACTCCGTGGCGTGACCATTGAACCTTAACCAAAGTGATTGGTTTATTTCTCAATTGTTTGACTCGACTTTCGAGTATCTTGATCGGTCTTTCTTCAAACGTGCCATCCTTAGCGACTTCAATCTCGCCTAAATCAGTGACATGGCTGGGATCCGGTATATATTTCTGTAACTGGAATACGTGGAATACGTTATGAACATGGCTCAGCGACGGCGGTAATGCCAACCTGTATGCTAACTCTTCAACTCTTTCAAGAATCTCTAATGGTCAGATATACCTCGGACTCAGCTTTCCCTTTTTCCGAAAACGAAAGATTCCCCGAGAAGGAGAAACCTTTAAAAGCACGTGATCTCCAATACTGAACTATAATGGGCGACGGTGCATGTCTGCATAAGATTTCTGCCGACTCTGGGCGGTCAACAGTCTTTCATGAATCAAAGATATCTTTTCTTGCGTCTGTACGATCAACTCTGGTTCTGTCCCGATCAAGTCTGATGAATCATCCCAACACATGGGCAATCTGCATCTCATCCCGTATAATGCTTCAAATGGCGCCATCTTAATGGAAGCATGCCAACTATTGTTGTAAGTGAATTCAATCAGCAACAAATGAACTTCCCACTCAGTCGACCAATCTAAGGCACAAGCTCTCAGCATATCTTCCACTATTTGAATAGTTCTCTCAGACTGTCCGTCTGTCTGCGGATGATAAGCTATGCTAAAGTTCAACTCAGTTCCCAAGGCCTTATGAACTGCTTTTCAAAAATGAGACACGAAGCGACCATCTCGGTCAGAAATAATGGTCTTCGGCGTACCATGCAATCGGACTATCTCTGTAATAAACACTCGTGCCAACTTTTATGGTCCCCAAGTGTCCTTAATGCCTATAAAATGAGCCGATTTGGTTAAATGGTCAACTATCACCCAAATCATGTTCATCCCTGTTCTGGTCTTCGGCATATTAGTGATAAAATCCATTGATATGTCCTCCCACGTCCATTCAGGAATCGAGAGCAGATTCAGCATTCCGGCAGGTCATTGATGTTCGATCTTAACCTGCTTACAAATCAATCATTTCGAGACATAATCCGCTACATCTTTCTTCATGTTTCCCCACCAGAAATTCTACTTCAGATCCTTATACATCTTACTGGTGCCCAGGTAGATAGAATAGGGCATACTATGAGCTTTCTTCAGAATTGTCTGCTTCAAAACATCGACATCGGGAACATAAAGTCGGCTCTGAAATCTCAAAACTCCATCATCATGAATTACGAATCCTGGGGCCTTTACCTTGCTCACTTCATCACGTAACCGAATCATCATAGGATCATCTAATTGCTTAGATTTGATTTCTTCGGTTAATGATGAAGTTAGTTCCATCACACACAGTTGTGCTTGGACTCTTTGCAACTATATTTCAATTCCTTCGCGAATCAATTCTTGTTGAATGTTGGGCTGGGAGGTAAGAGTTTCCAACATTCGAATAGAAACGGTTTTGCGGCTTAGTGCATCAGCCACCACATTTACTTTGCCTGGATGATAAAGAATCTCCAAGTCATAGTCCTTAATCAATTCCAGTCATCTCCTATGCCGCATGTTTAACTCTTTCTGACTGAATATATATTTGAGACTCTTATGATCCGTGAAGATCTTACAGTGAGTCCCGTACAAATAATGTCTCCAAATTTTCAAGGCGAAAACCACAGCTGCCAACTCCAAATCGTGCGTTGGATAATTTACTTTATAGGGCTTTAACTGTCGTGATGCATAGGCAATCACCTTCTCATTCTGCATCAGTACACACCCGAGACCTTGGTTTGAAGTGTCACTGTAAACTATAAATCCCCCAGTTCCCTGTGGGAGTGCTAAAATCAGTGTTGTCGTCAATCTCTTCTTCAATTCATCAGAGCTGGTCTAGCACATCTCGTTCCACTCAAACTTTTGGGTTTTCTGCAGTAATCGAGTAAGTGGGTGGGTAATTTTGGAAAACCCTTCCACGAACCGACGATAATACCCAGCAAGTCCTAAGAAACTCCTGACTTCCTTCACGTTCTTAGGAGACTTCCAATCCATAATTGCTTCGATTTTCTCGGTATCTACTCGGAGTCCTTCTGTTGATAACATATGACCGAGGAACATCACTTCTTTTAGCCATAATTCACACTTAGAAAGTTTGGCATATAACTGTTCGCTTCTCAAAAGATCCAAAACAATCCGTAAGTGTTGCGCATGCTCTTCCGAACTCTTAGAATAAACCAGAATATCATCAATAAACACAACTATGAATTTGTCCAAATACTCTATGAATACTCGATTCATCAATTACATGAACACAACAGGTGCATTAGTGAGACCAAACGGCATCACTACAAACTCATAATGTCCGTAGCGAGTTCTGAATGCTGACTTCGGAACATCGGACTCCTTAATCCTCAACTGATGATATCCTAATCTCAGATCGATCTTAGAAAATACTGTTGCTCCTTGCAGCTGGTCAAATAAATCATCAATCCGTGGAAACAGATACTTGTTCTTGATCGTCATCTTGTTCAGTTCTCGATAGTCAATACACAATCCAAACGATCCATCTCTCTTCCGGACAAAAAGAACTGGTGCACCCCAGGGCGAAACGCTTGGCTGAATATAGCCTTTATCTAGTAACTCTTCTAGTTGCTTCTTTAATTCATACATCTCAGTAGGTGCCATACGATACGGCGCCTTAGAAATTGATGTAGCTCCTGGGTCCAGCTCGATGGTGAAATCCATATCTCGTCGTGGAGGTAGTCTAGGCAATTCGTCAGGAAACACATCCAGAAATTCGTTCACAACAGGAATGGATGATGTAACACCCCCGATATATTCAGGAATATTACAGCGCCGTAAATCCTTTACATAAGGATTTACAAGGCTGAAGAATTGAACAGACATTAACAGGTACAAATGAATGCAAGTAACGGAATTAAGATACAAAGGTCTTGACCAAATCTTAAAATACAAATGTTCAATGAAACTTATTAATACATCACCAATTCAAATTCATCATAAACGACTACGTACTCGAGTACTTATTGAAATAACCAACAAACAACAACAAATAAACCCTACGAACATCACTCGCACCTCGTCGTCATGCAATCCAGTGGTTGTTTTCCGCTCTCCTGGATCCTGAACATAAACAAAATGTTCACCCCCGAAGGGGTTAGAACAACGATGCTAGTACAAGTACCACAACATATTATTCATATCTCACGAAGAATAATAACGTAAACGACAAAATACTAACGAGTCTTCTCCTATGAGAAACTCATAAATGACATACACAACTGATAATCACAACAAGATATCATAACATACACATGGTAATTCCGACGATCCAGCGTTCACTGCCTATAACCCACGATGATCCCATCAGACCAACCCGTGGTGGAAAAACCCGTCCGATGATCCAGCGCACGCTAGCATAGATCCCCTGATGATCCCGTCGGACCAATACGAGGTGGACATACAACAACAACATACATGCACGACAATAGGTATAACATCAATACATAAAACAAATAAGGTACTTGCCTCGATTCGAAGACAAGAACAATACTTCCACGAAAACGAACACTCGAAGGTCGCTCCCCTTCAATCAAACACGTAACAAGCTCGAACCTTAACAAAAGAAATAATATAGAATTTATCTCACATCGTACGAATGTCTAACAATTCGATTTACGGCCAAAAGCTCATAAAATATAATCTGTCTGAACTTCTTAGCGCACGCTAAGTACTCTGTGTAGCGTGCGTTAAGTCTACTCGATAGCGCACACAAACAACAAAGCCTAGCGTACGCTAACTATGCATGGTCAATACTTCACTGATCAGTCGACTGACTCGTCTGATGGCCTAACGTACATTACATACCAAACGTAGCATACGTTAACTCATGCTCGATAGCGCACGTTAATCTACATAGCTTAGCGTGCGCTAACTGTGCATGCAGTTTACTACTGGGCAGTAGACTGATCTCGACATGATCAAACCAAATGAAATCTTCAGTGTTAATTCATGTTACCTCCATGAATATCATGTTCATACGGTTATGAATGATCTTATGGATAACAACAACTTCGGATTCAAAAATATGTATACTATTATGAAACCATATTCCATTATGATTACAATTCTTCATGCGATAATTCGGAAGGCTTAACGGTCGATATCAACACCTTTATATCAATCAAAAACTATCATTCTGTAGTTTGATTAACATTCCATCTTTACAAGATAAATCCTTCCATGATCAATCCTTTAAATTCGTCTAACAATAATGATGTTAATGTTAAGTCCATGATTGCTATGAAAACACCTACTAGATTCGGATTACCTAATGATAGAAGCTTCCTCTACTTGTTCATTGTAATAAGATTCGAATCATGATGTTCATAATCAAGGTACATAAGGCATAATCATCTCAATATTCCAAACATGATGTGGTTTGGATAATTTACCCAAGAACTCAATATTTTGCTAGCATGATCATCTTATCCTCCATAACACGAATCTAGAGTTGGAGATAGAATCAACATACCTTAATATGACAAAATCACTGAACTCCAAAAGTAGAATCTGACTCCGGTTGGATATACGTCACTCTAAGGTGCTACTCCTCTTCAATGATCAATAACAAGAAGTATCCAATGTCCAATGGTCAAGTGGGTGTGTTATAAGTGTGTCTAAGGAAGATGATATGCCCTCTGGTCTCTCAAAGACGAAAGGTGAACGAAGGAAATGAGAACAAAATGGAATGGTGGCCCATATATAAACTTTCTGTACAAAAGCAGATTAGCACACGCTACTAAGCATTCCTTAGCGCGCGCTAATAAGAGTTGACTTCAAAACTGTCCAGGTTCATCCGCGGGAATCTTACCCGGACCCATGTCCCGGCTGGCGCATGTGCTAGCCGCCCAGCTCAATAATTGAGTGCCTAGCGCACACAACTCATACATACGTAGCGTGCGTTAGTAGTAGCCGATATCGCGCGTTAAGATACATTCTTAGCGTGCGCTATCACGAGTTTGCATGAGAAATTTTGCATGTTGATATACTTATGTACAAAGTTACCAACGAAAGAAATATCATACTCCAATAATCAAGATCACAAATCCGAATAATACAGGGTTCGAATACAGATGAAATACACAATAATAAATCTGGATATTACAAATGAAAGTTCTACTTTTCCGTCTTCCTTCTTCATTGCGTAACATAAGTATCTAGTACAGCCCTGTTTTAGCAGTTTGACAGCTTTCATTGATTTGATCATCTTTCCTGAGCTTCCTGGTCTCCATTCCTCGAATAATATTTTGGAACCATCTTCAGCTATCATTGAAATATTCCTCTTCCGGTAGTTTACAACAGCTCCATATCGACTAAGCCAATCATCTCCGAGAATCAGGTTGTTGCCTTGTATTTCTATCACAATCAGATTTGAGGGCCACTCTCTGCCTCCAATTGATACAGGAAAATATCTAGTTTCTAAGTTTCCCACAATTCTCTCTCCACTTGGTAAGCCCATAACATAAGGTTCACAATTATGAAAACCAGAAACGTTCAAACAATTTACACAAGATAATGATATAAATGAATGTGTAGCCCCTGTATCGAATAAAACGCTAACTGGTTGTGAAAGGATCTGAATGGTACCTAATGCGACAGCAGCATCCTGATCGTCTGCCCTCTTCATCTCATACAGACGTGGAGGAACGGATCCGACACTCGATGTCCCCTTTCGGTCGAACTGTCCTCTGCCCCGTCCTCGAGCAAAACTCTGTTGGACACTCTGCTGCGCCTGTTGAACACTTGCTTCTTTCTGAGCCGGCTGCGAAGTACGAGCTCCATTTAACTTCATGGCATCCTTGCAGAACATCGCACGATGCCCTTCCTGTCCGCAATCATAACATGTTACTGGGGAACGGAAACAATCACGCCAAAGGTGTCCTGGGCGACCACAATTAAAACAGCTCTTGACCATATCTGTCGGTGTTGATACTGCTCTGAAGTTCTTTCCGTTCTTGGATGGATACGGAGGTTTCTTGAATGAATGATAGGATGACTAGGCCTTGCGGGGCCCACTACTCTTGTGCTCCGTGAAATTACCGGACACTTTGTGTTTCTTAGATTCTGAGAATTTTGCCATCGCTGTTTCTTTAATCTCATATGTCAACGCTTTGTCCTGATACTGACGGAGAGTGGTGCATTCAAAACCAGACATGTACCTCTGTATCTCCGGTTTCATTCTCATATCGAAGTGGATTATCATTTCTACATCTGTCCTGCTAAGTGTCGAACAAATGCCAGCTGCTGGTTAAACATCTTAATCGCCTGAGATACTGGCACATCTGAAGGCTGCGCGGAGAAAAACTCTCGAACTTTGGCTTCCCTCACTGGACGAGGGCAGTACTGAGCTTCCATCATCAATTTAAATTCTCCCCAGTCGGCATTGGATCTATAGGTCGGATGGCTTCCCACCACTCGGACGCTTTCCCTGTCAGAAAGTACTGGGCTATGGGAACTCTCCGGTTGTCTGGGCCGTTAATCCCTGCGAATACTTTCTCCAACTCCCTAAGCCAGTGATCCCATGTCGGCATCTCCTAGAAACCGTCAAACTTTGGCGGATGCATTTTTGCCACCTCCTGGAGCCATCGGTCTCCTCGATTTCCCAAGTCTGGGATGCTTTGTTGTCTCTTTCCTTGTTGCAATCCTACTGCCACTTGCATTCGGTCCACAACCTGAGCAAACTGAGTCATCTGGTTGACCACCTGACGAAGGATGTCGGGAATAGCAAGTTATGGTTCGTTGTTAATAGACTCTTATGGCTCGCCTGAGCTGTGGCTATCCTGATTTGAAGGTGAAGCTTCTCTCTCAACATTTCTTCGTCCGCGTCCGCGACCGCGACCACGTCCACGTCTTCCTCTCAACATACTGTAAGCATAAATACTCAATATATGGGTAATAATATCGTTCTAACGTTCAAGTATAAAGAGGTATCACATGTAAAGTATGAGATAGAGTTTAGGAACTTATAACCACCGCTCGCACGAAGACGTAGGCAGTACAGTGATGTTATTCACGGCTGGTTACCTCAAAAGACATATACGACCCCTATTTTAACCCAACGGCTAAGATATCCGTAATCTTAGGTCTGATACTATATTCTGTAAAACACCTCATATATTCAAGAATATTACAGCGCCGTAAATCCTTTACGTAAGAATTTACAAGGCTGATGAGACGAAAAGACAATAACAAATACCAACAAATGAAATTAACTGAAATGAAATACAATGGTTCTGAACCAGTACTGAAAAATACAAATGTCCAACGAAGAACTTTAATACATAGCCAAATCCAACATCATAAAAGACAATGTACTCGAGTACTTATTTAAATCACATAAACATCTGACAATTAAACCCGACCGGAACATCACTCTGTACCCTCGTCGTCATGCAACTCCAGTGGTTGTTTTCCCGCTCTTCTTGATCCTGAACATAAAACAAATGTTCACCCCCGAAGGGGTTAGCACAATGATGCTAGTACAGGTACCATAATTATGCAACAATGATTTATTCAACAATAATCATGACAAGTTTCTCCAACAAGAAATAATAGCAACACATAACACATTACGACAATCTCAACATATTGATGGTGTTCCAACGATCCAGCGCACACAGCTATATATTCCCATGATGATCCCGTCGTACCAATGCATGGTGGAATTACCTGTCCAATGATCCAGTGCATACAGCTATAGATTCCCATGATGATCCCATCGGACCAACACATGGTGGACAATTAATCGCAACACATATGCACATTACAATAAATACATAACCGACATAATACGAACAACTATAATTAGGGTACTGGCCTCGAATTGATGACAAGGATAAAATTTCGACGAATGTCAATACACTCGAAGGTCGCCCCTTCGATTAATCATGTTACAAAGCTCAAACCTTAAACAGAAGAAATAATATAGAGTTCATCTCACATCGAATAACTAACGTACGAACATCTAACAATCCAACTACGGCCGAAAGTTCAACAAAACGTATCATGTCTGATCAGCATAACGTATGTTACGTACCCAACGTAGCGTACGTTAAGCCTGTTCGTTGGCGTACGTAAGCTACGAAGACTAGCGGGCACTAAGCATGCATTTGACAGTTTCTTCTCTGATCAGACGACTGTCTCCTCTGATGACATAGCGTACGTAATTCTCAGTGTTTAACGTACGTTATCCTCATACATATTATACTCATGCAAAATTGAATGATCTTACGGTTTAAGACATCATCGATTTCAAGGATACACATAACATCACAATGCTATACTCAATCTTGATTACAACTTCTCTTACGTAGTTCGGGTAATCTAAGATTGATACACTTGTTAGCAATATCATCAATGCATTCAAACTTCATCATGAAGAATAATTAACCAATCCAACTTATAAGAAATGATACAACCTTCGATGATCCTTTTCTTAAGTCCGTCTAGAAAAAGTGATATCAATACCAAGTCTACGATCATTATGGCAACACCATTCGATACGGATTATCAATCTCAGAACACTACTCTTATTGTTTGCCGTAATAAGATTCCAACTATAATGTTCTCAATAATGATAACTTAAGCATAATCATCCCAACTTCTAAACATGATGTTGATTGTATAAATCATCTATAGAACCTAATATTCTCGCTAGTGTGACCATAACATTCTTAAGAACACAATGGGTATTATTACATTAACCGAACAGAAAAGTCGGGCAAAAGGTGTGTATTATTCCATTAATGACATCCCTTTAAATAGGGAGAAATACATACAAGCAGGCCTAATCCTACCCTAACTAGGAAAGCAAATAAACTAACCGACTTAGGCACACAATGGGTATTATTACTTTAACACTCCCCCTTGTGCCTAGTCTACAAGCGCATGTCATGTTGCCTCGTTAAAACCTCGTTAAGCAAAAACTCAGTGGGAAAAATGTCTTGATCGTAGGGAAAAGAGTAGAGCATCTAGACACATCAAGTTTAGACTTCGTCCTTTGAATCTATCCTCTCATATGATCGTTGCATTTGATCATAGCGCTACTATGGTGACCATTGCATCGATCTCTAAAATCGTACATCTTGTTACCTCATAAAAAACCTTTCCAAGTGATAAAAACCCTGTGGGAGAAAGAATCCTTGGAAGGAAAAGAGTATAACGTACGGTGTCGATGTAATACTCTCCCTCCCTTTATTTGTACATCAATCAAGTAGTCGTTACCTCATTAAAAACTTCGCCAAGTAACAAAACCCAATGGGAGAAAATGAATCTTGGTCAAAGAAAAGAGTACAACACATGTGATTAAGTTTCTTTATAAATCATCATTTCCTTGTGATCTTTACATCAATCTTGGAAGTTGGAAAACTCTAAAGCTCCCCGTAATGATTACATTCATATATTGTTGCCTCGCTAAAAACTTTGCCAAGTAACAAAACCCAATGGGAAAAATAAACCTTAGTCTAAGGAAAAGAGTGCAACATATATAAGTATGTTCCATTATATCTCACATATTTCCCATTATGATCACTCCAACAATCAAGGGGATTTACAAGTTACATCATGTTCATAAATGTAAGTATGCTCAATAGTGGTAGTACTTAAGCACTAGTTCCTCACAAGTGTGGAATGATAGTTCTTAATCATGTACACTCACGGACTGATTCATGCAAAGCAATAATCTTGTCGTGATTTGAGGAGGTAGCCAAAAAGAGGTTTGCTTAGTCGATTTTAATGACATAAGCAATTCATACCAACACATACTTTGTGGTAGTTGCTTCGGCACCAGCATTTACTTTAGCATTTGCCTTTTCGTAAGGAGCTTCCTTTGTATGCTTGTAGGGAAAGAATAGTCCCAAATTAATGGTTTCTTTAAGTATCAGAAGATATTCTTGATACCATTCCATTGATGTTGCGTCGATGCTGAACTAAATCTAGTCAGCAAATTAACTGAGGAGTGATATCAAGTCGTGTACATTGAGCCAAGTACAATAATGCGCTATTGCACTCAAGTATGGAATTTCAGCTCCCAAAGCTCTTCGTCACTTTTCTTTAAACGAGATGGATCTTTCCTTTGCATTCAAATATTCGACCTATCATGGGATTGCTAGTCAGGTGTACCTTGTCCATATTAAAGTGCTTGAGAATCTTCTGTACATAGGTTGACCGGTGGAATAAATTCCACAAAATCGATGTTCTATGTCAATGCCTCGACAGAACCGAGTTTTCCCAAGATCTTCATCTCAAACTCAGATTTTCAGTATCCGGTGGTTTCTCTTATTTCATCAAGACCGATTATGTTCATGTCATCGGCATACATTGCGATGATCGTGAATCCATAACTTATTTGTGAAGACGCAGGGACACATTTCATCGTTCTTATATCCCTTACCAATCAAGTAGTCACTTAGACAGTTATACCACATCCTTAAGGATTGTTTCAAAACCGTAAAGTTGAGCGTTTCAATCAAATTGCAAACGCACTCCGTCGTCTAGAGACACTTGATTTGGGTAATAAAATTCCATAGGGTACTTCCGTATATATCTCCATATGTAGATCCCCAAAGAGATACGTAGTAACCACATCTATTGGCTGCATTTCCAGTCCCTCAGAAATTACTACGCTAATCAAATAGCGGATACGTATACGTGGGAGTACATTTCCTCATAATCAATTCCAGGGCATTGTAAGAAGCATTACTTCGTGAAACCTTGTACATTAGGACTCTATATTCTCACTACGCTTTACGACAAATGTTCTTTTATGTCCTATAAGCCTTACACTTGGTTAGGTTAGCACTACCTACACCAAATACCTGACCTGACTCTTTGTCGGAGAATCTAGTTCTACCTGGAATGTTTTTCTTATAGGCCAATCAGCTCTATGTTGATTTCATCCAACTGAGCGAGGTTCGACATCATCGTACTTTATGATTCATAACATGTCATCAAAGTGGGTGGTTGATCAGGCCACACCCTCATAATTTCATCGAGATTCTTGATTTTCTGAATCATATCTTCGGGGCGTCCCCCTCGTCATGATTCATGGACATAATAAAATCAAGCATGATCTCATGAAATGAGTTCATTGATGGTTAACATGTGAATTTTTGCCATACTCTACCTATTTCTTGGGTGAGTATTTAGTCGAACCATGAGGCTTCCACCCCTTCATTCGCAGGGAGCCACGACCTCAACCACACCTCCACCAAGTGCGGTTGCATCACCCGGTTCATTGGTGATGTGCCCCTTGGAGGGGACTTCTAACCTTACAGGCACATTTGAAGCTGTAATGTGAGATCTTGTCACTTGAACGATATTAGTAAATGCATCAGGCATTGAATCTGCTACATCCTGAAGATCGAGTATTCTTTGTGCTTCACGGTAACATTGTGAAGTTCGGGGATCATAATGAGACAGATTGGAGACACCATGACAATTCCTGTCGTTCCCCGAGAAATTACATTTTCTCTCCTCCCCCTAACGACGGGAAGGTTGTCTCATAAAAGTGATAATCCACAAATCGTGCGGTAAAGAGATCACTGTGAAAGTTCTAAATAGCGGATAAACGTCTGGAGATTCTTATCCAACATGAATACTTAATCGTTTCTAAAGACCGATGCGATGTGGGGCGCAGAAGGCACATATAATGCGTAACCAAATATGCGCAATTGGCACTCAAGTCCGTCTGGGTCCAAAATACAAAAATCAGGCTATCCAGTTACCAACTGGTACGCATAAACTAACTGTTTAGCAGGGGGTCTAAGAATGAACAATTTAAGTAAAGTTGCATGCAATATTGCATAATCCCAGGCAAAAATATGTTGATTGGTGCGCATAACCAATGACATAATCACCATATATATTCTTTCGATGGTGGTTTATGTGAGACCATTTGCATATGCACATGGGACGAGATATTATTCATTAATCTCTATCATGCAATAAACATCAAGTACTTTTTGATGTGAACTCTCCAACATCATCGAGTCCTTTAGATGTGATAAGGGAGGTGAGTCCTTATAAATTATTTTGGAAGTTTTGCAGCAGTTTGAGTGGACAGGAGAGCGACATGTGACCAACATGTCGGAGAATCCATCAAAACCATAAATACATAAATGGTCCGCATATTAGGTGGATAGATCCACAAATATCTCCTTATATTCAGTATAAGAATGGAATGTTTGCTTTTATTTCTTTAGCATAGGAAGGTCTCGCTCCTATTTTGGTTAAAGAGCAGGCTTTGCAACACTAAGTGGTGGGCATTTGATATGCATCCGGTTCTTTGGATGACATAACACGATTAACATCAACATTATTCTTTATGTCGAGTTGTTGCCACCTTTTCTCTCGAAAAGAAATGATGTTCGTACAAGTTCTTTAGTATATAGATCATTATACTTCGACCAGTAAGCCCTAGTCTATCGTGCCAAAGCCTATATGAGTCTATATCCCAAAGTACATTGTTGGTGACAATATAAAATTTTAAAAACCTAATAGTAGTGAGGTACAGTCCACTAGATTGACTCATGAGTTATTCTAAAATGCATTTACGTCCACATTCCTTAGAATTAATAAAAGAAACTCTATTCCATTCTCACAGTGGGTTTCAATCTGGGAACCATTGCTACGTATATTATTGAAGCTAAGTAAGGTTCGAAGGGCTCTATGTGCATACAGAGTATCGATAACTTGGAAGACTGTCGTTTAGGCATCAAAATTGGGCATTACCTCGCCATTTGATGAGTTGGGAGGACTCAATCATCATTGTTACCGAGATTTGGCAGGCGACTAATTCAATGAATAGAAGCCTAATTCTAAGAGCATTCAAGTTCTACTCGATTCATTCCTTAGAAGAGAGTGAAACTTCGAACCACAAGCATTCAAGCAATATTCAGTACTTCGGAATAAAGCTAAGAATCTAATGTAAGCAATATTAATATCTTGTTCGTGAAACAATGTTGCATCACACCATTATTGAAAAGAAAACACCAACACAGTCGTCTTGAGACAACTATACCAAATGTAAATGAGAAAGTAAACATAATACTAAGATTCAGTCTATAGACTGTGGCTCGTATGACTCAATTCGACGATTGGTGACCGTGAAATTGACATATTCCTCCATATAGTGAGTTCTCTTTTCTTTGGAATCTCTATATTTCTTGTAGTGAGATGCGACTTGCTTGCTTGCATGGCATTTCTTGTACGATGTCCAGCATCTCCACAATGATAGCACGGTTCATTGTCAACTCGAGCCTTAGAGGCGATAGGATGGGTAGGTGCTTTTTGGTTCCCTTGGCTAGAAGAGCCGGGAGCACTAAGTCTTCGCATTACATTGGAAGAACCCCCACGTCCTTGACCAAGAAGCCTATCATATCCAGTCCCCTATTCATTGGGGTAGTTTCCATCCTTCACTTTGCCATAATTGGCCTTGGGAATTTTCTTTGTCCCAACCGACCTGTCATTATTGCTCACTAACACTTCGTTATGCCTTTCAGCCACTTGCAGTGGGTTGAATAGCTCACTGAAGGTAGTGATGCGTTTATTATCATACTCCAGCCTATACTGGTTCGTTAGTATAAAAGCGAAAGTAGAGAAGGTGAAAAAAGCTTTCTGGATCATGTCATCTTCTGTGATGTCCTCCCCACGGAAATTTAGGCATGCCTTGAGACGGAGCATACCTTTGTTGAAATCGTTGATCCGTTTATAGTCGAGCAAGCGGATTTCATTCCACTGCACGGTCAATTTTGGGAGCAAAGTGTCGTGAATGTTCCCAAATTAGCCCTTACGGGCATCCCACAGTTCTTTGTGGGATTTTCAACTATAGATATTTCCATCTCAAGCTGGGTTCGATGTGTCACCTAAGGAATATAAGTGTACTCGCTTTTATCTTATCAGACGGTACTTGGTCTGTGGTGTTAAGAAGCGTACCACTATATTCTTTAGTGATAAATGTGGTCTCGACGTAGGAGACCCATCTATGGTACTCAAGCTCTTTTGAGTCCAAGATATCAAATTCGGGACGAGTTGGATCAGCTATCTTAATACAAGAAAACGGAAAATGATTTTTCATAGCTTACCACGAGTGCTTTTCATGATAAAATTTTCAATAATTGGAGCGTATTATTTTTTCGAACCAAGATATGGTCAAAATTACTTTCGATGCTATTGAAGGTGACCAATGAATTACTTTATCATGGTTCGAGTTAAAGTCCTCTAAAATCTACCGATGATGAGGCCTAATTTACATGCCATATCTATATATGTATGCAAATATATGTATATTTATAGATATAGACACGTAATCCTAAAAATATATCTATACACGTATTATGCAATCAAGTAAGTTTCTTATGCCGCAATATAAATTAGTTCATGTAAATTACTTTTAATTCAATTTTCTTTAAGCAATTTACTTTGATTTAATTAAAGTTATTAATGCATTATGCTTTAATTGGTTTAATTAAGCACAAATAAATTACAGAGTATAAATATGCAATCAAGGATATATAAAAAGTCTAAAAATTGCACATTGCAGATAGTAGGGTTCGTATTGTGTACTTTACTTCGTGAATAGGGGCAGAAAAAAATGGACTGGAGAAAAAAAAATGGGACTGTCGATCGGGTCGAGTCTGGGTCAACAATCGGGTCGAGTCTGGCCGAACTGGTCGAGGATCGACGAAGCGGCCGAAAAGTGCAACGGCGCGGGTAGGGCCAATCAGGCTGGCCGACGACGGGTCAGAGACAACCGACTTGGACAGATCGACGGGAGGCAGCGATGGAGGCAGGTTGTGGTGTTTCACGGGTCTGGGCGGTGATGGCGAGTGACTGAAGCAGCGGGCGATTGGATGAGCAGCATCGTCGCGGTGGTTCGCGGAGGTCGACTGAAAACGAGCAGTCGCGGTGGTTTCAGGGGGGGTTGTGCCACGTGCGGTAGTTGGGGGAATAGGGGGGCGCGTCGGTCGGTTGAGGAAGGTGACCGGTCGCGGTTGCGGGCGGCTGGGGAAGAAGGTGACCGGTCGTCGGTCAGGGGTAGTCGCGTCCGGGCGAGGGGGGGAGGAGATGACCGGTCGTCGTCGGGGGGTAGGTAACGGCTAGGGTTTTCTTTGGTACCCGATTTTTTGTTTTTTTTTCAGAATTTTTACAGAAAATCGGGAGAGATTTTTCCTTTGCTCAGTTGGGAACTACATGCTGATAGCATGTTGAAGGGAAAATAACTGAACAGAAAAGTAGGGCAAAAGCTGTGTATTATTTCATTGATGACATCCCTTTAAATAGGGAGAAATACATACAAGCAGACCTAATCCTACCCTAACTAGGAAAACCCGTAAACTAACAGACTTAGGCACACAATGGGTATTATTACTTTAATATACTTTTTATAATTAGACAATAATATAGAATCTATTAAGAATGAAACTAATTAATTTATAGGAAACTAATTAGACTAATATATAGAATTATTTACGGAAAGATAATTAAACACTTTCAAATTTAATTAAACACTAACAAATTTCAGTATATTTAAGTTATAGGATTATCCATAGGAAAGTTACTAAACACTATTAAGTTAAAATCTATACTTCTATTAAAAAGAGTGGTGACACTTGCCATTTTTTAAGTTTTTGATCATTTTAAAAAGTATAGCATATTGAATATAGTAAATCTGATGGATTTATAATAATTTCAATTAGATATGGAAAAAAATTATAAAAAATAATATTTAGAAAAAATACACATTAAGACAAATTAAACATGTACTTAATATTACTATTTTTTGTAATTGGGTTGCAATTTATTGTCAAAGTTTGTAAATTTTGATAAAAAAAAAAAAAGAATCAAAATAAGTATATTTTTCGTGGACGAAGAGAGTATCAAATTTCCATATAAGAAAAATTTTTGGTGTCGTATTTGTGAACAAAATCGCTTGGCTACCTAATTTGCAGGATTATATGTAGGTAATTAATTATACACAATAAAGTAAAATTGGAATAAAAAAATTCTGTTAGGTTGGTATCGCCACCAAAAAGGGGGCTGGATAGTGCGGTCAAGAGTAATTAACTCTTTTTTTGTGTGGAAGCGAAAAAATAAATGCGAAAAATAAATTGTACAAGAGTTAAACGAGGTCCGATCCTAAATGACTTACGTTGTCTCTTCTTTGTTATCTTTCGGACTGAGATAAACCGCAATAAATCTTGTCAAAATATTTCGTTTTTCCTTTTCTATGTGACAAATAAATAACTTTTCTAGCTTTTTATCGGCACTAGAAATATCTCAGCCGATTATGATTCTAGTAATATCGAATCCACGATCCTGATAATATTGAACCAAATCTACGGTCCTTTTTCTCTTTTGTGTAAGAATGAATGAAACAACACTCAAATGGTAGTTTCCACCGCATGCCTAGAGTTGAGCTTTGGGATTTGACGGCGAACTTAAAAAGCCACCTACAGACGCTTTACACACCCAATCATTCCGGATAACACGCGCATCCTATGTCTTACCGCGACTGTTGGCATAAAGTTAACCGATGCTTATTTCCGAGATACCGTCATTGCTTCTTCTACGGCAAAAGAAGTTCACGACCCGCGGGCTTTCTACCTCCACGCGACATTGCTCCGTCAGGCTTTTGATAAATATAACTTCCCGTGCAACGCAGAGTGAAAGAACTAGTTTCGATTAACATGATAGGTAGGTTCGGAGTAATATTTATCCCGTCAAGAATTTGATATTCAAAAGAAAAAACAACTAATATTAACGAATTTGTCAAATCACAATCCTATAATCCTCGATTCAATCCTACTTTTACTACACTTGTAATTAGGGGTGGCATTTCGGAACCGAAAATCTAAAACCGAACCGAAAAAACCCGAAAAAATAACCGAAAAACCGAAACCGAAGAAGACCGAACCAAAAAATAAAAAAACAGAACCGAACCGAACTAATTTGGTTCGGTTCTCGGTTCGGGGTAGAGCGAAACCGAACCGGACCAAAATGGACCGAAGTCAAATTTCAACATACTAAAATAACCTTGTTTTTGTGATTTTGGTGTGTTTCCAATTTTAGTATAATGCGTTTTTCTTTTGTAAGACCCTCATGGGTCCAAGAAGGACCGATAATATGCTCATGAATTTGTGATTCAATTAATTTAGATTGAGAGAATGAGCTACTGTGATTTACGATTGTTATATATTTTGAGATATTTGGAAATTGCTATGCAACTCTAGCTTTTATCTTGAATATATATATATATATATATATATATATATATATATAACTCTTCTTGGCTTGTTGTTATATATAACTTATTCTATTGCATACAATATTTGAATTTATATTGTGAAGAACCGAAAAAACATCAAACCAAATCGAAACCGAACCGAATATTTATAAAATCGAACTTAACCGAACCGAACTTCAAAAAGAACCGAACCAAACCGAAACCGAATATTTGGTTCGACTCTCAATTTCGGTCAAAAACCGAACCGAATGGAACCGAGTCCACCCCTACTTGTAATCCATAGAGCACCCCAACAAACTTCTCGTGCCCTGCTGCAAGAAATACACCTCCCTCATTTTCTGGAAAGCGTGCCACGTTAGCAGACAATCCGAACCGGCCTGGTGGCACTTCCCGACAAGCCGCTCCACATCCAAAGCTCGCGCCACCCGGTTCAGACCGCCGTGTAAGCTCTCGCAGAACCGCATCAGATACTTCACATCATAAACGTTGTCGCCGAAGAACGCCTTCAGCACATCCATAAACTCGCCAAGCCGTGCTGGCAGCAGGCGGCGCGTGAGAATCTTCACCAGGTACCCGAAGTCGTACGCGCTGTGGAAGGTGACCCAGCTGACGGCGTCGTTGCACACCAGGCCGGATCCCATCATCAGTTCGGCGAACCGGGCCGAATCGACCCCGAACCTCCGGCTCCGCTCGAAGTCGACCCCCTGGGACCGCAGCAGCTCGATCGAGTCCGGCGCGTGGGGGTCGCGTTCGGCGTCGAAGTCGGAGAAGTTGAACTGCCAGATGCAGAGCTCTCCGTCGGATCCTAGAACCGGTAGATTTCCTGCGACGTCGGATAGCGTGATGCCGAGCTGGATCAGTTTCAGAGCGTCGACGTTCGATTTCAGGATCCGCTAGTGATCCGACGGCGATGGACGCCGGACGGGCGTGTCCTCCTGGAGCTTGAAGATCACCCCTGGGAACTCCGTGTCCATGGAGATAAACGGGTAGCGATCGACGAGATCCGATAACAGTGCGATTTCGGAATCGAGATTATCGGACCATACTTCTCGGATCTTTATCGGTTTGGAGACGGCGACATCGGCGGTCGACATGACTGGTTCTTCTGATTGAAAAGAAAAAAAACTCGGTGTGCCGCGAGGACTGAGGAGGAGAATGTGAGCGAGCATGAGATGGGAGGGGTATTTTATACGCATTGGGAAAAAGAGAAAGGCGGCGGCGTCTTACTTGGAAAGAGGTGGAAGATTCAGTGTCCCGTTAGGAAACGATTTTGTTTTTGGAGATATTTACGAGCTAAGGCCGTATTCCTTCCATAAATCTATATAAAAAAAAATGGACAGAAAAATATTTTTTAATATTTTAAATTATCAATTTTAACTTTTATTCAGAAATAATCAAGTCATCAATCGAGCAATATGTTCGAGTCATCTATTCAAGTAACATAAATCCAAATTACATTTTCGAGTCACCTCAAATCATAGGCGGATGTAGACATAATCTGGTGGTGTACGTGCACCACCAGATTTTTTTCAGAATAAGGTCTCCTTCCCCGATAATATCTAGTATTATCTTTCCCGTTATTTTATTTTGGCAATAGTTGAATTATCGAGGAGTTTAATTATTTTTTACTCTCGAAGTTTAATAGGTAAAGTCATATATACCTATTAAATATATTTTTTATTTTGACGTAATCTGTTTTGATCAAGACGATATTAATTAAAGTGTTTAAAATTGTTTATTCAATCTTGAAGTATTTCGCAAACACTTGCTTCTTTTGAAGAATATTTATGTAATATGATGAAAAAATTAAGATGCACCCTTAATACAAAACTAGCTGAAGGGTTTCAGTTAATCAAATATTAGAAATTACTTTTGAAAGAAATGTTGATTTTGCCCGTAGCAACTGCAAGTGTTGAACGAGTCTTCTCAGCTATGAAGTATGTGAAGAGTGAGTTATGTAGTAAGATAGATGATCAATGATTAAATAATCATCTTGTAACATTTATAGAAAAATATGTACTTAAAATTATTAGTAATGATGTTATTTTAGCACATTTTCAGGAAATGAACAGTAAATGTAGGCGATTTTCTTTGTAAATGTACGGATCATTTGTTTTTTTTTTTTGTTTTTTTTTTCCACACACGCACACGAGGGGAATCGTCCCCTGTCCTGAGTACCCCCCAAGAGGCTCGACCTCACCCCGATCTGGAGGTAAGTTTTCCAGCATGACATATTCGCCTCATTATCCCCCGCTTTGTTATTACTGACTTTCTTTATGTATTATTTGTTATCTTTAATGTAATTTTAATATATACTTTATCGTTCGACATTGTTTTTCGTGGGACGGTCGGTGCACCAGTGGTTTTTCGGTCCTGGATCCGCCTATGGTAGTAAGATGGATGATCAATGATTAAATAATCGTCTTGTAACATTTATAGAAAAATATGTACTTAAAACTTTTAGTAATGATGTTATTTTAGCACATTTTCAGGAAATGAACAGTAAATGTAGGAGATTTTCTTTGTAAATGTACGGATCTTTTATTTATTTATTTTTGTTTTTTTTCCCACACACGCACACGAGGGGAATCGTCCCCTGTACCCCCCAAGAGGCTCGACCTCACCCCGATCTAGAGGTAAGTTTTCCAGCATGACATGTTCGCCTCATTATCCCCCGCTTTGTTATTACTGACTTTCTTTATGTATTATTTGTTATCTTTAATGTAATTTTAATATATATTTTATTGTTCGACATTGTTTTTCGTGGGACGGTCGGTGCACCAGTGGTTTTTCGGTCCTGGATCCGCCTATGCCTTAAATTAATTGCTACCTAAAATATATTTGAGTCACATATTTGAACAAGGGGGAGTGTTCCGGGATATCCTTCCCTTCTTGGTGTCTTGCCTAATATTGGTTGTGGGAAGATACATAGATGAAAGGTTATAGATCCTTCTAAAGATAGTAGGATCCCATTAGATGTCTTAACTTATCTAGGAATCCTATTTATGGAAGGATTCTCATTGTAATCTTGTGAATTATGGCCAATACTGCATATATAAAGGCCTCATCTATCAGTGTTATAAATACAATTGATTGACTCATATTTAAAGCTTTCTTACTCTCTCATATATATTTATATTTATATATATATATATATAGTTTCAGGTGAGAATGCCATTTAAGTTAAGAAATAAGAATGAATTTCATCCATAGATCTTGATAAATGGATGGCCTAGATTTATTCTCACAAAGATTTGGTGCATATAATGCAATATTTTAATGCATCGATATGCATATAATGCATATTTTAATGTATATTTTAATGCATTGCAATTTTGATGCACAAAATACATACATTTCATCCATAATTAGTACAAAACTCATGCATATTCGCAATTCGCAGGATAAGAACCATTCTCATTTGATCCCAAGTATATATATACCTATATATATATATGGGTTAAAATAAAAAGTCTCTTATAATAAAAAGTGTAGGAGGGATTGTGGGAGTGACATGTGTCATCCCCATTCCACATCATGACACGTGTCACCCCCACCCCACCCCACCCCCACCCCCGGGAAAAAAAATTTATCGCCAAAATTTTTTTTTGGGGGGGCGGGGGTGCCACATGTCATATGATGTGGCATGATGATGTGGCAAGGTGACACATGTCACTCCCACAATCCTTCCTACATTTTTTATTATAAGAGATTTTTTAGAATAACTCCACTCTATATAGGTATATATATATATATATATATATATATATATATGGGGGGTTATGGAGTGAAATGGTATAAGTGTAAGAAATAGAAATGATTGTAAGCCATTGATTCTTAGAGATTAATGGCCCATTTCGTTCTGGTGTGCTAATACGGGAAATTAGAAGTGCTAACGAATTTAATTATTGAGGGTACCAATGTAATTTGACTGATTTCACTTATGGGAAGTGATGTAACCGAGCTGATCGGCCACCAAGAACCGGGTTAATCTCAGGAGTTTATCTAAGAAAATCCGAATGTATGAAGTATTGCCTTTTCTCTCTCTAAAATATGCTGTAATCTCAGAATTTATGCTTGGCCTTTGAAGGAAAGCCCCCCTCCTCCTTTTATAGAAGGGAGAGTCGCCTATCCTTTAAGATCTTCCCTGATTTTTAGGGAAGATCCCGGATATCCAGGGATTCAGGCTGCAATTTCCCATCCCTGGATTTCCGGGATTGAAGAGTATGGGCTCTCAGTCCCCGAATCTCTGGGATTCTGTCAGGTGAGTCGAGATCTCCTTTCCCGAGAGTTCGACCTTCATGAGCCCGGCGATTCCCGACCCTGGTTATGACTTAGTATGTCGGCTCATATTATAAAGGATCACTTAGGTCGTGACACTCTTAACCAAATCCGTAGGTCGGTGAGGCCTTCGAGGTCGGCCCTCTCTTAGCAGAGGTCACAGGTCAGCGGGGTCTCCGAGGTCGGCACCCTCTTTTTTGAGGTTATAGATCGGAGAGCCCTCTGAGGTCGGCATCCTCTTATCTGAGAGCCCTCATGGTCGGCCAGAAAAAACCAGCTCTTAGTGTTTTGCTAATTAGCGCCCTTCCTTTGGTATGATCACCGCAACACCCTTCATGGATTTTTTCTAGTATACCTCGCCCTTCTTCTTCCGAAACGTACCGCAGGTATGGACCGAGGTAGGATCTCTTGTATAATTCATCGTTAATGCAACAGAACATCGCTGCTCTTCATACAATTTTCATTCTCTCTTGCCTTCCATTGGGTAGTTCTGCCCTTCTTAGGTATGCCAACAAAGGAGTTCGCTAGTCCGCAATCTCGTTCACCTCCATCACTTGTTTCACGATGCTACTCCGGGACGCTCCCAAAATCGTTACTGTCCGTGAGCGACAATCCACTAAGGAGCTTCCCATTTTTTCTAAGTAATCGGCTTTTACATTTTCCGCCCTAGGGATATGGATCAACTTCCATTCCCCTAGTTTTTTGGCAGCCTCTCGATCTCGTCTTTAAGGTGCTTGCACTCATCTGTTTTATGCCCATAATCATTGTGGAATCGACAATAAAGCTCGGATTTTGGCTGGATGGGCCCATTAGAACGAGATGCAGGCCACTCGATAACCCTATTCATCTTACCTTCAACTGCTTCCAAAACCTGCGCTCTCCTCATTGTTAATGGGCGGTATTGGTCAAATCTTGGTCGCCTTAGAACGGTATCGCTCTTCCTTCGGTCTGTGTTCCGATCTATCTTTTCACGCGGCATTTCCTCCCGAGGAAAATTTTCTTGAAAGGAGTATTTCTTGCGCCGTACCAATCTGCTAGATCCCCTTTCCCCATCTTTGGGCTTTCCTTGCAATTCTTCCATATCCTTCTCGGTTTCTTCAACATTAATGTATTTTGAACATCGGGCTAAGACCTCGTCATATGTTCTGGCCGGTTTTTTAGCCAATGAGGTGCGTAGCAGTCCAGGCTTAGTCCCTGGATCAAGGCACTGGTCTTTACCTCTTCAGACGACGAGGGTACCTCCATACATGCCTTTGTAAATCGGGTCACATAAGCTCTCAGCGCTTCTCCGGAGTACTGCTTGATGCTGAACAAGGACATGAATGTCTTTTGGTGTGCCCTGGCGCTTGCAAAGTGAGTCAAGAACGCTGAGCTGAAAGTTTTGAAGCTGGTGATTAACCCAGGGGGTATCTGGTGGAACCAATCCTGAGCTGACTCCGTCAACGTAGCCAGGAATGCTCTGCAACTCACGGCATCCGGATATCGGTGTAGTACGGCCATGTTTTCGAATCGGTACAAATGTCGGGTGGGATCTGAGAGTCCATCGTAGGTGAAGATAACAGCCCTAAACCCATATGGGAGTTCGGCCTGCAGTATGCCTTCCGAGAAGGGATGGCCTGGATGACTCTCCGTGTCCTTCCCCGCAACCCTCTGTCGCAACTCCTCTAGCTCGTCTTGCATACTGGATATTAAGGGATCCAGCATTTTTTCCTGCCTAGATCGTTCCCATATTCTTGGATAACTCTCCCCATGCTCTTCCTGCTGATCAATTTCCTCTGTCCCATCCGAAAGGATGGGTATTACTTTTCGTGGTATTCTTTGCTTTTCGACCTCTCGACTCTTTTGGATTGCATTGGCGATTATGTTGGCTAAGGCTTCATTCGTCAGTGTGATTGTGCTGGGTGCAGCTTCTTCTACCAGGGTGGCGGGTGTTTTTTTCCAGAGTCGATTCTCCACCTGCAGCTGCTAGTTCCTCTTCTGAATTTCGGGGTATCAACTCCCCTATTTTCTTCTGGTTCATTTCTTCCGCCATTACTGACCTCACGTCTCAGCTCAAAGTGACTCGATGTCACACTTCCCACAGACGGCGCCACTTGATGTAACCGAGCTGATCGGCCACCAAGAACCGGGTTAATCTCAGGAGTTTATCTAAGAAAACCCGAATGTATGAAGTAATCTCTCTAAAATATGCTTTAATCTCAAAATTTATGCTTGGCCTTTGAAGGAAAGCCCCCCTCCTCCTTTTATAGAAGGGAGAGTCGTCTATCCTTTAAGATCTTCCCTGATTTTTAGGGAAGATCCCGAATATCCAGGGATTCGGGCTGCGATTTCCTATCCCTGGATTTTCGGGATTGAAGAGTATGGGCTCTCAGTCCCCGAATCTCTGGGATTCTGTCAGGTGAGTCGAGATCTCCTTTCCCGAGAGTTCGACCTTCATGAGCACGGCGATTCCCGACCCCGGTTATGACTTAGTAGGTCGGCTCATATTATAAAGGATCACTTAGGTCGGGACACTCTTATCCAAATCCGTAGGTCGGCGAGGCCTTCGAGGTCGGCCCTCTCTTAGCAGAGGTGGTCAGCGGGGTCTCCGAGGTCGACACCCTCTTTTCTGAGGTTATAGATCGGAGAGCCCTCTGAGGTCGGCATTCTCTTGTCTGAGGACATAGGTCGGACTTCATTAGTCAAAGAAAACCTTCCTTTACTCAAAGATCGGTATGCCGGCTTATATTGGTCCTTCAATTAGTGTATTCATGTGATTTCATATTTTATGTTAATATCTATTTTTTATGAGATTTTATGTCTTTTAGTCATTCAAATATTTTATATTTTGGGTGTATTTATTTTTATTTTTTTAAAACTAACATTATTTTTTTTATTTAATTTGTATTTTTTAAAATTGGAACTGTTGTGCTAACCATTTGTTTTGTGTGTGCTGTAAATTGGAAAACAGGGTGCGGTTCTGGTTATGTTCCAATTATGTGATTTTTTTGCTATGCTTTATTGTGTACAGTGCAGTCAATTTTGATACAAGATATATTACCTAGCACACTAAGATATATGTTCCAAGATATATATATATATATATATACATGGTATAATATCTATCACGTGTCACGATAAGCACCACAAGTTATATTACCTAGCACGTTATTCATATCAACGTTGCACACATCTGTTGAATAGTAATTTACCACAAGTTATATAAACTAGTACGATAAGCACCACAAGATATATTACCTAGCATACTATTCATATCAACGTTGCACACAAGGTATAATACCTATCACGTGTCACAACATAAGCAAAAACTTGTACAACATTAATTTACCTAAATTCAAAATATACCAATTCAAATTATTTATCTTCCAAAAAAAATAAAGCACAACACATTGTATCAAAATTGACTGCATTGTACATAATAAAGCATAACAAAAAAATCACATAATTGGAACATAACCAGAACTGCACTCTATTTTTTAATTTGCAGCACACACAAAATAAATGATTAGCACAACAGTTCCGATTTTTAAATATACAAATCAAATAAAAAAATTAATGTTAGTTTTTAAAAAAATAAAAATAAATACACCAAAAATATAAAATATTTGAATGACTAAAAAATATGTAATCCCATAAAAAATACATATTAACCTAAAATATGAAATCCCATGAGCATAGGAACTTCCCATGATTGTAGGAACTACCCATAAGTAAAATTAGTCAAATTACATTGGTACCCCCAATAATTAAATTCGTTAACACTTCTAGTTTTCCGTGTTAGCACACCAGAACGAAATCTGGGCCATTAATCTCCAAGGATCAATCGCTTACAATCATTCCTATTTCCTACAAAAAAAAAAGATTTCCTATCTGAACCTATCCCTATATATATATAAGATTATAAGCAATTTAAAGAATAAAATTAATTAGACACTACTCCCTCCGTCCACAAAAAATATGCTCATTTTAATTTTGACCATGTTGTGTCGTGATTTATACACCTCAACAGGCGATCGGCACAAATACCGGGCGACCGAACCAGAGTCAAATAGACCAAGGCAGACTTGCCGATCGAAGGACCCAGAACAGGACCCAGCGCCGAGCGATCGACTGTCAAGGCGATCGTCTTCCGGCAACTAGCGATCGTCCCAGATGCCCGATCATGGACGACTGCCTCGTGCCACGTGAAGCCAGCATCCGCCAAGTCTGCAAAGGCCGAAACTCAGGATAGAGACCCATGTGCAGATCCGCGAATGGCACCGCAGAACATGGATCGGTGAGGGTGACCACAGCCTATCACCATCTTCTCATCTACCGACAGACCCGCCGAAAGGTACAAGGTGGGACCTCCCGGGACAGCAACAAGAGACGTGTGTGGTCCTCTCATTAGCCCGCACATATGGCTGCCAGCATCAGCCGCGGACTTTAAGGCAATCAGCCCATGTGCTAAAGACGATCACTCCCTTATTATAATACTAGAAATGCGATCGCCCGTCAGGATGAAGACATCTCAGCTCCTCCTATAAATAGAAGGCTTCCAGCACTTGGAAAGGGGCAGGATCTATCGGCTTTTCTCTGGACTCTGTCTGCTTTTCTCTCGGCTTTTCTCTCTCAGAACCTCTTAACCAAAAGACGGTCGGCAGAGGCAAGAACTCCCTGCAGTTCAAGAACTCACAGAGCAGTACTCAAGAGCTAGATAACTAGGGTCTTTTACACTCATTGTAATTGTACTCTTACATTAATATTTGTACTCCAATGTATTCGTATTAATAACATCTCGCGAGAGCATTCAAGCCCGGGACTAACAACCCCAACAAATCTTGTGTTATTTACTTTCCCCACGGACGTGCTCTCGCATTTTGTTTGTTACTCATCCATTCCAGCAATATCTATCTCCGGATAATATTGTGGGTAACAACAATTGGCGCTAGAGGAAGGGGATCTAAACCTTCATTTTCATTCTGACCGTCCCGAAGAACACTCACTATTCTGCAGGGCATAGACTTGAAGAAACACTCACTGTTCTTCAAAGAAAACCTTCAGAATCATGTCATCTGCCAACACATCGAAGAGAGCCACTCTCCGATCCGCTGAATGCCTTATTCCGGCTCAATCCGAGCCCTAGCCTACGGCATAGGGTAGCCGCAGCGACGCGAGACTCTCGATCCCGCACCTGAGGGACGGCCCCAGCCTTTCGCTCGACCAGTTCCAAACCGCGGAACAGATCGAGGAGGCTATGGCCATCCTAAGGGAGCGACGGAGAGCATTCGACGCGCCCGCAATTACCCCATTGGCCATCCGCCGCGCGGGCAAGCAGAAGCTCAAGGGGTTACTTGACGAGCGATCATCAGGAAGCCCCGATTCACGAGCAGAAGCACTTGCGAGGCGGGACGGTTCCGTTTTCAGCCGCCTAGGCAGCGATCCATCTTGGTGACCGGGGCATTCTGGCCCCAGCCATGAGACGACGGAGCCCGAATCCGTCACCAGGAGTTCAGCTTATCCAACTCCCAGAAGGCAGGACAGCCGTCTGGATCCTCCTCGCCGAATAACCGAGATTGACGGCGATGACCTCATCGCCTACTGCGGATCCAGGAGATCGGTACACGATCGCCTCGGTTCCCACTCCGAGAGCCAAACCACGAGCGACCAAGCTACGACGATGGTCGCAATGCAACGCCAGCTCAATGGCATGAAGGCGCTCCTAGAAACTGGGGCACGCGCCAAGAGAAATATCGCTGGGCCGAGCGAGTCGCTCGTGATCCAGATCGAACTCGCCCCCGTGCAGCCAAGGATCGCTCCTCCTCAAACACCTTTGTACGAGGGGAGGTCGGACCCCAAGACTCACCTAAGCAAGTTCTGGATCTACATGACCGGATGTGGGGCATCAGACGCGACGAAGTGCCGAATGTTCCCTTTAACATTGGGCGAACTGGCCCATAGGTGGTACATATCATTGCCACCGCGATCAATGAGTTCTTTTGAGCAACTGGCGAACGACTTTGCATCGTACTTCGCCGCCAAGGTCGCTCGACCAGAAGGTACCCACCGAATGATGAAAATCAGGCAAGGGGAAGAAGAGTCCGATGAAGACTACATCGACCGGGTGGATGAGATAATCCTCAATGGCGAGCCCGTAAGCGACGAGATCACCCTCTACTCGGTCCTAGGGGGATTCAATGGTCTTTCGCCCATGTTCAGGCACCTTACGAAGGACATCCCCCCGACCTACGCAATCTTCCGCGCCAAGACCGCAGACTTTTTGGCCAGGCGAAGGTTGCTCGCCTTCGCCAAAACGAGGGGGCAGAGATGGCGATCGCCAATTCCAACAAGGCGGTCGCCAAGCCACCCGGAGATTTCAGGACCTTTGAGGATGTGGAAGCCCATCTCTACCACAACCTCAATCTATCTCCGGCTTATATTTTCTACGCCATCTAGGGGCTCGAGCGACTAAGCAAGCCGAAGGCGGTAAGGGACCACGGTCATCTAGACCGCAACAAATTTTGTGCTCACCACAAGAGTCCCGGCCACAACACCGATCAATACCGCGACCTCTTCAGACAACTCTGGAGATTGTTCGAGGAGGGCAAGTTGGACAGTCTAGTAACTTAGCCGGAGCCCTGGTCGAGAAGGATCAAAGTGTCGTGATCGGCGTCAGAACGACGATCGCCAGTCTCCCATTCCGATCGTCAGAATCAAACACGCTTGCCCGAAGGCTAAAGTACAACGAAAGGCTACTGCTCAAGCAACATCTCCAAAAATGGAGGACTCGCTCGCCATCTACAGTTCATCATCTAACATGATGGACCAAGGATCGAGATCGCCTCCCTCAGCACAACGTATATCGTCAAGGATCGCCATCTAACTTGACGATCCGAGGTAGAAGAGTGCAGCCATGGTCCTGGAGGTCGATGGAACCGACAGCTTCGTCCATGCAAGGTTCCTTTGGGTTGCGATCGCTCGCCCTTCGTTTAAATACGAGGCGGGCGTAGCCGAAGGACCCTCCAAACAAATCTGTGGACACACTCGCCGGCCCTCAAAGGTTCATCATCTAACATGGTGGATCCGGACAATGCGATGCGTCCCTACCCCCGTCACAACGTATACCGTCGAGGATTGCCATCTAACATGACGATCCGTGGTAGAAAAGTGCTAACAAGCCATGGTCGTAGAGTCGATTAATCCGATGACGCCCCGCGCAAGGACTCCTCCAGACCAAGACCGCACGCCCTTCGTTTAAATACGAGGCGGGCGCAGCCTAACGGAGGACCCTCACAATAAAGTGAGTCGCGAGACAAACCTACAGGTAGAATGTCCCTCGCACACAATACACGGTCATAGAAGTCAGTCCATCGATCTCCGCGACCGTGCACGGTTCCTCAAGGTCGAAACAATCGGCCTTCCACGAGGGATCTGCAAAATTAAAGATCACAAGAACAAGACCGAAGATAGCTCGCCAAATGATTGGGTCGCACGTCATTATCCTAAACGATCGCCAATGAAACCACCTCACCCCATGTCTTCAACATCGGAGCAAGTTGGGGGGCAATTGTTGTGTCGCGATTTATACACCTCAACAGGCGATCGACACAAATACCGGGCGACCGAACCAGAGTCAAATAGACCAAGGCAGACTTGCCGATCGAAGGACCCAGAACAGGACCCAGCGCCGAGCGATCGACTGTCAAGGCGATCGTCTTCCGGCAACTAGCGATCGTCCCAGATGCCCGATCATGGACGACTGCCTCGTGCCACGTGAAGCCAGCATCCGCCAAGTCTGCAAAGGCCGAAACTCAGGATAGACACCCATGTGCAGCTCCGCGAATGGCACCGCAGAACATGGATCGGTGACCACAGCCTATCACCATCTTCTCACCTACCGACAGACCCGCCGAAAGGTACAAGGTGGGACCTCCTGGGACAGCGACAAGAGACGTGTGTGGTCCTCTCATTGGCACGCACAGCTGGCTGCCAGCAGCAGCCGCGGACTTTAAGGCAATCAGCCCATGTGCTAAAGACGATCGCCCCCTTATTATAATACTGGAAAGGCGATCGCCCTCAGGATGAAGATATCCCAGCTCCTCCTATAAATAGAAGGCTTCCAGCACTTGGAAAGGGGCAGGATCTATCGGCTTTTCTCTGGACTCTGTCTGCTTTTCTCTCGGCTTTTCTCTCTTAGAACCTCTTAACCAAAAGACGGCCGGCAGAGGCAAGAACTCCCTGCAGTTCAAGAACTCACAGAGCAGCACTCAAGAGCTAGATAACTAGGGTCTTTTACACTCATTGTAATTGTACTCGTACATTAATATTTGTACTCCAACGTATTCGTGTTAATAACATCTCGCGAGAGCATTCAATCCCGGGACTAATAACCCCGGCAAATCTTGTGTTATTTACTTTCCCCATGGACGTACTCTCGCACTTTGTTTGTTATTCATCCATTCCAGCAATATCTATCTCCGGATAATATTTTGGGTAACAACAGACCAGTCTCTCCAAATACACCTTTGACTTTTAAAAATTTCAATTATACATGAATAAAAATTATAAAAAGTAATATTTAGAAAATACACATTAAGACAAATCAAACACGTACCTATATTACTATCTTCTTTTTATATATTAGTTGCAATTTCTGGCCACAGTTTATGCATTTTGACCCGCAAAACGGATATATTTTTCGTGAATGGAGTGAATATCAAATTTCCATAGATAAGAAAAATCTTTGGATTCGTATTTGTGAACAAAATTGCTTGGCTACCTAATTTGTAGGATTATATGTAGGTAATTAAATATACACGATAAATTGAAATTGGAACAAAAAAATTTTGTTAGGTTGGTATCGCCACCAGAATGGGATATAGAGCTGTGTAGAGTAATTAACTCTTTTTTTTTATGCGGAAGCGATAAAATAAATGCGAAAAGTATATGACACAAGAGTTTAGCGAGGTTCGGTACTGGCTTACGTCATCTTTTCTTTGTTATCTTTTCAATAGGCTTAAGATAAACCTTCCCATCTTGTCTTCGATCGGTCCTAGGTAAACCATATTGCTCTTGTTTTTTCTATCGAACCGACATAAACCGTAACAAATATTATCAAAATATACTATTTTTTTCTTTTCTATGGGACAAATAAATAATTTTTCTACCTTTCTATCGGTACTAGAAAAATATCTCCAGATTTAGATCATGATTCTAATAATATCGGATCAACGATCCTGATAACACTGAACTAAATCTACAGGCCTTCTTTTCTCTCGTGTATGAATGAATGAAACAACACTCAAATGGTAGTTTCCACCGCCTGTCCAGGGTTGAGCCCAGGGATTTGACGGCGAACTTAAAAAGTCACCTACAGATGTTTTACACCCAATCATTCCGGATAACACTTGCATTCTTTGTCTTACTCGAGGTGCTGGCACAGAGTTAGCCGATGCTTATTCTCCAGATACAGTCATTGCTTCTTCTCCGGGAAAAGAAGTTTACGACCCGTGGGCCTTCTACCTACACGCGGCATTGATCTGTCATGCTTTTGCCCATTGCGCAACATTCCCCACTACTGCCTCACGTAGGAGTCTGGGCCGTGTATCGGTCCCAGTGTGCCTAATTCATCCTCTCGGACCAGCTACCTTGGTAAGTTATTACCTCACCAACTAGATAATCAACAATTAAACTTGATTTTACAACAACAATAATATGTATAGAAACACTCAAGAGTGTCTCAAAAATATGAATATGTTTGTGTGGAGTTGTTGTATAGTGAATACCAAATTAAGTGGTACTTATTGGCTTTGGAGCTTAAATAGCCATTGATGCATGATGCTTCTTAGCATGTGCTTTCACTACCATCAGCATGCGCTAACGAGCTTCATTCCAATATGACAGTCTTGAGATGTTGCGTTGACAATCTACTCCAATGATCATATTTTAATTTATATAGCATATGTTAATATTGGTCAATCCTTGAAGTCTAGATTCAGAAATATACATGTGATCTCCGTGTTGAAATGTGTACAGGGGTCATATTGTGAGACCCCAGATTCTTACCCTAAATAACTTTTAATTTTTGACCCGTTTTATGAATCTTTTATCATTTTGTTGAACTTGTAACTGTTGACATTCTTCATTCTTAACTTATCGGTCAAATTTTGGGATTTTGAACATCGACACGTATCGATTATACAACGTCCACCGTGTTATCTTGAGATTAGTGATTGATTGCAATTATTTTCATTGCAAAACTCATGATCCCATGTATTACTTTTCTTAACAGTGTATTTTGCTCTATAATTTTTACTGGTCATGTGAAACCCGACCTGCGATATCATTAAGGGTCATTTTAATAATGTCAGTTTCAATCGTACATGTTAGAATATTTTAAAGTTGATTATGAGATCTTAAGAATTCACTTCAACGTCTCAATGGCCTTTTCGTTGTTTCTCGACGTTTCGAAGATCGTTCTAGACTCGCCAATCGAACTGTGACTGGATTAATTGATGGTCCTGAGGTTTGGAATTACCGTTTTAAGTATTATATCATTGGACTATTTAAAATATAAATGGAGTACCACGAGGGAGTCGATAAAAACGAACGTGGACCTTTCTGGAAGGCGTTGTGCGCAGGACTGACTTTGATCAGTCACTATTATAGCATTGTACATTATTGAGTTAGATTTCCAATGGACTAAATGGTGAGCCATTCCGATCCCGAACGAGCATGCAAGTTATGGTCGAAACAAGACAAGGATGTCAGTCGGTCGCGACGAAATTACTAAATAAACCTCAAAACCGACCTTGATTGTTCTTCTTGTGTATAAAATCATTTTTCAGCCATTTTAATGGAAATTTCAGCATGGAAGAGCAGAGGGCTTCGGCCTTCACTTTGAAATTCCATTCTGGACTGATTTCGAGCAGTTTAAATGCGTAATTAATGCCCGAGAATCAAATTAGCACGTCATCTCATCCGATTTCAGCGATTTTCGCCGGATTTGAGGTAATCTGGCCCCGAACCCTAAATTTATTTTTCTAGCTTCTTTATGAACTATTATTTAGAATTCGTAAATGATTATATATCAAGTATCCTCAGGCTGTTCTTATCGATTCTAGCGTAAGGGAAATGAAATCTTTCGTTTGAATCATCGTAATCAGATACCGTCCGCAAAGTGTCCGATAAAAGTTCCCTAAGGGAATCAATTAAGGTTTTAAATGTTCTTTCGATTAGAATTAGTATCCTTAATATTGATTACCTCATATTATTCGTTGTAGGCCTGAATGTCCAAGGTTTCGAACCATAATTACGAACCATTTGAAATATCATTATCCCTTAAAGTTGCCAATCAAGTATTTGGTCGTGTTTTATGTATAAATTGTAATTGAATATGTATAAACCATGATTTTTGTATGGTTTTGGTCATTCTCTGAATTCAAAATTCTACGTTGATATTTTGACATGATTCAAAATGATTTTTAATCAAATTAGCAACTTTTGTTTGAAAATAATTTGGAAAGAAATTGTGTTTTGAAAGGATTTTGAAAATATTTATAAAAATGATTTTGGAAAGATTTTCTGTAAATACTTGATGATTGATCTTGGTTACTATTTTCTAGAATGATATCATTGTATATATCATTTATCGAGGATGCCTGGAAACGTTATTTCAAATACGACTGAAAAGCAGTGTTGCTGAAAGTTTTAGATAATGATTTGAGACTTGCATTGTCAAAGTTATGTGACAACGTATTGTAAAATGTGGAATGATATGATTGGAATGATATAATCTTGATGAGCGTGTGTAAACCAAGTAAAACCAGCAAAGGTCCTCTGGGGTCCGTTAGACTGTGTTTTCTGCGGATCACTTGGTTGGGCTATACAACCAGAGAGAGCCTGACGAGGTCTCTTAGGGTGCGTATCTTGCGGGATGTGGTAGCCAGTATAGCTTGAGAGGTTGTTTTATTGATGATAAAGTATATTATTTCGGAATAATGACGTGGGTTGACGATGTCGTTGTCATGATACTGTTGAGGTTCTGGTACCGGGTGAGAATGTCTTTCTTCTGGATATACTAATATAATCAGTCATCACGTTATTTCCTTTATTGCAAGCTATACATATTCTTGTTATCGAGTACTTACAACGACTGTTTGATGACCATTTTGGGGGTGAATACCTTTTGTGTATCCAGGTATAGGTCTTAATGGCGAGCCGGCACAGGAAGAGCACGAGGACGATGAGCAGCAGTGATATTCTCTCGGGTTGCCGATGTTGTTTTAGTTGTTTTGGTCTTGCCTTGTGTAAGTACTTGCGAGTACTGTTTTTATTGATGTTACACCCATGTGTGGGCTTGCGAACTTTCTTGGAGTTTTGTTATATGTATGTTAAATAGGTTGTGACTGTCGTCATGTTCGACCTTATCGGTCATGATGTTGTAGATCTGTTGTATTGTCGACCGTGCCGGTTGACGTGTGTTGTCTTGGTTTTATGTTCAACCTGATTGGTCGTTGTGTGTGTATGTATGTTAAATAGGTCTTGCCTTGTGGATTCCCGAAATGGATTCATGGCGCTGTAATAGTTCGACCCGGGACGGGGTTGTTAGAGAATATGGTATCACAATCCAGGTTTCTTAATTCCTAGGTCGTCGGTAATTGGGTATATTTTGTCGTGTCGTGTTGTCGGTTGTTGTTTGTGTTGAGAAATATCACTGACTACCATCGTATCATGCAACCTGCGTTGTAAGTCTCTCTAATCCTTAATTTCTTTTCTAAACCCATTTTAGTCTCTTTTCTGAACCTGTCTGAACTTTGTATTGAGATAAGAGACCCTCTTGCGAATTGTATTTAAATGGAATCATGCCCATTGGTTTTATTCTGACCATGTTTGAGTCCTGCAAGGAACTAGGGTAACCTATTTGTACTTTGATCTCATTCGAACTATGTTCATTATTTTTCCTTTCCATATATGTTTGAGAAGTTTGTGTATACTAGCGTATGGTGATGGTTACCAAGAGTAAAATTCCTTGAGAACAATAAATCGTGTTGATCTTTTATTCGAATTCAATACCTGCGAGATTCTACTCGTTGGACTAGAGATTCTAGATCTCAATGAGATAAGACATAATCCTTCGAGATAGCGAAGTCACTGTCGGGTTGAAATGCTCAGTAGTACTTAGGCTCGTGTATTTATTCGAATGAGAGTGGGATATCTTATAACTCATGTTGATACCACTTTCTTTTAAAATAACAGCAGAAGTTTTCAAAACCTTGGAAAAAATCAAACATGCCATTTTAGAAAGAAATTTAATTTCGATATTTTGATCTAAATATCCTTATGAAAGCCTGTAGACTTAATTTTGGATTTCGGATTTGGATGTATGACGTGCAGATTTGTATGACAGATTATGTTATCTTGAAATATGATTTTGATGACACGTATCTTT
Organism: Orobanche coerulescens; assembly: GCA_033398695.1. NCBI lineage: Eukaryota > Viridiplantae > Streptophyta > Magnoliopsida > Lamiales > Orobanchaceae > Orobanche > Orobanche coerulescens. The sequence goes on from CM065817.1 coordinate 21,371,871, forward strand.
TAAGTTCTTTTAGAAACAACGAGAATTGACAAATGACATTGCTTTGAGAAGATGTTGGCACTTCTCGATGATAGATGCTGAATTTTTGTACTTTTTCAAACCGAATGTTTTTGGAGTTAAAATAGAGAATTGCTTTATGCACTAAGAACTCCTTGATGGGAGTATATACGTATAAACATAATATGTGAATGTAAAAAGTTTCTTTTGGGGAGATGATGCGAGCTACGAAAGCGATGATATTGTTGAGGCGAAGCTGTAATAGCTACGGATGCTACGTGACAAGGCTCGAGAGTAGCAGAACTTAACTATATTTGATACCAGCTGTGAGCAAGCTCTCAGACGTATTTTCGGATCGGTTGCCAATGCTATCACCATAATATGAGGTTGAGTTCGCTCTTGAGCGAGGTCCTAATGAGGTACTAGTGCCAAGAGCACCGTATCGTATGGATTCATCAAAATTGCTCGTGTTGAACAAGCGGTCAGATGAAATGTTGGATGCAGGGCGTAGTTGACTAAACGGTTCTCCATGAGCGTACCAGCGATGGTTGTCTAAACTCTAAAGTAAAGTGGTCCCATTATGGTGATGCATTCACTTCCATGATGAACATGGGGTCACCACATGGATCTGGGGGTCACCACATTAGAGTGCATGACCCGTTAGACTCTCTTGAGGAGCTCCACCGCATCTGGCTCTAGGAAACCAAAGGTATCAAACGCAAATGGTTTAAACACGTGTTGATTATCAATGCATGCTATCTCATGTTTTGTCATTTTGCCTGAGGCAGTTTTTAAAGCGCCTGTCCTGCAGTGAAACCCTCACTCCCCAGGCCCACTAGAGGGGAAACCCCTGTAAGGTCCACGCATGCATGTTTCCCGCCTACGCATCTAAAAACCAAAATATCTGCCGATCTAAGTGATTATTTTCCTTCCAAAGGACCGACCAAGAAGTTCACGAGCGCTTCTTTCTTAGCGAAAACCCCATCTCGCTTAAGCACGTTAAAAAGAACATCCCTAACTAGATCGTGTCGGTACTTGAAACCGAGGAGCTTTTTACAATGCACTGCATGATCCCCAAAGGAGTCCAAGCATGCCTTGTGACAAACTGGGCATATCTCATCGACCGGAAATAATGTAATCATAAGGCGATACTTAAGGATAGTACGATATTCCACTCGCGACATGTGTTTGGCTTAGACCATCAATAGGGACTGAAACTAAACTTAGATCTCTCTCTCTCTCTCTCTCTCTCTCTCTCTCTCTCTCTCTATTCTTATAGTATTTTACTGTTTCAACCCACCATGGTGATTTGAAATCGAAACCTTACTGAGACCCGTAGATATCCGATAACCTTTACTCCCTTCGTCTTTGTCCGCATAATTTCTTCTCATTTAATTTTTTTACCACTTGGTTTCATTTAGTTTTTTACGATCTCTAAAACAATACTTTGACAATGATTTTATAATTTTATATTTATAAAGATTGCAAAATTATAATATTTTGAAAATATATTGTATTAACAATCTCTTACAATACTTTGACCATGATTTCTATAATCTTATATTTATAAAATTAACAAATTATAATATGAATATAGGGATTGACTATGGTGGAAACACCCTTAATGGTGAAATCTAGAAACTAATTGCATTATTAAGTAATTTCATTGCATATTTGTTATTATTTGTTGCATCAAGCTGGTCGCTAGTATATGCAACAAATAATGCAATAAAAAAATACATAAATGCATACAATTCTACTCATCTACAGCCGTTAGATCACTAATATCAATGGCCTACAAAAGTTTCTCGATTTCACAAGGTAATTAGTTTTCATATGATCTATTTCCTATGAATATATATTGTATTAACAATCTATATATAACAATGCTCTATCATAATTAGGGGTGAAAACGGATCGGATACGGGCGGATAGTGCTCTTCCCGTATCCTAACCAATATTTTTCTCTCGGATTCGGAGTCGGATACGGAAAGGCCGGATACGGATACGAATTCGGATTATTCGGAATACGGACACGGGACGGATACAGGACGGATTCGGGCCGGATTCGAATAAATATAATCGGATAATATGTTTCATAGAAAAATTGTTTGGAAGTGATTGCAGCATATAAAAAAAACTACCTACACAATATTTCATAAAAGTTCTAATGCGAACTATAGTAATTTTTTTAAAAATCATTTCATAATAAGGTTCCCTCATTTTTACTTATTCAGTCTCTCCCATAAAAAACATAAGCTCCATACTTAGCAAAGACTAAAGAGTGTTAATTTAATTATTTTTAACAATTATTAATATATATATATATTGTTTAAGAACAATCCCGCCCAGATTCCATTCTCTTTGATTGAGTTCCCGCCTCAAGGTCAAGCGATTCGGAGATTGATTTGAAGAGCAGAAAATACGGATCTGAAACACTGGAAGCACGCTTGAATGGAATTTCAATCAAATTGGGAATATGGAGCGCGGAATGAAATGGAGAAGACTTCATATTTGGCACCTTATTTCGCTTGCTCGCATTCCCTCTCTGATTCTTCCTCCGTGACTTCATACTCTCTCTCTCTCTCTCTCTCTATATATATATATATATATATATATATATATATATATAAAAAATAAAGTATATTTAAAAAAAATTAAAAATATGGATATCCGGATTTAACATCCGGATCCGGATAATATCCGATAAAATATGGGAAAACTCGGATACGGGCGGATATTGCAATATCCGAATTCTAACCCGTATCCGAATTCAACTATCCGGATCCGTATCCGAATCCGACCGGATACCTATTTTTCATCCCGAATTCGATCTCGATCGGGTACGGCTCCGGATCGGGCGGGAAATATCCGCCCAGTTTTCACCCCTAATCATAATTTAATGTATTTTTCACAAATCTCATGATCAAAATTGGCTAAATTACATCTTTTGTCCCCCTAGTTTGACAAATTCTGGTATTTTGTCCCCCGGGTTAAACTTGTATTTCTTGTCCCTCTATTTTAAAAAATATTGCGATTGAACCCCCAATTTTAATGTAAAAAAAAGGCTTGATTCGAGTTCGAAGCATATTTTTCTGTTTCGACATTTGATTCGGCTCTGTATTTCGGATCGAACGTTTGTAAATAGTTCGGTCTGAATTTTAAACAACTATTTTGACAAATATTTTACAAATACAAAAATAAGACCGGATCGGTCGGTTCGGTCCGGGAACTACGATTTGAGATGAATACTAAAATGTCGGACCGGACCGAACGGTTCGGTCCGATTTGCATCGAATCCAAATTTAACCTTTAATTTGATATTTGATTGCACGAATCGAACTCAAATCGAGTTTTTTCGAACCGAATATCTCGAGTTAGAATCGAATATTTATGTTCACTCATCAGCCTAGAGATGAGAATCCAAAATTCAAGGGATAGCTCCTTGTGGGCACCAGGCACTGTTCCTCCCACCTAGTGGGCCGTTGAGTCACCATGATTTAATTCCTCCACCAATCCCTGTCGGGCCGGGGGGTGGGGGTCCTGGGGGCGAGAGATTTCGCCTTTTGCTACAAGAATCCAAAATTCAAAATAAAAGAATGTAGTTCTTGTCTCACGAAGAAGAAACTGCAATCGAGACCTTTTTTTTTTTTGAAAATTGACTTTCATTAGAAACACCAAAACGAGCTATCTATCACCAAGACGGTAATAGAATGCTGAAAACCACAGAAAACAAACAATTACAACAAATCGAACTTACATCACCTCTCCCAATCCACCACCCCTTCTTTAAACCTATGTTTATACCACAAAAAACCCAAAGACTTGATGTCCGCTATCAACTCCACTACATTAGGATCCTTACTCGAGAAAACTTTTTCATTTCTTGCTCGCCACATCCTCCAACAAGCAATAATGAATATCCCATGGAGCACCATCTTCTTATTACCGGACACTCCACAATGCTCGTGCATGTCCACCAAGTCGTTAACATGGAATACAAACAAACCTGGAATTCTGCACCATCTAGAAATCCCATTCCATATACCTGCTGAAATGACACAACCTGTAAGAATGTGCTCAATCGTCTCTTCGTTGTTCCCGCACCAAACGCACAAGTGGTCTTCAACCGAAATATTTCGTCTAATCAACGCCATTTTTGTTGGAAGACCATCCAAATAAGCTCGCCACATAAAAATGTTGCACTTTTTAGGGACCCACTTACTCCACTGGAAGCCAAACCGAATCCCATTAGACGCCGGACCACGCATCCACTTTTTAAGAGATGCCACCGAGAACCCATCACCCTTCTCGTCCCTCCAGACCCAACCATCCAATCTGTCTTCCAACCGAACCTCATTCACTACCAAGTCTTTCAAGGATTGTTTACTTATTAGCTCTTCGTTAGTAGTCGGTGCCCGGTTCCAATCCCAATAAAAAACCAGAGCCTCTCCATTAATCTGATGATGCCCGGCAACATTAATTCGTTTATTCTTTTCTAATGAAAACAAAGTCGGGAATTTCTCCTTTAACGGTTCCGTACCCAACCACGTGTCTAGCCAAAACCGGATTTGGCCCCCGTTTCCAATTTTCCCCCGAATCAAACTATTAAAGCCGCGCCCCTCTACCTTGAACTTGTTCCAGAAAGTAACATAGTTTTTCCATACCCCCGTAAGAGAGTTGTTGACCGGCGCAACACCCCAGCTCCTACTATATCCATGGATAGCAATTACCACTCTTCGCCACATCGCGTGTTGCTCATTATAGAACCTCCAAAGCCATTTGCTAATCAACGCATCATTATTTAACTCTAATCTAGCTGTCCCCAAAACTCCGTCCTCTATAGCTTTAGTAACAACGTCTCACGAAACCCAACTCAATTTTTTAACTTCATCCGATCCACCCCACAAAAAGCGTCTCATTAAACCTTCCAAAGTATTTACAACCTTCTTAGGCGCTTTGAAAAGAGAAAAATAATATGTAGGCAAGCTGTCCAGAACCGATTTGATTAAAGTCAATCGTCCACCAATAGACATTGTGTTAGCTTTCCATATCGATAGTCTTTTCTTGAACGTATTGACCACCGGATCCCAATTCGAAATTCTGTTCATATTCGCCCCTACCTTAATACCCAAGTAAACGAATGGAATGTCACCCGGCTTACACCCTAAAGAATCGGCTTGCATCATAATTTCTTCGTTCTCAACACCAACACCAAACAAAACCGATTTATGTAGATTAATTTTCAAACCCGAACACAAAAAGAAGATTCGCATAATCCTTTTCATGTTCACAAAATTGAAGTTCGACCATTCTCCCATCAACATCGCGTCATCTGCATATAACAAATGAGATAAAACCGGACCCCCATTGGGCAACCGAATACCTTCATAAGCTCCTATGTCACACGCCTTATTCATCAAACCCGAAAACGCCTCCATTAGAATTATAAACAAAAAAGGAGATATAGGATCTCCTTGCCGAATACCCTTTTGGCAGCCGAACTCAAAAGTTGGAGACCCGTTTACCAATACTGAAGATCTAGCCGACTCCAAAATCCCACGAATCCACTCACACCATAACGAGGAAAATCCATTTGTTCCAGCACCAATAATAAAAATCCCCAATTAACGTTATCATAAGCTTTATCGAAATCAATCTTGAACAAGAACATCTTTTTACCTCATTTTTTTGCCCACGTAAGCACCTCATTAGCCATTAACGCACCATCTAGAATATATCTACCTGTTAGGAATGCTGATTGGCTTTCTGAAACGACTTTACTCATTACCGTCTTCAATCGATTCGCCAACACTTTAGACACCACCTTACTAATACACCCTATCAGATTTATCGGACGGAAGTCCCCCAGTTGAGACGGATCACCCATCTTTGGAACCAACGTAATATAGGACGACCCTACCCCCGAGCTGAACTTTCCAACGCGATAAAAGTTAAGCATTATCTCCACAAAATCGTTCTCGAACAACTCCCAAAAATTCCTGATAAACCGAAAGTTAAAACCTTCTGGTCCAGGCGCTTTATCCGCTCCACAATCAAACACTGCGCGTTTAATTTCTTGAGCTGAAAATTCATGAAGTAAACAATCGGCCTCATCATGATTCAGTTTCTTCAACCCGTAACACACTAACTTCGGCCTTCGAGCCATATTCTCTTTGAACTTAGCTCGAAAGAACCTAAGAACCTCCCTTTTAATAATATTAGGCTTCGTTTCCCACATCCCGTTAACCATCAACCCCGGTAAATAATTCGCCGCCTTTCGTTTGTTAATACAACCGAGAAAATACCTCGAATTGTCATCCCCATGCATCGCCCAATTACTGCGCGATTTTTGCTTCAAGTCTCGTTGGTAAAACATTTCAAGCTCACGTAAACGCCTTTTGATTTCTTCCAACGACCACACCTCCACCTCCGAAAGGTCTCTATGTTCCATGGCCTCGTCTAATTCCTTTAATTCATGTTCCAAGATCCGCTTTTCCCCCGATTCTTTCTCTTTACACTCAGCGGCCCAAACCGAAATAATATTACGCAAACATTTAAACTTCATCATTAGTTTAGAATCCGGCAGCCCTATATAACTTCCTTCAGCCAACGCCTTTTTAACCACTTCCCCGAAATCATCACGACCAAGCCAAGAATTATAGAACCTAAACGGTTTAGGGCCGAAATTCCTAGACACAATCTTCAACATTAAAGGACTATGATCCGACTTATTCCTTTCCAGCACAATATATTCTGCATTCGGCCACTCCATGAAAAAATTCGAGTTAACCAGAATTCTATCAATCCGACTCAACTTGACTCCTGCCACAAATTAAAATTAATATTTTAAGTAACAAATTCGGAATACTTTATTTTAGTCAATCCACTTTGGGATCTCGGGTTCAACACGTGCCTTCTATTTTATTATTCTTATTGACCGTACTTTTTCTTTTCAAGTTCAACATGACAGCTTTTTCTTATGAATATTTGGGATAGAATTTTTTTATGTCCCATAATTTTTTACTTTTTTCAAAAATATTTTAAAAAAATTAATTTATTTAATTACATCCCAATTTTAGGCTAATTTTACAATTTATGTCTCAAAGTGTTTTTTAATTAGATATTTCCGGTGACCTAGCCTATGTGAATTTACGTGGCACCAGTTGACTAATGAAATAATAGGAGATGGACATCGGGATAGAATTTTTTTACGTCCCATAATTGTTTTACGGGTCCCAATAATAGGAGATGGACCCAAAAAAGTTAATTTATCCAATTACGTCCTAATTTCACTAGGGGTGTTCAAAACTGGATATTCGGAATTTCGGATATCCAAAAATTCGGATAGTATATTTTCATATCCGATATCCGTATCCGAAAAAAATATAAATTATATTCGGATATCTTTATATTCAAAAAAAACTTCGGATTTGGATATCGGATATCCGAATAAAACTTCGGATTTGGATATCGGATATCCGGATAAAACTTCGGATATGGATATTGAATATCCGAATATCCGAATACCTTTTATTATTTAAAATATAAAAAAATAAAATTTATAGGATTTTTCGGATATTTCGGATATCCGATTTTTCTGAAAAAGTACTATCCGATATCCGAATCCGAAGTTCGGAGATATTCGAATTTTCGAATATCCGGAACTTCGGATTTTTGGATATTTCGGATCGGATATCGGATATCGGATATTTTTGAACACCCCTAAATTTCACCGATGGGAATGTTGGGCATCATTTTTTAGGATGCGAAAAATAGTTTATTTTCTTTCTTCTTCTTTTTTTGATTTTTTAGTTTAATATCTATTACAATTAATGATGTGTCAATCTCCTATTATTTCATTGGTCAACTGGTGCCACGTAAATCCACATAGGCTAGGTCACCGGAAATCCCTAATTAAAAAAACACGTGAGCGGCACCGGGGGCGAAACGACGTCGTTTCGTGCTTACCGGCGTTCTTTGGGACGTAAATTGTAAAGTTAGCGTAAAATTGGGACGTAGTTGAATAAATTAACTTTTTTGGGACGTTTTTAGAAAAAGTAAAAAGTTATCGGAAGTAAAAAAATTATATCCCTGAATCTTTGCTTATAAGTCCAACACAACAGCTTTTACGTATTCTTATGAAAAAAACGGCCGTTTCCAACGGCTATTTGCATTAAATAAAAAAAATCTCTTTAAAACCAAACCTTTTCAACTCATTTTTTCAAAATAAAAACACACAAAACACAAATAAAAACACACACTAATCTTTCAAAAACACAAAACCATGGATCCAAGAAGAGGTAAAAAAACTTCCACCTCGCAACCACAACAAACTCCGTTAGGATTTAGCCAATTTTATTCTCAAGCATCCCCGAATCAATTTTACGTTCCACAACCCCCATCTCCACATCCATTTTACCAATATAATATGGGTCCTCCTCAAATGAATCCTCAACACTACAACATCACTACTACAAGCGAGTTCTCCCCGTTCGAAAACATTGATGAAGACGTAGAGTACGTACCCGAAACACAACCACTACCAAACGAAGAAGACGAAGATGAGGAAGTTCAAGAAGTCGATCCGAGAGGGAAGAAAAAAGCATTCGGGGGGAGGCGGCCCCGTGAACTTTGGTCGCCGGCACAAGAGGAGGCTTTGGCGAAAGCATGGATTCAAATCTCCGAATGTGGTGTTGTCGGTAATGAACAAAAGTCCGACGGTTTTGAGAAACGGATTCTCAAGCATTACGAGGGAACTATGAGTTCGAGTTCACGAAATTTTCATGCGTTGAATACCAAGTGGAAAACAATGAACACGGCCATGGGTATTTTCAACGGCTACTACCTCCAAGCGGTACAAACTATACTTTTTATTTTACATAATCTATATTTTTTATTTTACATAATCTATATTTTTTATTTTGTATATAATGTAGAAACGTGCTAAGGCTAGTGGGTGCAACGACTTGGACGTGGTGAGGCAAGTTGAGTCCGATTACTATACAGCAAAAAAAAGACAATTTACTCATACCTTGGCGTGGGAGGTTGTCAGAGGTCATGACAAATGGACGGAGCAAGAATGTTTTCAAGATATTGCTGGTGCGACAAGCAACTCTTCAAAAAGGAAGTCGGGGGAGTATGAATCGGCAAGCAACACCGTTCCCGACATGAATGAAGACCCCAACCCTCCACTTTCATTAAGAAAGATGAAAAAGAAGCAAGGCGCATCCTCGTCGATCTCAAGTGTTGCGGATGAAATCAACTCCTACACACAAAAGAAGACACAATATTTGGAAGAAAAACGCGAGAAGGATGCTTTGGCAAAATAATTGTTGGCTACACAAATCGAGGGGGCGAAGTTCAAGAATGTACAACGGGAGATGAAGTTTTTTTTGGAGCCGCATGATCACAATCGCGATCCCGCTATGTTGGAATTCGTTGTTAACCAAAAACGTAAAATTGCGGCCAGACACGGATGGGCTTGCAATTTTTAAGTTGTAGTTTCAACTTATTTTAATTTCAACTTATGTAATGTTTTTTTTTAAGTTGTAGTTTCAATTTTTAAGTTGTAGTTTTTTTTTAAGTATTATGTAATGTTTTTTTTTAATGAAATAGTATGTTTTTATTTTAAATATTGTATGTGATTTTATATATAAAAAAAAAAATCAACTACTAGATGACCACTCTCTCCTCAGTCCTCCCTAAGTCAACACAACAGCTTTTACGTACGAATCATGCTTATATGACCAACATGGCACTATCACTCTATTTCTGAAATCAGACAAGGCCTACGAGGACGACAGCTCCGGACGCTAAGGCCCAAGGTCATCACAACCCAAACAGCCCAATATCTTACACATTAAGACATTATTCTATCAAGTAGCAACCCAAACAGCCCAGAATTTTCCATGGTTCCAATGGAATCAAAGACTTTTTATTTTTTGGTTCTGCACTATAATGAAATAAAATAAAATGACGCATTAAACTGACTGTACTTTTTTTTTCTCATGAAGTACTAGTTATTCCATGCAATTCTCGATGCAATTTTCATTTTGGATTATCCGGAAACAGCCTTTCTGTGTTAAGACAGGAGTAAGGTTGCGTACATCCGATCCCCTCTTACCCCGCTTTTTGCGGGAGCCGTTGAGACATTGGGGTAATATTGTTGTTGTTGATTCTGTCAAGTAGAATTAAGAATACACATCTATCAAGACAAACTTTATTCTATCAAGTAGAATCAAGAATAGTACTTAGATTAATTTACGATCAAATTTTTTAAATTTTAATAAAAAAAATCAAAATAGAAATTTATTTTGTGGACGGAGGGAGTATTTCGGATTTTTACACCTTTCGAGTAGAATTCGGATGTTAGCCTTAAAAAACTAATTAAATTCAACTAGAGTGCACCATAGTGGAGCACACTTGATTGCTTCTTTATGTTGGAAAATCCCTTATAAATAGCTTATCACTTCTACTCTACACCACATTTCATCCATAAAATAGCTATATTTGTGCACGAATTACTCATTCATTCTTTAATGGAATTGAACAAGGCCCTGTTCTTTTGGACTTATTTTTTGATTTTGATTCGATTCGATTCGAGTCCATTCGATTGATTCGATTCGAGTCCATTCGATTCATTTCAGATTCTTCTTCTTCTTATTATTATTATTAATCTTAATTATTATGATTGTTATTATTACTAATAATATTACTATTATTGTTGTTGTTAATTACTATTATTATTTATTATTTACCATTATTATTATTATTATTATTATTTACCCTTAATATATATTTCGATCGATTCGATTCGATTCGATTCGATTCGAATCCATTCGATTCATTTCGATTGATTCGATTCATTCAGTCCAAAAGAACAGAGCCTAAATACACCAAATTAATCTACATATGTAGATTTCAAATAACCATTTAATGTCATTAATTACCATATTTAATTATGATATTAATTTAATTTATTTTTCCAGCAATAAATACTAATACTGTTACAATATTATTACTACTGCCGCTACTAATAATAGAATACTCCTTCTATTTCAATTTAAGTGGGATGTTTTGACTTTTTGCAATTAATAATTTTTAAGTTTAATAATAAACTAAACTATAATGGTAAAATATTTAATGAAATTATATTATTAAACTTTAAATTGCAATTTTTATAATAAATTTTGTTAAATATTTTGATATTATAGTTTGAGATTAATTCGCAGTCAAACTTGAATGTGGACTGTAAAAAAATAAAATGTGTCACTTAAAATGGAACGGATAAAATATAATATAATTATAAATTAACTCTAATAGCAAAATTCAGTTTAATTAGCAAAATTATTTTAAATCAGTTTAGTAAATATATGTTCATTAAACCAAATTCTCTTTTTCTAAAATAAATTTTTTTATTTATTTTATAGAAAATGATAATAATATTTTTCTCAATTTGATAATATTTTATTAAAAAGTTGGAACTTTAGGTAATTATTTTTAATTTTGGAATATTAATATAAAAATATTAGATTTTTTTTTAATTTTTTAATTCTCAAAACAATTTTTGTTTAATTTTTTGCCACGTGTCAGCGACATGACCTGACATGGACCCACTATTTTTACCACGTGCCAGCCACGTCAGCTCCGATGGCCGAAAAATACTCCGGCAGGCGACGGAGGACTAAATTGGCGAAAGCAGGAGGGAGATGTGGGGTTTTTTGGTCCGCTGGAGAGAGACGGGGTTTTTTGGCCAATTGATCCCACATACCAATTTGATAATTTTCTCATTACCAAAATTATAAATATAATAAAGATAATATTAAGAAGGTTTCAACGATTTTAAATTTATATGTATCACCATACATATATAGATAATCACCAAAATAGTATTATTTTAATTGTTAAGAAAGAAAAAAATGATATATTATCAAGATAATTATCAAAATTATAATTATAATGAAGATAGTATTAAAGGGCTGAATGATTTTAAATTTAAATTTTTCACCATATATAAATCAATAAAATAATATTAATTTTTTAAGAAAAAATCGATATATATATATATATATATATTAAAGATACTTACCAAAACTATAATTTAGAATGAAGATCTACAATATATAAAGATTCAGTACACTAATTTAATTTACAAGTGTTAATGTGCAAAACAATTACGATTCAATTCAATGTCCTCAATTATAGTTTTAGGAACACAAATGGGTAGTCTTCCACACGATTAACCATTATCTGATGACTTCTCCCCTTCCCCTTCCCCCTTGGCCTTTAGCCCTTCCAATAATCCATGCATTAAATCAACAATCCCTTTCACGCCTTCCAATCCATAATCAAAACCCCACCATCAGAGTGTCCTAGACCCTAAAGAAGCCACAAGGTTCAAAAAGTTTGACCCGGTTATGTTTGGTAGTGGGCGACATCATCATAGTGGGAGGAGACATCACCGAGGCCAATGATTAATCTCTAATCCCATCTCCTCACTGTCACCAAAACAACAATCCCACCTCCAAACAACAACCAAGACACAAAACAGAAACGAACGTACATGCAAATAGATCTCAGGTATAGTTTTCATGTGCTTAAAATAGATCTTTAAAGATCTTATTCTCTCGGTATTAGAATGCGGTGAAGTGTCTATGATCAGATATACCTTTCTAGGCTGCATTCTCCATCAAAATTGCAGTCTTATTACAAAAACTGCTCAGAGCCCAATGCAATCATCATTTCAATCCAAAAATTAATAATTATATGCCATTAATATCAAATGGCAGATTTTTTTTTAAAAAACAAACGAAAAATATTTTTTAATAAAATAAAAATAAAATAAAATAATTTCTTCTGAAAGGGGAATCCTCAGCAAAAATTGCTTATAATTGTCATCAAATTAGACAATCAGGTCTCAAAGATTACATGCTATCATGGGAACTATTTTTTTTAAATCTAAAAAAATAAATAATCAAGGAGAAGATAATTAAAAATAAAAGATTATAAAAAGGAAAAAAATCAGATTTACCCTGATTTAGCAGTAGTATTATTCACTACGCCTGATTTTGAAAAACTAAGGCGAAGCGACTCAACTATCCTGCAGATATTTATTTGCCTCAAACACATACATACACAAATAACGGTATGTATATATTGATCGATAAAACCCTAAATCAGAACCGAAAAGGGGGAATCGTTATGAGGCGAACTTTGCTAATGTAATCGTCTGGAATGGAAAATAAAATCAAAAAAATAAAATTATAAATAGAAACTGTGCAAGTGCGCCGAGAACGAAGAGCAGGGAGGGCGAGAAGGTTGGGGTGGAGGGCATATTGCTTGATTTAAATAGAGTGAATCAGGAGAAATTAGGGTTTTAAGTGGGCCGACTGTGAAAGTAAATCGTTTGGATATGGGCTCATTTAATTGGGTGAGGAAATTGGAAGAGGAGGACTTATGGTTTGATTTAAATAGTGGGCCAACTGTGAAAGTAAATCGTTTGGATATGGGCTGCTGATCGGTGGGCTCATGTAATTGGAAGTTGGTTCGAGTTCATAAATAGATCCGTAGGAGGCTGAGAGCACATTGTTAATTACAAATGTGGGATATCTATATAATATATATAGACATAAAGAAAAAATTAAAAATTTTTATCGAAAAATGAAATCCGTGCATCGCACGGGTCGTAATGCCTCGTAATATTAAACATACTTACCAATGTGCGTAGTTATTTTTAATGCAGAAATGCGTGTATTCAAAATTTATTAATTTGTGTTTGTAATTTTATGATTGGTTGCAGAAAAAAAAAAAACTAGAATATGCTAATTAAATGTCAGTACTAAATTGGTTGTACAATTAGTATATCGGAAAATAATAGCTTGAATAATTACCGGTAAGATCATTTAATAGATAGAAATAAATTATTCTAAACTAGGCATTATCCAACCCGTGCTGTTTGGTTGAATATCTATGTGTTTTGTACATAATGTTGGGGCAGACGGTTGAATGAGCAGATGACAGAATTTAAATGCCTTTTAGAGAAGTTTATATGTTTTTTATTGTTATTGTTCTTTTATTTTAGTCTATGTAATTGTAGCAAAAGGCGAAATCTCTCGCCCCCAGGCCCCCCACCCCCCGACACGATAGAGATTGGTGGAGGACTAAATCATGGTGACTCAACGGCCCACTAGGTGGGAGGAACAGTGCCTGATGCCCACAAGGAGCTATCCCCCACATTGGAGGGATAAAACTCCCACACTGTGGCTGCCAGGACTCGAACCTGCGTCCTTGTAGCAATCTGCCACCCAAGAACCAGTTCAGCTGCCCGTGCGGACTATTTTAGTCTATGTAATTAGTTATATGAAATGAGGCTTTACTAACCCGTATGTTGCTCCGGGGTTGTATTTGGTTCAACTCGTGCGATGCACCGATTGTATCTAAGATTTCATAGCTAAAATTTAACCATCTTGAAATTTATACTATCATTTAAAAGTTCATTTTAATCACCTTGTGTATTAGAAGGTGCATGTGTTTTGTACGTAATGTTGGGGCATACGGTTGAATGAGCAGATGGTAGAATTTAAATGCTTTTTAGAGAAGTTTATATGCTTTTTTATTGTTATTGTCCTTTTATTTTAGTTTATGTAATTAGTTATATGAAATGAGGCTTTACTAACCCGTATGTTGCTCCGGGGTTGTTTTTGGTTTATTCAACCCGTGCGATGCACCGATTGTATCTAAGATTTCATAGCTAAAATTTAACCATCGTGTAATTTATACTATCATTTAAAAGTCCATTTTAATCAACTTGTGTATTAGAAGGTGCATTTGCATTGTGATGTTTATCATAACTTTTGTATTTAAATTAGTTTATTTACATTAAAAGTTACAATTAAAATAGTCTCTTCATATATTTACAATTAAAAGTTAAAATTAAATCCCTCTTTCATATTAAATTAAGAGGGATAAGTATTATATAGTATAGATGATTTGACTAAATTCTTTAAGCCACATATGATGGTGAAAATATTTTGTCATCCATTTCCTTGCTCCACACATCCCATACCCAGCAGCGGAATCAAGGGGGGCCAGCATAGTCTGAAGTCCCGACCAACCTTCAAAAATCAATAGAGAGTTTTTTACAAGTTCGGCTTTTGTTTAAAAAATCAGTAGAAATTTTATTTTAAGTTCCGACTAACCTCCAAATGTTAGTATAAACTTTTTTAGCCTTAACTTTCATGAAATCCTAGTTCCGCCACTGCCCATATCTAAATGGCAGCTTAATCAATTTTTGATATTTTGCTACTTCCCTTTGTACTTGTTTTTTTTTTTTCGTAAACAAATTCTCTTTTTTTTCTTTGCGTTGATTACTATTATAACTATAATTAGATAGCAGTACCATATTACCTCTTAACTGGGGTTTTCACGGAAACAGCCTCCCTACCGTAATAAATAGGGGCATGGTCTGCGTACATCTTACCCTCCTCAGACCCTGCTCTGAGCGGGATATACTGGGTATGTTTGGTTTGGTTTGGTTTTTACCATATTACCTCTTCCGACGCTTCCATTCGTGTTTCTTTTTATTTGGCTGGCCTCATATTTTTCTTTTGTCTTGTTCAATTGTTTTAGAATAATAATAATAATAATAATAATAATAATAATAATAATAATAACAACTATGATTTAATTATATTTATCAATGCATTTTAACCTAATATTTTCCAACCGTGCTTGTTCGCATCGTTAATATATTAATACTCTATCCGTCCCAGAATTTACTGTCCATTTGACTTTTTTTGGTCAAACTTTTTAAATTTTGAAGATAAATTTATGAAAATATATATATTTAATTATGATGTGATATTATTAGAAATAGATTTATGATAAAATGTATTTTTTAAAATATTATGATTTTTATAATTTTATGATTGCAATATTACAAATAACCATGGTCTTGTTAGTTTGATAAAAAAAATCAAATGGGTAGTCAATTATGGGACGGAGGGACGTAGTATTTTACCAGTAATATATAAGTATTTATCCACACCTAAGTTGTATAACAAATTACGCTTGTAAAAATGTTAGTTTTTTTCCCATTTAAATTGAAACGATCTATCTTTTGGTACTACAATCATTGTATGTCTATTTGACTAATGTAGCAGACTGACTAACAGTTGTAAAAGTAGTTCAAGACCCGTCGAACTTCGACGGGATATAGATTTCTCTTTTACTTGAATGTAAACATAAAAATAAACTTACGTTTGAAAAACTAAAAGTCAAATATATCAAAATTAACTGATTTTCGATGGAATATAGATCTCCTTTATATTAAGAGTCAAACACCAAAAAATTTACTCAAAAAATTCCTCACAGGTTGTAACACCCCGAGAAATTCAGAGTATATTACAGCACCGTGAATCCCTACATGGGACCCACTAGGCTACAATATCGAACATCCCTCGACTAACCATCTCGGTTAGCGAGGAAACACAATCAAATAGACATCACATAAAAATACACCCGGGACAACCGACCAAAAGAGTAACAATCGACATTATAGCAATTTAAAATAACACAACACGGAGTTTGAATTTGAAAAGCCTAAGTACTCGCGAGTACAATCTATCAGTTTATAAATATAGGAAACAACCATATCGAATTAGACAGAGAATATAAGACGACCCAAATGCACATGTCAACGACCCTGGCCGACATCCTCGTACTGTCTCGGTGCTCGCTCGTCCGGATAATCATAACCTGAAATCCATAACAAGAATTTCCCCAAAACGGGTCCCCAGAGGGGTTAGCAATTACGCTAGTACAAGTAATCAAGGCAAACCAATCGCTTACACATTTCATAGTACATGCACCAATATCATTTCAAAAACCAAAACCAGACATGTCTTTTCCGGAAACAAACAGTCACAATTAATTTGCCTAGGACCGGGACGAAGCCACGAATCCCACTCGAGGCCTCTAAGGACCCTCCCGAGCTGGCCACATTCATAAAACAAATCAAGCACCACACGTCACCTAGGACCGGGACGAATCCACGAATCCCACTCGAGGCCTCTAAGGACCCTCCCGAGCTGGCTAGCGAAACAAACTCATGAATCCAGGACGAAGCCATAGATTCCCTCGAGGCCCCGTCGGACCCTCCCGAGGTGAGTAAAGCACACACAATATACATTACCATTTCACGTTAAGCATAAAGGTTTTCAAGAATTACTTGCCTTGAATATTTTGATGACGCAACGAACGGAAAGGATAATCACCGACGAACACTAGGAATCAATGGAACCGAACCTAACGATTCGAAGAACATAATTACAACCAACTCTAGCCGAATACGGAAATGGAATACACCCGAAAACCCGCCTACGATTCATGTATATTCGCACAAAAATAACGAGGGCGGATCACAACCAAACCCTCTCGATTCCGCAAAACTATGAAAATATACCATGAATCCGTAGGAAAACTAATGATATCAACAAGATTAATCATATTCATCATGAATCCACCAACAAAACGAAACGAATCGGAAGAAAATCCCAAAACCCCCAAATTAATCGAAAATAGGGTTCTAGAGATATTACCTTTGGAGATTCAAGTACTAAGATCCGTAGAACACGCGTTGGATTGATTGTCCGGGCTTCACCACCGAAGAAAAATGATAAAAATCAACACCTCAATTGATAAGGATGAGAAGCTCTCCTCCTCTCTCACTCTCTCTCTCTCGCGCAGGTGAAGAATGAAGAAGAAAATGAGCTGTTTACGCTCAAAACAATACAATTATAGAGGGTTGACCGCATTGTGTGCCGCGGCACAGCTGAGGTGTGCCGCGGCATGTGCCAAAAATTACTCCTGTGGTTCGGCAGCAGCCGCGGCACGGCTGCGTGTCTTTGCGGCACCTGATCGGGTTTTGGTCGCGGATGCCACACGAGTGTGCCGCGGCACCGGACGGGTGTGCCGCGGCACTGGCTTGGCACTGTGCCGCGGCACCGGATGGGTGTGCCGCGACACACAGTACAGTTTGCTCGACCAACAACTGAAGAAATTTGTGTGCCGCGGCGCACACACCTTGTGCCGCGGCCCACACCCCCTTTGGGTCCCAAAATGATAAAAATGATACGGAAAGAGAATAAAAATGATAGGAATCAATATTTGGGAACCAATAACACGAAATGGATCCACGGCAACCCCGAAACGGCAGTTCCGCACAACAATAACGAGAATATAGTTCAACAGTTGACAGGAAGGACACACTGAAAGGTACACGAGGGTTACTACGACCGAGAAATACACCAAAAATGAAAGTACAAGGGAAAGAAAAATGCGGATATTACATTCTACCCCTCTAAAAATAAGTTTCGTCCCGAAACTTAAGAAACAAACAACTCAGGGTACCTAGCACGCATGCTATCCTCGGTTTCCCAAGTTGCCTCTTCGACACCGTGTCTCGACCACTGCACTTTGACCAAAGGGATGGTCTTATGCCTCAGTCGTTTCTCACGATGCTTCAAAATCTTCAAAGGACGCTCCTCAAAAGTAATATCTTCGGCGATATCAATCTCGCCATAATCGATGACGTGTCTAGGATCCGGGACATATTTCCTCAGCTGGGAAACATGAAAAATGCTATGAACATGACTCAAGGCCGGAGGTAACGCCAAACGGTATGCTAACCCACCGACTCGCTCGAGAATCTCGAGGGGTCCAATAAATCTCGGACTCAACTTCCCCTTCTTCCCGAAACGGAAAACTCCTCTCGTCGGCGACACCTTCAGCAAAACGTGGTCTCCCACCTCGAATTCTAAAGGTCGACGACGGACATCGGCATATGACTTCTGTCGACTCTGGGCCGTCAACATACGCCTCGTCTCTAAAACGACATCCGGCTCGGTCCCGACTAAGTCGGATGCCTCATTCCAACAAATCGGTGATCGACATCGCCGCCCATAGAGTGCCTCATACGGTGCCATCCGAATCGACGCGTGCCAACTATTATTGTACGTGAATTCGATCAATGGCAGATGCTCCTCCCAGTCATGGCTCCAATCGAGAGCACAAGCACGCAACATATCCTCAAATGTCTGGATAGTGCGCTCCGACTGCCCATCTGACTGGGGGTGAAAAGAGGTACTCAAACGCAAACGAGTACCCAACGCCTTATGCACCGCCTGCCAAAAGTGTGATACAAAACGACCATCACGATCCGAAACAATAGACTTCGGAGTACCGTGAAGCCTCACAATCTGTGCGATAAATATACGGGCCAACTTCTCCGGGCCCCAAGTGTCCTTGATGCCCAGAAAATGTGCCGACTTGGTCAGGCGATCGACAATCACCCAAACCATATTCATGCCCGATCTCGATCTCGGCAAACTCGTAATGAAATCCATCGATATATCTTCCCATTTCCATTCCGAGCAGAAGTGGTCGCAATAACTCAATGGTCGCCGATGCTCAATTTTGACCACGACAAGTCAAACATTTTGCTACAAACTGTGCGACCTCCTCCTTCATATCATTCCACCAGAAATTCCTCCTTAGGTCCTTGTACATCTTACTCGAACCAGGATGAACGGAGTAAGGTGTAGCATGGGCCTCGCGCAGAATACTCTGTCTCATCTCGGAGTCGTTCGGCACGCAAAGCCGACTCTGGAATCTCAAAACACCATCCTCATGAATCACAAACCCAGGGGACTTTCCCTTAAGGACGTTCTCTCGGATTTGAGTAATCATCGGATCCTCCAACTGCTTCAGCTTAATTTCATCGATCAAAGATGACGAAATCTCTAAAGCACAAAGTTGCCCGACAGTCCCAGGCAACAAAACCTCAACATCAAACTCAATCAAAGCCCGCCGAAGCTCAGACTGAGACGTAAGGACCTCAAGCGTTCGCAACGGAATCGGTTTCCGACTCAAGGCGTCGGCCACGACGTTCACCTTGCCCGGATGATAAAGGATTTCGAGGTCATAATCCTTAATAAGCTCTAACCACCTCCTCTGCCTCATATTCAACTCCCGCTGAGTAAATATATATTTCAGACTTTTATGATCGGTAAAAATCTGACATGCAGAGCCGAAAAGATAGTGACGCCAAATCTTGAGCGCAAAAACGACTGCCGCTAACTCCAAATCATGAGTAGGGTAGTTAAGCTCATACGGCCTCAACTGTCTCGACGCATAGGCAATGGTCTTGCCGTGCTGCATCAATACGCACCCAAGACCCTGGCCCGAAGCATCGCTATAAACGGCGGATCCCTCGTTGCCACATGGCAATGCCAAAATCGGGGCTGAAGTCAAACGCTTCTTCAGCTCCTCAAAACTAGACTGCCTCTCGTCATTCCAGACGAACTTCTCGGATTTCTGGAGTAACTGTGTAAGTGGCCGAGCTAGTTTTGAGAAACCCTCGACGAACCTACGGTAGTAGCCAGCCAAAACCAAGAAACTACGGACCTCCTTCACACTTGTGGGCGGTGCCCAATCTAACACTGCCTCAACCTTCTGCGGATCCACTCGAACTCCCTCGGTTGAAATCACGTGACCCAAAAACATCACTTCCTTCAGCCAGAACTCACATTTCGAGAACTTCGCATAGAGGTGCTCGGCCCTCAAAATGTCTAACACTACCCGCAAATGATGGGCATGCTCTTCCTCGTTCCTCGAATAAATAAGAATATCGTCAATGAAGACGACGACACACTTATCCAAATACTCGATAAAGACTTTGTTCATCAACTGCATGAACACCGCCGGCGCGTTAGTTAACCCGAACGGCATAACTACAAACTCATAATGTCCGTATCTCGTCCGAAAAGCTGTTTTCGGTACGTCGGACTCCCTCACCCGGAGCTGATAGTACCCCGATTTCAAATCAATCTTTGAGAATACCGCCGCTCCTTGCAACTGATCGAACAAGTCGTCAATCCTCGGCAAAGGATACTTGTTCTTGATGGTCACTTTGTTCAGTTCACGATAGTCGATACACAAACGTAGTGAACCATCCTTCTTACGCACAAACAAGACCGGTGCGCCCCAAGGCGAGGCGCTCGGTCGAACATACCCCGATTCAAGGAGTTCACTCAACTGTTTCTTCAACTCGACCATCTCTGAAGGTGCCATGCGATACGGCGCCTTCGAAATCGGAGCCGCGCCTGGCTCTAATTCTATAACAAACTCAACCTCACGATCCGGTGGCAGTCCCGACAACTCGTCAGGAAATACATCAGGAAACTCACTAACGACTGGAATCGACGAAAGCTCGACTCCACCATTCTCCGCCTTCAAGGCGTAGCACCAAAAACCAGTACACCCCTTTCGCAGGAGTTTCATCGCCTTCAGGGCGTTAATAACAAACCTATGGTTTCTCTTTCGCCCCGCGAAAGAGTGTTCAGTGCCGTCCTCGGCTAACATGGTAATGATCCTCGTGCGGTAGTTCATGATTGTACCATGCCGCTCGAGCCAATCATTCCCGAGAATCAAATCCTCACCCTCGATACCCACGACAATAAGATTAGAGAGCCAAGCCCTCTCACAAATAATCACAGAACAGTCCCGGACTTCTCGATCACCGACAATTCTATCACCGCTAGGAAGTTTAACGATGAAAGGCTCGTAAGGTGACAAGCAGTCGAGACTCAAACGGCGTACACACTCTAGACAAATGAATGAATGCGTAGCACCCGAATCAAAAAGCACACTGACAGGATGGGAATGGATATGAACGGTACCTGTCGCCACAGTAGCTGCTGGATCATCGGCTCTCCGCATCTCATAGACACGCGGGTGGGCTGAGCCGACGCTGGAAGCTCCTCCTCTAGCGGGCTGACCCCGACCCCTACCTCGGCCGGCACTCGGTGGAGGCGGCGGAGCAAATGAGCCCTGGTTCACACTCGGCTCCGTAGGTGCTGGGTGCGAAGAACGGGCGCCGCGAAACTGTCTGAGTTTCTCGCAAAAAGAAGCCTTGTGGCCCGACTGACCACAAGTATGACAAGTCAAAGGTGGACGAGGACAATCCCGGTTCACGTGGCACAGCTTGCCACAGTTAAAGCATCTGGGGTCCTGACGACGGCCCATGCACTCCGAAAGTTCCCAGAGAAACGAGCCGAACCGCCCGTAGAAATATTTGCAGCCTGAGATTTCTGCTGGCCTCCACTCTTGGGACCAGAAAAATTTCCGACCGACTTCTGCTTCTTGCTATCACGAGCCAAATCGCTAGCCGTCACCGACATATCATAAGCAAGAGCTCGACTCTGATAATCCTTCAAGGTAGTATAGACGAGCCCAGACATATAGTCCCGAATGGACAGTTTCATCCTCCTGGAAAAATGAAAAATCTTGTCGCTCTCTTCGACAACTTGGGTCTTCACATAACCCAACTCCTTGTTAAAGTCGGCAATGGCCTGAGATACGGGGATATCCCGTGGTTGAGCATCATAGAAAGCATGCACTCGAGCCTGTCTGACCGGCCACGGACAATATTCGGTCTCCATCAATTCTTGAAATTCGGCCCATGAAGCCACATGATCTTTGGGACCAACGGCCTCCCACCAATCCGTAGCATCTCCCGTGAGAAAGTATTGAGCAATAGGGACCTTACGGTCCTCGGGGCAGTTGGTAGCAGTGAAGACTTTGGATATCTCCTTGATCCACCCTTCCCAGCCGATCGGGTCCGAAGCTCCCGAAAACTGAGGAGGATGCATCTTGATGACATCCTGAAGCCAGCGATCCGCTCTGCCCCGGTTAGCATGGGCCTGATCGGGGTTCTGGACCACCTGAGCTATAGCCGCCATCTGGTTAACCATTTGCTGTATAACAGCCGCAATACCAAGATCGGCGCGCTCCTGAGAAGAAGCATGGCTGTGACGGTCACCGGTACTGCCGGCTCCCGAAGAATGCGACGTGGCCGCCCCACCGGCTGCCCCACGTCCTCGGACGCGTCCACGACCACGACCACGACCACGGTTTCCTCCGGCATCCATACTGATGTTGAGAGATAACAGAAGTATATCGATGATGAGTAAGGGAGGAAAAGCAACTACGATTCAAAAGTGGAAATACAATGCAAGAAACAAAAGAGCCGAATAAGAAAACTTACGAGCACTGGAAGTACTGGGATGCTGGCAGCGGTGTGACAATGTGCAAAACAAAACACGACTAGACCCAAATAACCAACAAGCCTAGGTATCCATAAACCTAGTGCTCTGATACCATTTTCTGTAACACCCCGAGAAATTCAGAGTATATTACAGCGCCGTGAATCCCTACATGGGACCCACCAGGCTACAATATCGAACATCCCTCGACTAACCATCTCGGTTAGCGAGGAAACACAATCAAATAGACATCACATAAAAATACACCCGGGACAACCGACCAAAAGAGTAACAATCGACATTATAGCAATTTAAAATAACACAACACGGAGTTTGAATTTGAAAAGCCTAAGTACTCGCGAGTACAATCTATCAGTTTATAAATATAGGAAACAACCATATCGAATTAGATAGAGAATATAAGACGACCCAAATGCACATGTCAACGACCCTGGCCGACATCCTCGTACTGTCCCGGTGCTCGCTCGTCCGGATAATCATAACCTGAGATCCATAACAAGAATTTCCCCAAAACGGGTCCCCATAGGGGTTAGCAATTACGCTAGTACAAGTAATTAAGGCAAACCAATCGCTTACACATTTCATAGTACATGCACCAATATCATTTCAAAAACCAAAACCAGACATGTCTTTTCCGGAAACAAACAGTCACAATTAATTTGCTTAAGACCGGTACGAAGCCACGAATCCCACTCGAGGCCTCTAAGGACCCTCCCGAGCTGGCCACATTCATAAAACAAATCAAGCACCACACGTCACCTAGGACCGGGAGGAAGCCACGAATCCCACTCGAGGCCTCTAAGGACCCTCCCGAGCTGGCTAGCGAAACAAACTCATGAATCCAGGACGAAGCCATAGATTCCCTCGAGGCCCCGTCGGACCCTCCCGAGGTGAGTAAAGCACACACAATATACATTACCATTTCACGTTAAGCATAAAGGTTTCCAAGAATTACTTGCCTTGAATATTTTGATGACGCAACGAATGGAAAGGATAATCACCGACGAACACTAGGAATCAACAGAACCGAACCTAACGATTCGAAGAACATAATTACAACCAACTCTAGCCGAATACGGAAGTGGAATACACCCGAAAATCCGCCTACGATTCATGTATATTCGCACAAAAATAACGAGGGCGGATCACAACCAAACCCTCTCGATTCCGCAAAACTATGAAAATATACCATGAATCCGTAGGAAAACTAATGATATCAACAAGATTAATCATATTCATCATGAATCCACCAACAAAACGAAACGAATCGGAAGAAAATCCCAAAACCCCCAAATTAATCGAAAATAGGGTTCTAGAGATATTACCTTTGGAGATTCAAGTACTAAGATCCGTAGAACACGCGTTGGATTGATTGTCCGGGCTTCACCACCGAAGAAAAATGATAAAAATCAACCCCTCAATTGATAAGGATGAGAAGCTCTCCTCCTCTCTCACTCTCTCTCTCGCGCAGGTGAAGAATGAAGAAGAAAATGAGGTGTTTACGCTCAAAACAGTACAATTATAGAGGGTTGACCGCATTGTGTGCCGCACGTGCCAAAAATTACTCCTGTGGTTCGGCGGTGTGCGACGGCCTCGCTGCAGCCGCGGCACCGTCTGATCGGGTTTTGGTCGCGGATGCCACACGAGTGTGCCGCGGCACCGGACGGGTGTGCCGCGACACTGGCTTGGCACTATACCGCGGCACCGGATGGGTGTGCCGCGGCACACAGTACAGTTTGCTCGACCAACAACTGAAGAAATTTGTGTGCTGCGGCGCACACACCTTGTGCCGCGGCCCACACCCCCTTTGGGTCCCAAAATGATAAAAATGATCCGGAAAGAGAATAAAAACGATAGGAATCAATATTTGGGAACCAATAACACGAAATGGATCCACGGCAACCCCGAAACGGCGGTTCCGCACAACAATAACGAGAATACAGTTCAACAGTTGACAGGAAGGACACACTGAAAGGTACACGAGGGTTACTACGACCGAGAAATACACCAAAAATGAAAGTACAAGGGAAAGAAAAATACGGATATTACACAGGTTGTCGAAAAGCTCTTTGTAAACTACATTAGTCGTCGAATTGGAAGTCTGGCCCTCTTCGCCACAAATTAGAACTTTCAGACCTTTCTTGCTAGTTACTCTCGAGACAACCACATACAACTGACCATGACTGAATACAGGTTTAGGAAGGTAAAGTCCAACGTGCGAAAGAGATTGCCCCTGACTCTTATTTATAGTCATTGCAAAGCACACAGATAGAGGGAACTGCCTACGTTGGACCTTGATAGGGAATTTGGTGAAATCTGAAGGGCTCAATATCATTCGAGGAATCAACACTTTCTTACCGGCATTTTTTCCAGAAACCATTGTAGCCTCAATGACATGCTTATAAAGCTTTGTCACTAACATCCTTGTACCATTGCACAACTCAGTCGACTGGTCTATATTCCTAAGAAGCATCACTGGACATCCAACTTTCAACTTGATCACGTGGTTTGGCAACCCTGAACACGTAACCGTATTAAGAAACTCATTGAAAATATATCTTCGTGACCATCAATGTCTCCATCCTCTTTGTTGATGCTGTCCGAACTCATATACTCCACCGCATCGCCAGGCAATAGGGATAATATGTAGTCATTGATTTTCTCAACTATCTCATTAGTTGGAGCAAGTATAGCCCTATCTTGAAAAAATAGTGGATCATGCATATTTTGGAATATGAATGGATCATTGTTAGATGATTCAGCATGCGGAACATCGACATAATAACCATCATCCCCGTATATGAATAAAAGCGGATACTGAAGAGGAAGGTAAGAAGGGTGCAACTCGTTGATGCGCTGAAGAGCACCAGATTGAGTCTCAACAACATCTTTGGTATTATAGGATGAATCAACATCACCAACAATAAGGGCAGCAACTTCAGAAGTTATCGGCAGATTGTATGTCCTCCCATTCCTTGATCTCCTCCCTATAAGTCGAAGCCTTACGTCATCACATCTACCTTGATGAAGACGTTCAGTTACCATCCTGAAACTCCGAGCATAAGGGTTATTGTCATCGACCAATTTTTTCAAGTCAGAAACGATCGAATCATCAATTTCCTTAGTGGTACCTTTGCTGAAAAAAAACAATAAACAACATAATGAAACTCTTCAACATAATTATCTAAATTTATTTAGCAATTGTACTGAATAAACACATTGACTTATTTAAATGGACTAACCCATCGGCCTTCATCCTGTTATTGATTTGATCATAAGTGTCATGTATATAGAGTTGTGAAAATTTTGGAGGTGATAATAAGGACCACGCCCGCTATTCACAATCTTATCAACTGTCCCACCCATAGAAGTAAATGAGAACATCATATTATATTTTCGGATATGCTCGATAAAATTTTTGCTCTTCATATGTCTCTTCTCCAGGAGATCGAGCAACAATTTGGGAGGACATTTCAAAAGAGGAAATTGGACTTTCCCTTTTGAACAACATAATGTGAATTTAGGACTCATAATATTACTTGTTTTTGGAAATTTTTCCTCGAACCACATTAAGGCGCCACAATACTCGCATTCATAAAGCTGATATTAACAAAAAAAGCTGATTCGGCGCAAATATAAGATTAGTAGTAAGTCTACTTGACTATTATATAAGAAAATTAAATCATAAACTAAAAAAATTTGTAAAACCATTCTACTTATTTTTTTTTTTAAAAAAAAAGCAAAACATCTTAAAGTATGCACTAATGAAAAATTAAATGTACCAACATTTAATTATATGCTGAGCATGTTGATGCCATACCTTATTGTCGACCTTATTAACACGACCGAGTACATTTGCTTGCTTCTTAGATATCAGTATATCGCTTCTCCTCTTTCGAGCAATCCTTGCCAAATTTTGCTTTCAACGTTGCATTGTAAGTTTATGACACTTAGTAAAATAATAATACTAAAATTTCAGACTAAAACATCCTATAACCTATCAGGAAATTCATGCCTAAAACATCATAAAATATCTATATAATATTGAGACATTACCTTTTTCTATAAAACTGCATAAAAAACATTTCTTTTTCTGTAGATATTTAAAATAATAATATTAAAATTCAAAACTAAACCATTATATAACCACTGTATCCCATAATAAATGATATAATTCTTTTTAATAATATAATTGTAATCATTCAATTTGCCGCAAGATATTCCTCAGTCACAAATCTATATTATTTATCAATACTCTTTTGTTAGTTATTTGTTGTTAATCCTAGTGCATTTGAAAGAAATCAGCTTTTCTATGACAATTTGTAAGAACCACACTATAAAGGTATAATTTTATTTGCATACAATTATTCTTTATACAGATTTTCATAATATAAGAATATTAAATTCAACTACAAATTTGTTCTTCTTTGAAATGAAAGATGACATCATAAACTTAGTAAAAGATACTGATTTCTTTAATGTTGTTTTATGTTCTCGAAATATATTATTCGAACATCTTAATGATACAACTATTTTTGCAGGCATGAGTAGCAAAACCCTTGAAATGGTAACCAAGATGCGATGCAAGTAGTAGGTTCATATTCGTTTTGATATCATGAAGAAAAAATAAGTGATGATTAATTTAGCTATACTCATATAATGCGAAGAAAAAAGTTCTAATATAATTAAATGAAATTGGTAAATCACGAAAGAATTGCATAAATTAATGGGTGAAAAACTACACACCTGGAAATAAATCTTCTACTGCACGCCGGTATGAGTTTGATCGATGCAAAATTGCTCGATGCTCAGCTGCCAATCTCATTTAAATGACTCTCCATACAGAATCACTAAAGTTTTGATTATAGTAAATAATATTTATAATAAAGGGAAGATTTGACTGTCTTAAGAAAACTCGGAATTTAGAAATATTGTAGGAAATTTGCTAAAATCCGTTTGAAGAGATTATGGAAAATATGGAGAATATCAATTTAGGTTTTAATTGAATTGAAAATCTGGCAATTCCTATAAACTTAGGGTAAATTCTCTGAAGATTTGCTAAATTTAAGTTTGGAGAAATAAAAAAAATAAGAAACTAAATTTGGGCAATTAAATTTTAACGAATAATTTTCAAACTTGACAAAAATAAAAATCAGCCATAAGTTTAAAATTCTATAAATGGCAAAAAAACCTACATAATTAATGCTAAAAAATTTAATGATTTTTCTGTAACTTAAATTATTATTAAAAAGGCAAACAAAGCAAACTGAAACGGAAATCTAGCATTTAAATTTGGGCAAGTTCTCACAGAAAATGTGGTGCTATCAATAGTATATATGCATATTATTAAAAAACTAAAAAAAAAAATTCATATAATGACAAGTGAATGTTGGAGCAAGAAAAAAACTTAATTGCTCATTGAAATTATTTTTACTGGACAAATTAATGCTAATTAAATTTATGCAATTAAAATCTAGTAAAAAAAATTCAAACTTGGCAAAAGCAATAAATTATGATGTGATATTATTTGAAATAGATTTATCATAAAATGTATTTTTTAAAATATTATGATTTTTATAATTTTATGATTGCAATATTACAAATAACCATGGTCTTGTTAGTTTGATAAAAAAAATCAAATGGGCAGTCAATTATGGTACGAAGGGACGTAGTATTTTACTAGTAATATATAAGTATTTATCCACACCTAAGTTGTATAACAAATTACGCTTGTAAAATTTTTAGTTTTTTTCCCATTTAAATTGAAACGATCTATGTTTCGGTACTACAATCATTGTATGTCTATTTGACTAATGTAGCAGACTGACTAACAATTGTAAAATTTTCTTGCTCATCCACGTTCCTATCACTACCGAAAACTGAAATTATTAGGCAAAAATTCCGTAAAAATCAATATACTTTGTAATTTTTTCGGATTAACCACTGAAAGAATATTTTTCTATGTTAAACACTCAAAGTGTAATACCCGGGATTAAAGAATTCTCAAGTCTTTAAAGAATATTTTTCTATGTTAAACACTCAAAGTGAATATGATTTTCTATGTTAGACCGCGTCCCCTAGCATTTTCTAAAGACTTGAGAATTCTTTAATCCCAAATGTTTTCAAAACTCCCGAGATCATAAAATGTTTTGTAAGATGTATATTGAGTTTATTTCCACCTTTCTTGATTTGAACAATTTTGATCAAATGATTTATCTCGGGAAGTATGTTCATGATTATTATATTCTTGGAGTATGTTGTGTATGGTTCGTATTTGTATTTTATACTTGCACTAGCAAAACAATGGAGTTTTGCTAACCCTCGAGTATTCGGGGGGTGGATGTCTGTATTGCGTCCAGGTACTTGCAGGTTGCTGGGGAGCGAATCACAGGATCGATATGAAGGGTGATGGAAGACGACGATACTAATCACATGAAGACCAATTGTAGATTATTTTGGATAGTCTTGTTGGTTATTTCTCCGATGTGTTATTATCCTGATATAGGGGAGCGTTAATGTATTCCAGCCCCTGCGTGGGTATGAGTTCTGGGAAAGAATCTTGTATGTAATGATGTGCATGTTGTGATAAAAGACCAAATCGGCCTAATGGTCCTTTACGAAGCCATGTCGGCATGTGAAGTGATGCATTGTTTTGTATTTTAGCCTGCTAGATCCTCATGGAGAGGGTCTGCGGTGCTGTAATATTCCCAAGTGGTTTAGGGGTGTTACAGAATATGGTATCGGAGCTTAGGTTGCAGAAACCTAGGCTGTGGGGTCGAGTTGTGTGTTGTCGGGTCTTGTCTTGTCTTGTCAGATTTTGTCTGACTGAGTAGTGTCGCGACATGTCGTCTGAGTTGTCGGTCGTGATTAGTATCGAGGTGCAACCATCATCTTCGTGTGATATGTGGATGTAAGTCTCCCTACCTTGTTGTGTCTCGTGTTATACGAGCTTATATGGTTCTGTGTTATTATGTGGAGTTTAAACGTGCCTCAAGAATACATACTCCATATTTGTTTGATTCTCATATTGTGCTGGAATGAAGAGTAGTACCGGTATGTATGCATGTATATATATATATATATATATATCTTTGTGTGGAATCATTTTTGCAAGAGTAATATTTTGGATTGGTTACTCAATGAAAGTTTATCAATGTGGTATTTTAAACTTCAAATGTTTTGGGAAAGTCACGTAAATTTTATTTTAAAAACATCCTTCGAGGAGGGAAAAAGGTTTGATTTTCGTATGATGACCTCGAGATCGAAAGTTCTGAGAATTCAAACTATATATATATTTTATTTTCATCTTGCATTGAAAATTTTCAAAATTTGATTTTTAAATACTCAAATGAGGTCTATCAAAAGTTTACTTGAGACGTGACTTTCGCTTTCAATTTTTCGGTTTCATGAATTTCGGTTAAAAGGTATGTAGTGAGGATGTTATTATTTTGGTTATAATGCTCAGAGTGGTGATTAAGGTAATGGTGTGAATGCTGAGTCGTTCGATGTGCTCTCGTCGAGATAGTTCTCTCGATCGTGAAGTGGAGACTCGGTTCGGAATATTACTTAACCTCTGATGGTTATTTGTGCAATGTCATAATCATGTGAACTATCGGCGCCTGGATCCGAACATTGTTGTTTATTTGTGACCTTCGACTTTTGGTATTATTTGGTATGTGTTCATGAACGTGTTGTTGAATTGGAACAGTTAGCGCACACCAGGTGTGAAGCTAACGCGCGCTAACGTGGCACGGCTAGCGCACGTTATGTTCCTGTGGTAACACGCGCTGATCAGCCTGGACGGAAGTTTCAGACTGCATTTTTGCTGTTAGGTCTAACTTTTGCGATTGTTAAGCTGACCGTTTGTGACCGTATTCTATGTGTGTTGTCCAGGGATAACAATTGTTGTGTGTGATTATGTGTATTTTGAACTATGTTCTTATCCGCTGCGTGTGTATATTTCAAAACGACTTTTCGGCATTTTTGCCAAATCGTGTCTATTTTAAAATGACCTTTTGGGTATCTTGTAAATTTGGAGTTATTTCGTTAACCCTTTTTCCTCACTCTTTTGTTGGTACATTTAAGGGGTGACTTAACGTACATTCTGAAACAATTGAGTTTTGGCGTCATTGCCTTGTAATTTCAAATGGTATTTTTATGACGGTATTTGGTATTTGGAAAATGACTTTTGGTGAGTATTTGGAAGGTATTACCGTCATTGACCTTTTTGGCATTTTTGAACGTTTTGAAAATGACTTTCAACTTGGTGCGTTCCGGCGCAGGACCCCTACAGAAGGTGGTTTTGATATAATGAATGACTTTAATTTCATTCCAATCATAGTTCACATAGCAATGATACTATAAATGTAAATTTTCGGGATGATAGTTTGTATATTGTGCTCTAGTTTGAATTAAATTGTAATGTATATAGGATTTAATTGTGTTTGATTGAAGGCGGAGATGTGAATATCTTTGGTATGTGTTATGATTTTTCATTGCGATAGGTTGTTGCTTGTTAGTATGCCGAGGGGCATAGGTCGTGGTCGTAATCATGGTGCCGTTGACTAAAGGGACCAGATGCGGAATCAAGGGATGTTGCCGGGAATGATATTGGTATTGGTGTTGCTACTATACTGCAACAAGTACCAACACAGATGACTCATTTGACCCAGACGGTTCAATGCAACACTGACGCAACCCAGAACGTTGGTGTAAATAAATGGCTTCGGGAAGTAATTCGTATGAATCCTCCTCGATTCGCCGGTGTTGTGGATGCGTTGGGATGGGATGGTTGACTTTTCCAGTTGGGAAAGATATTCGAGGCTATCTATTGTCCTGAAGAGCGGAAGGTCCCTATTGCTCAGTACCTTCTTGACAAAGATGCCGCTAATTGGTGGGAAGCTGTTAAGCCTCGTGATCGTGATGTCACGTGGGCGGAGTTCCAGGCATTTATGGAAGCTGAATTATGTCTAAAACGGATTAGAGAGCAAAGGATTTGTGAATTTTATTTGCCAGAACCGCGAGATATATCGGTGTCGCAGGCTATCATCGACTATAGCAAACAGCTCAGTTATGTGCGAGATCGGGTGAGAACCTAGGAAGAGAGGATCCTTCACTTTGACAGACGGATGAAGCCAGAGATTTGCTTGTATATGTTGGGATTCGCTTGCACTTTGTTGAGGGACTATCAAGATCTAGCCCTAGCCCGGGAACTAGCTTCATTATCGTCGGAGCGTGTTCCTGAGTCAAAGAAGTAGAGGAAGTCCGATGACCTTGTGGACAGTGCAGGAGTTGGTGTTTCTAGTCTGCAACGTCGTAGTCTTTCCGCTGTGAAGCTCCATCGCTCGATACGTGGGACTGAGAGTTCCAAGTCGTCTGCTTTGACTCCTGGTAAAGCCAGGAGGTGTTTTAACTGCAATGTGTCGGGACATGTTCGTGCACATTGTCCTTCTCCCCCAGTAACGTGTTACAAGTGCGGGCTTGAGGGACACCGGGTTCAGTTTTGCGAGTTGGTCACCGAGCCTTCCAAGGCACGGACTTGAGCACTGATATCAGGACCGACTCCGAGGAGTCCCTGAGGGGCATGGTCTATCAGTTGTATGTTATGTTATTTCCTTACTTTGTTGTTTCGAATTTCGGAGATAAACTTCTTTTCTTCAAAGTGGATCGGATTTTGAATTTCTGTATTTTCGAATCTGTCGACTCATTTATGTTCGTTGACATTTTCTGAACTTGTCCTATCCCTTGCTTTTGTTGATCGAACGAGTGTGGTATTGTTTTGGAATAACTCGTTTGTCATTGTGACTTTTCAATTGCTATTCATTTTCCTGTGGATCTTATGTGAATTCACATCTTGTTGTTTTCACCGGATCATATATTGTCTCGAGTTGAGATGTGAACTTTGGGGTTGTTGTTTGAATGTTATTGTTCGTCGTGATTCGAACATGATTGTTCGATTGTTGTTGTCTCGATCGCTGTGGTTCGATCGTTTGATTGTTCGGTTTTTTTTGATCTCGTTTCGTGTTTGTTGAACGTTCAGACTCCTTCGTAATTTCCTTAAGTTCGGGAAATTAATTTTGTTTCGATCTTCCAACACTTGGCTGTGGAGTTTCGTATCTGTTCAGCGGTTAGTTCGCGTTTTGATTGATGTACTGTTGGGTTGGTCAATTGTATTGATTTTCGTTCGTTGTGTTCTGTTATTGTTCGGGTGTAGCGATTTGGATGGTATCAGCTGCGTGCTGCATGTGAGTCGTCGCGGGTTGTCGGAAATGGATATCGTGTGTTGTCTGAGTTTGTTTTGCGTTGTTCGTTCTATGTTTCTATTGGTTACGGGATCGGATATTGCGCCGTGTTGCGGAAGCGTAAAATAAAATGCAGAAATTAAATGACGCACGGATTTATAGAGGTTCGGCTATAAACGAGCCTACGTCCTCTCTTTATCTTTTTCAATAGGTTAAAGATAGCAACCTCTACGCCTCTCTTCTATCGGCCGAGGTATAATCGTTACAATCACGTCTTCTATTGGTCCGTGATAAACCACTCGTACTTGTCTTTGCGTCGGTCCAAGTTAAACCGTTTTCCTTTTCTATAGGACAAGGAATCAACCGCTCTAGCTTTATATGGGTACTAGATAAACCTCACTTAGATATCGATTGTGATTCTTATAATGCCGGATCCTTGATCCTAATAACACCGAATCCAATCGTATCTTTTCTTTACCACTCGTGTATGTTTTCGTGAATTCTCACTCAAACACTTACAATTAAGCTCAATATCAACAATAAGAATGTGTATAATAATATCACAAGTATAGACAATTTTCTCAAGGTTGTTGTACTCAAACAATACCATAGAGATGGTATTTATAGGCTCCATCATCAAACTAGCCGTTAGCTGCCAGGGCCATCGTTACGTACGCTATATGATCTCCATTACGTACATAAGCTCCTTTACGTACGTTAACCTTCATTGGTTACGTACGTTAGCCTTTACACAAAACAGTCCAGGGAGATTCATCATTTGAGTTATGTACTCTAGCATAGACTTTGTTACGTACGTTAACATTACGTCACTGATGACGTCATATATCCGTTGCATGCTTTTCTGATTTTGACTCCTCCAACGTTCACTTGTTTGAAATGTGTTACGTACGTTATTTATCTTCCATTACGTACGTAAGCTTCCTCATATTACGTACGTTAACATAGTATCGTTACGTACGTTAGCTTTGATTTTCTCCAGCATTTTGCACTTCGTTTTCCTTCGATGCTTGCTTCGTCTCTTCGTTGTTTTGTTTTGTTTATCGCCATTAATCATCAAAACATTGTTAAATGTATGTAAGGAACAAAATGTTCCAACAATCTCCCCCTTTTTAATGATTACAAAACAAAACTTCGTTAATGGGATTTACCGGCAAAAATACAAATATATGTATATCTTTACAGACCAAAGTTTTCGACATTGTCCGTTTTGTTAGAATCTTCTCCCATTTCTTTTTCGAATCCTTCTTTTCTAAGCTCGTACGGCCTCAACTATCTCGACGCATACGCAATGGTCTTACAGTGCTGCTTCAATACGCACCCAAGACCCTGACCCGAAGCATCACTATAAACAGCAAAACCCTCGTTGCCACACGACAACGCTAAAACCGGGGCTAAAGTTAAACGCCTCTTCAGCTCCTCAAAACTCGCCTGCCTCTCGTCATTCCAGACGAACGTTTCGGACTTCTGAAGCAACTGTGTAAGCGGCCGAGCTAGTTTCGAGAAACCCTTGACGAACCTACGGTAGTAGCCAGCCAAACCCAAAAAACTACGGACCTTCTTCACGTTCTTAGGCGATGCCCAATCCAACACTGCCTCGATCTTCTGTGGATCCACACGGACTCCCTCGGCCGAATCACGTGACCTAGAAACATCACTTCCTTCAGCCAAAACTCACAGTTCGAGAACTTTGCATAGAGTTGCTCGGTCCTCAAAATGTCTAACACTACTCGCAGATGATGCGCATGCTCCTCCTCATTCCTCGAATAAATAAGGATATCGTCAATGAAGGCGACGACACACTTATCCAAATACTTGGTCAAGACCTTGCTCATCAACTGCATGAACACCGCTGGCGCGTTAGTTAACCCGAAAGGCATAACTACAAACTCATAATGTCCGTATCTCGTCCGAAAAGCTGTTTTCGGCACATTTGACTCCTTCACCCGAAGCTGATAGTACCCCGATCTCAAGTCAATCTTCGAGAATACCGCATCTCCCTGCAGCTGATCGAACAAGTCATCAATCCTCGGTAATGGATACTTGTTCTTGATGGTCACCTTGTTTAGCTCGCGATAGTCGATACACAAACGCAGTGAACCATCCTTCTTCCGCACAAACAGAACATGTGTGCCCCAAGGCGAAGCGCTCAGTCGAATATACCCTGACTCAAGAAGCTCACTCAACTGCTTCTTCAACTCGGCCATCTAGGAAGGTGCCATGCGATACGGTGCCTTTGAAATCGGAGCCGCACCCGGCACTAACTCAATAGAAAACTCAACCTCACGGTCCGGTGACAACCCCAGCAATTCGTCAGGAAAGACATTCGGGAACTCATTAATGATGGGAATCGATGAAAACTCGACCCCACCACTCTACGCCTCCAAGGCGTAACACCAGTAACTAGTACACCCCTTCCGCAAGAGTCTCATTGCCTTCAAGGCGTTAATAACGAACTTATGGTTTCCCCTCTTTTGCCCTGCGAAAGAGTTCTCGGTGCTGTCCTCGGCTAACGTAGTGATGATTCTCGTACGGTAGTTCATGATCGCACCATGCCGCTCGATCCAATCATCCCCGAGAATCAAATCCTCACCCTCAATACCCACAATAATAAGATTAGAGGGCCAAGCCCTCTCGCAAATAATCACAGGGCAATCTCGGATCTCCCGATCACCAACGATCCTATCACCACTAGGAAGTTTAACGATGAAAGGCTCATAAGGCGTCAAACAGTCGAGATTCAAATGGTGCACACACTCCAAAGAGATGAATGAATGCGTAGCACCAGAATCGAAAAGCACACAGACAGGATGCGAATGAATTTGAACGGTACCTGTGGCTACGGTTGGCGGCTGGATCATCGGCCATCCTCATTTCGTAAACTCGTGGATGAGCGGAGCCGACACTGGAAGATCCCCCTCTAGCGGGCTGACCCAGACCTCTCCCTCGACTGACACGGCGGAGGCTAAGACGCAAACGACCCTTGATTCACACTTGGTTCCCTAGGTGCTAGGAAGAAAGCCTGGGCACCAAGAATTCTCTCTCTCTCTCGGCACAGAAAGCAGCTTTGTGGCCCGGCTGGCCACACCGATTACATGTCAGCAAAGGGCTCGGATAATTACGACTGATGTGGCCCGACTGGCTACAGTTAAAACACTTCATATCCCGAGAAGGAGTACTGGTAGTTCCACGGAAACCCCCAGTAGAACGAGCTGGACCACCACCAGCGGGAAAGTTAGCAGACTGCGATTTTTGCTGACCCCCACCCTTGTGGCCCGAAAAATTCCTGGTGGACTTCTGCTTCTTGCTCTCGCGGACCGCCTCACTGGCCATCACATACATATCGTAAGCAAGGGCTCTACTCTTATAATCCTTCAAGGTAGTGCAGACGAGCCCAAACATGTAGTCACGAATCGAAAATTTCATCCGCCTGGAGAAGTGGAAAATCTTGTCGCTCTCCTCTCCAACCTGGGCCTTCACGAAGCCCAACTTCCGGTTGAAATCAGCAATAGCCTGAGAAACAGGGATATCCCAAGGCTGAGCCTCAAAAAAGGCATGGACTCGAGCCTGTTTGACCTGCCACGGGCAATACTCGGTCTCCATAAGGTCCTTAAACTCATCCCATGTAGCAGTGCGGTCCCTGGGCTCAACGGCCTCCCACTAGTCAATAGCATCCCCAATGAGAAAATACTGGGCAATGGGGACCTTGCGATCCTCGGGACAATTAGTGGCGATAAAGATCTTGGATATCTCCTTGATCCACCCCTCCCAGTCAATCGGTTCTGAAGCTCCCGAAAACTAAGGAGGATGCATCTTAATGACATCCTGTAGCCAACGATCTGCTCCGCCCCGAGCAGCATGGGCTGGATTCGGGTTCTGAACCGCCTGAGCTATCGCCGCTATTTGGTTTACCATTTGTTGCATAACAGCTGCAACACCAAGGTCGGCGCCATCTTGAGTAGAAGCATGGCTATGACGGTCACCGGTACTGCCGGCTCCAGAAGAATGCGACGTGGCCGCCTCACCGGCTGCCCCACGTCCCCAACCGCGTCTACGTCCACGACCACAACCACGACCACGACCACGGCCTCTTCCAGCATCCATATTGATGTTA
The DNA here is from genome assembly GCA_033398695.1 of Orobanche coerulescens. Lineage (NCBI taxonomy): Eukaryota > Viridiplantae > Streptophyta > Magnoliopsida > Lamiales > Orobanchaceae > Orobanche > Orobanche coerulescens. The sequence continues at coordinate 21,409,367 of CM065817.1, forward strand.
AATAAGTAGCAAAAGCAACTCGATGGTGAGTACGAGAGGAAAAACAATCACAAATCAATAATTGAAGGTGCAATACAAGGAAACAGGGAACAGAGTAAGGAAAACTTACGGGCACTGGAAGTACCGGAATCATGGCAGCGTGATGACGATGTGCAAAACGAAACACAACCAGACCCAATAAACCGACAAGCCTAGGTATCCATAAACTTAGGGCTCCAATACCATTTTCTGTAACACCCCCAAGATATTCAAGGTATATTACAGCGCCGTGGATCCGTACATAGGACACACCAGGCTAGACGACCAAACATACTCATTGACTCGCGAATTCAGCATAATAACACCTCGTCATAAAGATGCAAATAAAAAATAATCCACCCGGTTCAACCGGTCAAACGACATCACAACCACTTAACATAAATATAATAGACGAAACATTGCAATCCAAACAAACAAAAGCTCATAAGTACTCGAGTACTTCTATTAGTTTACAAGATGACAATCGATCAAAAGATAGAAAACAATAAAACATCGCTCCTGCACAATCATCACGCATGGCCATCACCCGGATACTGGTCCAGTGCCTGCTCGTCTCGATGAACCTGACTTGAAATTCATAAAACGAATTTCCCCAAAACGGGTCCCCAAAGGGGTTAGCAATTACGCTAGTACAAGTAACCAAATGAACAACTTACACCTTACACATATAGTCAATGCACGCAATCATGAAAACATCGGTTGAAACACACATTTCCGGAAATGCCATAATCCAAAACACATTTGTAAAATGCACCACAATTACCCGCGGACTCACCCCTCCGTGGACCCCTATTAAGTCCCCTTCGGATCTAACCCGTAGTGGTTAAAGCAAGCTCGCGGATCCACCCCTCCGTGGACCCCTACCGAGACCCTGTCGGATCTAACCTATAATGAGCATACACACACACACACAATTTCTCATGCAATACTACCATGTCAAGATTGTAAGTTCATAAGGGTACTTGCCTCGATCAATAGACGGTGACCCGAACAGAAAGGAAGAATCAAACATAACCACGAGGAACCGGCGAAATCGAACCTAACGATTCGAAGAATACAATCACAACTATTTCTAAACGAATACGGAAATGGAATACGCCCGAAAACCCATCTACGATTCATGTATATTCGTATAAGAACACAACGAGGGCGGACCACAATCAAACCCTCTCGATTACGCAAATATAACGAAATATACAATGAATCTGTAGGGAAACCAATAATACCAACAAGATTAATCATATTCATCATGAATTAATCAACAACATGGAACGAATCGGACAAAAACGTGAAAACCCCCAAATCTCCCCAAAAATAGGGTTCTTGAAGATTTACCTTGATTCAAGAGGTAGAAGATGATTAGATGATGATAACTTGGTGTTAGAGACTCAAGATCTTGGATGGATGATGATACTCGCTCAAATCCCAGCTCCCAAATGCTCCAAATCGCCTAACTTTCGGAGAAGAAAAGAAAATGAAGAGAAATGAGCTGCCCCCAGTCAATTCTCTGGTTTTTATAGTCAGAGAGTTATTAGAGTGCGCTAACCTTCAAGGTTAGCGTGCGCTATCGTCCAAAAACCCAGTCCAAAACCTACTGTCCTGGACTATTAGCATGCGCTAACAGGAAATAGCGTGCGCCAACTGCCCTCGATAGCGTGCGCTATCGATCCATTAGCGTGCGCTACCTAAACGTCAGCCGTGTCCAGAAACATTCTGCCCAGTACTGGACTGCCAGGATAGTGTGCAGTACCGGCCATTCTGCGCGTGCTAAGCTCAAATGTTAGCATGCGCTAGAACAACATACTAGCGTACGCTAGAACAACTCTCCAGAGAGCAGAGGGCAGAAGCAGGTTACTGCCACTGCTGTGACCGAGACACTAGCGCGCGCTACCAAACAAGAGTAGCATGCACTACCAAAGTACATTAGCACGCGCTAAATAACACCATTAGCGTGCGCTAGTCACAAGGTAACAATGGTCCCAAAACACTGAATCACAGCGAAACATCAAACGAAAGCTCGTAAAACGCACAATAACATATGATGGATTTACGGCAACCCTGAAACGGCGGTTCCGAACAAAAATTACGAGAATCGGATGGCAAAAGTCTAGAATTAACTATTCTCGAAATACCAATACAGTTACAAGTGAGTCACTAAAACGAAAAAATACACCAAAAATGATAATATCGGGAAAGAAAATACGGATATTACACCTATATCATACTGAACCATGATAAAGTAATATCATTGGTAATACTCAATAGCATCGAAAGTAATTTTGACCATATCTTGATTCCGAAAAATAATAATGCTCCTCATTATTGAAAATTTTATCATGGAAAGTACTCATGGTAAACTGTGAAAAATCATTTTCTTTTTTTCTTGTATTAAGATAGCTTATCCAACTCGCCTCAAATTTGATATGTTGGACTCAAAAGAGCTTGAGTACCATAGATGGGTCTCCTACATCGAGACCACGTTTATCACTAAAGAATATAGTGGTACGCTCCTTAACACCACAGACCAAGTACCATCTGATAAGATAAAAGCGAGTGCACTTATATTCCTTAGGTGACACATCGAACCCAGCCTGAGATAGGAATATCTATAGTTGAAATTCCCTAAAGAACTGTGGGATGCCCTTAAGGGCTAATTTGGGAACATTCACAAACTTTGCTCCCAGAGTTGACCGTGCAGTGGAATGAAATCTGCTTGCTTGATTATAAACGGATCAAAGAGTTCAACAAAGATATGCTCCGCCTCAAGGCACGCCTAAATTTCTATGAGAAGGACGTCACAGAAGATGACATGATCCAGAAATCTTTTTTCACCTTTCCTACTTCCGCTCTTATACTAACGAACCATTATAGGGTGGAGTATGATAATAAATGCATCACTACCTTCAGTAAGCTAATCAACGTACTGCAAGTGGCTGAGAGGCACAACGAAGTGTTAGTGAGCAGTAATGTCAGGCCGGTTGGGACAAAGAAAATTCCCGAGGCCAATTATGGCAAAGTGAAGGATATAAACAACCCCAATGAATAGGGGACTGGACATGATAGGCTTTTTGGTCAAGGACGTGGGGGTTCTTCCAATGTAACTCTACTAGCCAAGGGAACCAAAAAGAACCTACCCTTCCTATCGCCTCTAAGGCTCGAGTTGGCAATGAACCGTGCTATCATTGTGTAGATGCTGGACATGATACAAGAACTGCCATGCAAGCAAGCAATTCGTATCTCACTACAAGAAATATTGAGAGTCCAAATAAAGGAGAACTCACAATATAGAGGAATATGATCTAGATAAGTCCCCCTATGTCAATTTTCACATTCACCAATCGTCGAATTGAGTCATACGAGCCACAGTCTATAGACTGAATCTTAGTATTATGTTTACTTTCTCGTTTACATTTGGTATAGTTGCCTCAAGACGACTGTGTTGGTGTTTTATTTTCAATAATGGTGTGATGCAATGTTGTTTCACGAACAAGATATTAATATTGCTTATGTTAGATTCTTACCTTTATTTCGAAGTATTGAATAATGCTTGAATGCTAATGGTTCGAAGTTTCACTCTCTTATAAGAAATGAATCGAGTAGAACTTGAATGTTCTTACAATTAGGCTTATATTCATCGAATAAGTCGCTGGCCAAACCTCGGTAACTACGATGATTGGGTCCTCCCAACTCATCAAAGGGTGAGGTAATGCCCAATTCTTGATGCCTAAACGACAGTCTTCCAAGTTACCGATGCTCTGTATGCACCTAGAGCCTTTGAACCATACTTCGCTTCAACAATATACGTAGCAATGGTTTCCAGATTGAAACCCACTGTGAGAATGGAATAGAGTTTCTTTTATTAATTCTAATGAATGTGGATGTAAACGCATTTTAGAATAACTGATGAGTCGATCTAGTAGATGTACCTCACTATTATTAGGTTTTCAAAATCATATGTTGTCACCAACAATGTACTTTGGGACATAGACTGATATAGGCTTTGGCACGATAGACTAGGTCATCCTAGTCGAAGTACAATGATCCATATAATAAAGAACTTGTACCAACATAATTTCTTTTCGAGCGAAAATGTTGCAACAACTCAACATAAAGAACAATGTTGATGTTAATCGTATTATATCATCCCAATGAACCGGATGCATATCAAATGCCCACCACTTAGTGTTGCAAAGCCTGCTCTTTAGCTAAAGTGGGAGCGAGACCTTCCTACGCTAAAGAAACAAAAGCAAGCATTCTATTCATACGCTGAATATAAGGAGATATTTGTGGATCCATCCACCTAAAATGTGGACCATTTATGTATTTATGGTTTTGATGGATTCTCCGACATGTTGGTCACATGTCGCTCTCCTGTCCACTCAAACTGCTGCAGAACTTCCAAAATAATTTATAAGGACTCACCTCCCTTATCACATCTAAAGGACTCGATGATGTTGGAGAGTTCACATAATGGTGTGATGCAATGTTGTTTCACGAACAAGATATTAATATTGCTTATGTTAGATTCTTACCTTTATTTCGAAGTACTGAATAATGCTTGAATGCTAATGGTTCGAAGTTTCACTCTCTTCTAAGGAATGAATCGAGTAGAACTTGAATGTTCTTACAATTAGTCTTATATTCATCGAATAAGTCGCTAGACAAACCTCGGTAACTACGATGATTGGGTCCTCCCAACTCATCAAAGGGCGAGGTAATGCCCAATTCTTGATGCCTAAACGACAGTCTTCCAAGTTACCGATGCTCTGTATGCACCTAGAGCCCTTCGAACCATACTTCGCTTCAACAATATACGTAGCAATAGTTTCCAGATTGAAACCCATTGTGAGAATGGAATAGAGTTTCTTTTAATTCTAATGAATGTGGATTTAAACGCATTTTAGAATAACTGATGAGTCGATCTAGTAGATGTACCTCACTATTATTAGGTTTTCAAAATCATATGTTGTCACCAACAATGTACTTTGGGACATAGACTCATATAGGCTTTGGCACGATAGACTAGGTCATCCTGGTCGAAGTATAATGATCCATATACTAAAGAACTTGTACGAACATAATTTCTTTTCGAGCGAAAATGTTGCAATAACTCAACATAAAGAACAATGTTGATGTTAATCGTATTATATCATCCCAAAGAACCGGATGCATATCAAATGCTCACCACTTAGTGTTGCAAAGCCTGTCTTTAGCCAAAGTGGGAGCGAGATTGTAATACCCGGATTTTCAGTATGAATTTTTCGCATTATTTTATCTAAGATATACTGGACGTCTTGGTGTCTATACAGTATGGATAAAATAAATTGAGAACTGAGACAACTGTATTTGTACTCGTATAACTGTCGTAGTGGTTCGACAATTATTTTGAGGATATCATGTATCAGGTTATCGTACTTTTGATATTGGGTATATCGTATGATGATGTTATTGGATTCAGTACATCTATTCAGTATGCCGTAAGTTTGTATTTGGTATGTCGAGACGGACGAGGAGAGTTGGAAATGGCTAAGTATAGCCTGATTAGCGCCCGCTAATGTTCAAGTATAGCGCACGCTATCGTTCATGGATAGTGCATGCTAGAGAAAGAATGTAGCGCACGCTAGTGCAAATCAGATCAGAGGGAATCTGCGTGTGGACCCGGCTGCTTTCGGCGCGTGTTCGGATAAGGTCAACGGTTGTTTGTCCTAAAGTATTAGCGCACGCTAAAGCATGAGGCTTAACGCATGCTAATTGTAGATCGGTCAAAGGGAATCTTATCCTTGTCAGATCGGCATGTGGGGGCACATGCGGTAGGTATACTGTAGCAAGTCAACTGATGTTAGCGCACACTAAATTCAAGGACTTGCGTACGCTAGACAGGATGTCTTACGTACGCTATTGCATGAGAATTACGTACGTAAGCTGATGTACGAGCAAGACAGTGGCCTCTGGGCTGCGATAGCGCACGCTAACAAAGTCAGTTAACGCACGCTAGGGCAATAACGCACGCTATTTTACGAGAGTAGTGCGCGCTAGTAATGTTTATTATATAAGGGGACAGACGGGTTTTGAGATGCATTTAGTCCATTCTTTCTCCTTCAGTCGATAGAGAGAGCTTTGGGAGGTTCTTGAGGTTCCCAAACACGGTGAGGTGGTGATTTTTAACAAGATTAAGATAGAGAGCATGGATTCAAACCTTGTTCTTCAAGTTACTCATGATTCTTGGAATGGAGTTCAAGTGTTCTTCTTCTTGGTTCATCTAATCCAGGTAATATTCGTATCCCTTGTTAGTTGTTCGTTTTTAAGTATGATTACTTGTGAGAGAACATGCTGGATAATCATGTGGTGATTTTTATGAGACCTAATGGGATTATGATAAGAGTTTTCAGATGTTATTTAAGATTCTTCATGTTAATGGTGATTCGTTTAACTTGATGAGGTTGAATCATGTATTTCTGAATCATGATAATTTCAGTGGTCGATTTAGATGAGTTAAACCATGATATGAGGTTGTATTCCAGATTATGTATGAGATGATCCTTGTTATCGGGTTGGTTTGATTATGTGATTTGCATGATGAAGAAAATGATAAACACTATGATATATACCTCGGATTATGTTGTTTTGAACGTGATGTCGGATATTTCATATTCTTAAAGAGCTCTGAAATTATAGGATATGACGATTATGTATAGAACGTGTTGGTGTTTTGGATATGAATATGGGATATTCGTATCTAGAGCCAAGTTATGTATTTTGATATAATACTCGTATAAGAATACAAATATGATTTCGAGTATGATGATGAGTTTGGATATGGAAAGTTATTGTTTGATCTTGGAGTATGGTTTTCATTACATTCATATTCGTAGCCGCAAAGTGTTAGTCGATGCTGGAATGCATGCAACTGTGTAGCATTAGCGCACGCTAAGCTTACTAGCTAGCGCACGCTATCGGGAGCGACTTAGCGCACGCTACGTTATGTGTTTAACGTGCGCTAAGTAGGCAGACAATGCAGTATTTTCGTGTTGTGATTATGAGTTCGTAATTGTTTGAGTTGTATTGTTCGGTTTTGTAAATGATCGAGGTATTGTTGATCCGCTGAGTTTGATTGGTTGGTTATACCGGTTATTGATTATTATCGGATGTGTTGTCATTTGATTATTGCATTAGGTTACGATAATTGATCATGGATTACGACCGTTGTGTTGCGGTTGAGGCTGAAGAGTTCGTAGATTACTTTTGGTCGGGGCTGAGGAGCTCGTAGAAGAAGGCAATGGATTTTGGTAACGTCTTCGTGGTGTCGGTATCGAGGCAAGTTTATACTTGTTCAGTTTATAATATTTGATGAATGGTTTCGCTTTCGTTTCATTTATAATTCATATAGCAATGATATTATAGATGTAAACTGTCGGTATGACGATTTGTTTATCATGCTGTGGTTTGGGACAAATCATAATGTATATGGTTTAATTAAGTTTGATTGAGGACAGAGCTGTGAGTTATCGTTGATCTATGATATGGAATGTCGGATAACGAGGATAGTTATCGTGATGACATGAGTATCGGGATAAAGGTTTATTGGTACTGAATGGACGGTACCTTATGTGAGATTATTCGTATAACTGTGTATTCGTTCAGGGATGTTGTTCGTGGAAAGAATATTGTCTTCGGCTTTGAGGTAATTCCAGTATTGTCCAGTTATGAGGATAATTATTCTGAGGAATTATTGTATATGTTGTATGTTGATGTTTCGTATATTAGGATTCGTATTGATTATTTCGTTGAGGGATGATGATCCCAGGGCTGATTGTAGTGAGATCGTTGATCGTGTTGATCATTTGTCAGGGATGATGATCCCAGGATTGTTGTTTTGGATATTGGTTAGCCGTGTCGACTTTTCTTTGTCAGTTTGTCTTTGTTCACTTCAGTGAGTCTTTTGATCCTTATTGGATATGTAATTCTTTGAGTTTCGTTGTCATGTTGCAATGTGACATATCTGGAATCATATCTGCGTTCCGATTGGTTATTGTGTAGGATTTTTAGCTAGGCACATATATTGTCATGCGTGGATATTATTCCGTATTGGACTGTGCACACGAGACGTAGTTCGTGAGGCTAATTAGGTACATCGTCCCACGTATATTCTGGATTCCGTATATGGGGTGGACATGTGCACTGACACATTCCCGGATCGGGCGTACTGTGATGTCCATCTTTGAGCCATATTGTTTGGTCGTTCATAGTCCATGTATGATTGGATATGTTCAACGGTTTGCGACTGGTTGTTCATACGCCTGAGGGGTATGTTTGATAGTCGGAGTTATTTCTTTGAGATCCATTATTGTTGATCATTTGGAGTTTACCTTGTTTATGGTACTCTCGGTTATCGTTGATCCTTTGTTGGTCATATTGGAGTTATCATGTCGATGATATTCTCAATGATGTATTGGTTGATCATTGTTATTGATCGTATGAGCATTCGAACTGTACGTCGATGTTTGGGATTTGTTATCATTGTCATGTGGTAGTTGATCTACAGATATGTTGTGTATTATTGATTTATACTTGTTGAGATTTGATTGTGTAATCCGACGGACAAGATTTGGCACAGATTGGATTATTTCCGCACTTATGAGTTATGATGATGTTTTGAGGATTATCGGTATTTTTGGAATACAGTAGAGATGATTGTTGTTGAATTCATTTCGTCATTTGAGAATACGAAATGTGGAATATGTCAATGATTGATTTAGTATGGATTGCTATGAATTGGTAAGGTTATGGCGGTAAGATTACGTTGGTAGTATTCTTACTATATTATTACATTGGTATGTAATTATTCAAGTTGATGTGATCGTTATCATTGTTGAGTATTGTGGCTGACCCCGTCGTGGGCTTTATTTTTAGGTACTCGGAGATTGAGATAGTAGCGGTCGTGAAGGGGTGAGCTTCCCGGGTGATACTGGTTGTGACATTTATTTGAGTATCGAGTATTCTTTTCTGGTTGTATTTCCGCTGCAAATGTGTATTTTTGAACTATGCTTTTATCCGCTGCGTGTGTATTTTAAAATGGCTTTTCGGTACCTTTACCAACTCATGTGTATTTTTAAAATGGCCTTTTGGCATTTTGCGAACTTGGGTTATTTCGTTAAACCCCTTTTCCTAAACTATTTTATCGGTACGTATAAGTGGTAGCTTAACGTACATTTTGAACTGTCGAGAATTGGCACTTCGCCTTGTATTTTCAACTGGTATTTTATGACGATATTTGAGAACTATGCTTTTGAAAATATTTGAGTATTTAAAATACTACCGTCATCGGCCTTTTGGCGTTTTTAAACGTTTTTGAAATGGTTTTTTTAGCCTGGTGGGTTCCGGCGCGGGACCCACGGCGCTGTAATATCCCGGATGGTTTTGGGGGTGTAACAGAGACCTTCTTACGCTAAAGAAACCAAAGCAAGCATTCTATTCATACGCTGAATATAAGGAGATATTTGTGGATCCATCCACCTAATATGCGGACCATTTATGTATTTATGGTTTTGATGGATTCTCCGACATGTTAGTCACATGTCGCTCTCTTGTCCACTCAAACTGCTGCAGAACTTCCAAAATAATTTATAAGGACTCACCTCCCTTATCACATCTAAAGGACTCGATGATGTTGGAGAGTTCACATAATGGTGTGATGCAATGTTGTTTCACGAACAAGATATTAATATTGCTTACGTTAAATTCTTACCTTTATTTCGAAGTACTGAATAATGCTTGAATGCTAATGGTTCGAAGTTTCACTCTCTTCTAAGGAATGAATCGAGTAGAACTTAAATGTTCTTACAATTAGGCTTATATTCATCGAATAAGTCGCTGGCCAAACCTCGGTAACTAAGATGATTGGGTCCTCCCAACTCATCAAAGGGCGAGGTAATACCCAATTCTTGATGCCTAAACGACAGTCTTCCAAGTTACTGATGCTCTGTATGCACCTAGAGCCCTTCGAACCATACTTTGCTTCAACAATATACGTAGCAATTGTTTCCAGATTGAAACCCACTGTGAGAATGGAATAGAGTTTCTTTTATTAATTCCAATGAATGTGGATGTAAACGCATTTTAGAATAACTGATGAGTCGATCTAGTAGATGTACCTCACTATTATTAGGTTTTCAAAATCATATGTTGTCACCAACAATGTACTTTAGGACATAGACTCATATAGGCTTTGGCACGATAGACTAGGTCATCCTGGTCGAACTATAATGATCCATATACTAAAGAACTTGTACGAACATAATTTCCTTTCGAGCGAAAATGTTGCAACAACTCAACATAAAGAACAATGTTGATGTTAATCGTATTATATCATCCAAAGAACCGGATGCATATCAAATGCCCACCACTTAGTGTTGCAAAGCCTGCTCTTTAGCTAAAGTGGGAGCGAGACCTTCCTACGCTAAAGAAACAAAAGCAAGCATTCTATTCATATGCTGAATATAAGGAGATATTTGTGGATCCATCCACCTAATATGCGGACCATTTATGTATTTATGGTTTTGATGGATTCTCCGACATGTTGGTCACATGTCGCTCTCCTGTCCACTCAAACTGCTGCAGAACTTCCAAAATAATTTATAAGGACTCAGCTCCCTTATCACATCTAAAGGACTCGATGATGTTGGAGAGTTCACATCAAAAGGTACTTGATGTTTATTGCATGATAGAGATTAATGAATAGTATCTCATCCCATGTGCATATGCAAACGGTCTCACATAAACCACCATCGAAATAATATGTATGGTGATTATGTCATTGGTTATACGCACCAATTTGCATATCTTTGTCTAGAATTATGCAATATTGCACGCAACTTTACTTAAATCGAACCTCACTCAATTGGATGAAATCAACATAGAGCTGATTGGCCTATAAGAAAAACATTCCAGGTAGAACTAGATTCTCCGAAAAAGAGTCAGGTTAGGTATTTGGTGTAGGTAGTTCTAACCTAACCAAGTGTAAAGCTTGAAGGACATAATCGAGCCTTTGTCATAAAGCATAGTGATAATATAGAGTCCTAATGTACAAGGTTTCACGAAGTAATGCTTCTCAGAATGCCCTGGAATGGATTACGACGAAATGTACTCCCACGTATACGTATCCGCTATTTGATTAGCGTAGTAATTTCAGAGGGACTGGAAATGCAGCCAATAGATATGGTTACTATGTATCTCTATGGGGATCTAGATACGGAGATATATATGGAAGTTCCCGATGGCATTTCATTACGCAAATCAAGTGACTCTAGACCACAGAGTGCATATGCAATTTGATTGAAACGCTCAACTTTACGGTTTTGAAGCAATCCTTAAGGATGTGGTATAACCGTCTAAGTGACTACTTGATTGGGAAGGGATATAAGAACGATGAGTTGTGTCCCTGCGTCTTCACAAATAAGTTCTGGATTCACGATCATCGCAATATATGCCGACGACATGAACATAATCGGTCTTGATGAAATAAGAGAAACCACCGGATACTGAAAATTTGAGTTTGAGATGAAAGATCTTGGGAAAACTCGGTTCTATCGAGGCATTGACATAAAACATCGAGTTTGTGGAATTTATTCCACCGGTCTGCCTATGTCAAGATTCTTAGGCACTTTAATATGGACAAGGTACACCTGACTAGCATTCCCATGATAGGTCGAACATTTGGATGCAAAGGAAAGATCCATCTCGTCTAAAGGAAAGTGAGGAAGAGCTTTGGGAGCTGAAATTCCCTACTTGAGTGCAATAGCGCATTATTGTACTTAGCTCAATGTACACGGCCCGATATCACTCAGTTAATTCGCTGACTAGATTTAGTTCAACATCGACGCAACATCAATGAAATGTTATCAAGAATATCTTCTGATACTTAAAAGAAACCATTAACTTGGAACTATTTCCCTACAAGCAGGCAAAGGAATTTGCTTACGAAAAGACAAATGCTAATGCAAATGTTGGTGCCAGAGCAACTACCACAAAGAATTTGTTGGTATGAATTGCTTATGTCTTGGAAATCGACTAAGCAAACCCCTTTTTGGCTACCTCCTTGAATCACGACATGATTATTGCTTTGCATGAATCAGTCCGTGAGTGTACATGATTAAAAACTATCATTGTACACTTGTGAGGAACTAGTGGTTAAGTACTACCACTAATGAGCATACTTACATTTATGAACATAATGTAACTTGTAAATCCTCTTGATTGATGGAATGATCATAACGGGAAATATGTGAGATATAATGGAACATACTCACATAGGTTGCACTCTTTTCCTTAGACCAAGGTTTATTTTTCCCACTGGGTTTTGTTACTTGGCAAGGTTTTTAACGAGGCAACGATATATGAATGTAAGCATTAGGGGGAGCTGTAGAGTTTTCGAACTTCCGAGATTGATGTAAAGATCACAAGGAAATGATGATTATAAAGAAACTTAATCACATGTGTTGTACTCTTTTCTTTGACCAAGGTTTATTTTCTCCCATTGGGTTTTGTTACTTGGCGAAATTTTTAATGAGACAACGACTACTTGATTGATGTACAAATCAGGGGGAGATGTAGACTTGAGGGGGAGTCTTACATCCACACCGTACGTTATACTCTTTTCCTTTCAAGGATCATTTTTTCCACAGGGTTTTTATCACTTGGAAAGGTTTTTAACGAGGTAACAACATGTACGATTTTAGGGATCGGTGGAATGGTCACCTTAGTAGCGCTATGATCAAATGTAACGATCATATGAGAGGATAGATTCAAAGGACGAAGTCTAAACTTGATGTGTCTAGATGATGTACTCTTTTCCCTACGATCAAGACATTTTTCCTACTGGGTTTTTGCTTGACGAGGTTTTAACGAGGCAACATGACATGCGCTTGTAACTAGACACAAGGGGGAGTGTTAAAGTAATAATGCCCAATGTGTGTCTAAGTCTGTTAGTTTACGGGCTTCCTAGTTACGGTAAGATTAGGCCTACTTGTATGTATTTCTCCCTATTTAAAGGGATGTCATCAATGGAATAATACACAGTCTGTGCCATACTTTATTGTCTCAGTTATTTTCCCTTCAACAAATAGTGTTTAGTAACTTTCCAATGGATAATCCTATAACTTAAATTTAATGAAATTTGTTAGTGTTTAATTAAATTTGAAAGTGTTTAATTATCTTTCTGTAAATAATTCTATATATTAGTCTAATTAATTTCCTATAAATTAATTAGTTTCATTCTTAATATAGATTCTATATTATTGTCTATAAAAAGTATATATTTTTTCCGGAAATTCAGAAGTTATACCGATATAATTAGTGAAAATCACTTTAGTTACGGAAAATACTATCATCTTAAGTAAATCAATGATCATGTTAATCAACTAAGACAAAATACTCGGTACCTTGTGTGCCACATATGCTTAAACATATCATTCAGGATATACTTACAATTAATGGCAATTCGTATACTTATAATTATAATTATGTGTACCTTTTTTATATTTATTATATTTATATATTTGAGTTTTTTTATCTAATTATTGTTACTTCTTTATTTGTTATATTATTTCTACAAATTACTAGAATTATAGAAAAAAATAATTACTAAAATATGCATTGCGTTTAAGAGTAAAGAAGATCCAATAACTCCTTAAGTGATTAAAAATTCCTTAAATGATTAAAAATTCCTTATCATTATGATACATACTTCAATCATATTAGGACGAGACATATCCCAAGAAAGACGACATAATAATTTTTCTGGAATGCTCCCTATGTCGCACGCTAAATGCAATCACAGTCCAAATGACGTTGTCTTGATAGAAAGTAGATTGCAACACACCAACAAAATATGTTATGTATACTCCCCTGGTGTATACACAATGGCTCAAATGTGTAACTCAAATCGTAGAAGTCAGATTCTAGATTGTCCTCACAACTATGCCAAGGGAAAAACCCCAGTGGAAAACATATAAATTGGTATAAGTCGGATAGAAGTACAACACATCATTATAAAGATATTCTCATAGAGAACTTCATTAAAACCTCGCCATTAAAAAATCTCATGGAAAAACATATACTGTTCTAGGGAAAACAAGCACGACACATCTAAAGTGCATCATTGAACGAGTCGCCAAACGACTTATACGAAAATCTATTTTTGTGAAGTCTTGACCTCCATATCTTCGATACAATAGATATCATCAAAACATAGAAAGTTTCGAAAACTAGACATTTAATATTCTCCATAAATATGCAGTAGGTAACCTATATCAGACTGAGCAGATAACAAGGCTCTGTCAAAGTTGACTCAATATATTACCTTACTTATCCCTCATACTTTTCCAAATTAGCATATATCACTAACTATGATGGATGTATCTAAATGATTGGTGTTCCTGGAAAGTAGACACATAACCTTTTCAATGATATGATTTGTATCATTTTCCAACGGGTGAACTACCATGTATGTCAAATGAAACTTGCACTACAAATTCTAGGAAGATTGGGGTAGCTGTTTTCAGGTGTCTTCTTATAGAGATAAAGCAAGCTTTAAGCTTATCATAAATACACCGACGAACATCGCCGGATGATCATGAATAAGTTGTCGAGTTAAACGTGAGTAACATCTATGATCATTTATTCAAATTGCTCTCCAAAAAACCGTACTTTAATAGAGAGAAAGTCTCTTAAGACTACATCATTCTTACACGACTGGGTTCTTGTTATGATGTCGACTATGTAACACCCCAAACTAGGCGGATATTACAGTGTCGTGGACCCCCGACTGGGACCGACCAGGCGAAAGAAAATTAATGAATTAAATGATATAATTGCAGTATCGAACCACAATATATCACCAATCACTCCGATGAGGAGTTTCATTACAACACACCCAAGATAATACAGAATACATGTATATTTTATATGAAGATAAAATATACAACACTGAATGAAATGAATATCCAAACGGAAGTCTGCAGTGGAAATAAAATGAAGAAAACACGAGTGAATGAAAAGGACTGGGGGCCCCTACTAGTATCACTGGGACTCCTCGCCGTCAACGTTCTCTTCCCGTGCCTTAGCCTTGCCATGACCTGAAAACAATATCCCCCAACGGGGTCAGTTACACAGAACAACAATCCTCAAGAGTTGAATAAACACAATCATGATATAACTTAATTATGAAATGACGCTGAAGAGAGGCATCACGGTATGCCCGTAATGGTATGTGCACGTGCACAAGATGAGTGTCCGGACACACCCGCCCTTGTACCTAATTAGTCTCACGGAGGTACATTACCGTGTGCACAGTCCAATGTGTCGGTGAACCCAACACATGACCATCACGTGCCCGACTAAAAATTCCACACATCCCCACCCGGACGCGCAATATGAACCCAGAAGGTCATAAGAACAAGAATGACCATGAAGAATATTAATGAATAACAATCCGACAAAGTCAAGAATGACTCACCGAGATGAAATGATAGTGAAATGAATGATAGCTCAATAAAATAGTTGGAACCGTCATTCCTCGTGAATGAAGTGATTAATTGACAATTACAAGTCTCAATACGGTTAATACATTATGAATGAATTATGATTATGAATGAGCAACAACGAAAGGAATGAATATCCTTTTAACCGAGTAAGAATTAACTTACTCAACCGGTGAAGAATGTCCTTCCTCGAACAAACGTCCTACAATGAGATGTCGGTCGCTCGAACAACCTTGAATGAAAATTACCAACAATGCTCAATATACGAATCAAACATGATTATAACCAACTTAAACGTCGATGCAACAATATCCAGACTCATTGAGGCGTTCTAACGAATACGTTGCATACACACATCCTTTGATAATATCCAATTCCGAATATATCGAAACCAACACCAAAATGAGTATTTCAAACCATCAAAACACTTTCAATGATATCAATAATCCCATAGGAATCCATAATTCGAGTTAACGACAACATATAATTGAAACCCCCCAAAAATATCAAAGTCAACCCCAAAGTGTTCTTGAATCAAACCCCAAACAATTCATGAAATCCGAAATATATGCCATTAAATCCATAGGAATACATTTATCCAAGGTAGATAATCCATATCTAACATATTCCAATAACAGTCCAAGCTCATACGAAGAAATCGGAAGGAAAACCCAAAAATCCGAAATTCTAGATTCAAGAAATCATTACCTTGATTATGATGTTTGAAGATGATGAAATGATGATTACTCCGGATTATATGCTTGGAAATGATTATTGATGATTGCATCTCGAAGAACACTCTCCAAATCGCCAGGAATCGCCCAAAACCGCCGAAGGAATGAAGAGAAATGACAAATGACGAAACTTGGGGCTGACTGTGTAATATCCGCAATTTTCGATTTCCGGTAAATTTCTTTTTTCGTCGGATGTCCGTTTTGACGACTCGCTCAGGACCGTTTCGTCATTCTGAGAATGATTAATTCTACACTTTTTGTCATCCGAGTTCGTTTCGGTGTTGTTTTGTTGAGTTCCGTGCCTTTTATCGACTTTTCCGCACTTGAGTTCGATTCTTGCGAATCTCGTCCGAAACTGCTGTTTCGAGTTTCCCGCAAGTCCGTTTAACTTTGTTAGACGTGTTGTGAACTTCGGTTTGGTTGTTCAATCACGTATCGTGATTTCCGGGCGTTTTGGGCCATTTTGTAATTTACCCAAAGTTACGGGTATCCGTATCTGTATTTGCTGTCTCGACCCGTTTCTTGGCCGCGTATGATTAATTATTGCATTACGTTTTCATTTCGAGTCGTTGATGTCATCCGCGAAATTTTCGTCGTGTTCGTTCCATGCGTTTTCGGAAATCGGGGCGTTGGGTCGTGGCGGCTGAGCAGCTGGCCGGACGGTTGCGGGACTGGCCGGACGATTGCGGGACTGGCCGGACGATTGCGGGCACCGGCCGGACAGGTGCGGCAGGAACCGGCGTAGCGCACGCTACGGCCGGAAGGCTGCGCGCGCTAACCGGCAGGTGTAGCGCACGCTATCGGCAACCCTAACGCACGCTATCGGGTCTGGGCAGTGGGGTTCTGAGGTTCTGGACTCGGTCAGGATCGGCAGGTAGCGCACGCTACTGTCGGTCACGCTAACCGGCAGGGGTAGCGCACGCTGTCGGCCGACTAGCGTACGTTATCTGGGTGAGTTTGTTAGTCCAGTGGCTACTGGATAGGTCGGCTAGCGCGCGCAGCCTTCCGGCCGTAGCGCACGCTAGCGGGAGTCGGGCGGTCGAGTCATGGTCGGCAGAATTAGTCGGTGGTGCCGGGTCATGCGGGCCATGGCCGAGAGTGCTCGGCCGATACTGGCCGATAGCGCACGCTAGTCCGGGAAGGCTAGCGCACGCTAGTTCCAGCCCAGTATATAGATGACAGACCAACGACTTTTTCAGTCATTTTTCATTTCATTCCTCTTCGGTCCATGGTCAGGTTTTGGAGGACGAAACCATGTTGTTGGACAACAAATCCATGAAGTTTCTGAGTTTATATCACCGATAAATCATCCTATAACATCCTTCGATCCAGCGAATCAAGGTTAGATCTTTAGAACCCTACTTTTGGGTAGATTTGGGGGTTTTCGCGTTTTTGTCCGATTCGTTCCGTTTTGTCGATTAATTCATGATGAATATGATTAATCTTGTTGGTATTCTTAGTTTTCCTACGGATTCATGGTATATTTCGTGATTTTTACTAATCGAGAGGGTTTGGTTGTGGTCCGCCCTCGTTGTTGTTTATATACGAATATACATGAATCGTAGGCGGGTTTTCGGGTGTATTCCAATTCCGTATTCATTTATAAATGGTTGTGATTGTATTCTTCGAATCGTTAGGTTCGGTTTCATTGGTTCCTAGCGTTCGTCGGTGACTTTCCTTTCCGTTCGTTGCGTCGTCAATAATTCAAGGCAAGTATTTTTGGAAACCTTTATGCTTAACATGAAATGGTAATGTATATTGTGTGTGCTATACTCACCCTGGGAGGGTCCGACGGGGCCTCGGGGGAATCTATGACTTCACTCTGGATTCATGAGTTTGTTTCGCTAGCCAGCTCGGGAGGGTCCTTAGAGGCCTCGGGTGGGATTCGTGGCTTCGTCCCGGTCCTAGGCGATGCCTGTGCGTGATTTGTTTTATGATATGTCCAGCTCGGGAGGGTCCTTAGAGGCCTTGGGTGGGATTCGTGGTTTCATCCCGGTCCTAGGCAAATTGTTTGACTGTTTGTTTCCGGAAAAGACATGTCTGGTTTTGGCTTTTGAAATTGATATTTGTGCATGTACTATGAAATGTGTAAGCGATTGGTTTGCCTTGAATACTTGTACTAGCGTAATTGCTAACCCCTTTGGGGACCCGTTGTCGGGGAATTTTTTGTTATGGATTTCAGGTTATGTTCAAATGCAGACGCTGCGGCGGGATGGTACGAGGATGACGACCAAGGTTGTTGACATGTGCAATTGAGTCTTGTTATTTCCTACTGTCTCTTTTGATGTGGATGTTTTCCAAATTGTAAACTTATAGATTGTACTCGCGAGTACTTAGGCTTTTCCTTTCGGAATGTGTTTGGACTTCGTTGGAGTTACTGTATTTGTCGGTTGATGTATATTATGCCGGTTGTACCGGACGTGTTGTTTTATGTTCTTGTTGTTAACCATTGTTTCCTTGCTAACCGAGACGGTTAGTCGAGAGGTGTTTTCTTGTGTTAGCCTGGTGGATCCCATGTAGGGGTCCACGACGCTGTAATACACCTCGAATATCTTGGGGGTATTACAGACTGTCCTATATATAGCAAATCCCAGTTAGCGTGCGCTAGATCCTGTGTGTAGCGTGCGCTAACGGGTGTACTGGGTAGTCCAGTACCCTCTGTTCGCAACGGTAGCGTGCGCTACGTACCTCTTGTAGCGTGCGCTATGACCATTTACTTAGCGTGCGCTAACTTAAAATGTTAGCGTGCGCTAACGAATTATCTGATGCCCAGTAACTGAAGTCCAGACCTTCTGTCCTCTGACCTGCTCGCGATAGCATGCGCTACATCCAAGATCCAGCATGCGCTACTGACACCAATTAGCGTACGCTAATACTCACACATAGCGTGCGCTATGAATTATATGAAATCAGTCCAGTAGCCACTGGACTCTGCCTGATCCGACCTTAGCGCACGCTACACCGGCTTCATAGCGTGCGCTACTCCGATCCACTAGCGCGCGCTACTTACCCTTCGTAACGTGCGCTACTTACAACCTAACTGCAGTCCAGTGCCTTCTGGACTGCCTGCTTGAACTACACTAGCGTGCGCTAGTGTTGAGAGGTAGCGTGCACTACCCGTACTCAATTAGCGCACGCTAAAGAGAGTACGTAGCGTGCGCTACTCCTCCCACACAGCACAACTATGAAGATGACAATGATGATAAACATGGCACGATTCTCCAACTAGATTGATGATGAATGACAATTGATACACGATACAGTTACTCTGAACGGTGATTACAATGATTGAATATGAGTGACAAATGATCATTAATGAGTGGAAATTACTGAGTGACAATTAATGAATGATAAATACTGAATGATAATGACTGAATTGCAACCGGGTATTACATACACCCCCCTTAAAAGAGTTTCATCCCCGAAACTAAGGGTCAAACAACTCGGGATAACTCTCCCGCATACTATCCTCGGTTTCCCAAGTAGCCTCTTCGACTCCGTGTCTAGACCACTGAATTTTCACCAAAGGAATCGTCTTGTTCCTCAACTGTTTGCTTCGCCGCTCTAAGACTCGTATAGGACGCTCCTCATATGAATGATCATCGGCGATCTCAATTTCGTCGAACTGAAGTATGTGACTTGGGTCGGCAACATACTTCCGTAACTGAGATACGTAAAACACATTATAAATTTTGCTAAATGCCGGAGGTAAGGCCAATCGATAAGCTAACTCGCCTATTCGATCCAGAATCTCAAACGGTCCAATGAATATAGGACTCAACTTTCCCCTCTTCCCAAAATGGAAGATACCTCGACTCGGGGATACCCTGACCAAAATATGGTCACCTGTCTCGAACTCTAACGGCCGATGACGGTTATCTGCATAAGATTTATGTCAACTCTGAGCAGTCAACAAATGACTCCTGATCAAAGCTACCTTCTCACGGGAGGCTATAAGCATATCGGGCTCGGTGCCGATTGATTCTAATAAGTCATCCCAACACAAAGGAGATCGACAATGACGACCGTACAAGGCCTCGTAAGGTGCCGTCTTAATCGAAGCATGCCAACTATTATTGTACGTGAACCCGATCAACGGTAGTTGGGCTTCCAAATCATCCTTCCAATCGAGAACACGATGAACTGATTTCGAAAAATGAGACACGAATCGTCCGTCACGATCAGAAACGATACTTTTAGGAGTACCGTGCAGTCTCACTATCTCTTTGATGAACAACTGGGCAAGTCTCTCAGGACCCCACGTATCCTTAATCTCAAGGAAATGAGCTGATTTAGTTAAGCGGTCCACAATTACCCAGATTGTATTCATGCCACGACGACTCGTCGGAAAACTCGTGATGAAGTCCATTGAAATATCTTCCCACTTCCACTCTGGAATAGGGAGAGGTTTCAGCATACCCTCCGGTTGCTGATGTTCTATCTTGACTTGCTGACAGGTCAAACATCTCGAAACAAATTCCGCGACTTCTCGCTTCATATTACTCCACCAGTAATTTTGTTTCAAGTCTTTATACATCTTGCTAGACCCCGGATGAACGGAATAAGGGGTAGCATGAGCTTCTCTCAAAATCGAGTTTTTCAACTCATCGTTCACCGGTACGCACAACCGATTCTTAAATCGCAAAATTCCATCCTCGTGGACCAAAAATCCAGGGGCTTTCCCCTGAGTCACATCATCTCGAATGCGTAACAAAAATGGGTCAGAACCCTGATTCTCCCTGATCACCTCCTCAAGTGGAGAGGAATTCTCTAACGTACAAAGTTGCCCTTGTACTCGCTGTAACCAGACCTCGATCTCGGGTCTCAGAAATTCCTGCTGAAGTTCCCTCTGAACTGTTAATTGAGCAAGCATCTGCTCCTGAACGGACTTACGACTCAAGGCGTCGGCGACAACGTTCGCCTTGCTTGGGTGGTAAAGTATCTCAATGTCATAATCTTTGATTAGTTCCAACCACCGTCTATGTCGCATATTTAACTCCTTCTGAGTAAATATATACTTTAAACTCTTATGATCGGTGAATATCTGACAGGTAACGCCATAAAGATAATGACGCCAAATATTCAATGCGAATACCACGGCTGCTAGCTCCAGGTCGTGGGTCAGATGATTAACCTCGTAAGGTCTCAATTGTCGTGAAGCATAAGCAATAACTTTCCCGTTCTGCATTAGTACACATCCGAGACCCTGTCCGGACACATCACTATAAACCACAAATCCTTCCGTCCTTTGCGGTAAAGAAAGGACAGGTGCTGAAATTAATCGGCTCTTAAGTTCCTCAAAACTCTGCTGACACGCGTCGGACCACGTGTATTTCTTATCCTTCCTTAAAAGGTTCGTCATGGGTTGAGCGATTTCAGAAAATCCTTCCACAAATCACCGATAATAACCTGCTAATCCGAGGAAACTTCGGATTTCCTTAACATTCTTAGGAGGTAGTCAATCTTGGATAACCTCCGTCTTCTGAGGGTCGACACGAACTCTGTCTGATGAAATTACATATCCGAGAAACGTCACTTTGGACATCCAGAACTCACATTTGGAAAACTTCCCATAAAGTTGCTCTCGTCTCAACACGTCGAGCACCTGATGAAGGTGAAACTCGTGCTCCTCCCGGTCACGAGAATAAATCAAAATGTCATCAATGAAGACAACCACGAACTGATCCAGATAGTCGATGAAAACCCGATTCATTAACTCCATGAATACCGCAGGTGCATTAGTTAACCCAAACGGCATTACCACAAACTCATAATGACCATAGCGTGTTCGGAACGCCGTCCTTCGATATCCGACTCTCGAATTCACAACTGATGATATCCAGATCTTAAGTCGATCTTGGAAAATACTGAAGCTCCCTGAAATTGATCCAAAAGATCATCGATACGGGGTAGAGGATACTTATTCTTGATCGTCACCAGGTTCAATTCCCAGTAATCAATACACAAGCGAAACGAACCAACATTCTTCTTGACAAAACACTGGTGCTCCCCACGGGGACGCACTCGGTCGAATATAACCCTTCTCGGTCAAATCCTCTAATTGATTCTTCAACTCCTGCATTTCGGTCGGGGCCATCCGGTACGGTGCCTTCGATATTGGGGATGTACCGGGCTCTAACTCAATCGTGAATTCCACATCTCTCTGTGGAGGCACCCAGGTAACTCGTCTGTAAATACTTCGGCATATTCTCTTACTACAGGAATATCCGTCAACATTACTGATGGTTTCTCGGTCTTGGTCATATAGCACTAATAACCGACACACCCCTGATTGAGTAATCTCACTGCTTTCATCAAGTTGATGACCCTCCCGGAACAACTGGGATTACCTCCCTGAAATACACATTCGACCCCATCGTCTGAAACGATAGTGACCATACGCTTACGGACACTAATGACGGCATCGTGACGATCCATCCAATCAATACCCAGGATGATGTCGTCCCTCGGTAAATCTACCACGATTAGGTTTGCTAACCAAATGCGGCCATGAAGCTGAATCGGACAATCCTTAATCTCATGATTCCCGATAATTCTTCTACCATCAGGTAGACCAATGACATAAGGCTCACAACTAGTAGCACTACCTAGACGTAGTCTACTCAAACATGACTCGGAAATGAATGAATGCGATGCACCAGTATCAAAAAGGGTACACACAGGTTTAGATAGAATATCGAGTGTACCTGAGATCATCCGGGCCTCTGGATCGTCGGTCTTCTTCATCTCATAAATTCGGGGCTTGCCGGCCCCCGAACCGGACGCTCCCGTCTGATAGCTCTTGGCTCCACCTTTATTAGCTCCTGTCGTCTTGAACGATGCGGACTGAGTGGCCTGATTCTGCACCGCTGAATGTCTCGGGGCCTGAGATAATGCCGGAGAAGGTTTGGAGTCCCTTCGGCAAAAACGGGCCTTATGCCCAGCGATCCCACAGTTATGGCACGTGACAGTCTGCCTCGGACATTTGGTGCTGAAATGACCCTGTTCTTCACAGTTGAAACAGGTGATGGCCGAACTGGCTGCTCGTGACTGAGATTCCATGGGTCTAGGCGCCATAGGAGGTCGCTCAGAAAAAGTAGAGCCCGCACGAGGTTTCTTGAAAGTGGCCTGACTTCCGTCAGACTCATTACGATTCTTTGACTTCTTGCCAGCAGATGAAGGTTGTTGCTTAGAAATCTCCTTAGCAGTAAGCTCATAAGTAAGAGATTTCTCAATGAATTCGGCCAGAGTGGTGCAATTGTGATTAAGCAACTTCATCCGCATACGAGGCTTCAACCTCTTGCTGAAGTATTTGATCTTGTCCGCCTCAGAGTGAATAATGGATGAGACGAAAGGAAGTAGCTCCTGAAATTTCTCGGCGATGGCGAGAACATCATCGTCCGCTGAGAGGTCGGGAGTGAGTAATTCTGACAACTTGGCCTCCCTGAGTGGGGCCGTATAATACCTCTCCATCATGAGAGTCTTGAATTGATCCCAAGTACAAGATCCGTCGGTGGACTTCAACGATAACCACCAAGAATGTGCGCCCTTACCAATATAGTAAGCCACAACTGAAACTTTGTGTCCCTCAGGACAGTCCACCATAGCAAACAGTTTCTCGAAATGTTCAAGCCAGTGAATGATATCTGCCGGCTCAGATGAGCCTTCGAAGGTAGGTGGTCTCTGGCGAGAGATGTCACCAATGATACTGCTCACACCCCTCTCTTGCCTCTGAGGTGGCGGCGGAGGAGCCTGTTGATTTTGAGTAGTTGAGTTATGCATCGTCTCCATCAGTTATGCCATCTGAGTCATTTGGGCCATCATGCCCTGCATAAAAGCGAGTGGGTCAACCCGAACACCTTCTGACTGAGCTGTGTCCCGGGTACGACTCCCTGATAGTGAATGATTATGTCCAGGTGAATGAGTGGCAGCATCGCTGCTTGATGAATTAGCATTATTCCTTGCATTAGCGCGTGTATTCACACGAGCTCTCGGGTTTCGGCCCACATCACGGCCTCTTCCCCCGCGTCCTATGCCAGCTCTTTCCATACTGAAGTGGAAGGTCATATGATGATTATATATCTCGCATGAATATCACATTATGATTACGTTATTAAATGATGAAAATGAGCATACACGCTCAACACAATGATTACATGAATGATCAACTGATGTGACATGATTATCTGATGAAATTCTTGAAATGATTATCTTGAACAAGTTAACAAGATTAATGATATGATCCTCAAGATCAACAACTGAACAATGAAATGAACTGAGTGATTAATGAATTAACATGATCGACTTGATCACAAATGAAAATGATGAATGAGGATTGTTAACTTTTGAATGATGAATGAGTGATTCTATTGCCAGAAATTATACCATGGCGTCAGAAATCTTACTGTTCTTTGGTCTGAGGGACTCGGCTCTTGCACAGGTCACACGTGACGCGAAAGTCCAATGTTACTAATATGATGAATGATGATTTCAAATGAGACATGACTCGTAAGGTAGTATTCAAAACGCTCCGATACCAACTCTGTAACAACCCAAACTAGGCGGATATTACAGTGCCGTGGAACCCCAACTGGGACCCACCAGGCGAAAGAAAATTAATGAATTAAATGATATAATTGCAGTACCGAACCACAATATATCACCAATCACTCCGATGAGGAGTTTCATTACAACACACCCAAGATAATACAGAATACATGTATATTTTATATGAAGATAAAATATACAACACTGAATGAAATGAATATCCAAACGGAAGTCTGCAGCGGAAATAAAATGAAGAAAACACGAGTGAATGAAAAGGACCGGGGCCCCCTACTAGTATCACTGGGACTCCTCGCCGTCAACGTTCTCTTCCCATGCCTTAGCCTTGCCATGACCTGAAAACAATATCCCCCAACGGGGTCAGTTACACAGAACAACAATCATCAAGAGTTGAATAAACACAATCATGATATAACTTAATTATGAAATGACACTGAGGAGACGCATCACGGTACGCCCGTAATGGTATGTGCACGTGCACAAGACGAGTGTCCGGACACACCCGCCCTTGTACCTAATTAGTCTCACGGAGGTACATTACCGTGTGCACAGTCCAATGTGTCGGTGAACCCAACACATGACCATCACGTGCCCGACTAAAAATTCCACACATCCCCACCCGGCCGCGCAATATGAACCCAGAAGGTCATAAGAACAAGAATGACCATGAAGAATATTAATGAATAACAATCCGACAAAGTCAAGAATGACTCACCGAGATGAAATGATAGTGAAATGAATGATAGCTCAATGAAATGGTTGGAACTGTCGTTCCTCGTGAATGAAGCGATTAATTGACAATTACAAGTCTCAATACGGTTAATACATTATGAATGAATTATGATTATGAATGAGCAACAACGAAAGGAATGAATATCCTTTTAACCGAGTAAGAATTAACTTACTCAACCGGTGAAGAATGTCCTTCCTCGAACAAACGTCCTACAATGAGATGTCGGTCGCTCGAACAACCTTGAATGACAATTACCAACAATGCTCAATATACGAATCAAACATGATTATAACCAACTTAAACGTCGATGCAACAATATCCAGACTCATTGAGGCGTTCTAACGAATACGTTGCATACACACATCCTTTGATAATATCCAATTCCGAATATATCGAAACCAACACCAAAATGAGTATTTCAAACCATCAAAACACTTTCAATGATATCAATAATCCCATAGGAATCCATAATTAGAGTTAACGACAACATATAATCGAAAACCCCCAAAAATATCAAAGTCAACCCCAAAGTGTTCTTGAATCAAACCCCAAACAATTCATGAAATCCGAAATATATGCCATTAAATCCGTAGGAATACATTTATCCAAGGTAGATAATCCATATCTAACATATTCCGATAACAATCCAAGCTCATACGAAGAAATCGGAAGGAAAACCCAAAAATCCGAAATTCTAGATTCAAGAAATCATTACCTTGATTATGATGTTTGAAGATGATGAAATGATGATTACTCCGAATTATATGCTTGTAAATGATGATTGATGATTGCACCTCGAAGAACACTCTCCAAATCGCCCGGAATCGTCCAAACCGCCGAAGGAATGAAGAGAAATGACAAATGACGAAACTTGGGGCTGACTGTCCTATATATAGCAAATCCCAGTTAGCATGCGCTAGCTACTGTGTGTAGCATGCGCTAATGGGTGTACTGGGTAGTCCAGTACCCTCTGTTCGCAATGGTAGCGTGCGCTACGTACCTCTTGTAGCGTGCGCTACGACCATGTACTTAGCGTGCGCTAACTCAAAATGTTAGCGTGCGCTAACGAATTATCTGATGCCCAGTAACTGAAGTCCAGACCTTCTGTCCTCTGACCTGCTCGCGATAGCGTGCGCTACATCCAAGATCCATCGTGCGCTACTGACACCAATTAGCATACGCTAATACTCACACATAGCGTGCGCTATGAATTATCTGAAATCAGTCCAGTAGCCACTGGATTCTGCCTGATCCGACCTTAGCGCGCGCTACACCGGCTGCATAGCGTGCGCTACTCTGATCCACTAGCGCGCGCTACTTACCCTTCGTAGCGTGCGCTACTTACAACCCAACTGCAGTCCAGTGCCTTCTGGATTGCCTGCTTGAACTACACTAGCGTGCGCTAGTGTTGAGAGGTAGCGTGCACTACCCGTACTCAATTAGCGCATGCTAAAGAGAGTACGTAGCGTGCGCTACTCCTCCCACACAGCACAACTATGAAGACGACAATGATGATAAACACGGCACGATTCTCCAACTAGATTGATGATGAAGGACGATTGATACACGTTACAATTACTCTGAACGGTGAATACAATGATTGAATATGAGTGACAAATGATCATTAACGAGTGGAAATTACTGAGTGACAATTACTTAATTATAATGACTGAATTACAACCGGATATTATAGACTAATCATAGGATTCATAAAGAAAATACTTTATCATCTCTAAATAAAAGTCTCTCTTATGTTTCCTTAAAATGATTGATGAATACGCATTATCCAAGAACGTTTCATTCTTAATTTTTGGGTGGGTGGAATCTTAGTTTCACTAGAGTTCATCTCTACAAATCCTCAATTCCTCAATTTTGCACATAAAATATCTATATCTCATCTCAATTGAGTACATACTTAGTGTGCGTCCCTACAATCACTTGTTGACGCAGCTTATGGTAAAGAGCTACTTAATTTGGGTTTAATCCATTATAGAATATCTATGTTCATCACTTAACTTAGTCCCGCAGTAAGATAAAATTTGACCACAAGCTGCACGTTGTTTTTGGGGAACTATCTGTTAGAGTTCAGACCATAAATTAAATATACAAAGGAAAAATAGAAGCACACAAACCGTGCTCAGTCGAACCCCAATCGAGGATCGATCAAGGATCGTATAAACGAATAGTAGTAAAAGTATGAGAATCGATATCATACCCTTGAAGACATTTGATTTATTTTGTTGCAGATGGAGTTGATGAGTACAAATAAAGTTCGTAAAGCTTCTAAAAAATCCAACATCGAAAGTACGATATTTCTACGTATCACGCGTTGGATAATTGAACAAAAAAATTCTCATCCTCCAAATGGCCCAAGGCCTACAGGTAGCTTGCAAGGAGAGAGCTGACTTTGAACAAGAGAGGGAGCTAAGTGTGAAAAGTCTTCTATATTTTTCTCTCTATAAAACTTGTGGATTATGTTATCACTCATTTCTGTTATAAAGTATTTTGATACTTATTTATGAAAACATGTGAAATAAGCATTTGTATCTCTTCCTTATTCACGTGAAGAGTATATATATATATATATATATATATATATATGGGTTGGTTACCGTGAGAAGGCATTTTTTCGTGAGACTGTGCGAAATGTTACGAAAGTTGCACAAAATGTATAATTGTTTGGCACAAAATCAATAATATTGTAGCACAACATTGTACAATAACTTTATACATTCTGTGCAACATTATCATAGTGTAACAACTGAATACATTTTATGCAATAACTGGATATATTTTGTGCAACAACTGAATACACTTTGTGCAATAATATTCATGTATAAATAAATCATTGCACAAACAGTTAAAGTATTTTGCACAATCGAAAATAGATATGGACCATTGATTTACAATAATCAGGGGCCTAAATTCATTTGCATTTCTCACGAAATATGAGCGTCTCACATGAACTTATATATATATATATATATAGACTTTTTATCTTTCCATCAATCAAGATGTAAAATTTATGAAGATAAGATAAAAGTATATAAAATAAAATACTGCAACTCCCAAGACAATAAAGAATTCGGTTTTAAAAAAGGAGATTCGACCACGTGAAATAAAAATGGACGGTTATATTTAATTTCATGTACCGCACCTTCGTGTGTCTAGTCGAACGGATACACCTTTGTCAATCTCAATGCACTTATATAATTAATTAATTATATTAAATACTATTTCTCTAAGTAATAATTATTTATGAATTAAATTGATTATCCAATAATTAATTAATTCATAGATCGAACTAATTTTCCAATAAATTGAATTAGATATCTAACGTTCAATATTCACAAAGAGAGAATATGCTCAAATTAATCCATCGATTACCCTATTTGCACAACACTGTAAGTTCATCTTAGCCAGCAATGGAAGAAACCAAAGAGTGTGAGTGACACCTAACCAATCTCGCAGCTCATACTGTAACCCGACTTAGAAAGAATGATATGTATCATTCTAATTTTTTTCCATTATGAGTCCGTATATATAAATCCTTCAATGATATATCCCGCTCGAGTTATAGGGTCACGGTAAAGTCAAATCTTTTATCAACTTGACCTTGTGTATGTGTTAGTGCAAATAACAGTCATTGAGCTCTCGTATATCAATACAATTAGCTCATCTGTTTTGGCAAAAGACTTCTGAAACCATTTGCCACTAACCGCATAGGACATTCACCTGCTCACTTATAGGAGAAAGAATCATATCTTGGTATACAGTAGAGACTGCTACTTTCACGTCAAGTTGAATGTCGAGGTTGACCACACCGATAGGTGATTGGATCCAACTAATGTGATAACTAAATGTCACAAACACATATCATACTAAATTCTCAAGTCAAATGTTCACGTATACATATCATAAGCTTATGGTTCGTTTATTGACCATCTTAGAGTGAAATCCATGTGACTGGACCGAGGGGAGTCGTATCTGAGTATACTAATCTCATTAGCATACCCAAGCATATGATATACACGTCTCGACAAAAAATTTAATGCCCGGTTAAGTTTTATCGAATTGCAGACAAGTTAAGAATTAAGTTCTAAACCCTTCCAACACCAGAAAACTTATCTCATAAAGAGTAGAATATTTCTTCTTAATCGCAACGACGTTATGTCTAATTATTATCAAATCAAGATACCAATGACATACAAAAAATTGAGAAATAACAAATGTCTTTTGCTAATACAATAAAAGCTCATATTTGCTAATCAATGCCCCAACTCTCTCATTCTTAGAGTGGCATTTGAGGGCATACTCTAACACTAAACTAATAAGATAGTGGATGTAGTGACATCTATTATGATAACACAACTAAGTTTATGGTGGCATACTCAATCCTAGGCATTTTTTGAGAAACCTTGCGCCATAAAGGTGTCTTAAATCATGATCTCACTATGCTCTTACACAGTCAAATTTGATAGATTTTATCTTTAGGGTGTCAGAATCACCTTGCCAAAGCACTATCTCTTTGCTCATACAGGATTGACATAAATTCCATATTAGTCCAATGTTAAAATATAACAGATTTTTAAACGACGTATGGTTCGATCAAACTCATATCTATGTCCTCGTGAAAGGCTTTTATTCTTAGACAACTCTATGTGGATTACTGTAACATTGCGGCGTTCCTTGATGATGACGGTAATCCATAATCACATGAGACGAATGAGTATATATGACCGAATGACCAAATTTCATGTAACAAAGGTCGCATACATTCTTAGCGAGAGTATTTATCGAACCAAGTGGCATCCCAATAATCTACGAAATCTAAAGCCTAGTAATACCATCTACCACAACTTATGGTGTTACCACATCACCATTTAGGTGACGAATGTCCTCATGACCGGATATCAGTCATTGCAGAGATGTTTGCAGCATGTATGTTATTTTGTCACTCCAGGAACTTGATAAGACACAACAGGGAAAGACTATGACAGTTCCAAGTCATTCTATTCAAACATGATCTTTTGTATCTCCCCATAACATCAAGAATAATGACTCATCAAAGTAACTTATGAGATCGTTTGCCAAGGTAACTTTAAACGGACTCTAATAGAAAGCACATGTCATATTTATCATTTATAACTAACTCATCACAATGCGTTATGATAATGTAATCTGGCACATGAAATTATGAACGATAAAGATTTTTTGATGTTAACTCAAAATGGTTAACAGGATGCATTTCATTACATCGTAACTAATCATTTGAATAATAAAAGTAGAGATAAATATAACATGTTAACCCATGCTACTTAACCATAGCTTATGGTCTCGAGGACCCTATAAAAATGCCACCATGGACCATTGGGACCAGAAGTAAAGAATTGGTTGAACTGGTGATAGACTGTTGGTGTTGCTTAGACCACTAATGCTTTCTTGAGAGTCGAGTCCCTTTAATACCATAAAATTTCATGATCATATATAAACAGGTGATAGGAATCCAAAATCGTTGATTTTTTGGTCAAAAGTGGTCAAAAATGCATCTAAGTAGATGTTGGAATGGTGGAGTGAAGACTTAATTGGTGCGATTCACCACATTCCAGGTCTTCATGTAGCGACCACTTTTCAAAATGTCATTTAAAATGATTTCAAGGGAGATTAAATATCCTTAAGAAAAATACTAGAATAATTGCAGCGGAAAATGAAATAAGGTCAACCATTTCGCAAGTGAATATAAAATAAATTCTCAACATTTCAAATCATCCATAATATCCAACCATGACATTGAAGCCAAAGTTTTCAAATTTTAAATAAATGAAATAATTTAAAAAGTAGATAAATATTATTATCACGCCACGCCTTTGCCCGCCACGCCAGACTCCTCAACCTGAAAGGTTTAAATAATGGGGTGAGCTTTCAACTCGCTCAGTGAGGAGGGAACGCTTTGTTAAATTTAAATACATACATGTTGCCAAGTAGATATGACGTGCCTGAACCTGGTGATTGCCCGAGGACCATTAATATGCGAACTTTGTGCATAGTGGTAACTACTCATTGGAGGCTACAACGTAAATAATATGCAAACTTTGAGCACAATATGCCTACTACTTATTGGAGGCTACAACGTAAATAATATGCAAACTTTGAGCACATTATGCCTACTAATCATTGGAGGCTACAACGTAAATAATATGCAAACTTTAAGCATATAAATATGTGGCAAGAAACAAGCATATATACAAGTAACATCATGTATTAAATAAAACAAGCGTAAAATCCCCACCTCGAAATACGATGATGATCCTTGAAAATTGAGATGCAAATGCAGTTCAATTCCTAGGCTCCAAGTCCTCGTCTCCTAAAATAACAATTAAATTTTAACATTAATATAGTGTCCAAAATAAATTAATATAAATTATT
Organism: Orobanche coerulescens; assembly: GCA_033398695.1. Classification (NCBI taxonomy): domain Eukaryota; kingdom Viridiplantae; phylum Streptophyta; class Magnoliopsida; order Lamiales; family Orobanchaceae; genus Orobanche; species Orobanche coerulescens. The sequence continues at coordinate 21,441,400 of CM065817.1, forward strand.
GAATTTATATATTGAGCAAAAGAGATCTGATTTTTAAAATATTGAAAACTGGCTGGAGTAAAATTAAAGGATTGAGAAAACTTAGGGATTGAAATTGAATACAGTGAAAAGTTGATTTGGGGTCAAATCAAAAGGTCTGTAACATAGGGGACTCAATTAAAAAACCCTAAAAGAGTTGGGTATAAAAACCCCTGCCCTAGGAAGTCAGCCGTATTATCTTCACTTCTCTCGACCGACACACTCTCTCTCTCTCTCTCTCTCTCTCTCTCTCTCTCTCTACCATTCTCCCTTTCTCACTTTCTCTACAAACACACACACACAAACCTGAGGAAATCGACACACACTACAAATTAAACACACATGGTGAGCCGTGGCAACTACTGGTTTTGAAGGCTCACGGCAGTCACGACAGAAATAAGGGCCGCAACATCGGATGCAGCGTGCGGTGCACGGCGGTTTGATAATTTCAGGCCAATGATTTGAGCCGCGGAGGTAAGGGTTTAGATTTGAGTTTGGTGTTACGGACTTCGACTGGTTGGAACTGAGCTCAAATAACCGAGTAGAATTAAAAGCCTAGGCAGACGACTGATTCGGGTGAGTTTTTGTTGATGTTAATGATTTCTGAACTTCCTGGTGCCAAAGGGGGCAAATTTTGAGTTGTAATACAAATGATATTTTTTTGGTTCAAAAATCTCACCGTAATTATGTCGACTGTTCCAGATACTGAATTAAAGTTGAGGCTATAAAACTGAGGTTTACCAATTGACAAGATGGAGTTTCGATTCAGGCCGATTGAACGGTCGGAGTTCGGAACTGTATTCGGTAAAACTCAATTTCGGGTGTCCAGACACGATGATTAACAATAAGTTTTGGGGCTGGACATCTATTACGACTCGCCATGAGATAGACTAAGAACTTTTGGTTTAAGCGAGATGGTGAGAACTTCAGATTTTACAAGTTCGAATCGATAGAACACGCTGAAGAACAAGGGAAAGCAAATCATGTTACCTCGTCGGGGGAAAATCGAGGTGGCAGAGCATGAACAGTTGGGCTGGGAGAAATTTCTTGAGATATCTGATGAAAGCCGGGTTGTAAACACTTTCTGCCGTGAGTTTGTGTTCTGCAGATTGGTTTTTGGCTGAAAAACTTCTGTCGATTTTTTTTTTGTAAGCAGTGTATGGTAAAAATTATGCTGAGTATAGTATGTGGTATTTATACAGTAGAGATTAGGTTTAGGGTAGTAGTAGAGTTTTGATCTAGGTAGATCCAAATATAATATTAATTATATATTAATTATATAATTATTTTAAATTTTTAATTAATCAGTTTAGTAATTTCAGATTTAATTAATTAAAGTGCTTTAATTAATTTTTATTAATAACCTATTAATTTATGATATTAATAATAATGGAAAATTAAATTGATAGATTAATAATAATAATAGGTTCTTGATATCACATTTAGAATGATCAAGTAAAATCGATCTAGGCTAATAATACGAGAACTTGGACTCGAGCCTGAGCGTAAACTACAATCATGATATGTGAATAAGGAAAAATTGGACCTTATTTAATAAATGGAATAAAATTCGTAAATAAATTGTTGGACATTTAAATTATTCATATGCTTTTTATAAATTATAAAATAAATGCATGCTAGAAAATCGGGGTGTTACACTTCAAATGATTTATGTGCAGGTAGCCTTAAATGTTAGAAAATTAAAATTTAACTTCAAACAATAGATCTAAAACTGTTCGAACCGGACTTTACAATGATTGATCCGCACGCTTGAAAAATTGAAAATTCAAGTTTTTTACAATTATTCAAACATTAACAAGAAACCTCATACACAAATGTCATGACTCGTACAACCATTTAAATATCATCATAGTATCATAAGCCATCCAATCTAATATACTATTACTTTTGTTTACTATTAGTCGCTTATGTGGTTACTTGAAATCTAGACCTGGCAAAAGTGGCCCATCGGCCACTTCAAATTTCACCCATTGAATAAATGGCCAGCTTTATTTTTTAACATAGAAACTTGGCCTTTTCATCACTGCATTTTGCCAAATTAAGGCCCAGCCACTGGCCTGTAGCCATGAAAAATTTAATAACTAATAAATATTAATTAATTAGGCTAAAGTTAATAGGTATAACCTTACACCGTAACTTATTTCAATTTAAATTTGATTTTGTTTAGATTTTTGTATTGATATTTTGCTATCGAATACAGATAATGGACAAAGTGATGAAATTACTTTCCAATCTGCATTGGTTGTAGTGCAAGAATCTAACAGTTTTAATAGTATTGAAATGGATGTTTGAACTTTTAAAATAGTTGAAAATATATTTCTATCATATTATTGATTACTTTTAATATATTTTGGTTAATTAAGTTGGGCAAGAAAAAATATGTAGCCCATGGGTTGAAATTTAGCAGCGTAGGTAATGGGCCTCAATATTTAAGTAAAAATTCTGGCCTTTGGCGTACTAATTTGACATGAGTTGGTAGCTCAGTAGGTTTGGGTGGCCGCTTGCTGTATATTGAAATCTGTGATTCAATCCATATTGCAATTATAACAATTCAATCTTAAATAGTAAATATCAACAAATGATTATGTGTAAATATATATATATATATATATAAAATTATCCACAATTATGATCGTCAACTTTCATTGTTTATTATTGTAAAAAGTAACGATATACAAATACAAATTTCAGGTAAATGAACTACTACTTATACAACGTATAGCTGGCGTGCAAATTTAAAGAAACTAATGAACAAGAATAACTAGTATCTAAATATAATATTTAGTTTAACTTGCCCACTACTTGCAAGTAGCCATATATTGCAATATTAAACAACTCAATATTCAACAACAAATTGTATCCATATAATAATATTCTTAGGGGATCAAAGTACACTAATAATTTGAAGGCCATGTTAAGTCTTAATAAATGGGCTTGAGTTAACTTTTCAATTTTTTTTTTCCTCAGCTTCACGTATCCATATTCATGGTTTCCAAGTCTTAGGAGGTATAGTATAAAGGAAAGGAAAAATTCTACAAAAAATACTATATTTTGTATTTTTTTTCGGATTAACCACAGAAAGAATTATTTTCTATGTCAATCACTGAAAGTTTATTTTTATCTTAAAAAAACCACCCTAATCGGGAATAAGAGGTTTTCAAGGTTACAAAGCTGATTGGTATTTTTTTATTAAAAATAATAATTGTATGGCATTTTTTATTAAAAATAATAACTACACGGCATTTTTACTTAAAAATTGCTAATTAAGTGGCCTTTAGGCCAACTTTCATGGAAACCACTATAATTTGGATTGATCATTCCATATATATTTGAATTAAATGAACAATATATTGTAACAATTATAAAATCGTCCATCGTTCTATGAATAATCAAACGATGATATCAAGGTCAAATTTTATAAATCATTTCTTGCTTCGATTCGCTTCCATATTACAAAATCGGTTCTGAGCGGCTTTTGGATTTTGAGAGTTTTAAAAGAAAGACGAACGTAGTGTGTGGGGTTCTAGGGATTTTCAAACGTAAATCCACTTAATTATTATTTTTGGCCTAAGAGCCACTTAATTAACAATATCTTTGACTAAAAATTCCACGTTATTATTATTTATATGAGAAAAACCATATCAGTTTTTTTTAATCTGGAAAACTTGTGATACCCGGTAAGAGTGGTTTTTTTAAAAATAATAACAAACTTTCAGTGTTTAATATAGAAAAATATTCTTTCAGTGGTTAATCCGAAAAATTACAAAGTATAGTGATTTTTACGGAATTTTTGCCCAATACTTTCAGTTTTCGGTAGTGATAGGAACGTGGATGAGCAAGAAAATTTTACAACTGTTAGTCAGTATGCTACATTAGTCAAATAGACATACAATGATTGTAATACCAAAAGATAGATCGTTTCAATTTAAATGGGAAAAAAACTAAAATTTTTACAAGCGTAATTTGTTATGCAACTTAGGTGTGGATAAATACTTATATATTACTGGTAAAATGCTACGTCCCTCCGTCCTAGAATTGACTGCCCGTTTGATTTTTTTTGATCAAACTAACAAGACCATAATTATTTGTAATATTGCAATCATAAAATTATAAAAATCATAATATTTTAAAAAATACATTTTATGATAAATCTATTTCTAATAATATCACATCATAATTAAATATATATTTTCATAAATTTATCGTCAAAATTTAAAAAAATTGACCAGAAAAAAGTCAAATGGACAGTAAATACTGGGACGGATGGAGTATTAATATATTACTGATGCGAACAAACACGGTTAGAAAATATTAGGTTAAAATGCATTGATAAATATAATTAAATCAGATTTATTATTATTATTATTATTATTATTATTATTATTCTAAAACAATTGAACGAGACAAGAGAAAAATATGAGGCCAGCCAAATAAAAAGAAACACGAATGGAAGCGTCGGAAGAGGTAATATGGTATTGCTATCTAATTATATTTTTAATAATAATCAAAGCAAAGAAAAAAAAGAGAATTTGCTTACAAAAAAAAACAAGTACAAAGGGAAGTAGGAAAATATCAAAAATTGATTAAGCTGCGATTTAGATATGGGCAGTAGCGGAACTAGAATTTCATAAAAGTTGAGGCTAAAAAAATTTATAACTAAATTTGAAGGTTAGGCGGAGCTTAAAATAAAATTTCTACTGATTTTTAAACAAAAGCCAGGACTTGTAAAATACTCTCTATTGATTTTTGAAGGTTAGCCGAGACTTCAGATTATGCTGACCCCCATTGATTCCGCCGCTGGGTATGGGATGTGTGGAGAAGGGAAATGGATGACAAAGTATTTTCACCGTCATATGTGGCTTAAAGAATTTAGTCAAATCATTGCACAAAATAGATACTCCCTCCGTCCACAAAATAAATTTCTATTTTGATATTTTTTGATTAAAATTTAAAAATTTTGATCGTTAATTAATGTAAGTACTATTCTTGATTTTACTTGATAGAATAATGTTTGTCTTGATAGATGCATATTCTTAATTCTACTTGATAGAATCAACAACAACATTATCCCAATGCCTCAACGGCTCCCGCAAAAAGCGGGGTAAGGGGGGATCGGATGTACGCAGCCTTACCCCTGTCTTAACACAGAGAGGCTGTTTTCTGGATGATTCAAAATGAAAATTGCATCAAGAATTGCATGGAATGACTAGTACTTTATGAGAAAAAAAAGTGCAGCCACTTTAGTGCGTCATTTTGTTTTATTCCATTATAGTACAAAATAAAAGAATAAGAAGTCTTTGTCTCCATTGGAACAATGAAAAATTTTGGGCAGTTTGGGTTGCTACTTGATAGAATAATGTGTCTTAATGTGTAAGATCTTGGGCTGTTTGGGTTGTGATGACCTTGGGCCTTAGGGTCCGGAGTTGTCGTCCTCGTAGGCCTTGTCTGATTTCAGAAATAGAGTGGCTGAGACTGGGTCTGACCGGCCCGGACCGACTCGGTCCGGAATGGACCGGATTATAAATGGTCAGACTTTATCTACTCGAAGCTCGGACCTGTTCGGAACCGGGCCAACCCGGTCCGGACTCGGTAAAACCGGGTCGGTCCGGGCTGGCCCGGTTCTAGCCCGATTTTGTAAAAAAGAAAAATTTGCATATTAAGTGTCCTTTTATTACATATAAAATGCTTTCTTCTTTACATACTCCCATAAAATACAATTATCAATCATAATATCTTCATTTAGTCACCAAACTCCCAAGTTCAATAATATTTTAGTATAAATAAACTTAATTAGAATAATGTGCAATCATAATCGAGCCATTAATCATCATTATTTTATCACCACCGAGGGTAAACTACAATAAAAAATATATTTTTTATGTATTTTTATTTTTACCGGGTCGTTCCGGGCTGGACCCGAATTTACCGGGTTTTGACCCGGTCTGGCCCGGAACTCGGATTTAGACAAAATGCAGACTCGAGACCCGAACCTAATTAACAGGTCCGGTTCGGGTCCAGTCGGGTAAAAACCAGGTCCGGACCACTTGTGCTCAGCCCTTAAAGCATGATTCGTGCGTAAAAGCTGTTGTGTTGGACTTAGGGGGGTGGCAGTCATGATCCCATGTCTCCCCCATGCCTCACCACCCACCAATAATATCCTGTCACCTCATTCCATGCCTCTCTCATGCCTCACCATACTTTTTTAGTGGCAACCATGATTCCATGCCTCACCGAAATTTTAGTATTCATCTCATATCGTAGTTTCCGGATCGAACTGTCCGGTCCGGTCTTATTTTTGTATTTGTAAAATATTTATCTAAATAGTTATTTAAAATTCAGACCGAACTATTTGCAAACGTTCGGTCCGAAATACCGAGCCGAATCAAATGTCGAAACAGAAAAATATGCTTCGAACTCGAATCAAGCCTTTTTTTACATTAAAAAATTAGGAGTTCAATCGCAATAATTTTTAAAATAGAGGGACAAGAAATACAAGTTTAACCTCGGGGGACAAAATACCAGAATTTGCCAAACTAGGGGGACAAAAGATGTAATTTAGCCCATTTTGATCATTAGATTTGTGAAAAAATACATTAAATTATGTTAGAGCATTGTTATATATAGATTGTTAATACAATATATTCATATTATAATTTGTGATTTTTATAAATATATGATTATAGAAATCATGGTCAAAGTATTGTAATAGATTGTTAATACAATATATTTTCAAAATATTATAATTTTGCAATATCTATAAATATAAAATTATAAAATTATGGTCAAAGTATTGGTTTAGAGATCGTAAAAAACTAAATGAGAACAAGTTATGTGGTAAAAAAATTAAATGAGAAGAAATTATGCGGACAAAGACGAAGGAAGTAAAGGTTATTGGATATCGACGGGTCTCACTAAGGTTTCGATTTCAAATCACCATGGTGGGTTGAAACAGTAAAATACTATAAGAATCTTGAGAGGGAGAGAGAGAGAGAGAGCTATGTTTAGTTTCAGTCCCTATTGATGGTCTAAGCCAAACACATGTCGCGAGTGGAATATCGTACTATCCTTAAGGATCGCCTTATGATTACATTATTTCCGGTCGATGAGATATGCCCAATTTGTCACAAGGCATGCTTGGACTCCTTTGGGGAGCATGTAGTGCATTGTAAAGAGCTCCTCGGTTTCAAGTACCGACACGATCTAGTTAGGGATGTTCTTTTTAACGTGCTTAAGCGAGACAGGGTTTTCGCTAAGAAAGAAGCGCTCGTGCACTTCTTGACCGGTCCTTTGGAAGGAAGATCAACACTTAGATCGGCATATATTTTGATTTTTGGATGGGTAGGCGGGAAACATGCATGCGTGGACCTTACAGGGGTTTCCCCTCTAGTGGGCCTAGGGAGTGAGGGTTTCACTGTAGGACAGGCGCTTTAAAAACTGCCTCAGGCAAAATGACGAAACATGAGAAAACATGCATTGATAATCAGCACGTGTTTATACCATTTGCATTTGATACCTTTGGTTTCCTAGCGCCAGATGCGGTGGAGCTCCTCAAGAGAGTCTAACGGGTCATGCACTCTAATGTGGTGACCCCCAGATCCATGTGGTGACCCTATGTTCGTCATGGAAGTGAATACATCACCATAATGGGACCACTTTACTTTAGAGTTTAGACAACCATCGCTGGTACGCTCATGCAGAACCGTTTAGTCAACTACGCCCTGCGTCCAACAGTTCATCTGACCGCTTGTTCAACACAAGCAATTTTGATGAATCCATACGATACGGTGCTCTTGGCACTAGTACCTCATTAGGACCTCGCTCAAGAGCGAACTCAACCTCATATTATGGTGATAGCATTGGCAACTCATCCGGAAATACATCTAAGATCTTGCTCACAGCTGGTATCAAATATAGTTAAGTTCTGCTACTCTCGAGCCTTGTCACGTAGCATCCGTAGCTATTACAGCTTCGCCTCAACAATATCATCGCTTCCGTAGCTCGTATCATCTCCCCAAAAGTACTTGGTTCTATTCCGATGATTCATGATGTTCGTACAGTTCAACTAGTCTCCATCGTGGATTAAATCCTCGCCCAGCACATCAACATCGGTAGAATTCAGAAATCAATCTCTTTCCCAGATACGTACAGGACAATCGTGAATCCCATGACTCCCAACAATCTGATCTCTACCTGACATGCCTATAATGAAGGGCCACCAAGAGAATATGTCGTCGAGGTTTCTTGACGCACATACGACAAATGTATCAAAGAATGGGTGATATAATAACAAAAGCTGATTCTAGTTAAAGATTTCAATCAAGTACAAAGAAAGGAACTTGCTTCTCAAGAAATATAGAGGAGAAAAATGATTAAAGCACCAAAAAGAGAATCATCCGCAACGGGTTGGATTGTTAATATGTCGCATCATTGAAGCGACGAGATCACAAAGCTCTAATTTAGAACTCATTTTTCTAGTCATTACACATCAACAATGTCGCACGTACATAATCCGTGCTCAACCATTCACGTGACCCTCTTACACGTTGTAGCTATGATGCCTCTCTTACTCCCGGTACATGGGCTCGTATATTTATTTTTCAAAAAGAAACTTTTTACATTCACATATTATGTTTATACGTATATACTCCCTTCGAGGAGTTCTTAGTGCATAAAGCAATTCTCTATTTTAACTCCAAAAACATTCGATTTGAAAAAGTACAAAAATTCAGCGTCTATCATCGAGAAGTGCCAACATCTTCTCAAAGCAATGTCATTTCTTAATTCTCGTCGTTTCTAAAAGAACTTAAAAGATACGTGTCATCAAAATCATGCAAGATAACTTAATCCGCAAGACAAATCTGCACGTCATACATCCAAATCCGAAATCCAAAATTAAGTCTACAGGCTTTCATAAGGATATTTAGATCAAAATATCGAAATTAAATTTCTTTATAAAATGGCATGCTTGATTTTTTTCAAAGGTTTTGAAAACTTCTGCTATTATTTTAAAAGAAAGTGGTATTAACATGAGTTATAAAATATCATACTCTCATTCGAATAAATACATGAGCCTAAGTACTACTGAGCATTTCAACCCGACAGTGACTTCGCCATCTCGAAGGATTATGTCTTATCTCATTGAGGTCTAGAATCTCTAGTCTAACGAGTAGAATCTCGCAGGTATTGAATTCGAATAAAAAATCAACACGATTTATTGTTCTCAAGGAATTTTACTCTTGGTAACCATCACCATACGCTACTATACACAAAATCCACAAACGTATATGGAAAAGAAAAATAATGAACATAGTTTGAATGAGATCAAAGTACAAACAGGTTACCCTAGTTCCTTGCAGGACGCAAACATGATCCGAATAAAACCAATGGTCATGATTCCATTTAAATACAATTCGCAAGAGGGTTTCTTATCTCAATACAAAGTTCAGACAAGTTCAGAAAAGAGACTAAAATGGGTTTATAAAAGAAATTAAGGATTAGAGAGACTTACAACGCAGGTTGCACGAGACGATGGTAGTCAGTGATATTTCTCAACACAAACAACAACCGACAACACGAAACGACAAAACAGACCCAATTACCGACGACCTAGGAATTCAGAAACCTAGATTGTGATAACATATTCTCTAACAACCCCGTCTCGGGTCAGAACTATTACAGCGTCATGAATCCATTTCGGGAATCCACAAGGCAAGACCTATTTAACATACATACACACACACAACGACCAATCAGGTCGAACATAAAACCAATACAACTCACATCAACCGGAATGGTGTAACACCCCCGAGATATTCGAAGTATATTACAGCGCCGTGGACCCCTACACGGGACCCACTAGGATAAAATAAGAAAACACCACTCGACTAACCATTTCAGTTAGCGAGGACACACATTTAAATGACACAACATATAAAGATACGCCCGGAGCAACCGGCGTAATAAACGTCAACCAACAATATAGCAATTTGAGTTAATACAAAACGAAGTTCGAAGTGAAAAGCCTAAGTACTCGCGAGTACAATCTATAAGTTTATAAATGTGGAAAATAACCATATCGAAATAGACAAGATAAATAAGAAGACCCAAATGCACATGTCAACGACCCTGGCCAACATCCTCGTACTGTCTCCGCGCCCGCTCGTCCGGCAAAACATAATCTGAAATCCATAACAAGAATTTCCCCAAAACGGGTCCCCAAAGGGGTTAGCAATTACGCTAGAACAAGTAATCAAGGCAAACCATTCGCTTACACGTTTCATAGTACAATGCACCAAATCATTTCAAAAACCAAAACCAGACATGTCTTCTGGAAACAAACAGTCAATCACATTTGCCTAGGACCGGGACGAAGCCACAAATCCCACTCGAGGCCTCTAAGGACCCTCCCGAGCTGGCCATATCATAAAACAAATCACGCACATGCATCGCCTAGGACTGGGACGAAGCCACAAATCCCACTCGAGGCCTCTAAGGACCCTCCCGAGCTGGCTAGCTAAACAAACTAATGAATCCACGGCACAAACCATTGGATTCCCTCCGTGATCCCTTCGGACCCTCCCGAGGTGAGCAAATCACACACAAAATACATTACCATTTCACGTTAAGCATAAAGGTTTCCGAAAATACTTGCCTTGAATAATTGATGATGCAACGAATGGAAAGGAAAATCACCGACGAACGTTAGGAACCAACGGAACCGAACCTAACGATTCGAAGAACATAATCACAACCAACTCTAGACGAATACGGAAATGGATTACACCCGAAAACCCGCCTACGATTCATGTATGTTCGTATAAAAATAACAACGAGGGCGGACCACAACCAAACCCTCTCAATTTCGCAAAACCAAGAAAATATACCATGAATCCATAGGAAAACTAATGATATCAACAAGATTAATCATATTCATCACGGATTAATCAACAAAACGGGACGAATCGGACGAAAATCCCAAAACCCCCAAATTATCCAAAAGTAGGGTTCTAAGAGATTTACCTTGGATTAGGATGAAAGATTCGCGTTGATGTTGTTATTTTACACCAAGAACTCAAAGAAGATGATGGCTGAGATGATTGGAGGAAGAAATCGCCAAGAAAATCGCCCAAAATCGCATCGGCCGCAGAGAGGGGGAAGAAGTGAGAAAGAGACATACATCTGGGTCAACTCCCTGGTTTATATAGCCAGGGAGTGTTAGCGCGCGCTAACACCCAGAAGTTAGCGTGCGCTAACGGGACAAAACTCCAGTCCAGAAGTTAACGTCCCAGTCCAGTAACCAGATTTCTGGGCCGTTAGCGTGCGCCACCCGAAACGTAGCGTGCGCTAATAGCCTCTTGGTAGCGCGCGCTATCGGCCATAGCGTGCGCTACTTGGACATCAGCCGAGTCCAGAAGTGAACTGCCCAGTACTCACCTGACCCCGTTAGCGCGCGCTAACGGCCAAACGTAGCGTGCGCTAAGAGCGTATCGGTAGCGCGCGCTATCGGCCATAGCGTGCGCTACCTGGGCACTTGACCTAGTCCAGTAGCAAACTGTCTAGTACTGGATAGACTCGCTAGTGCGCGCTACAAAAAAAGCATAGCGTGCGCTACTGAAGGATGATTAGCGCGCACTATAAAGTAACATTAGCGCGCGTTAGGCGCAGGGTAACAACGGTCTGAAATACTGAAACACGAAAGAAGCATCAAACGTAACAACACAATACGTATGATAACATACAATGGATCTACGGCAACCCCGAAACGGCGGTTCCGCACAACAATTATGAGAATCAGATCAATAGATGATGGAAGAAATACACTGAATGATACACGAGGGTCGCTACAAATGAGAAATACACCGAAAAATGAAAATACCGGGAAAAGAAAAAATGCGTATATTACATTCTACCCCTCTAGAAATAAGTTTCGTCCCGAAACTTAAGAAACAAACAACTCAGGGTACTTAGCACGCATGCTATCCTCGGTTTCCCAAGTTGCCTCCTCGACCCCTTGTCTCGACCACTGCACCTTGACTAAAGGGATGGTCTTATGCCTCAGTCGTTTCTCGTAATGCTCCAAAATCTTCAAAGGACGCTCCTCAAAAGTTATATCCTCGGCGACATCAATCTCACCATAATCGATGACGTGGCTAGGATCCGAGACATATTTCCTCAGCTGGAAAACATGAAAAATGCTATGAACATGACACAGGGCCGGGGGTAATGCCAAACGGTATGCCAACCCACCGACTCGCTCGAGAATCTAGAAGGGCCCAATAAATCTCGAACTCAACTTCCGCTTTTTCCCGAAATGGAAAACTCCCCTCCTCGGCGACGCCTTTAGCATAACGTGGTCTCCCACCTCGAATTCCAAAGGTCGACGACGGACATCGGCATATGACTTCTGTAGACTCTGGACAGTCAACATCTGTTCCCTATTTAATTCTATCTTCCGCCTCATCTCTAAAGCGATATCCGGCTCGGTCCCGACTAAATCGGATGCCTAATTCCAACAAATCGGTGATCGACAACGCCGCCCATAAAATGCCTCATACGGTGCCATCCGAATCGACGCGTGCCAACTATTGTTGTACGTGAATTCGATCAATGGCAAATGCTTCTCCCAGTCATTGCTCCAATCGAGCATACAAGCACGCAACATATCCTTGAATGTCTGGATGGTGCGTTCCGACTGTCCATCTGACTGAGGATGAAAAGAGGTACTCAAATGCAAACGAGTACCCAACGCCTTATGCACCGCCTGCCAAAAATGCGATACAAGACGGCCATCATGATCCGAAACAATATACTTCGGAGTACCGTGAAGCCTCACAATCTGCGCGATAAACACACGAGCCAACTTCTCCGGGCCCCAAGTGTCCTTGATGCCCAGAAAATGTGCCGACTTGGTCAGACGGTCAACAATCACCCATACCATATTCATGCCCGACCTCGATCTCGGCAAACTCGTAATGAAATCCATCGATATGTCTTCCCATTTCCATTCCGGAACAGAAAGTGGCTGCAATAACCCGGCCGGTCGCTAATGCTCGATTTTGACCTGCTGAAAAGTCAAACATCTCGCTACAAACTGTGCGACCTCCTCCTTCATATCATTCCACCAGAAATTCCTTCTCAGGTCCTTGTACATCTTACTAGAACCAGGATGAACGGAGTAAGGTGTAGCATGGGCCTCACGCAAAATACTCTATCTCAACTCTGAGTCGTTCGGTACACAAAGCCGACTCTGGAATCTCAAAACACCATCCTCGTGAATCACGAACCCAGGAGACTTTTCCCTAAGAACGTTCTCTCGGATTTGAGTAATCATCGGATCCTCCAACTGCTTCAGCTTAATTTCGTCGATCAAAGACGACGAAATTTCTAAAGCACAAAGTTGCCCGACAGTTCCAGGCAACAAAACCTCAACATCTAACTCGATCAAAACTCATAGAAGCTCAGACTGAGACGTAAGGATCTCAAGCATTCTCAACGCAACCGGTTTCCGACTCAAGGCGTCGGCTACGACGTTCGCCTTGCCCGGATGATAAAGGATTTCGAGGTCATAATCCTTAATCAGCTCTAACCACCTCCCCTGCATCATATTCAACTCCCGCTGAGTAAATATGTATTTCAGACTTTTATGATCGGTAAAAATCTGACATGTAGAGCCGAAAAGATAATGACGCCAAATCTTGAGCGCAAAAACAACTGCCGCTAACTCCAAATCATGAATAGGGTAGTTAAGCTCATACGGCCTCAATTGTCTCGATGCATATGCAATGGTCTTGCCGTGCTGCATCAATACGCACCCAAGACCCTGACCCGAAGCATCACTATAAACAGCAAAACCCCCATTGCCACACGACAACGCTAAAATCGGGGCTGAAGTTAAACGCCTCTTCAGCTCCTCAAAACTCGACTGTCTCTCATCATTCCAGACGAACTTCTCGGATTTCTGGAGCAACTGTGTAAGTGGCCGGGCCAAGTTTCGAGAAGCCCTCGACGAACCTACGGTAGTAGCCGGCCAAACCCAAGAAACTACGGATCTCTTTCACATTCTTGGGCGGCGCCCAATCCAACACTGCCTCAATCTTTTGCGGATCTACACGAACCCCCTCGGCTGAAATCACGTGACCTAAAAACATCACTTCCTTCAGCCAGAACTCACATTTCGAGAACTTCGCATAGAGTTGCTCGGTCCTCAAAATGTCTAACACTACCCGCAAATGATGGGCATGCTCTTCCTCGTTCCTCGAATAAATAAGAATATCGTCAATGAAGATGATGACACACTTATCCAAATACTCGATAAATACTTTGTTCATCAACTGCATGAACACCGCCGGTGCATTAGTTAACCTGAAAGGCATAACTACAAACTCATAATGTCCGTATCTCGTCCGAAAAGCTGTTTTCGGCACGTCGGACTCCCTCACCCGGAGCTGATAGTACCCCGATCTCAAATCAATCTTCGAGAATACCGCAGTTCCCTGCAACTGATCGAACAAGTCATCAATCCTTGGCAAAGGATATTTGTTCTTGATAGTCACCTTGTTTAGTTCGCGATAGTCGATACACAAACGCAGTGAACCATCCTTCTTCCGCACAAACAGGACCGGTGTGCCCCAAGGCGAGGCGCTCGGTCGAACATACCCCGACTCAAGAAGCTCACTCAACTGCTTCTTAAACTCAGACATCTCTGATGGTGCCATGCGATACGGCGCCTTCGAAATCGGAGCCGCGCCCGGGTCTAACTCTATAGCAAACTCGACCTCACGATCCGGTGGCAATCCCGGTAACTCGTCAGAAAATACATCAGGAAACTCACCAACAATTGGGATCGACGAAAGCTTGACTCCACCATCCTCTGCCTTCAAGGCATAGCACCAATAACCAGTACACCCCTTTCGCAGGAGCCTCATCGCCTTCAAGGCGTTAATAACGAACTTCTGGTTTCCCCTCTTTCGCCCCGCGAAAGAGTGCTCGGTGCCGTCCTCGGCTAACATAGTGATGATTCTCGTGCGGTAGTTCATGATTGCGCCATGCCACTCGAGCCAATCATCCCTAAGAATCAAATCCTCACCCTCAATATTAACGACAATAAGATTAGAGAGCCAAGCTCTCTCACAAATAAACACAGAGCAGTCTCGGATCTCTTGATCGCCAACGATCCTATCACTGCTAGGAAGTTTAACGATGAAAGACTCGCAAGGCGACAAATAGTCGAGACTCGAACGGCGCACACACTCCAGCAATATGATCGAATGTGTAGCACCAGAATCGAAAAGCACACTGACAGGATGAGAATAGATATGAACGGTACCTGTCGCCACAGTGGCTGCTGGATCATCGGCCCTCCTCATCTCATAGATACGCAGCTGGGCAGAGCCGACACTGGAAGCTCCTCCTCTAGCGGGATGACCCCGACCTCTACCTCGACCGGCACTCGAAGGAGGCTGCGGAGCAAATGAGCCCTGTATCACACTCAGCTCTCTAAGTACTGGAAAAGAATCGCGGGACTCGCTGACTTGATCACAAAAGAGGGCCTTGTGGCCCGACTGACCACAAGTATGACAAGTCAACTTCGGGCGAGAGCATTGCCGGTTCCTATGGCCCGAATGGCCACAGTTGAAGCATGTGGGCTCACGAACGGAGGTTCCGGCGGCACCTCAAAAGATCCCAGAGAAACGAGCCGAACCGCCCGTAGAAATATTCGCAGCTTGAGATTTCTGCTAGCCTCCGCCCTTGGGACCAGAAAAAATTCCGACTGATTTCTGCTTCTTGCTCTCACGAGCCACATCACTAGCCGTCACCGACATATCGTAAGCAAGAGCTCTACTCTGATAATCCTTCAATGTAGTGCAGACGAGCCCAGACATATAGTCCCGAATTGACAGTTTCATTCGCCTGGAAAAATGGAAAATTTTGTCGCTCTCCTCGACAACTTGGGTCTTCACATAGCCCAACTCCTTGTTAAAATCGGCAATAGCTTGGGATACAGGAATATCCCGTGGTTGAGAATCAAAGAAGGCATGGACTCGAGCCTGTCTAACCGGCCACGGGCAATATTCAGTCTCCATCAATTCCTGAGATTCGGCCCACGAAGCAACATGATCTTTGGGCCCAACGGCCTCTCACCAATCCGTAGCGTCCCCAGTGAGAAAGTAATGGGCAATAGGGACCTTACGGTCATCGGGACAGTTGGTGGCAACGAAGACTTTAGACATCTCCTTGATCCACCCCTCCCAGCCGATCGGGTCTGATGCTCCCGAAAATTGAGGAGGATGCATCTTGATGACATCTTGGAGCCAACGGTCTGCTCCGCCCCGATTAGCATGAGCCGGATCCGGGTTCTGAACCACCTGAGCTATCGCCGCCATTTGGTTAACCATTTGCTGCATAACGGCTGCAATACCAAGGTCTGCGCGCTCCTGAGAAGAAGCATGATTGTGACGGTCACCGGTACTGCCAGCTCCCGAAGAATGCGACGTGGCTGCCCCACGTCCTCGGCCGCGTCCATGGCCACGACCATGACCACGACCACGACCCCTTCCAGCATCCATGCTGGTGTTAAGAGGTGGCAAAAAGCAACTCGATGATAAGTAAAAGAGGGAAAATAACCACAGTTCAAGAAACAGAAATACGGTACGAGAAAACAAAGAACCGAGTAAGAAAACTTACGAACACTGGAAGTACTGAGATGCCGGCAGCGGTGTGACAATGTGCAAAACAAAACACAACTAGACCCAAATAACCGACAAGCCTAGGTATCCATAAATTTAGTGCTCTGATACCATTTTCGGTAACACTCCCGAGATATTCGAAGTATATTACAGCGTCGTGGACCCCTACACGGGACCCACCAGGCTAAAATAAGAAAACACTACTCGACTAACCATTTCAGTTAGCGAAGGGACACATTTAAATAACACAACATATAAAGATACGCCCGGAGCAACCGACGTAATAAACGTCAACCGACAATATAGCAATTTGAGTTAATAAAAAACGAAGTTCGAAGTGAAAAGCCTAAGTACTCGCGAGTACAATCTATAAGTTTATAAATGTGGGAAACAACCATATCGAAATAGATAAGAGAAATAAGAAGACCCAAATGCACATGTCAACGACCCTGGCCAACATCCTCGTACTGTCTCAGCGCACGCTCGTCCGGCAAAACATAACCTGAAATCCATAACAAGAATTTCCCCAAAACGGGTCCCCAAAGGGTTAGCAATTACGCTAGTACAAGTAATCAAGGCAAACCATTCGCTTACACGTTTCATAGTACAATGCACCAAATCATTTCAAAAACCAAAATCAGACATGACTTTTCCGGAAACAAACAGTCAATCACATTTGCCTAGGACCAGGACGAAGCCACAAATCCCACTCGAGGCCTCTAAGGACCCTCCCGAGCTGGCCATATCATAAAACAAATCACGCACATGCATCGCCTAGGACCGGAACGAAGCCACAAATCCCACTCGAGGCCTCTAAGGACCCTCCCGAGCTGGCTAGCTAAACAAACTCATGAATCTAGGGCACAAACCATTGGACTCCCTCCGTGATCCCGTCGGACCCTCTCGAGGTGAGCAAATCACACACAAAATACATTACCATTTCACGTTAAGCATAAAGGTTTCCGAAAATACTTGCCTTGAATAATTAATGACGCAACGAACGGAAAGAAAAATCACCGACGAACGCTAGGAACCAATGGAACCGAACTTAACGATTCGAAGAATATAATCACAACCAACTCTAGACGAATACGGAAATGGATTACACCCGAAAACCCGCTTACGATTCATGTATATTCGTATAAAAATAACAACGAGGGCGGACCACAACCAAACCCTCTCGATTTCGCAAAACCAAGAAAATATACCATGAATCCGTAGGAAAACTAATGATATCAACAAGATTAATTATATTCATCACGGATTAATCAATAAAATGGGACGAATCGGACGAAAATCCCAAAACCCCCAAATTATCCAAAAGTAGGGTTCTAAGAGATTTACCTTAGATTAAGATGAAAGATTCGCGTTAATGTTGTTATTATACACCAAGAACTCAAAAAAGATGATGGCTGAGATGATTGGAGGAATAAATCGCCAAGAAAATCGCCCAAAATCGCATCGGTCGCGGAGAGGGGGAAGAAGGGAGAAAGATAAGTACATCTGGGTCAACTCCCTGGTTTATATAGCCAGGGAGTGTTAGCGCGCGCTAACACCCAGAAGTTAGCGTGCGCTAACGGGATAAAACTCCAGTCCAGAAGTTAACGTCCCAGTCCAGTAACCAGATTTCTGGGCCGTTAGCGTGCACTACCCGAAACGTAGCGTGCGCTAATAGTCTCTTGGTAGCGCGCGCTATCGGCCATAGCATGCGCTACTTGGACATCAGCCGAGTCCAGAAGTGAACTGCCCAGTACTCACCTGACCCCGTTAGCGCGCGCTAACGGCCAAACGTAGCGTGCGCTAAGAGCGTCTCGGTAGCGCGCGCTATCGGCCATAGCGTGCGCTACCTGGGCACATGACCTAGTCCAGTAGCAAACTGTCCAGTACTGGACAGACTCGCTAGCGCGCGCTACAAAACAAGCGTAGCGTGCGCTACTGAAGGATGATTAGCGCGTGCTATAAAGTAACATTAGCGCGCGTTAGGCACAGGATAACAACGGTCCGAAACACTGAAACACGAACGAAGCATAAAATGGAACAACACAATATGTATGATAACATACAATGGATCTACGGCAACCCCGAAACGGCGGTTCCGCACAACAATTATGAGAATTAGATCAATAGATGACGGAAGAAATACACTGAAAGATACACGAGGGTCGCTACAAATGAGAAATACACCGAAAAATGAAAATACCGGGAAAAGAAAAAATGCGGATATTACAAATGGTCGACAATACAACACATCTACAACATCATGACCGATATGGTCGAACAAGACGACAGTCACAACCTATTTAACATACATATAACAAAACTCCAAGACAGTTCCCAAGCCCACACACGGGTGTAACATCAATAAAAATAGTACTCGTGAGTACTTACACAAGACAAGACCAAAACAACTAAAACAACATCGGCAACCCGAGAGAATATCATTGTTGCTCGTCGTCCTCGTTCTCTTCCTGCGCCGGCTCACCATTAAGACCTGTACCTGGATACACAAAAGGTATTCACCCCCGAAAGAGTCAGAAAATAGCCGGTGCAAGTACTCGATAACAAGAATATGTATAGCTTGCAATAAAGGAAATAACGTGATGACTTATTATATTAGTATATCCAGAAGAATGACATCTTCACCCGGTACCAGAACCTCAACAATATTATGACAACGACATCGTCGACCCACGTCATTATTCCGAAATAATACGCGTATCATCAATAAAACAACATCCCGAGCTATACTTGCTACCATAACCCACAAGATACGCACCCTACGAGACCTCGTCAGTCTCTCTCTGGTTGTATAGCCCAACCAAGTGATCCGCAGAAAACACAGTCTAACTGACCCCAGAGGACCTTCGCTGGTTTTACTTGGTTTACACACGCTCATCAATATTATATCATTCCAATCATATCATTCCACATTTTACAGTACGTTGTCATATAACTTTGACAACGCAAGTCTCAAATCATTATCTAAAACTTTCAGCAACCCTGCTTTTCAATCGTATTTGAAATAACGTTTCCAGGCATCCTCGATAAATTATTTTTACAATGATATCATTCTAGAAAACAGTAACCAAGATCAATCATCAAGTGTTTACAGAAAATATTTCCAAAATCATTTTTATAAATATTTTCGAAATCCTTTCAAAACACATTTTCTTTCAAAATTATTTTCAAACAAAAGTTGCTAATTTGATTGAAAATCATTTTCGAATCATTTCAAAATATCAACGTAGAATTTTGAATTCATAGAATGACCAAAACCATACAAAAATCATGACTTATACATATTCAATTACAATTTATACATAAAGCACGACCAAATACTTGCTTGGCAACTTTAAGGGATAAGGATGTTTCAAATGGTTCGTAATTAGGGTTCGAAACCTTGGACGTTCAGGCCTACAATGAATAATATGAGGAAATCGATATTAAGGATACTAATTCTAATCGAAAAAATATTTAAAACCTTAATTGATTCCCTTAGGGAACTTTTATCGGACACTTTGCGGACGGTATCCGATTACGATGATTCAAACGAAAGATTTAATTTCCCTTCCGCTAGAATCGATAAGAACAGCCGAGGATATTTGATATATAATCATTTACGAATTCTAAACAATAATTCATAAAGAATCTAGAAAAATAAATTTAGGATTCAGGGCAAGATTACCTCAAATCCGGCAAAAATCGCTGAAATCGGCTGAGAGGACGTGCTAATTTGATTCTCGGGCGTTAATTACGCATTTAAACTGCTCAAAATCAGGCCAGAATGGAATTTCAAAGTGAAGGCTGAAGCCCTCTGCTCTTCCATGCTGAAATTTCCATTAAAATGGCTGAAAAATGATTTTATACACAAGAAGAAGCATCTAGGTCGGTTTTGAGGGTTATTTAGTAATTTTGCCGCGACCGACCGACATCCTTGTCTTGTTTCGACCATAACTTGCTCGTTCGGGCTCGGAATGGCTCGCCATTTAGTCCATTGGAAAGCTAACTAAATAATGTACAATTAGGGGTGGTATACCGTACCGTACCGAATTTTTTTGTCGATACCGTATACCGTACCGAAAGTTTCGGTACAATAAAACTCATACCGATACCGTACCGAAAGTTTCGGTATACCGAAATCCGGTATACCGAAATTTCGGTATGACTTTCGATACATACCAATGCCATACCGAAATTTCGGTATACCGAATTTTATGTCGGTATCGGTGTATACCGAACTTATCGAAATACCGAATTACCAAAATATCGAAAAAAATCTTGATATACCGATATATACCGAAATACCGAATAAAAAAATACCGAAAATATCGATATACCGATATATATATTGAAATACCGAATTTTTTTTGGTATCTCGGTATATACCGAAATACCGAAAATAAAAAAATTTCATACCGTTACCGTACCGAAAATTTTCGATACGGAACCATACCATACCGAAAATCAGTATACCGAAATTTTCAGTAATTTCGATAATTTTTCGATACGGTAAATTCGGTATTTCGGCATTTCGATATATTTTTCCACCCCTATGTACAATGCTATAATGATGACTGATCAAAGCCAGTCCTGCGCACAACGCCTTCCAGAAAGGTCCATGTTCGTTTTTATCGACTCCCTCGTGGTACTCCATTTATATTTTGAATAGTCCAATGATATAATACTTAAAACAGGAATTCCAAACCTCGGGACCATCAATCAATCCAGTCATAGTTCGATTGGCGAGTCTAGAACGATCTTCGAAATGTCGAGAAACAACGAAAAGGTCATTGAGATGTTGAAGTGAATTCTTAAGGTCTCATAATCAACTTTTAAAATATTCTAACGAGTACGATTGAAACTGACATTATTAAAATGACCCTTAATCATATCGCAGGTCGGGTTCACATGACCAGTAAAAATTATAGAGCAAAATACACGGTTAAGAAAAGTAATACATATGGGATCATGAGTTTTGCAATGAAAATAGTTGCAATCAATCAATAATCTCAAGATAACACGGTGGACGTCGTATAATCGATACGTGTCGATGTTCAGAATCCCGCAAGTTGACCGATAAGTTAAGAATGAAGAATGTCAACAGTTACAAGTTCAACAAAATGATAAAAGAATTCATAAAACGGGTCGAAAATTAAAAGTTATTTAGGGGTAAGAATCCGGGGTCTCACAATATGACCCCTGTACACATTTCAACACGGAGATCACATGTATGTTTCTGAATCTAGACTTCAAGGATTGACCAGTATTAATACACGCTATATAAATTAAAATATGATCGTTGGAGGAGATTTTCAACGCAACATCTCAAGACTATCATTACACAGCTCTATACCCCATTCTGGTGGCGATACCAACCAAACAGAAATTTTTTGTTCCAATTTCAGTTTATCGTGTATATTTAATTACCTACATATAATCCTACAAATTAGGTTGCCAAGCAATTTTGTTCACAAATACGACACCAAAGATTTCTCTTATCTATGGAAATTTGATATTCACTCCATTCACGAAAAATATATCCATTTTGCGGGCCAAAATTCATAAACTGTGGCCAGAAATTGCAACTAATATATAAAAAGAATATAGTAATATAAGTACTTGTTTGATTTGTCTTAATGTGTATTTTCTAAATATTACTTTTTATAATTTTTATTCATGTATAATTGAAATTTTTAATGATCAAAGGTGCATTTAGAGAGACTGGTCAAAATTAAAATGAGCATATTTTTTGTGGATGGAGGGAGTAGTATGTAATTAATTTTATTCTTTAAATTGCTTATAATCTTATATATATATATATATGGGCGCGTTACATGCGACTAATATTAGATTCGATCTTTCTGATCTTCGTTTATGCATGAATTTTGTACTAGTTATGCATGAAATATATGCATTTCGTGAATCAAAATTTAAGGTGACTCGAAAATGTAATTTGGATTTATGTTACTTGAATAGATGACTCGAACATTTTTTTTTTAGCTCCATCGGAAAGGGACTCGAACATATTGCTCGATTGATGACTTGATTATTTCTGAATAAAAGTTAAAATTGATAATTTAAAATATTAAAAAATATTTTTCTGTCCATTTTTTTTATATAGATTTATGGAAGGAATACGGCCTTAGCTCGTAAATATCTCCAAAAACAAAATCGTTTCCTAACGGGACACTGAATCTTCCACCTCTTTCCAAGTAAGACGCCGCCGCCTTTCTCTTTTTCCCAATGCGTATAAAATACCCCTCCCATCTCATGCTCGCTCACATTCTCCTCCTCAGTCCTCGCGGCACACCGAGTTTTTTTTCTTTTCAATCAGAAGAACCAGTCATGTCGACCGCCGATGTCGCCGTCTCCAAACCGATAAAGATCCGAGAAGTATGGTCCGATAATCTCGAATCCGAAATCGCACTGTTATCGGATCTCGTCGATCGCTACCCGTTTATCTCCATGGACACGGAGTTCCCAGGGGTGATCTTCAAGCTCCAGGAGGACCCGCCCGGCCGGCGTCCATCGCCGTCGGATCACTACCGGATCCTGAAATCGAACGTCGACGCTCTGAAACTGATCCAACTCGGCATCACGCTCTCCGACGTTGCAGGAAATCTACCGGTTCTAGGATCCGACGGAGAGCTCTGCATCTGGCAGTTCAACTTCTCCGACTTCGACGCCGAACGCGACCCCCACGCGCCGGACTCGATCGAGCTGCTGCGGTCCCAGGGGGTCGACTTCGAGCGGAGCCGGAGGTTCGGGGTCGACTCGGCTCGGTTCGCCGAACTGATGATGGGATCCGGCCTGGTGTGCAACGACGCCGTCAGCTGGGTCACCTTCCACAGCGCGTACGACTTCGGGTACCTGGTGAAGATTCTCACGCGCCGCCTGCTGCCAGCACGGCTCGGCGAGTTTATGGATGTGCTGAAGGCGTTCTTCGGCGACAACGTTTATGATGTGAAGTATCTAATGCGGTTCTGCGAGAGCTTGCACGGCGGTCTGAACCGGGTGGCGCGAGCTTTGGATGTGGAGCGGCTTGTCGGGAAGTGCCACCAGGCCGGTTCGGATAGTCTGCTAACGTGGCACGCTTTCCAGAAAATGAGGGAGGTGTATTTCTTGCAGCAGGGCACGAGAAGTTTGTTGGGGTGCTCTATGGATTACAAGTGTAGTAAAAGTAGGATTGAATCGAGGATTATAGGATTGTGATTTGACAAATTCGTTAATATTAGTATTTTTTTCTTTTGAATATCAACCTATATTTTAGATAGGGATAAATATTAATCCGAACCTACCTATCATGTTAATTGGAATTAATTCTTTCATCCGTGTGTTGCACGGAAAGTTATATTTATTGTTGAGAATAGGTCCGAATTGGGTGAAGAATTATTACAATAATTATAACGAATATAATTATTGCACAAATTAATTCGGGATAGGATTAGGAATTACACAACTTCTAATTAAATGAATTAAAATACTGAAAATTTAAATAGGATCAGAGAAATTACAAACCAAACGAATCGAAACGATTCGGAAGTGGAGTCACTTGTTGAAGAACAACCCGGTTCAGTCCTTTATCTCAAAAGCCCACGTCCAGGACACAAAAGACCCGCGACCAGCACCAAAACGAGACCCAAAAGAGACCGGGAGCTGCTCCTCAGGAAGAACCGAAGCGCACAGCCAAGATTCGAACCAAATACCTTCCCAGAACACCACCCGCAGATAAAAGCCTCAAGAACCGTCACACAGATCTTCGATTCAGTTCACAGGAAGAAGAAAAATCGAAGAGTAAACATGTTGCTTTTCGTTGTTCGTTTATGTTGTTTTTTTCAACTCTCCTGAAAATGGTATATAATATATATATATATATATATATATATATATATATCGGAGTAGGGTTAGCAGAGGGAAAATCGGAACTGCAACCGGGATATCCATGGCGGAAAACCAGGGAAGAGAGTAACAGTCGGGAGAGGAGAGAAGGGAAAGTCAACCCGGGTAGAAAAAAGGGAGGCGGTGGAATGGGGCTAGGGTTTCTGAGGAGTCTTTTATAAAGGGTAGGTCTAGAAACCAAGGGCCAGGATTAAAGAGGCCAAGATGGATGGCAAAGATTAATCCGGACAAAGTGCACTGCTTCCGTGGTCTGGGCCGGGTCAATTCTTAAGGTGGGCGGCAGGATAGTAATAATTTTGTTGGGCCTTCAATTTTAGTATCATTTTGTAATACCCGGTTGTAATTCATTCATTTTCATTCTGTAATTATCAGTCTGTAATTGTCACTCAGTAATTCTCACTCATTAATAATCACTCATCATTCATGAATCACTCATTTGCGTTCAATGTTGGCATGTTGTAATCGTATATCAGTTACCGATCGTCATTTTATCTCCGTTTTTAGATCGAGACGGGAGTATTATCATTTTCATTGTGATTGATAGCCTTGTACTGAGAGTATCATCTTTGGCTCGTGTTAGACTTGTTCACTTTCACATTCGTATGATATGTCGGATCATTCATGAGTCGTAGCGAGGAATCGGAATTATCGGATTGATTCACCTTGGCCAGCATCGAGTTACGGCCGTAAGGTTCTGGGATACGGCCGTAAGTCAGCGGGTACGGCCGTAAGAGTGGCGATTCTGGCCGTAAGTGGTCCAGCAGTGCCCATGCATTTTTGACGAAGGTGACTTACGGCCTTAACGAAGGTGAGATAGGGCCGTAAGTGGTGTTCGTAAATTTCGGGTGTTGCCGACCAAGGGTGACTTACGGCCGTAAGGGTTGCGGCATACGGCCGTAAGTCGAGGCAGTCTGGCCGTAAGGCTTGGCCGGATCTGGCCGTCTGCTGCAGAAGGATGTCCGCCATTTTTGTGAAGGCGGGTTACGCCGTAAGGTTGGCCGGATACGGCCGTATCATCGAGTTACGGCCGTAAGGTGTGCGTCTGGCCGTAAGAATTTGTCGGTGTGTTTTGGCGAAGGCAAGTTACGCCGTAACTAAGGAAACGATTCTGGCCATAAGTCTGCCGGCGAGCTTTGAGACGAAGCAGTTACGGCCGTCTGAGTTGGCGATTACTGGCCGTAAGGCCGTTGACTTGTAAAGTTACGGCCGTAAGAGGGCGAGTTACGGCCGTAACCGGCAAGATATATGGTTTGGCCGGACACTTTTTCCTCATTTTCTTCATTTTCACTTCCTTCTTCCTTTTGTCCAGAGAGAGCTTGGGAAAGGGATTCTTCCTTAATCAAACACTTGAGTACTTGAGTTTCTTCAATTCCATTCAATCATATAGCTCGGATACTCGTTTTAACTCGTGTTCATCGGATCGAAGTGGTTGGATCTTCAAGAGGTAATTTCTTCAACACCTTGGATTTCGATTTTGTGTTGAGATATGGTGTTTTGGACGTTATAATCATGTTATATGAAGGGATATGTATATGATTATGAGTTTGTATAAGGATTCATTGGATTATTGAGGGATTATTCAAGAACACTTTGATTATCGAGTTGAAATTGTGGGTTTTCGTTTAATTGTTGTTATAATCACGTTTTTGGATATTCATAACGGATTATTGATCGTATTGGAGATGTTTTGTTGATTTGAAACACTTCTTGGGGATTTGAGGTTGGTATTGTTGAGGTTTAGTTGTTATCAATCGTAGTTGGCCTCAAAGTGTTCGATATAATGCCCCAATGAACTTGGTTTAATCGTATCGACGTCTTGAGTTCGTTATATTCGTGTTTGATTCGTATATTGAACGAGTTGTTGGATATTGTACAATTCAAGGTTGTTCGAGCGACCGATATCTCAATTAGGACGTTGTTCGTGGAAGGATAATTGTCACCGGTATTGTGTAAGTTGATTCTTACCCAGTTATAAGGATATTCATTTCCTTTTGTTGTTGTTCATTCATAATCGTAACTCATTCATCATTGTGATAACCGTATTAAAACTTGTCATTGTCAATTAATCACTTGATCACAAGGAGCAGCGGTTCCAAATCATTTTGTCGTGCTATCATTCATTTCACCATCATTTTATCTCGGTGAGTCATTATTCGTTTCCGATGTCACTTTTGTTATATCGTGGCATTCCGGTCATCTTGGCGTGCCGGTTGGTATGTGTAGGATTTTCATGTCGGGCACATTTATGTCGTGTGTTGGTTGTTGGCCTCGCATTGGGTGTGCACACGAGTCGATTGCTCGTGAGACTGATTAGGTACAAGACCACGCGGTATTTGATCGATACTCGTTGGTGGCTTGTGCACGGACACATTTCCATCCCGGGCGTAGTGTGGCGCCACCCTTTGAGCCGTACCGTTAGTTGATTCATACAGCATGTTTGATTGCGTATGTTTTCAACAAGTTTGGGTTATAATCTAACCGCTTCATTTTAATCAAACTTGTGGTTTATACTACATATTTATATGATTATGTTTATTCAACTCTGGAGGATTGTTGTTACGTATAATCGACCCGTTTGGGGATATTGTTTCTCGTGTCATGGCAAGGCAAAGGCGCAGGTGAGCACGTTGACGGCGAGGAGTCCCAATGATACTAGAAAGGGGCCCACTGCTCGATTATTTATTCAGTAATTTATGTTTCCTTTATTTATTCCGCTGCAGACATTCCGTTTGAATACTCATTTCATTCAGTGTTGTGTATTTTATCGTCACATAAAATACACATGTATTCTATTTTATCCTGGGTGTGTTGTATGAAACTCCTAATCGGAGTAATTGATGTTGAAATGTGGTTCGGTACTACATTTACCCTGTGTAATTCATCCGTTTTCATTCGCCTGGTGGGTCCCAGTCGGGGGTCCACGGCACTGTAATATCCGCCTAGTTTGGGGTGTTACAGAGTTGGTATCGGAGCGTGGTTTTGAATACTACCTTCCGAGTCATGTCTCATTTGAAATCGTCCTCATCGGGCTAGTATCATTGGACTTTCGCGTCACGTGTGACCTGTGCAGATGCCGAGCCAATCTGACCGAAAGAACTGTAAGACTTCTATCGCCATGGTATAATTTCTGGCAATTTTCATTCATTCATAATTTATCAGTTAACAATCCTCAAACATCATTTTCATTTTGACCAGAACGGTCATTTTAACTCATTAATCACTCAATTCATTTCATTACTCGGTTGTTAATATGGAAGATCATATAATAAATCTTGTTAACTTGTTCAAGATAATCATTTCAATAATTTCATCAGAAATCATGTCACCTCGATTAATCGTTCATGTAGTCACTGTGTTAGAGAGTATGCTCATTTTCATCACCTCATGTCATAGTCATAATGTGATATTCATGCGAGAGATATAATCATCATGTAACTTTCCACTTCAGTATGGAAAGAGCTGGCAGAGGACGAGGAGGACGAGGCCGTGGTGCGGGCCGAATCCCGAGAGCTCGTGTGAACACACGTGCAAATGCGAGAAACAATGCCAATTCATCGAGCAAATGTCGCCACTCATTCACCGGCGTGATCATTCACTATCGGGAGTCGTACCCGGGACACGGCCCAGTCCGAAGGTGTTCGGGTGGACCCACTTGCTTTTATGCAGGGCATGATGGCCCAAATGACCCAGATGGCACAGCTGATGGAGACGATGCATAACTCCACTACTCAAAATCAACAGGCTCCTCCGCCGCCACCTCAGAGGCAAGAGAGGAATGTGAGCAATATCATCGGCGACATCTCTCGCCAGAGGCCACCGACTTTCGAGGGCTCGTCTGAGCCGGCAGATATTATTCATTGGCTCGAACATTTCGAGAAGTTGTTTGCTATGGTGGAGTGTCCGGAAGGACACAAAGTTTCTGTTGCGGCTTACTACCTGGGTAAGAGCGCTCATTCTTGGTGGTTGTCGTTGAAGCCCACCGAAGGATCATGTTCATGGGATCAGTTCAAAACTCTCATGATGGAGAGGTACTATCCGGCCCCACTCAGAGAGGCCAAGCTGTCAGAGTTACTCACTCCCGACCCCTCATCAGACGAGGATGTTCTCGCCATTGCCGAGAAGTTTCAGGAACTTCTTCCGTTCGCCTCATCTATCATTCATTCCGAGGCGGATAAGATTAAGTATTTCAAAGAAGAGGTGAAACCTCGTATCTTTGCAATCGCTTAATCATAAGCGTACCACGTTGGCGAATTCATTGAGAAAGCTCTTACTTACGAGCTTCTTGCTAAGGAAATTGCTAAGCGGCGACCTTCATCTGCCGGGCAAGAAGTCTAAGAACCGTGTCGGTTTGTGGAGTCGAGCCACTTTCAAGAAACCACGTGCGGGCTCTACTTTTTCGAGCGACCTCCCCAGCATCTAAACCCGCGGGATCTCGGTCTCGGCGGCGGTTCGGCCGTCACTGTTTCAACCGTGAAGAAACAGGTCATTTTCACCAAATGTCCGGCGGTATCACGTGCCATAAGCGTGGAATTCTTGGGCATCGGGCCCGTTTTGCGAAGGGACTCTAAACCCACTCCGGCGTCATCTCGGCCCCAGGACATTCAAAGATGCATAATCGAGCCACTCGGTCAGCGTCGTTTAAGGCAGCGGGAGCTAGCAAGGCGGAGCCAAGAGCTATCGAGGCAGGAGCATCGGTTCGGGGCGGCAAGCCCCGAATTTACGAGATGAAAAAGACCGATGATCAGAGGCCCGAATGATCTCGTGTACACTCGATATTCTATCCCACTGTGTGTACCCTTTTTGATCGGTGCTTCGCATTCATTCATTTCCGAGTCATGTTTGAGTAGACTACGTCGGGTAGTGCTACTAGTTGTGAGCCTTATGTCATTGGTTTACGACGGTGAGACGAATTATCGTGTCGTGAGATTCGAATTGTCGATTGATTTCATGGTCGTGTATGGCGGCGGACCTAATCGTAGTAGATTTGCCGAGGCGACGTCATCTTGGGTATTGATTGGATGGATCGTCATGATGCCACCATTAGTGTCCGTAGCGTATGATCACTATCATTGCGCGATGGGGTTGAATGTGTGTTTCGGAGGTAATCCCATTTGCTCAGTAAGGTCATTAATTTGATGAAAGCGATGCGATTACTCGGTCGGTGTGTTGGTTATTGGTGCTATATGACCAAAACCGAGAAGTCATCGATGTCTTGTGGATATTAGGTAGTGAGGGAGTATGCCGACGTTTTCCAGACGAGTTACAGGTTGCCTCCACAGAGAGATGTGGAATTCACGATTGAGTTGGAGCCTGGTACGTCTCCGATATCAAAGGCACCGTACCGGATGGCCCCGACCGAAATGCAGGAATTAAAGAACCAACTTGAGGAGTTGTTCGAGAAGGGTTATATCCGACCGAGTGCGTCTCCGTGGGGAGCACCCATGTTGTTTGTCAAGAAGAAGGATGGTTCATTTCGTTTGTGTATCGATTATCGGGAGTTGAACAGAGTGACAATCAAGAATAAGTATCCCTTACCCCGTATTGATGATCTTTTAGATCAACTTCAGGGAGCTTCAGTATTTTCCAGGATCGACTTAAGATCTGGATATCACCAGTTGCAGATTCGAGAGTCGGATATCGCGAGGACGGCATTTCGAACACGCTATGGTCATTATGAGTTCGTAGTTATGCCGTTCGGGCTAACTAATGCACCTGCGGTATTCATAGAATTGATGAATCGGGTTTTCATCGACGATATTTTGATTTATTCTCGTAGCCGAGAGGATCACGAGGTTCATCTTCATCAGGTTATCGACGTGTTGAGACGAGAGCAACTTTTTGGAAAGTTTTCCAAGTGCGAGTTCTGGATGTCCGAAGTGACTTTTCTCGGACATGTAATTTCGTCAGACGGAGTTCGAGTCGACCCTCAGAAAACGGAGGCTATCCGAGACTGGTTACCTCCGAAGAATGTTAAGGAAATCCGGAGTTTCCTCGGATTAGCGGGTTATTATCGGCGATTTGTGGAAGGATTTTCCAAAATTGCTCAACCATTGACGAACCTTTTGCGAAAGGATAAGAAATACACGTGGTCCGACGCGTGTCAGCGGAGTTTTGAGGAACTCAAGAGCCGGTTAATGTCAGCACCTGTACTTTCCTTGCCGCAGGGGACGGAGGGATTTGTGGTTTATAGTGATGCGTCCGGACAGGGTCTCGGATGTGTGCTCATGCAGAATGGAAAGGTTATTGCCTATGCTTCACGGCAATTGAGACCTTACGAGGTTAATTATCCGACACACGACCTGGAACTAGCAGCCGTGGTGTTCGCTTTGAAGATTTGGCGTCATTATCTTTATGGCGTTACCTGTCAGATATTCACCGACCATAAGAGTTTAAAGTATATATTTACTCAGAAGGAGTTAAATATGCGACATAGACGGTGGTTGGAATTAATCAAAGATTATGATATCGAGATCCTTTACCACCCGGGCAAGGCGAACGTTGTCGCCGATGCCTTGAGTCGCAAGTCCGTTCAGGAGCAGATGAGAAGGAGCTTCAGCAGGAATTCCTTAGACCCGAGATCGAGGTCTGGCTTCAGCGAGTTCAGGGACAACTTTGTATGCTAGAGATTTCATCGTCACTCGAGGAGGCAATCCGAGAGAATCAGAGTTCAGACCCTTCATTGATGCGCATCCGTGAGGATATGACTCAGGGGAAAGCCCCTGGATTCATGGTCCACGAGGATGGACTTTTGAGATTTAAGAATCGGTTGTGCGTACCGACAAATGACGAGTTGAAAAACTCGATTTTAAAGGAAGCTCATGCTACCCCTTATTCTGTTCATCCGGGGTCCAGCAAGATGTACAAGGACTTGAGACAAAATTACTGGTGGAGTAATATGAAGCGAGAAGTCGCAGAATTTGTTTCGAGATGCTTAACCTGTCAACAAGTTAAGATTGAACATCAGCGGCCGGCGGGTATGCTGAAACCTCTTCCTATTCCCGAGTGGAAGTGGGAAGACATTTCTATGGATTTCATCACGAGTTTGCCGACTAGTCGTCGTGGCATGAATACGATCTGGGTGATTGTGGACCGCTTAACAAAATCAGCTCATTTCCTTGAGATCAAAGATACGTGGGGTCTGAGAGGCGCTCGATTGTTCATCAAGGAAATAGTGAGACCGCACGGTACTCTAAGAGTATCGTTTCCGATCGTGACAGACGATTTGTGTCTCATTTTTGGAAATCGATTCATCGTGCTATGGGAACTCGGCTCAATCTCGCATCGCCTTTCATCCTCAGTCCGACGGACAATCAGAGAGGACTATTCAGACATTAGAGGACATGTTGAGGGCATGCGTCCTCGATTGAAAGGACGATTGGGAAGCCCAACTACCATTGATCGAGTTCACATACAATAATAGCTGGCATGCTTCCATTAAGATGGCACCTTACGAGGCCTTATACGGTCGTCGTTGTCGATCTCCTTTGTGTTGGGATGACTTGTCAGAATCAATCGGCACCGAGCCCGATATGCTTGTAGCCGCCCGGGAGAAAGTAGCTTTAATCAGGAGTCGTATGCTGACAGCTCAGAGTCGACAGAAATCGTATGCAGATAATCGTCGTCGACCACTAGAGTTCGAGACGGGTGACCACGTTTTGGTCAAAGTATCCCGGAGTCGAGGTATTTTCCGTTTCGGAAAACGGGGGAAGTTGAGTCCGAGATTCATTGGACCGTTTGAAATTTTGGATCGAGTAGGCGAGTTGGCTTATCGATTGGCTTTACCTCCGGCATTGAGCCGAATTCATAATGTGTTTCACGTCTCTCAGTTGCGGAAGTATGTTGCCGACCCGAGCCACATACTTCAGTTTGACGAAATCGAGATCGCAGATGATCATTCGTACGAGGAGCGTCCTGTACGAGTGTTAAAGTGGCGAATCAAACAGTTGAGGAACAAGACGATCCCTTTGGTCAAGATTCAGTGGTCCAGACACGGAGTC
The DNA here is from genome assembly GCA_033398695.1 of Orobanche coerulescens. Taxonomy (NCBI): domain Eukaryota; kingdom Viridiplantae; phylum Streptophyta; class Magnoliopsida; order Lamiales; family Orobanchaceae; genus Orobanche; species Orobanche coerulescens. Next base: position 21,474,020 of record CM065817.1, read on the forward strand.
GAAGAGGCCACTTGGGAAACCGAAGAGAGTATGCGGGAAAGTCATCCCGAGTTGTTTGGCCCTTAGTTTCGGGGACGAAACTATTTTTAAGGGGGGGAGTATGTAATACCCGGTTGTAATTCATTCATTTTCATTCAGTAATTATCAGTCTGTAATTGTCACTCAGTAATTCTCACTCATTAATAATCACTCATCATTCATGAATCACTCATTTGCGTTCAATGTTGGCATGTTGTAATCGTATATCAGTTACCGATCGTCATTTTATCTCCGTTTTTAGATCGAGGCAGAGTATTATCATTTTCATTGTGATTGATAGCCTTGTACTGAGAGTATCATCTTTGGCTCGTGTTAGACTTGTTCACTTTCACATTCGTATGATATGTCGGATCATTCATCAGTCGTAGCGAGGAATCGGAATTATCGAATTGATTCACCTTGGCCAGCATCGAGTTACGGCCGTAAGGTTCTGGGATACGGCCGTAAGTCGGTGGTACGGCCGTAAAATTTGCCGATTCTGCCGTAAGTGGTCCAAGTGTTTGCCCAGGCATTTTGGCCGAAGGTGACTTACGGCCGTAAGGAAGGTGAGATACGACCGTAAGTGGTGTTCGTAAATTTCGGGTGTTGCCGACCAAGGGTGACTTACGGCCGTAAGGGTTGCGGCATACGGCCGTAAGTCGAGGCAGGTACGACCGTAAGGCTTGGCCGGATATGGCCGTACGCTGCAGGAAGGATGTCCGGCCATTTTTGACGAAGGCGGGTTACGCCCGTAAGGTTGGCCGGATACGGCCGTATCATCCGAGTTACGGCCGTAAGGTGTGCGGTACGGCCGTAAAAGTGTCGGCGGGTGTTTTGTGGCGAGTTACGCCGTAACTAAAGGCATTCTGGCCGTAAGTCTGTCGGCGACTTTCGAACGGCGAGTTCTGGCCGTCTGAGTTGGCGATTCTGGTGTAAGGCCGTTGACTTGTAAAGTTACGGCCGTAAGAGGGCGATTCTGGCCGTAACTTCCGGCGATATATATGGTTTGGCGGGACACTTTTTCCTCATTTTCTTCATTTTCACTTCCTTCTTCCTTTTGTCAGAGAGAGCTTGGGAAAGGGATTCTTCCTTAATCAAACACTTGAGTACTTGAGTTTCTTCAATTCCATTCAATCATATAGCTCGGATACTCGTTTTAACTCGTGTTCATCGGATCGAAGTGGTTGGATCTTCAAGAGGTAATTTCTTCAACACCTTGGATTTCGATTTTGTGTTGAGATATGATGTTTTGGACGTTATAATCATGTTATATGAAGGGATATGTATATGATTATGAGTTTGTATAAGGATTCATTGGATTATTGAGGGATTATTCAAGAACACTTTGATTATCGAGTTGAAATTGGGGGTTTTCGTTTAATTGTTGTTATAATCACGTTTTTGGATATTCATAACGGATTATTGATCGTATTGGAGATGTTTTGTTGATTTGAAACACTTCTTGGGGATTTGAGATTGGTATTGTTGAGGTTTAGTTGTTATCAATCGTAGTTGGCCTCAAAGTGTTCGATATAATGCCCCAATGAACTTGGTTTAATCGTATCGACGTCTTGAGTTCGTTATATTCGTGTTTGATTCGTATATTGAACGAGTTGTTGGATATTGTACAATTCAAGGTTGTTCGAGCGACCGATATCTCAATTAGGACGTTGTTCGTGGAAGGATAATTGTCACCAGGTATTGTGTAAGTTGATTCTTACTCGATTATAAGGATATTCATTTCCTTTTGTTGTTGTTCATTCATAATCGTAACTCATTCATCATTGTGATAACCGTATTAAAACTTGTCATTGTCAATTAATCACTTGATCACAAGAGCAGCGGTTCCAAATCATTTTGTCGTGCTATCATTCATTTCACCATCATTTTATCTCGGTGAGTCATTATTCGCTTCCGATGTCACTTTTGTTATATCGTGGCATTACGGGTCATCTTGGCGTGCGGTTGGTATGTGTAGGATTTTCATGTCGGGCACATTTATGTCGTGTGTTGGTTGTTGGCCTCGCATTGGTGTGCACACGAGTCGATTGCTCGTGAGGCGATTAGTACAAGACCACGCGGTATTTGATCGATACTCGTTGGTGGCTTGTGCACGGACACATTTCCATCCGGGCGTAGTGTGGCGCCACCCTTTGAGCCGTCAGTTAGTTGATTCATACGGCATGTTTGATTGCGTATGTTTTCAACAAGTTTGGGTTATAATCTAACGCTTCATTTTAATCAAACTTGTGGTTTATACTACATATTTATATGATTATGTTTATTCAACTCGGAGGATTGTTGTTACGTATAATCGACCCGTTTGGGGATATTGTTTCTCAGGTCATGGCAAGGCAAAGGCGCAGGGTGAGCACGTTGACGGCGAGGAGTCCCAATGATACTAGAAAGGGGCCCCAGTCTGTTCAGTTATTTATTCAGTCATTTATGTTTCCTTTATTTATTCCGCTGCAGACATTCCGTTTGAATACTCATTTCATTCAGTGTTGTGTATTTTATCGTCACATAAAATACACATGTATTCTATTTTATCCTGGGTGTGTTGTATGAAACTCCTAATCGGAGTAATTGATGTTGAAATGTGGTTCGGTACTACATTTACCCTGTGTAATTCATCCGTTTTCATTCGCCTGGTGGGTCCCAGTCGGGGGTCCACGGCACTGTAATATCCGCCTAGTTTGGGGTGTTACACATTTGGCCCAAAAAAACTACATTTCTCCACCTGAGCCAAATGAGTCATCGGGGCAGTTTATAGAGACAGAGGTCATCATCGCCGTAGGACACCACCTGCACTAAAAAAACACAAATTAAGTACAGGTAATCACAAAGAACAATAACAACAATCACTAAGAGAGCAAGGCCATCACAAAGATATCAAACAATCACTAAGAATGCAAGCCCATCACAAAGAAGGCAAAGACTAAGGGTTAGTCTCGAGTTCCCAAGTTCAGTATGTCCGTGCAGGACACGAACTTCTCCAATGGTAGGCATTTGGTGCCCATATCTGCAGGGTTAAATTGTGAAGGAATTTTTCCAAGTTCAATTTCACCTTTCTCAACAATATCACGAATAAAGTGAAATTTAACATCAATATGTTTAGTGCGGTCGTGAAAGACAGGATTTTTGCATAACTGAATTCCAGATTGACTATCAGAAAATACCACGACTTTTTACTTTAGGAAACCAATTTCAGATAAGAGACCCTTTAGCCATATGGCTTCTTTAAACGCCTCAGTTGCAGCAACATATTCAGATTCAGTCGTAGATAAGGCACCAACATTCTGTAACTGAGATTTCCAACTAATGCAATAGCCACAAAGTGTAAACACATAAGAGGTGGTAGATTTTCGATTGTCACGATCATTCGCAAAGTTAGAATCAACATATCCAACAAGTTTAACCCCATCAGCAGATTTAGAAAACTTAATACCAACATCCACAGAGAATTTCAAATAACGAAGAAGCCATTTCAAGGCTTCCCAATGAGGGATACCAGGATTAGACATATATCTACTCACTATGTCGGGCCTAGTGCTAACCATGAGATACATGACTGATCCTATAGCATTAGAATATGGAACATTTTCCATTGATTTTTCTTCTTCACGAGTTTTAGAAGATTGATCTTTGCTTAACAGAAAATGGGCAGTAAGAGGCACAAAAGCAGGTTTTGCAGCAGTCATAGAAAATTTTTCAAGTATTTTCTCAATGTAGGAAGACTGGTTTAGAAATAAGGAACAGTTTTTTCTATCTCTAATAATGTTCATGCCTAAGATTTTCTGAGCATCTCCTAGGTATTTCATGTCGAATTGTTCACTAAGACACGATCTAACATGATCAATCAACTTCATGCACGGACTCACAAGTAACATGTCATCCACATAAATAAGCAAGAAGATACGAACAGGGGAGTTTTCTTTAAAATAAAGGCAAGGGTCATACGAACTACGTTTGAATTTTAAGGAAAGCATATAAGAGTCAATTTTCTTGTTCCGTTGCCTGTGAGACTGTTTCAAACCATAATGAGCCTTTTTAAGAAGGCAAACATGTTCAGGCCTATTAGAGTCAACAAAACTTTCTGGCTGCTTCATATAAATTTTCTCATCCAATTCACCATGCAAGAAAGCAGTTTTAACATCCATTTGTTTTAATTCTCAATTAAAGTGAGCAACTAAAGCAAGCATGACACGCACAGTGGTGAATTTCACAACAGGAGCAAATATTTCAGTACAATCAATTCCTTCCTTTTGAGTGAAGCCTTTAGCAACTAACCTAGCTTTAAATCTTATATTTTCTACTTCATTCTTGACCTTGAATAACCACTTGCAGTCCACAAGAGAGCAACGATCAGGTTTGGGGACAAGAGTCCAAGTTTGGTTAACATGCAGAGAGTTTATTTCATCATTCATAGCATTTAACCACATGCAGAGAGTTTATTTCATCATTCATAGCATTTAACCAATCAGTAGCATTTTCAGATTTTAAAGCATCTTTGTAGCTTTTAGGTTCATTATTATCCAATGATTCAAACACATTGCAAGCATGAGACATCATATGAAAATAATTAATTGATGAGGCCTCCTAACATTCTCTCTCCTAGGCCAATCTCTAGTTAATTGATAGTCAGACAGATCAGCACTTTCATCCACATTCTCAATTATTTCATCACTTGAATTTTCAGATGGTATTTCAGAGGGATTTTCATTTTCAGCATGCAAAATTTCATCATTTTCAAGCTCCACCTCGCTCAAAGTAGGGTAGTTAGAAACAGATTCTGAATCGTATGTGCGCGGGTGCGGGTGCGGGATATTCAAGACAAGGAAATTCATTTTCATTAAATATAACATCCCTACTAATTAGCACCTTAAAACCCGGTTCGCCCTTAAGCCATAACTTAAATCCTTAAACTCCCTCTGGATAACCTAAGAACACACATCTTATCGATCTAGGTTCTAGTTTATCTTGTTTATGATGAACATATGCAGCACACCCAAATACACGAAGATTTGGGAAATCAATATCCTTACCAGTGCACACAGATTCTGGATAGTTTCCATTCAAAGGGACAGATGGAGATCTGTTTATAATATAGGCAGTCGTAGATAAAGCCTGTAATATCCGCAATTTTCGATTTTCGGTAAATTTCTTTTTTTTTTGGCCGGAGTCCATTTTGACGACTCGCTCATGACCGCTTCGTCATTTCGAGAATGATTAATTCTGCACTTTTTGTCATCCGAGTTCCTTTCGGTATCGTTTTGTTGAGTTCCGAGCTTTTTAGCGACTTTTCCGCACTTGAGCTCGATTCTTGAGAATCTCGTCCGAAACTGTTGTTTCGAGTTTCTCGTAAGTTCATTTGATGTTATTATTCATGTTGCGGGCTTTGGTTTGGTGTTTCGATCGCGTATCGTGATTTTCGGACGTTTTGGGCCATTTTCGTAATTTCCCAAAGTTTTGGGTAATTACTTCCGTTGTCGAATTCCGAGCCTTCGGGTGGGCGGAAATGTATGTTCTCTTAGCTCTCAGATTCGTCTTTGCAAGTACGTCATAACCGTATCATCGATTCGTATTCAGGTTCGGGTTTCGGGGTCGTTCGGGCCGTCGGAGTTGGGCCCGGCTGACATGGCCGGGCAATCTGGGCCCAGGCAGATCGCCGAGCCACGGCCGGTAGTGCTCGGCGGCTTCGGGCCGAGTCACGGCCCGGTAGTGATCGGCGGCTCCGGCCGAGCAGCCGTCACCGTAGGGCCGCGGCACATCTTTGAGGCCGCGGCACACTCTGTGGCATTTTTCGGCCAACCCGATCAGGGTGTCGCGGCACACCGCCGACCACCTGGAGCCATTTTTGGGCTGTGCGCGGCACACTCCTGGCCGCGGCACACTGCGGCTTTATTTATGGTCCTGCACACGGGTTTTTGGCCATTTTTCTCCTTCTTCTCATTTCCTTCCGCGGCTGAGGGTGATACCACCATGGAGCCATGTTATTTGACAACAAATCCATAAAGTTATTGAGTTCATATCATCAATCAGTCATCCATTATCATCCTTTGATCCAGCGAATCAAGATAATCTTCCTTAGAACCCTAATTTCGTGAATTTGGGGGTTTTTGCATTTTTGTCCGATTCGTTCCGTATTGTTGATTAATTCATGATGGGTATGATTAATCTTGGTAGTATTATTGTGTTTAACATCATTTAATCCATTGTTCTTCGTCGAATCGAAGTATATTTCTTGATTTCCTTCAAATTGACTTTTTGGGGGATTTGTTCTCGATCTCGTTTTTCATCCGTTTTGATGGATCGATTGAGGTTAAATGATGTTGTTAAACATATTCTATGGATTGTATATCCATATTTCAACTTGGAATTCCGTTTTCGGGTTTTGACGGAACGAATCGTGTTCTTGGCCGTTTTGGGGGAAACGCTTGGACGTTCGTCATTTGTTCTTTGAATTCAACGGCTTTGAGTCGTGTTATGGAATTCATTTCATTGTTGTTCTTGTCCTTCGTAGTTTATGACCGCGAGTTGGCGATCGGTGGAGTCGGTGGGTTCGTAGTTAGTTCGTGTCAACCTACTTCGGTCGATTCTCCGTATTGCGATTATTCGAGGCAAGTATCTTGCCCATACATTTCATATTTCATCGGCATAATTATTGATAAATGATTTTATGCGAAATCCAATGTTTAATGAACATTAAAAAGGATCGGTATGTCCTCGATAAATATTGTCTTTCAACGATAATTCGAATACTTCGTGAATGGATATGTTCTCGGAATATGTGTGTTAGTTTCGTACGTTGAGAGACGTTATAATCGCATTGAGTGAATATAATAGACCATAATTGTTTGCCGAGGATTGTGTATTGAATTGTATGTTTGTTCGGTGGGTATTCGACATGATGTGATGTTAGTCGTTACTCCTTTGAAAGGAGGTTGTGATGCTTAATGTTGCTTGTCTTGATAATCGACTATTGTTGTGTGCTTGTTGTATGTGATGTGCCTCCGGGTAGGATTGTTGAATCTCCGGGATCCATACTTGCTAGTATGGGTCGGGCGAAACCGTAGGGTTATCCAATACGGGTATGTCTTGCGGGGACTCCGAGGTTCGGGGCTTGCTAGCCCGATGCCGGGATAACTTGTGGGGTTATCATCGGGTATGTCTTGCGGGGACTCCGAGGTTCGTGGCTTGTTAGCGCGATGCCGGGATAACTTATGGTTGTGGTTTGGTTGTGATATTCGTGTTGTGGAGACATGTGATTTGATATGTTTTTCCTATTGGGTTATTCACTCGGGTTTGTTCTTCGGGAGCATCTGAGGTTCGTGGCTTGTTAGCACGGGACACGAATAATCCTTAGGAACATGTGATTTGTGATTTGGGTCACGGACCCCGTGTTTTGTGAAATGGGTTGTGGACCCTGCGTATTGTTACCGAAACTTGAATTTTGGAAAATGACTTTTGGGCTGTGTCCCTAAATGTTTTCGATAGGTTTTAGAATTCTTATATCCGAAATGTTTTCTAAACTCCCGAGATCGTCAAATGTTTTGTAATGTGGACATTGGGTTATTTCCTACCTTTCACGTTTTGAATGGTTTGATCAAGTGAATTTTATCGGGAAGTATATTCGCGATTATTCTGTTTTTGTGGAGTATGATATCTATGGTTTGTTTTCGTATTTATACTTGCACTAGCAAAACAGTGGAGTTTTGCTAACCCCCGAGTATTCGGGGGGTGGATGTCTATTTTTGCATTCAGGTTTTGGAGCATAGCACAGGGTCGGCACGAAGGATGATGAAAGATGAACGATACTAATCACACGAGGATCCGTTGATGTCGTATTGGTCTAGTTGTATTTTCTTTTCGGCAAGATCTTTTCCCCGTTGTACGGGAGTTTATTGTATTTTGACCCCTGCGTGGGTATGTGTTTGGAATGGAGTTGTATGTTATTATTGAAAGACCAAATCGGTCTACTGAGTCATTTTAGCCTTAAAGGTGATGTTTAGGTGTTTGATTTTAGTTATCAGCCTGGTAGATCCTCGAGGAGAGGGTCTACGGCGTGTAATATCCCTGAGTGGATTGGGGGTGTTACATAAATGGTATCGGAGATTAGGTTGTGGAAACCTAGGCTGTCGGGTCAGTGGTGTCTATTGAGTTTAGTCTCGTCGGATTTTGTCTGACTGAGTCGTGTCGCGACGCGTCGTCTGAGTTTGTTAGTCGTGATTAGTATCGTGGGCGATCATCATCTTCGTGCGACCTGTGAATGTAAGTCTCCCTTCTTTGTGTTGTGCCTCGCGTGACACGAGCCATTTTTATGATTATTGGTTAAGTGACAGAATCCTCTTATGGATTTTGATTTTGTGATATGTGGTTATTTGACTCTCATATTTCGTTCATATGAGGAGTAGTGTTGTTGGATTGTGCATGTTGAACTGTATTTCTTTTATCCGCTGCGTGAGTTCTTTTGTAATGAGTTTCGGTATTTTACCGACCAAGTTTTATTTCGAAAACCGATTCCCTTAACCGAGCTTTTGGCATTTTGGCCTTGAATGTTTTATGACGGTTTGATAAATGATCATGTGAGTTTTTAGGCATTCTAGCCTAATATATATATATATATATATATATATATATATATATATTTTAACCTTGAGTATCTTAGAGAATGAATTATGAGACGTACATTTTAAAATGAACTATTTTTTTCTCGTGGTACTTTCAAGGTGCCACAATACGATTCAAAATTATTCCAATTGAGGACCAAAATATTTTGAGATATTTTCAAATTAATTAGAAATGCTTTGCTTAGACCCGAGGGTCGAATATTTTTGAAAATTTTTTTTTCACTAAAAGAAAAGTGTCCTCATTTTTATCAAACGCAAGATGGTTTTCAAAGTCTAGATAACAATGTTTGTACTACTTTTTGAAAGGTAATACTCAAGATCAACTGGTGTTTCTAAATTGTTTTCAAAAAGGGTGGTTTCCATTTTTAAAACTTATCATTCCCGTTTGCGGTCCGGGAATGTGTGTACGATGTTAATATTGTCGTTAGAATTGTTAGCCTCCGTGAGGGGTGTGATGTTGGTATTTAATGTTTGTCGCCTCATGGGGAATTGCGCGTTGTCGCACTTCGCGAGCCGTTAGAGCTTGGGTTTGTGTGATTGTGCACATATGTGGTTGTTTCATGATGTTTTGTAATTGTGCAATGGTTATCGTTCGAGTCGTTGATGTCGCCGAACGATGCCGTCGCATCGTGATATTCATGTGTGTGTTGCCTTACGTTGGTAATCGTAGTATGTGTTATGTGTTATGATTTTGTTGTCTTTGAGTGGTTACTTATTCGGTATGCCGAGGGCCGAGGTCGTGGTCGTGGCGATCGGATGCATGGTCGAGATCATGCGCCGGTGATGATATTGGTATCGGCGTCGCTACTATTTTACAGCAGTAGCTACACGGATGACTCGATTGACTCGGGCGGTTCAGCGCGTTACGGATGTGACCCGAGAACAACGGCGCCAAATCGGTGGCCGGAGGTAGTCGTATGAATCCCCCTCGATTCGCCGGTGTTGCGGATGCGTTGGGCTGGGATGGTTGGCTTTTCCAGTTGGGAAAGATATTCGAGGCTGTCGATTGTCCTGAAGAGCGGAAGGTACCTATTGTGCAGTACCTTCTTGATAAAGATGCCGCTAATTGGTGGGAAGCTGTTAAGCCCCGTGATCGTGATGTCACGTGGGCGGAGTTCCAGACATTTATGGAAGCTGAGTTCTGTCCGAAACCGATGAGAGAGCAGAGGATTCACGAATTTTATTTGGCAGAGCCGCAAGATATTTCAGTGTCACAGGCTATCATCGACTATAGCAAACAACTCAGTTATGTGCGAGATTGGGTGAGAACCGAGGAAGAGAGGATCTTTCATTTTGACAGACGAATGAAGCCAGAGATTCGCGTGTATATGTCGGGACTCACTTGCACTTCGTTGAGGGACTACCAAGATCGGGCCTTGGCCCGTGAACTAGCTTCGTTATCATCGGAGCGTGTGCCTGAGCCGAAGAAACAGAGGAAGTCCGATGACCTTATGGACAGTGCAGGAGCTGGTGGTTCTAGTTCGCAACGTCGTAGTCTTTCTGCTGTGAAGCTCTGTCGCTCGTTACGTGGGACTGAGAGTTCCAAGTCGTCTGCTTTGACTCCTGGTAAAGCCAGGAGGTGTTTTAACTGCAATGTGGCGGGGCATGTCCGTGCACATTGTCCTTCTCCGCTAGTAACGTGTTACAAGTGCGGGCTTGAGGGACATCGGGTTCAGTTTTGCGAGTTAGTCGCCGAGCCTTCCGAGGCACGGACTTGAACACTGATATCAGGACCAACTCCGAGGAGTCCACAGGGCGTGGTCTATCAGTTGTATGTTATGATTTTTCCTAACCCGGTTGTTTCGAATTTCGGAGATTAAGTTCTTTTATTCGAAGTGGATCGTTTTGTGTTTATTTTTCGTTTTCTCGACTGTGCACGGTGGTTAGTGTTTTGTGATTGTTCGGATAATTGACTTGATTGTATTATCCATTTGATGACGCTTGACACTTGTTGGTTTTATTATATCCCTAACGGCGACGTTGTGTTGGTCGTCGTGGAGCGTGTTTTCACGCCGTATATTCCTTTGCGTTGCTTGTAACGTTTCGCCGATGGGCGTAAGTTACGCGTTTCCTTGCGTATCTCGTTGAGTTTTCCTGACGGGATATTGCTTCTCCCTACTTGTTTTAAGTTTCGGGACGAAACTTCTTTTAAGGAGGGTAGAATGTAATATCCGCAATTTTCGATTTTCGGTAAATTTCTTTTTTTTTTGGCCGGAGTCCATTTTGACGACTCGCTCATGACCGATTCGTCATTTCGAGAATGATTAATTCTGCACTTTTTGTCATCCGAGTTCATTTCGGTATCGTTTTGTTGAGTTCCGAGCTTTTTAGCGACTTTTCTGCACTTGAGCTCGATTCTTGCGAATCTCGTCCGAAACTGTTGTTTCGAGTTTCTCGTAAGTTCATTTGATGTTATTATTCATGTTGCGAGCTTTGGTTTGGTGTTTCGATCGCGTATCGTGATTTTCGGACGTTTTAGGCCATTTTCGTAATTTCCCAAAGTTTTGGGTAATTACTTCCGTTGTCGAATTCCGAGCCTTCGGGTGGTCGGAAATGTATGTTCTCTTAGCTCTCAGATTCGTCTTTGCAAGTACGTCGTAACCGTATCATCGATTTGTATTCAGGTTCGGGTTTCGGGGTCGTTCGGGCCGTCGGAGTTGGGCCCGACTGACATGGCCGGGCAATCACGGCCGGTAGTGCTCGGCAGCTTCGGGCCGAGTCACGGCCGGTAGTGCTCGGCAGCTTCCGGCCGAGCAGGCCGTACCGTAGGGCCGCGGCACATGCTGGCAGGGCCGCGGCACACTCTGTGGCATTTTTCGGCCAACCCGACTGTACCGGGTGCCGCGGCACACTGCCGACCACTGGGAGCCATTTTTGGGCCTGTGCCGCGGCACACTCCCGCTGGGCCGCGGCACACTGTGCAGCCTATTTATGGTCCTGCACACGGGTTTTTGGCCATTTTTCTCCTTCTTCTCATTTCCTTCCGCGGCTGAGGGTGATACCACCATGGAGCCATGTTGTTTGACAACAAATCCATGAAGTTATTGAGTTCATATCATCAATCAATCATCCGTTATCATCCTTTGATCCAGCGAATCAAGGTAATCTTCCTTAGAACCCTAATTTCGTGAATTTGGGGGTTTTTGCATTTTTGTCCGATTCGTTCCGTGTTGTTGATTAATTCATGATGGGTATGATTAATCTTGGTAGTATTATTGTGTTTAACATCATTTAATCCATTGTTCTTCGTCGAATCGAAGTATATTTCTTAATTTCCTTCAAATTGACTTTTTGGGGGATTTGTTCTCGATCTCGTTTTTCATCCGTTTTGATGGATCGATTGAGGTTAAATGATGTTGTTAAACATATTCTATGGATTGTATATCCATATTTCAACTTGGAATTCCGTTTTCGGGTTTTGTGGAGCGAATCGTGTTCTTGGCCGTTTTGGAAAGCGGCAGGCGTTCGTCATTTGTTCTTTGAATTCAACGGCTTTGAGTCGTGTTATGGAATTCATTTCATTGTTGTTCTTGTCCTTCGTAGTTTATGACCGCGAGTTGGCGATCGGTGGAGTCGGTGGGTTCGTAGTCGGTTCGTGTCAACCTACTTCGGTCGATTCTCCGTGTTGCGATTATTCGAGGCAAGTATCTTGCCCATACATTTCATATTTCATCGGAATAATTATTGATAAATGATTTTATGCGAAATCCAATGTTTAATGAACATTAAAAAGGATCGGTATGTCCTCGATAAATATTGTCTTTCAACGATAATTCGAATACTTCGTGAATGGATATGTTCTCGGAATATGTGTGTTAGTTTCGTACGTTGAGAGACGTTATAATCGCATTGAGTGAATATAATAGACCATAATTGTTTGCCGAGGATTGTGTATTGAATTGTATGTTTGTTCGGTGGGTATTCGACATGATTTGATGTTAGTCGTTACTCCTTTGAAAGGAGGTTGTGATGCTTAATGTTGCTTGTCTTGATAATCGACTATTGTTGTGTGCTTGTTGTATGTGATGTGCCTCCGAGTAGGATTGTTGAATCTCCGGGATCCATACTTGCTAGTATGGGTCGGGCGAAACCGTAGGGTTATCCAATATGGGTATGTCTTGAGGGGACTCCGAGGTTCGGGGCTTGCTAGCCCGATGCCGGGATAACTTGTGGGGTTATCATCGGGTATGTCTTGCGGGGACTCCGAGGTTCGTGGCTTGTTAGCGCGATGCCGGGATAACTTATGGTTGTGGTTTGGTTGTGATATTCGTGTCGTGGAGACATGTGATTTGATATGTTTTTCCTATTGGGTTATTCACTCGGGTTTGTTCTTCGGGAGCATCTGAGGTTCGTGGCTTGTTAGCACGAGACACGAATAATCCTTAGGAACATGTGATTTGTGATTTGGGTCACGGACCCCGTGTTTTGTGAAATGGGTTGTGGACCCTGCGTATTGTTACCGGAACTTGAATTTTGAAAAATGACTTTTGGGCTGTGTCCCTAAATGTTTTCGAAAGGTTTTAGAATTCTTATATCCGAAATGTTTTCTAAACTCCCGAGATCGTCAAATGTTTTGTAATGTGGACATTGGGTTATTTCCTACCTTTCACGTTTTGAATGGTTTGATCAAGTGAATTTTCTCGGGAAGTATATTCGCGATTATTCTGTTTTTGTGGAGTATGATATGTATGGCTTGTTTTCGTATTTATACTTGCACTAGCAAAACAGTGGAGTTTTGCTAACCCCCGAGTATTCGAGGGGTGGATGTCTATTTTTGCATTCAGGTTTTGGAGCATAGCACAGGGTCGGCACGAAGGATAATGAAAGATGAACGATACTAATCACACGAGGATCCGTTGATGTCGTATTGGTCTAGTTGTATTTTCTTTTCCGCTGCAGTATCTTTTCCCCGTTGTACGGGAGTTTATTGTATTTTGAACCCTGCGTGGGTATGTGTTTGGAATGGAGTTGTATGTTATTATTGAAAGATCAAATCGGTCTACTGAGTCATTTTAGCCTTAAAGGCGATGTTTAGGTGTTTGATTTTAGTTATCAGCCTGGTAGATCCTCGAGGAGAGGGTCTACGGCGTGTAATATCCCTGAGCGGATTGGGGGTGTTACAAAGCCTCACCCCAAAAACGTTTTAACAATCCGGAGCTGACCAGCATAGACCTTACCCTTTCAAGGAGGGTTCAGTTCATGCGCTCAGCGATTCCGTTTTGTTGGGGGGTGTAGGGAGCTGTCCTATGCCTTTGAATACCACTTTCTGCACACAAAGTTTCAAACAAATTGTTGCAGAATTCAAACCGTTATCAGTTCTCAAAATTTTAATTTTCTTACCGATTTGATTTTCAATTAAAATTTTCCACATTTTGAACATGTCAAACACATCAGATTTATTCTTAAGAAGAAACACAAAGACTTTCCTGGAATAATCATCAATCACAGATAGAAAATATCGGTTCCCACCATGTGTCAGAACACTAGCAGGCCCCCACACATCAGCATGTAAGTATTCAAATACATTTGAACTTCTAGGGGGGTTTGGGGAAGGTGTATGAGGAAAATTCGCACGATGTTGTTTACCATACACACAGTTATCACAGAATGGCATGTCAGATATTTTATCATTCCCAAAACAACCATTTTTGTGCAGTATTTCAAGACCTTTACCACTGATGTGACCTAATCGTTTATGCCAGATTTCAGTTTTATCCCCTTGGACTGCATTTACGGAAATGTTACTAATAGTGGAGCAAATATATAAGTTCAGTTTACGAATAGCAACAAAAAATGTTTTGGGACCTCTCATAACTTTCATTGCATCATTACCCCAAGTACCTTCAAAACCATCATCTTCAAGACAAGCACAAGACATTAAATTATGAGCTAAATGAGGAACGTGCCTAATATTTTCTAAGGTTATCCAATTGCGAGATTGAAATTTAAGGCACACCATTCCTATTCCAGCAACATCTCATTTTACATGATCAGCCAAAGACATATATCGGTTTTTCAAATCGCGATAACTAGAAAAAAGTTGTTTGTATGGTTTCATGTGAAATGTGCATGCAGAATCAACCAGCCAATCATTTTCACCAAGGTCAGCTAACACAGAGTCCCTTTGCCCTTTTTCTTGGTGGCTTGGTTATTTTGACTGTTGGAAGACTTATTATTTTGAAAACGGTTTTGAGGTCTTCCCTTGACAAAATTAACTTCGCCAAGATTTTTAAGAGCGGCACCTTTATTGTTTTTCAAATCTAATTCTTTGCTTTTCAAACCGTTAACAATATCCAAGATCATTTGATCTCTACCATATTTAATGGCAGATTTCACATCACTGTAAGAATCAGGAATAGCATTTAAAAGCACAATAGGAGTGTAATCATCAATGTTTTTGTCTCCAGTTAACTTTATATCTTGAACCAATTTTGTAAACACGTCTAAATTAGCATCGATGTCTTTGTTTACATCGAGTTTGTAGCGGAAAATTTTTTCAAGAAGAAACAGTTTGTTGGGCAGGGAGGTTTCAGTATACATTTCTTCTAATTTTTCCCATAATTCTTTAGCCGAACCATGTTTAACTATTTTTCTAATCACAGAGTCAGATAGGTTCAAGATAATCGCAGAGTAAGCAAACTCATCAAATTCAGCTTTTTTATCCGCAGTTACATTAGAAGCGAAAGATTTGTCGATAGTTTTGAAACATTTTTGTTGAATGAGTATACTTTTCATTTTCTGTTGCCAAATGGCAAAATCACCTTTTTCATAAAATGGGGCCACAGAGAAGGCGGAGATAGTTTCCATTTTAATTTTCAAAATAAACAAAGTTTTTGAAAAATTATGAAAAACACAGATAAGGAGACTTTTGGTTTTATCAAAACGCAGAAACACAAAGTAACTAACAAAATCACATAGATAAATAAAATTAAAGGAATCCAGAAAATTCAACACCAGGCCCCTACAAGATCCGAGGACGCTTAAGTGGTCCAGGCAGGAGGGTTTTAATGCTGGTTTATGAAAATTCCCAGATTCAAAATAAACACGAAGTAATATCATAGTAATAAACACACCGAATATCACCAATAATGCGTCAAACAACATACGCAGCAGAAGCAACAAAGCCAGGACAGTATCACGAAGAACAGTACCGAGAATATCACGAAGAACAGCAAACAAAAAAAATGTCACGAAGAGCAGCAAACAGAAAAACAGTAAATGGAGAGGGTAAAGCCGTTATACCTGAGCGATCCCGGGTTGACCCGATTCAGAAAGATCCGAACCAAGCTCCGGTACCAATGTTGAGAATACATCCGAATCGGGTGAAGAATTATTACAATAATTATAACGAATATAACTATTACACAAATTAATTCGGGATAGGGATTAGGGATTACACAACTTCTAATTAAATGAATTAAAATACTGAAAATTTAAATAGGATCAGAGAAATCGCAAACCAAATGAATCGAACGATTCGGAAGTGGAGTCACTTGTTGAAGAACAACCCAGCTTAGTCCTCTGTCTCAAAAGCCCACGTCCAGGACACAAAAGCCCCGCGACCAGCACCAAAACGAGACCCAAACCAAACCGGGAGCTGCTCCTCAGGAAGAACCAAAGCATACAGCCAAGATTCGAATGAAAGACCTTCCCAGAACACCACCCGCAGATAAAAGCCTCAAGAACCGTCACACAGATCTTCGATTCAGTTCACAGGAAGAAGAAAAATTGAAGAGTAAACAGGTTGCTTTTCGTTGCTCGTTTATGTTGTTTTTTTCAACTCTCCCGAAAATGGTATTTATAGATATATCGGAGTAGGGTTAGCAGAGGGAAAACCGGAACTGAAACCGGGATATCCAAGGCGGAAAACCAGGGAACAGAGTAACAGTCGGGAGAGGAGACAAGGGAAAGTCAACCCAGACTGAAGAAAGGGAGGTGGTGGAATGGGGCTACGGTTTCTGGGGGGGGGGGGGGGGTCTTTTATAAAGGGTAGGTCTAGAAACCAAGGGCCAGGATTAAAGAGGCCAAGATGGATGGCAAAGATTAATCCGAACAAAGTGGGCTGCTTCCATGGTCTGGGCTGGGTCAATTCTTAAGGTGGGCTGCAGGAGAGTAATAATTTTGTTGGGCCTTCAATTTTAGTATCATTTGGCCTAAAAAAACTACATTTATCAAATGATAAAATATTGTTCGACATCATCTTTTTTTTTTTTTTAAATTACAACATGTTAACTACGAAAAAAAAAATCAAATAATGACTATCAATTTACCATCATTCATATCGTCTCCACAAGTGAAGATCAAATTATCCCACAAGTATGATGAATCGAGGATTATAGGATTGTGATTTGACAAATTCGTTAATACTATTATAGGTTTTTCTTTTGAATATAAAATTCTTGACCTATATTTTATCGGGACAAATATTACTCCGCACCTACGTATCATATTAATCGGAATATACTTGTTCTCTTATTAATTTGAGATTATAATTAATTATCATCTATCTATATATTACACCCCTCCAATCCAAATTCATTTTACGTATTATGGATTTGTTTTTTAAACTATTTTCATAATATGCCTTTTGGATTTAAAAAGAATATTTTCAGAATTTTATTTTTTAATAAATTTATATGATATAATTAGAAAAATATTTCTGCTTGGGATTTCGCCTCGAGAGATGAGAACAAAACTTATTTATGAATAACAGGGACTAAAAGAAATCTATGAATTTCGGGACCCGTCACCAAATTTCTCGAAACGTCAACATCAGCATACTTTTTCCAGATTATAGGAGTATTTATTTATTTTTATAATATCTATCTAACAACTTCCTTCATGTTTACTGAACCTTTCAAGTTGTGCACGTCATCAAAACTTAATATACGGGTAAAGAATGCGCGGGGGCATGTTAAGTTTAAGAAATCATATGATCGTTGCACACATTTCAACAAGGAGATCACACGCATCTTTCTGAATCTAGACTTCAAGGATTGACTAATATTAATGCATGCTATATATATATATATTCAAATATGATCATTGGACGAGATTGTCAACGCAACATCACAAGACTGACATATTGGAATAAAGCTCGTTAGCGCACGCTAAAGGTATAAAAGCACATGCTAAGAAGCATCATGCAGCAACGGCTATTTAAGCTCCAAAGCCTATAAATACCACTTAATTTGGTATTCACTATACAACAACTTCACGCAAACACATTCATATTTCTCAGACACTCTTGAGTGTTTCTGTATATATTATTGTTGTTGTAAAATCAAGTTTAATTGTTGATTAGATAGTTGGTGAGGCAATAGCTGTAACATCCCCAGATCGAACCGGGAATATTACACGCCGCAGACCCTCTCCTCGAGGATCCACCAGGCTAGACATCTAAGCAACACATTACATTACATACCGACGAATCAAAATAACGAACCAATACACCGATTTGGTCTTTCGACACTGACTTACAAATAAAAATACATAAACTCATCCAGACTCATACCCACGCAAGGGTAAAATACTTGCAACAACGAATAATAGGACAGCGGAAAAGACAATACAATGGACTCCGACTAACTGAACCCAAAACTGGCCTTCGTGTGATTAGTATCATTCGTCTTTCATCATCCCTCGTGCCGATCCTGTGTCTTGCTCCCGAAAACCTGCATGTACCTGGACACAATATGATATCCACCCCCGATTACTCGGGGGTTAGCAAAACTCCACTGTTTCGCTAGTGCAAGTATAAAGTGCAAATACGAGCCATACACAACACATTCCGAGAATATAACGAAAGACTTCCCGAGATATATTTAGTTAAAAATAGTTCAAGTCTTGAAACGAAGCAAGTAAGCATTTTGAAAACATTTCCAAATCTGGAGTTTTTGAAAACATCAAAAATTGAAAATGTTCTTAAGTCCTCGAAAGCCATTTAGTGGTCACAACCCAAAGTTCATTTTTCAAAATACAAATCCGTTTAACAAAACACGGGTCCACAACCCAACCATTCCGGTCACAAAACACAGGTCCACGACCCGATCATCCACTTCAATTCACTTACAAGGACACATTACACATAACACATTATTCCTATGCCATTCTAGCCAAGCACCAAGACTCGATATATAATGTCTCTCGACCCCAAGCACAAAGCATTGTGATACTCCGGACAATATCACAATTAACGAAAACATCAACGTCATCCTCAAGATGAAAACCACAAATGGTAACCCGCGGCCGTACCCCTTAGTATCGACCCCGGACATCCCGTCGGACACTCCGGGTGGGAAACCACTTCCGCGGCCGTACCCCTTAGTATCGACCCCCAGACATCCCGTCGGACACTCCGGGTGGAAGTTCATCCACACACGCACCCAAGTCCTCTTCCGTGGCCGTACCCCTTAGTATCGACCCCCAGACATCCCGTCGGACACTCCGGGTGGAAGGAACAACACACACACACGTTCCAAAATCACAGTTGCAAACCACAAGCCTCGAAGGTCAATCACAGTATATATAGTCGAGGTACCTTACTAGAATGGCCAGTTCATCCAACATATACTCACGACCAAGTAATGATACGATTAACAAGGAAGCACAAGATTTCAACAGCACCGAACGACACAACTAATATCACACAAACTCACATATTCACCCATAAACACGTGACTCCAAGCACATAATTTGACAAAAGAATTACACTTTACAGTTACCAACGACATAATCATACGCAATGACATCACAAGAAAGTAAGGTGATTCTATACTCGACACTAGCTCAAATATTCAACTAAGCACATTAATTCCCGACACACACGGGTCACCTTTACAAAAAGCATGATGGTAAATATTCCGATTCTTTTGAAAAATGGTTATTAATATTTATTTAGCACATATCGACGATTAACAACCATAATATCCACAAAACACGTAATGTATGGGCAAGATACTTGCCTCGATAATCGATACCGGACACTCCTACAATCACGGCTCAGTCGGGACACCTCGAACACCTACGATTCCCCGGCGAAGGAAAAGAATACACCCACGATCGAGAAGCTTGAAGAAAACGACGAACGGAAGGGTTCCGACTCGAGTTCTTCACAAGAATTCGACCCTAACAACATATAATCAATAAATCATCGATCATACGAGGAAGAATAATCGTAGAACGCCCGAAAACCCCTCTATGACATTTTACCAGACACCTTCAAGGCATCGATCAAGAACTCGACCAAAACAACGAATCGATACGATCCAACCATGGAATAACAAGGCAAACGATACAATACATCTAAGTAATCATCAATCCACCAAAATCCTAAGTTAAATCGGATTAAACGGACAAAAACGAACAAAATACCCAAAATCCCCAAAACTAGATTTCTAGGAAATCTGACCTGATTCGGTAGATCGGAGGATGTTATAGGAATGATATGAGCCTCAAAACTTCATGGATTAAATGTATAACAACATTGCTCCAAGATTCCCACGCCTCCATCCGCGGAAGAGAAGAAAAAGAGTGAGAGAATGGGTGAAAAAAAACGTCCGCAGGCCTTAAATAGGCCGATCACGGCCACGTTACGACGAATCGCCATGGCTTACGACGAATCGCCATGGCCGAACACACCGCTGGAAATGCCGGAAACGTTACGTACGTTACCGGCCAGGGCATTACGTACGTAACCGGCCTTACGTACGTAACGGCCGAGCACTACCGTACGTTACTCGGCCAGGGCCGGCCTGGCTCGAGCATGCCCGACCATGACTCGGCCGGGACTAACTCCGACGGCCCGAACGACCCCGAAACCCGAACCTGAGTACGAATCGAAGATACTGTTACGAAGTACTCGCAAAGACGAATCCGAGCACTAAGAGAACACATGATTCCGACCACCCGAAGGCTCGGAATTCGACAACGGAAGTAATTACCCAAAACTTTGGGAAATTACGAAAATGGCCCAAAACGTCCAAAAATCACGATACGCGATCGAAACACCAAACCAAAGCTCACAACATAAATAATAACATTAAATGAACTTACGAGAAACTCGAAACAACAGTTTCGGACGAGATTCGCAAGAATCGCACACAAGTGCGGAAAATTCGCTAAAAAGCTCGGAACTCAACAAAACGATACCGAAACGAACTCGGATGACAAAAAGTGCAGAATTAATCATTCTCGAAATGACGAAACGGTCATGAGCGAGTCGTCAAAATAGACTTCGGCCGAAAAAGAAATTTACCGAAAATCGAAAATTGCGGATATTACATTCTACCCCCCTTAAAAGAAGTTTCGTTCCGAAACTTAAAACAAGTAGGGAGAAGCAATATCCCGCCAGGAAAACTCAACGAGATACGCAAGGAAACGCGTAACTTACGCCCATCGGCGAAACGTTACAAGCAACGCAAAGGAATATACGGCGTGAAAACACGCTCCACGACGACCAACACAACGTCGCCGTTAGGGGTATAACAAAACCAACAAGTAACAAGCGTCATCAAATGGATAATACAATCAAGTCAATTATCCGAACAATCACAAAACACAACGGACGAAAATCAATACGATTGACCAACCCAACGGTACATCAATCAAAACGCGAGCCAATCGCTGAACAAATACAGAATTCCACCGCCCAAGGGTTGGAAGATCGAAAACGAGACTAATTTTCCGAACTTGGAAAGGTCACAACGATATATAGATCAATTTGGGACAATATCAGAACTCGCTCGAATGACAAAGGTGAGAAACAACACTGTGTCGAAGCATCAACGAACACAATGAGTCGATACGGTTGGACGAAACAGAAGAGAAAGATTGAAAATTTCGTTTATTACATCATATCACCTTTAAAAGAGGTTTCGTCCCGAAACCTAAACAACGAGAACGGTCTTTGGAATAGCAACCTTCCCGACCATATCCTCTTGGTCCACATCCGATCTTCATGGCCATTAGTATCGTGGTCACGACTGTATCCTCTGCCCATCGGCATACTAAGCGGATTCCCACTCAATACGTTTGCACGACTTCGCAAAATATTATACTAAAGTACCAACTCAGCACGACATATCACATAAGATAACCAATAACAACTCGAAAAGAAAATCCACGAGGTATCCTTTTAAAGGAAATCTTTTGAAAATCCTTGGATTTGTATATCTATTTAAAATAAACTTTAAAAGTACTTTTGGTACCTCGGGTTGTTTCATCAAAACTTGTAAACAACATACTTTAACTGTCTCATTTGAAATCATTTGAAGTCATCATGCCTCTACGTATCATCATCACCGTTAACAACTAACAAGTTAACCATGCAAGATCATCAAATCATTCTTACATACTCTAACATTTCCAATTCCGAGTTTGAACTTACATCAAACACAATCAAATATCACCTAGCAATACGAAAAGTCTTAACACACATTCACGCACAACAGTTGTTATCACTAGACACCACGTAGAGAATACAACTACAGGTGATTGGCCGTAAAAGTTAGACCTAACGGCTATAATGCGGTTCCATAGCCTCTGCCCAGGTTGATTAGCGCGCGTTACAACAAAGATTAACGTGTGCTAAACACGCCACGTTAGCGCGCGTTAGGCTCGTATTAAGCCTGTGCTAACTGCTCTAATCACCAACACGATTGCAAACATATATGAGGTGATACTAGACTCGAAGGTTACAAATAAGCAACAACATACGAGTCTAAATGTCATCGATTCACATAATTATAACATCTCACAAGCAACCATCAAAAGAAAATCATCCTACAAAAATGAAAATTTTACTTCTCAATAAAGAGGACTATCTCAACACATACATACCGATGGACTCAACATTCACGTCACTATTTTAATCCTAAAACTGGCACCACTGCTCAACAACGAGAGCATCATCAATACGCATCTTCTGACCAACATTCATGAAACCGAAAAGTTACAAACGAGAGTCACGTCTTGAGTATATTTTGAAGACCTTATTTGAGTTAAAAACTCGAGTTTTGAAAACTTATAGTATGAGATGAGAATGAAATATCAGTAGTTTGAAGTCTAAAAATTTTTGACCTTGAGGTCATCATACAAAAATCAAAATTTTTCCTCTCTTGGAGAACATTTTAAAAATTTGCGTGGCTCCCCGGAAGTCTTCGAAACTAAAAATTCCAAGGTTGTTGCTCTTGCAAGAAAAACAGTTCATACAGGGATACATTTGGCCATAACATTCTTCATTCTAGCACAAAACGGGAATTAACAAATATATGTCACTTACTCACGATGCACCTTCAAATACTACTACATAACACAGAATCATACAGGCTCGTATAGCTCGTGGTACAACATGAAGTAGGGAGACTTACATCCACAGACCGCACGAAGATGATGGCTGCACCCTGATACTAATCACGACCGACATCCCAGACGACGCGTCGTGACACGACTCAGTCAGACAAAATCTGACAAAACAAGACTCAACAACACATAACTCGACCCGACAGCCTAGGTTTCCTCAACCTAAGCTCCGATACCATAAATGTAACATCCCCAGATCGAACCGGGAATATTACACGCCGCAGACCCTCTCCGCGAGGATCCACCAGGCTAGACATCTAAGCAACACATTACATTACATACCGACGAATCAAAATAACGAACCAATACACCGATTTGGTCTTTCGACACTGACTTACAAATAAAAATACATAAACTCATCCAGACTCATACCCACGCAAGGGTAAAATACTTGCAACAACGAACAATAGGACAGCGGAAAAGACAATACAATGGACTCCGACTAACTGAACCCAAAACTGGCCTTCGTGTGATTAGTATCATTCGTCTTTCATCATCCCTCGTGCCGATCCTGTGTCTTGCTCCCGAAAACCTGCATGTACCTGGACACAATACAGATATCCACCCCCCGATTACTCGGGGGTTAGCAAAACTCCACTGTTTCGCTAGTGCAAGTATAAAGTGCAAATACGAGCCATACACAACACATTCCGAGAATATAACTAAAGACTTCCCGAGATATATTTAGTTAAAAATAGTTCAAGTCTTGAAGGCAGAAACGAAGCAAGTAAGCATTTTGAAAACATTTCCAAATCTCGGGAGTTTTTGAAAACATCAAAAATTGAAAATGTTCTTAAGTCCTCGAAAGCCATTTAGGGTCACAGCCCCAAAGTTCATTTTTCAAAATACAAATCCGTTTAACAAAACACGGGGTCCACGACCCAACCATTCCGGTCACAAAACACAGGGTCCACGACCCGATCATCCACTTCAATTCACTTACAAGGACACATTACACATAACACATTATTCCTATGCCATTCTAGCCAAGCACCAAGACTCGATATATAATGTCTCTCGACCCCAAGCACAAAGCATTGTGATACTCCGGACAATATCACAATTAACGAAAACATCAACGTCATCCTCAAGATGAAAACCACAACTGGTAACCCGCGGCCGGACCGCTTAGTATCGACCCCGGACATCCCGTCGGACACTCCGGTGGAAACCACTTCCGCGGCCGTACCCTTAGTATCGACCCCGGACATCCCGTCAGACACTCCGGGTGGAAGTTCATCCACACACGCACCCAAGTCCACTTCCGTGGCCGTACCCCTTAGTATCGACCCCCAGACATCCCGTCGGACACTCCGGGTGGAAGGAACAACACACACACACGTTCCAAAATCACAGTTGCAAACCACAAGCCTCGAAGGTCAATCACAGTATATATAGTCGAGGTACCTTACTAGAATGGCCAGTTCATCCAACATATACTCACGACCAAGTAATGATACGATTCACAAGGAAGCACAAGATTTCAACAACACCGAACGACACAACTAATATCACACAAACTCACATATTCACACATAAACACGTGACTCCAAGCACATAATTTGACAAAAGAATTACACTTTACAGTTACCAACGACATAATCATACGCAATGACATCACAAGAAAGTAAGGTGATTCTATACTCGACACTAGCTCAAATATTCAACTAAGCACATTAATTCCCGACACACATGGGTCACCTTTACAAAAAGCATGATGGTAAATATTCCGATTCTTTTGAAAAATGGTTATTAATATTTATTTAGCACATATCGACGATTAACAACCATAATATCCACAAAACACGTAATGTATGGCAAGATACTTGCCTCGATAATCGATACCGGACACTCCTACAATCACGGCTCAGTCGGGACACCTCGAACACCTACAATTCCCCGGCGAAGGAAAAGAATACACCCACGATCGAGAAGCTTGAAGAAAACGACGAACGGAAGGGTTCCGACTCGAGTTCTTCACAAGAATTCGACCCTAACAACATATAATCAATAAATCATCGATCATACGAGGAAGAATAATCGTAGAACGCCCGAAAACCCCTCTATGACATTTTACCGGACACCATCGATCAAGAACTCGACCAAAACAACGAATCGATACGATCCAACCATGGAATAACAAGGGAAACGATACAATACATCTAAGTAATCATCAATCCATCAAAATCCTAAGTTAAATCGGATTAAACGGACGAAAACGAACAAAATACCCAAAATCCCCAAAACTAGATTTCTAGGAAATCTGACCTGATTCGGTAGATCGGAGGATGTTATGGGAGGGATGATTGATGATATGAGCCTCAAAAGTCAAAACTTCATGGATTAAATGTATAACAACATTGCTCCAAGATTCCCACGCCTCCATCCGCGGAAGAGAAGAAAAAGAGTGAGAGAATGGGTGAAAAAAAACGTCCGCAGGCCTTAAATAGGCCGACTGCCGGCCGGGTTACGTACGTAACCGGCCATGGCTTACGTACGTAACCGGCCATGGCCGAACACACTGCCTGGAAATGCCGGAAACGTTACGTACGTTACCGGCCAGGGCCTTACGTACGTAACCGGCCTTACGTACGTAACGGCCGAGCACTACCGTACGTTACTCGGCCAGGGCCGGCCTGGCTCGAGCATGCCCGGCCATGACTCGGCCGGGACCAACTCCGACGGCCCGAACGACCCCGAAACCCGAACCTGAGTACGAATCGAAGATACGGTTACGAAGTACTCGCAAAGACGAATCCGAGCACTAAGAGAACACACGATTCCGACCACCCGAAGGCTCGGAATTCGACAACGGAAGTAATTACCCAAAACTTTGGGAAATTACGAAAATGGCCCAAAACGTCCGAAAATCACGATACGCGATCGAAACACCAAACCAAAGCTCGCAACATGAATAATAACATTAAATGAACTTACGAGAAATTCGAAACAACAGTTTCGGACGAGATTCGCAAGAATCGCACACAAGTGCGGAAAATTCGCTAAAAAGCTCGGAACTCAACAAAACGATACCGAAACGAACTCGGATGACAAAAAGTGCAGAATTAATCATTCTCGAAATGAGGAAACGGTCATGAGCGAGTCGTCAAAACGGACTCCGGCCGAAAAATAAATTTACCAAAAATCGAAAATTGCGGATATTACAATAGCTTACCAAGGCGATGATTAGTAGCTGGCCTGAGAGGATGATCAGCCATACTAGGACTGAGACACGGCCCAAACTCCTACGAGAGGCACTAGTGTGGAATTTTCCCCAATGGGCAAAATCCTGACGGAGCAATGCCGCGTGGAGGTAGAAGGACCGCGGGTCGTGAACTTCTTTTGCCATAGAAGAAGCAATGACGGTCTCTCGGAAATAAGCATCGGTTAACTTTATGCCAACAGTCGCGGTAAGACATAGGATGCACGCATTATCCGGAATGATTGGGTGTGTAAAGCATCTGTAGGTGGCTTTTTAAGTTCGCCGTCAAATCCCAAAGCTCAACTCTAGGCATGCGGTGGAAACTACCATTTGAGTGTTGTTTCATTCATTCTTACACAAGAGAGAAAAAGGACAGTAGATTGGTTCAATGTTATCAGGATCGTGGATTCGATATTATTAGAATCATAATTTAAATCTACTGAGATTTTTCTAGTGCCGATAAAAAGCTAGAAAAGCTATTTATCTGTCCCATAGAAAAGGAAAAACGATATATTTTGACAAGATTTATTACGGTTTATCTCAGTCCGAAATATAACAAAGAAGAGATAACGTAAGTCAGTTAGGATCGGACCTCGTTTAACTCTTGTATAATTTATTTTTCGCATTTATTTTATCGCTTCCACACACAAAAAAAGAGTTAATTACTCTTGACCGCACTATCTAGCCCCCCTTTTGGTGGCGGTACCAACCTAACAGAAATTTTTTGTTCCAATTTCACTTTATTGTGTATAATTATTTACCTACATATAATCCTGCAAATTAGGCAGCCAAGCAATTTTGCTCACAAATACGACACCAAAGATTTTTCTTATATGGAAATTTGATACTCTCTTCGTCCACAAAAAATATACTTATTGTGATTCTTTTTTTAATCAAAATTTACAAACTTTGACCAGAAAATACAATCAAATTACAAAAAATAGTAATATTAAGTACATGTTTGATTAGTCTTAATGTGTATTTTTTCTAAATATTATTTTTTATATTTTTTTTCATATATAATTGAAATTATTAATGGTCAAAGGTGTATTTAGAGAAACCGATCAAATTCAAAATGGGCATATTTTTGGTGGACGGAGGGAGTAGTATTTAATTACTTTCATTCATTAAATTGCTTAAAATCTATTTAATTATATATATATATATATACATACACTTATATTATATATACAAAAAAGTATGAATTTTATGTTTACAAAATGTGGTAGCCTCCCAAAATATCCACGTCATCAGACATTTCTTACTATTTTTATACAACTAGATGTTCTCCCGTGCGATGCACGAGACAAAATATTTTATTATTAAAATATTTATTTTTTCGATCCCCAAATTTATTCTTTAGGATCTTCGTCATGAATTTTAATAAAAAAAAACATGTTGTGTGTATTATGGATTTTAATATAATTGTAGAAAGAGTCTCATATTAGCATAGTGTTAAATCAATTAGTATTCATTACCTGAATAAATTTTGGACACATACCGAAAAAAGATAGGAATAAAATTTAGGGACGAAAATAGTATATGATTAAGTCTTAATATATGTGTCTGTGCAGTGTATGTTTTACTTTTTTAGTTATTATTATTAAATAAATACCACAATTACTTTTTATGTAAGCAATAAAGTCTTAAATCTAATTTCATAAAAGTGAGTTAATTTATTTTTATTTCACATCAACTAATTTTATTAAAAATCAATACTCGTATTTTTTCTAATATAAACGTCTTTTGTGCAATCGGTCATTAATGTAAACCCATCAGATTTACTATATTCAATATGCTATACTTTTTAAAATGATCAAAAACTTAAAAAATGACATGTGTCACCATTCTCTTTTAATAGAAGTATAGATTTTAACTTAATAGTGTTTAGTAACTTTCCTATGTATAATCATATAACTTAAATTTACTGAAATTTGTTAGTGTTTAATTAAATTTGAAAGCGTTTAATTATCTTTCTGTAAATAATTCTATATATTAGTCTAATTAGTTTCCTATAAATTAATTAGTTTCATTCTTAATAGATTCTATATTATTGTCTAATTATAAAAAGTATGTTAAAGTAATAATACCATTGTGTGCCTAAGTCTGTTAGTTTACGGGCTTTCCTAGTTAGGGTAGGATTAGGCCTGCTTGTATGTATTTCTCCCTATTTAAAGGGATGTCATCAATGAAATAATACACAACTTTTGCCCTACTTTTCTGTTCAGTTATTTTCCCTTCAACACGTTATCAGCACGTAGTTCCCAACTGAGCAAAGGAAAAACCTCTCCCAATTTTTTGCAAAAATTCCGAAAAAAAAGGAAAAATCGGGTACCAAAGAAAACCCTAGCCGCCACCTACCCCCCCGACCGATGACCGGTCACCTTCTTCCCCAGTCGCCCGCAACCGCGACCGGTCACCTTCCTCAACCGACCGACGCCCCCCCCTCTTTTCCCAACTACCGCACGTCGCACAACCCCCCCGAAACCACCGCGACCGCCCGTTTTCAGTCGACCTCCGCAAACCACCGCGACGCTGCTGCTCATCCAATCACTCGCTGCTTCAGTCGCTCGCCATCACCGCCCAGACCCGTGAACCACCACGACCTGCCCCCGTCGCTGTCTCCCGTCGATCTGTCCAAGTCGGTTGTCTCCGGCCCGTCGTCAACCAACCTGATTCGACCGCCTACCCGCCCGATGTACTTTTCTGGCTCGCTCGTCCAGTCCTCGACCCGGTTGCTGACCCAGATTCGACCCGGTTGTTAACTTAGACCCGACCCGGTTGCTGACCCGGCCCGACCCGCTCGGCAGTCCCATTTTTTTTTCTCCAATCCATTTTTTTCTGCCCCTATTCACGAAGTAAAGTACACAATACGAACCTACTATCTTCAATGTGCAATTTTTAGACTTTTTATATATCCTTGATTGCATATTTATATTCTGTAATTTATTTATGCTTAATTAAACCAATTGAAGCATAATACATTAATAACTTTAATCAAATCAAAGTAAATTGCTTAAAGCAAATTGAATTAAAAGTAATTTACATGAACTAATTTATATTGTGACATAAGAAACTTACTTGATTGCATAATACGTGTATAGATATATTCTTAGGATTACGTGTCTATATCTATACATATACATATATTTGCATACATATATAGATATATAGATATGGCATGCAAATTAGGCCTCATCATTGGTAGATTTTAGAGGACTTATATCTACTGTCTACACTTAACTCGAACCATGATAAAGTAATTTCATTGGTCACCTTCAATAGCATCGAAAGTAATTTTGACCATATCTTGGTTCGAAAAAATAATACGCTCCAATTATTGAAAATTTTATCATGAAAAACACTCGTGGTAAGCTGTGAAAAATCATTTTCCGTTTTCTTGTATTAAGATAGCTGATCCAACTCATCCCGAATTTGATATATTGGACTCAAAAGAGCTTGAGTACCATAGATGGGTCTCCTACGTCGAGACCACATTTATCACTAAAAAATATAGTGGTACGCTCCTTAACACCACAGACCAAGTACCGTCTGATAAGATAAAAGCGAGTGCACTTATATTCCTTAGGTGACACATCGAACCCAGCTTGAGATGGAAATATCTATAGTTGAAAATCCCATAAAGAACTGTGGGATGCCCGTAAGGGCTAATTTGGGAACATTCACGACACTTTGCTTCCAAAGTTGACCGTGCAGTGGAATGAAATCCGCTTGCTCGACTATAAACGGATCAACGATTTCAATAAAGTTATGCTCCGTTTCAAGGCACGCCTAAATTTCTGTGGGAAGGACATCACAAAAGATGACATGATCCAGAAAGTTTTTTTCACCTTCCCTACTTCCGCGCTTATACTGATGAACCAGTATAGGCCGGAGTATGATAATAAACGCATCACTACCTTCAGTAAGCTAATCAACCCACTGCAAGTGGTTGAAAGGCATAACGAAGTGTTAGTGAGCAATAATGCCGGGTCGGTTGGGACAAAGAAAATTACCAAGGCCAATTATGGCGAAGTGAAGGATGGAAACTACCCCAATGAATAGGGGACTGGGCATGATAGGCTTCTTGGTCAAGGACGTGGGGGTTCTTCTAATGTAATGCGAAGACTTGGTGCTCCCGGATCTTCTAGCCAAGGGAACCAAAAAGCACCTACCCATCCTATAGCCTCTAAGGCTCGAGTTGGCAATGAATCATGCTATCATTGTGGAGATGCTGGACATGGTACAAGAACTGCCATGCAAGCAAGCAAGTCGCATCTCGCTACAAGAAATATAGAGATTCCAAAGAAAGGGGAACTCACTATATGGAGGAATATGATCTATATAAGTTCCCCTATGTTAATTTCACGGTCACCAATCGTCGAATTGAGTCATACGTGTAACACCCCCAATCCACTCAGGGATATTACACGCCGTAGGCCCTCTCCTCGAGGATCTACCAGGCTGATAACTAAAATCAAACATCTAAACATCGCCTTTAAGGCTAAAATGACTTAGTAGACCGACTTGGTCATTCAATAATAACATACAACTCAATTCCAAACACATACCCACGCAGGGGTCAAAATACGATAAACTCCCGTACAACGGGGAAAAGATACTGCAGCGGAAAAGAAAATACAACTAGACCAAAACGACATCAACAGATCCTCGTGTGATTAGTATCGTTCATCTTTCATCATCCTTCGTGCCGACCCTGTGCTATGCTCCAAAACCTGAATGCAAAAATAGACATCCACCCCGAATACTGGGGTTAGCAAACTCCACCTGTTTGCTAGTGCAAGTACAAGTGCAAAAATACGAGCCATACAATACAAGTTCCAAGAACAATAATAATCAGAATCCTCAAAGATCCAAACGTAAAGAAAAGTACTTCCCGAGGCAAGAGTTTGGGTAAACATTTCCAAAACCGAAAGATCGCAAATAAGGGAAACAATTTACAAAACAGTTCAAAATGCCATCGAGAGTTTTAATAGAAAACAATTTAGGATTATAAAATCCTTCTCTTTCCAAAAATCAATAGGGTCACAGCCCAAATGTTTTGTTTTCACAAATAGAAAACCGACAATAATTCACAGGGCCAGAGCCCAACATCACGTGTCCTCGACGGACATAAAATCAACAAAACATAATCGCACACGCGCATCGCCTAGGACCGGGACGAAGCCACAAATCCCACTCGAGGCCTCGAAGGACCCTCCCGAGCTGGCTAGCGAAACAAATCACACACATCTCACTGTTGGATCAATCGCTTGTTGCATCCTGGCCACATGATCGCATGCCATGTGCCACCGTAGATTATCTCAGGCTCTCACGGTTGGATCAATCACTTGTTGCATCCTGACCACATGATCACGTGCCATGTGTCACCGTAGACCTTCAACCGTATCCATACATTCACACAAATAACATATCACATCAAGGATATTCAAACAATTCACCCAGAGCATCAAACACTTAGCAAAACACCATGTCAAACCACAATGCACCGAAATGAAACAATATACGTCCACACGCAAATACCAAGTGCAACATCAACACCAAACATATCCATAAGAGTTCACATAGTCATTCTCAAACCACACCATTCACAAAACACACGCGTTTTGAAAGCAAGCCTTTAACAAGGCTAAACCGAATCTTTTGAAAACTCATTTCAAACAATCAAACAACCACATAAAGACGATCACCAATTATCATATTCACAAAACAAGAATAGTATGGACAAGGTACTTGCCTCGAAATCACGATCGCAATAAGACGACGGATAGGACGCGGTCGAATAGCCCCGAACCCCCGAACAATATCAAGAATGTGATAGCACCACGAGTATTACGAGAATAACACCACATGAATCATCAATCACCAAACGGGATTCAACATCGGAATCCTCGAACACCTATAAACCTCCGGAAGGAACAATAACACATGGTTACGACGAGAATCAAGGCCAAAACAACGGAAATCCCAACAAACTATCAAAGGAAACTCATTCGAACATTTAATCGAACATTAAATGTTCAAGACCCTTCAAGAACAAAGAAATCACCCCTCGGGTCGAACGAACCAAAGATACGAGTATCAAATCCGTAGAACAAGTTCAAAAAAACGTTTATACAACAATTAATTGATTAAAAACGGATTGGAATCGAAATCAAAAAGGAAAATCCCCAAATCTACAAAAACAAGGGTTCAAGCCAAAATACCTTGATTTGGATGAATGATTCAAGTAGAGGTCGAAAATCTACAACAAGACTTGAGGTGGATGATCTCTACAAGTTTGGGAGCACTCAAATCGCCCAAAAATCGCCCACAAATTGCCCTAGATGGAAGGAGGAAGAAGAGAGGAGAAAAATGAAGTTTTCTCCTCGAAAATCTGCTAAAAAACGAAGAAAAAGCCTGTGTGCCGCGGCACAGGATGAGTGTGCCGCGGCCCAGGGCCACGAAAAACGCCCAGGAATCAGCTTAGTGCCACGGCACAGCTGAAGTGTGCCGCGGCACACAGTACAACCCACTCCAACACGAAAAAGGCACATCGTATAGTCTTAGCTATTTCGACCATAACTCCCTCGTCTAGACTCCGATTGACTCACCGTTTGAACCATTGGAAAGCTAACTTGATGCTCTATAATATTGCAAAGATTCAGAATTTTTGGAGTTTCCAAGAATTAATGGTGACTTTACAAAGTCGAACTCCCACGTGAAAAAGTCGATTAAGGACACGGAACTCAACAAAACGACACCGAAACGAACTCGGATGACAAAAAGTGCAGAATTAATCATTCTCGAAATGACGAAACGGTCATGATAGAGTTGTCAAAACTAACTCCGGCCGAAAAAAGAAATTTACCGAAAATCGAAAATTGCGGATATTACATTCTACCCTCCTTAAAAGAAGTTTCGTCCCAAAACTTAAAACAAGTAGGGGGGAGCAATATACCCGCCAGGAAAACTCGACGAGATACACAAAAATAGAAAACTCGCGCCCAACGGCGAAACGCTGCAAGAAACGCAAAGAGACATACGGCGTGAAAACGCGCTCCACGACGACCAACACAACGCCACCGTAGAGACATAATAAAATCAATAAGTGACAAACGTCATCAAATAGATAGTACAATCAGATCGATTATCCGAACAATCACAAAACACAACGAACGAAAATCAATACGATTGACCAACCTAACGGTTCATCAATCCAAACGCGAGTCAAACACTGAACAAACACGGAATTCCACCGCCCAAGGGTTGGAAGATCGAAACGAGACTGATTTCCCAAACTTAAGGGAATTACAAAGGAGTCTGAATGTTCAACAATCACGAAACGAGATCAACAAAAACCGAACAATCAAACAATCGAACCACAAAGATCGAGACAACAAAAATTGAACGATCATGTTCGGATCACGAAGGACAAGAAGGTTCAACCGACAACTCCGAGGTTCACATCTCGACTCGAGACAAAACATGATCCGGTGACAACAACAAGATGCACACTCACATAAGATCCACAGGAAAGGGAATAACAATTGAAAAGTCACAACGACGAACGAGTAATTCCGAAATAATACCACCCTTGTTCGATCAACAAAAGCAAGGGGCAGGACAAGCTCAGAAAATGTCAACGAACATAAACGAGTCGATAGAGTCGAAAATACAAAAGTTCAAGATCCAGTCCACTTCGAATAAAAGAACTAGTAGAATCAAAAGATGTTACTTCCGAACAAGGTTCACAAGAATCGAACCGAACTCGGAAAGGTCACAACGATAACCAGATCGACCCAAAACAAGGTCACAGCTCGTTCGAACGATGAAACCGAAATACAGAACAAGCTCAGACAATATCAACGAACATGGGCGAATCGATAGACTGGAGAAAGAGAAAATATAGAAGCCAAAAATAATACGGGTATTATATTCGACCTCTTCTAAAAGAAAGTCGTCCCCGCAACTCACAATAACGGAAACAAGGTAACAACACCAAAAGCAACCGACAGAGAAATCTCCTATGGGCCTCTCAGAGCCGATCCTGATAACTGTGCTGAAGCGCAAACTCCGAAAGTCTCGGTAGCCAATTCGCAAAACTGAATTCGGTGACCCTCGAGTCCACACTCGAAATGTGTTACTGACGAGAAGGACAAATTGCACGTACATTCCCCCGGCACATCACGGTTGAAACACCTCGGCTCGGCATACCGAAAATACAAATGCTAGATACAATGGGGCATAACGTCATACTCGGGAGTAACATCATAACGACAAAGCAAACATCATACATACATATCCAGCCCTCAAACGGGAATGGATAGGTTTTTAAAATGAAAACATCCTTTTGAAAATAATTTAGAAAAATGCCGGTTGATCTTGAGTATCACCTTTCAAGAAAAAGTACAAACGTGAAACATCGTTATCGAGACTTTGGAGAACCATCTCGCATTTGATAAAAATGAGGACACTTTCTTTTCGTGAAAAACTTTCGGAAATATTCGACCCTTGGGTCTAAGTAAAAGTGTTTATAAAACATTGAAAATATCTCAAAATATTTTTGGGCCCTCGAGGTAGAAGAATTTTGAAACATATTGTGGCACCTTGGATGTACCACGAGAAAATAATTCATTTTAAAAGTACGTCTCGAAATTTATTTTCTAAGATACTCAAGTTTTTTTTTTTCAAAGATAATTCAATGGGCTAGAATGCCCAAAAATTTCAGGTAATTACACAAAATATTATAGCGCCGTGGGTCCCGCACCGGAACTCACCAGGCTAAAAACCATTTACAAAAACGCCAAAAAGGCCGATGACGGTAATATTTCAAAAACTCACGAAAGCCATTTACAAAATACTAAATACCGTCATAAGAATTTCGCCAAAGCGATCAAGGCCATAATGCCAAAAACTCGGTTAAGGGGAGGTTTTCGAAATAAAACTCGGTCGGTAAAATACCGAAAGTCATTACAAAAGAACTCACACAGCGGATAAAAGAAATACAGTTCAACATGCACAATCCAGCAACACTACTCCTCATATGAACGGAATATGAGAGTCAAATAACCACATATCAAGAAATCAAAATCCATAAGAGGATTCCGTCACTAATCAAATAATCATAAAATAGCTCGTGACACACGAGGCACAACACAAAGAAGGGAGACTTACATCCACAGGTCGCACGAAGATGATGATCGCCACGATACTAATCACGACCAACAAACTCGACGACGCGTCGCGACACTCGATCGGATAAAATCCGAGACAAAAACTCAATAGAAACCATCGACCCGGCTGACCTAGGTTTCCACAACCTAAGCTCCGATACCATTTATGTAACACCCCAATCCACTCGGGGATATTACACGCCGTAGGCTCTCCTCGAGGATCTACCAGCCGATAACTAAACTCAAACATCTAAACATCGCCTTTAAGGCTAAAATGACTCGAGGACCGACTTGGTCTTTCAATAATAACATACAACTCAATTCCAAACACATACCCACGCAGGGGTCAAAATACGATAAACTCCGTACAACGGGAAAAGATACTGCGGCGGAAAGAAAATACAACTAGACCAAAACGACATCAACAGATCCTCGTGTGATTAGTATCGTTCATCTTTCATCATCCTTCGTGCCGACCGTGCTATGCTCCAAAACCCGAATGCAAAATAGACATCCACCCCGAATACTCTGGGTTAGCAAAACTCCACTGTTTTGCTAGTGCAAGTACAAGTGCAAAAATACGAGCCATACAATACAAGTTCCAAGAACAATAATAATCACGAATCCTCAAAGATCCAAACGTAAAGAAAAGTACTTCCCGAGGCAAGAGTTTGGGTAAACATTTCCAAAACCGAAAGATCGCAAATAAGGGAAACAATTTACAAAACAGTTCAAAATGCCATCGAGAGTTTTAATAGAAAACAATTTAGGATTATAAAATCCTTCTCTTTCTAAAAATCAATAGGGTCACAGCCCAAATGTTTATTTTCACAAATAGAAAACCGACAATAATTCACAGGGCCAGAGCCCAACATCACGTGTCCTCGACGGACATAAAATCAACAAAACATAATCGCACACGCGCATCGCCTAGGACCGGGACGAAGCCACAAATCCCACTCGAGGCCTCGAAGGACCCTCCCGAGCTGGCTAGCGAAACAAATCACACACATCTCATGGTTGGATCAATCGCTTGTTGCATCCTGGCCACATGATCGCATGCCATGTGCCACCGTAGATTATCTCAGGCTCTCACGGTTGGATCAATCACTTGTTGCATCCTGACCACATGATCACGTGCCATGTGTCACCGCAGACCTTCAACCGTATCCACACATTCACACAAATAACATATCACATCAAGGATATTCAAACAATTCACCCAGAGCATCAAACACTTAGCAAAACACCACGTCAAACCACAATGCACCGAAATGAAACAATATACGTCCACACGCAAATACCAAGTGCAACATCAACACCAAACATATCCATAAGAGTTCACATAGTCATTCTCAAACCACACCATTCACAAAACACACGCGTTTTGAAAGCAAGCCTTTAACAAGGCTAAACCGAATCTTTTGAAAACTCATTTCAAACAATCAAACAACCACATAAAGACGATCACCAATTATCATATTTACAAAACAAGAATAGTATGGACAAGGTACTTGCCTCGAAATCACGATCGCAATAAGACGACGGATAGGACGCGGTCGAATAGCCCCGAACCCCCGAACAATATCAAGAATGTTATAGCACCACGAGTATTACGAGAATAACACCACACGAATCATCAATCACCAAACGGGATTCAACATCGGAATCCTCGAACACCTATAAACCTCCGGAAGGAACAATAACACATGGTTACGACGAGAATCAAGGCCAAAACAACGGAAATCCCAACAAACTATCAAAGGAAACTCATTCGAACATTTAATCGAACATTAAATGTTCAAGACCCTTCAAGAACAAAGAAATCACCCCTCGGGTCGAGCAGACCAAAGATACGAGTATCGATCCAAGTAGAACAAGTTCAAAACAACGTTTATACAACAATTAATTGATTAAAAGCAGTTGGAATCGAAATCAAAAAGGAAAATCCCCAAATCTACAAAACAAGGGTTCAAGCCAAAATACCTTGATATGGATGAATGATTCAAGAAGAGGTCGAAAATCTACAACAAGACTTGAGGTGGATGATCTCTACAATATTGGGAGAACTCAAATCGCAAAAAAATAGCCCACAAAACGCCCTAGATGGAAGGAGGACGAAGAGAGGAGAAAATGAAGTTTTCTCCTCGAAAATCTGCTAAAAACGCAGAAAAAGCCCGTGTGCGCGGCACGGGATGAGTGTGCCGGCCGGGGCCACGAAAAACGCCCAGGAATCAGCTTAGTGCCGTGGCACAGCTGAAATGTGCCGCGGCACACAGTACAGCCCACTCCAACACGAAAAAGGCACATCGTATAGTCTTAGCTATTTTGACCATAACTCCCTCGTCTGGACTCCGATTGACTCACCGTTTGAACCATTGGAAAGCTAACTTGATGCTCTATAATATTGAAAAGATTCAGAATTTTTGGAGTTTCCAAGAATTAATGGTGACTTTACAAAGTCGAACTCCCACGTGAAAAAGTCGATTAAGGACACAGAACTCAACAAAACGACACCGAAACGAACTCGGATGACAAAAAGTGCAGAATTAATCATTCTTGAAATGACGAAACGGTCATGATAGAGTTGTCAAAACTAACTCCGGACGAAAAAAGAAATTTACCGAAAATCGAAAATTGCGGATATTACATTCTACCCTCCTTAAAAGAAGTTTCGTCCCGAAACTTAAAACAAGTAGGGGAACAATATACCCGCCAGGAAAACTCGACGAGATACACAAAAATAGAAAACTCGCGCCCAACGGCGAAACGCTGCAAGAAACGCAAAGAGACATACGACGTGAAAACGCGCTCCACGACGACCAACACAACGCCACT
This sequence comes from Orobanche coerulescens, assembly GCA_033398695.1. Taxonomy (NCBI): domain Eukaryota; kingdom Viridiplantae; phylum Streptophyta; class Magnoliopsida; order Lamiales; family Orobanchaceae; genus Orobanche; species Orobanche coerulescens. The sequence continues at coordinate 21,512,245 of CM065817.1, forward strand.
GTAGAGACATAATAAAATCAATAAGTGACAAACGTCATCAAATAGATAGTACAATCAGATCGATTATCCGAACAATCACAAAACACAACGAACGAAAATCAATACGATTGACCAACCTAACGGTTCATCAATCCAAACGCGAGTCAAACGCTGAACAAACACGGAATTCCACCGCCCAAGGGTTGGAAGATCGAAACGAGACTGATTTCCCAAACTTAAGGGAATTACAAAGGAGTCTGAATGTTCAACAATCACGAAACGAGATCAACAAAAACCGAACAATCAAACAATCGAACCACAAAGATCGAGACAACAAAAATTGAACGATCATGTTCGGATCACGAAGGACAAGAAGGTTCAACCGACAACTCCGAGGTTCACATCTCGACTCGAGACAAAACATGATCCGGTGAAAACAACAAGATGCACACTCACATAAGATCCACAGGAAAGGGAATAACAATTGAAAAGTCACAACGACGAACGAGTAATTCCGAAATAATACCACCCTCGTTCGATCAACAAAAGCAAGGGGCAGGACAAGCTCAGAAAATGTCAACGAACATAAACGAGTCGACAGAGTCGAAAATACAAAAATTCAAGATCCAGTCCACTTCGAATAAAAGAACTAGTAGAACCAAAAGATGCTACTTCCGAACAAGGTTCACAAGAATCGAACCGAACTCGGAAAGGTCAAAATGATAACCAGATCGACCCAAAACAAGGTCACCGCTCATTCGAACGATGAAACCGAAATACAGAACAAGCTCAGACAATATCAACGAACACGGGCGAATCGATAGACTGGAGAAAGAGAAAATATAGAAGCCAAAAATAATACGGGTATTATATTCGACCTCTTCTAAAAGAAAGTCGTCCCCGCAACTCACAATAACGAAAACAAGGTAACAACACCAAAAGCAACCGACAGAGAAATCTCCTATGGACCTCTCATAGCCGATCCTTATAAGTGTGCTGAAGCGCAAACTCCGAAAGTCTCGGTAGCCAATTCGCAAAAATGAATTCGGTGACCCTCGAGTCCACACTCGAAATGTGTTACTGACGAGAAGGACAAATTGCACGTACATTCCCCCGGCACATCACGGTTGAAACACCTCGGCTCGGCATACCGAAAATACAAATGCAAGATACAATGGGGCATAACGTCGCAAAACAACATAGCGGAGATGCCAACTCAGCACAACAAAGAATCATAACACATATCATATACAATGATTACCATCGTAAAGTAATATATACACATACACCACAGCAACGACGGCATCGTTCGGCGACCTCAACGGCCCGAACGATAACCAGCACGTAATTACAAACATCATGAAACAATCACACATGTACACCAACGTACAAACCCAAGCTTTAACAACCCACACTCGTGCGACAACACGCAAATCACCACGAGGTGATAAACAGTAAACACCAGTTCACACCTCTCACAGAGGGCTAGTACAACAAATGTGTGGCAACGCCTCGACATTCATGCCACCAATTCGATCATACTCGGGAGTAACATCATAACGACAAAGCAAACATCATACATACATATCCAAATTCTCAAACGGGAATGGATAGGTTTTTAAAATGAAAACATCCTTTTGAAAATAATTTAGAAAAATGCCGGTTGATCTTGAGTATCACCTTTCAAGAAAAAGTACAAACGTGAAACATCGTTATCGAGACTTTGGAGAACCATCTCGCATTTGATAAAAATGAGGACACTTTCTTTTCGTGAAAAACTTTGAAATATTCGACCCTCGGGTCTAAGTAAAACTGTTTATACAACAATGAAAATATCTCAAAATATTTTTGGGCCCTCGAGGTAGAAGAATTTTGAAACATATTGTGGCACATTGGATGTACCACGAGAAAATAATTCATTTTAAAAGTACGTCTCAAATTTATTTTCTAAGATACTCAAGTTTTTTTTTCAAAGACAATTGATGGGCTAGAATGCCCAAAATTTCAGTAATTACACAAAATATTATAGCGCCGTGGGTCCCGCACCGAACTCACCAGCTAAAAACCATTTACAAAAACGCCAAAAAGGCCGATGACGGTAATATTTCAAAACTCACGAAAGCCATTTACAAAATACTAAATACCGTCATAAGAATTTCGCCAAAGCGATCAAGGCCATAATGCCAAAACTTCGGTTAAGGAGGTTTTTGAAATAAAACTCGGTCGGTAAAATACCGAAAGTCATTAGAAAAGAACTCACGCAATGGATAAAAGAAATACGGTTCAACATGCACAATCCAAAGAACACTACTCCTCATATGAGCGAAATATGAGAGTCAAATAACCACATATCAAGAAATCAAAATCCATAAGAGGATTCCGTCACTAATCAAATAATCATAAAATAGCTCGTGACACACGAGGCACAACACAAAGAAGGGAGACTTACATCCACAGGTCGCACGAAGATGATGATCGCCCACGATACTAATCACGACCAACAAACTCAGACGACGCGTCGCGACACGACTCAGTCAGATAAAATCCGACGAGACAAAAACTCAATAGACACCACTGACCCGACAGCCTAGGTTTCCACAACCTAAGCTCCGATACCATTTATGTAACACCCCCAATCCACTCAGGGATATTACACGCCGTAGGCCCTCTCCTCGAGGATCTACCAGTCTGATAACTAAAATCAAACATCTAAACATCGCCTTTAAGGCTAAAATGACTCAGTAGACCAACTTGGTCTTTTAATAATAACATACAACTCAATTCCAAACACATACCCACGCAGGGGTCAAAATACGATAAACTCCCGTACAACGGGGAAAAGATACTGCAGCGGAAAAGAAAATACAACTAGACCAAAACGACATCAACAAATCCTAGTGTGATTAGTATTGTTCATCTTTCATCATCCTTCGTGCCGACCCTGTGCTATGCTCCAATACCTGAATGCAAAAATAGACATCCACCCCCCGAATACTCGGGGGTTAGCAAAACTCCACTGTTTTGCTAGTGCAAGTACAAGTGCAAAAATACGAGCCATACAATACAAGTTCCAAGAACAATAATAATCAGGAATCCTAAAAGATCCAAACGTAAAGAAAAGTACTTCCCGAGGCAAGAGTTTGGGTAAACATTTCCAAAACCGAAAGATCGCAAATAAGGGAAACAATTTACAAAACAGTTCAAAATGCCATCGAGAGTTTTAATAGAAAACAATTTAGGATTATAAAATCCTTCTCTTTCCAAAAATCAATAGGGTCACACCCAAATGTTTTGTTTTCACAAATAGAAAACCGACAATAATTCACAGGGCGAGCCCAACATCACGTATCCTCGACGGACATAAAATCTACAAAACATAATCGCACACGCGCATCGCCTAGGACCGGACGAAGCCACAAATCCCACTCGAGGCCTCGAAGGACCCTCCCGAGCTGGCTAGCGAAACAAATCACACACATCTCACGGTTGGATCAATCGCTTGTTGCATCCTGGCCACATGATCGCATGCCATGTGCCACCGTAGATTATCTCAGGCTCTCACGGTTGGATCAATCACTTGTTGCATCCTGACCACATGATCACGTGCCATGTGTCACCGTAGACCTTCAACCGTATCCACACATTCACACAAATAACATATCACATCAAGGATATTCAAACAATTCACCCAGAGCATCAAACACTTAGCAAAACACCACGTCAAACCACAATGCACCGAAATGAAACAATATACGTCCACACGCAAATACCAAGTGCAACATCAACACCAAACATATCCATAAGAGTTCACATAGTCATTCTCAAACCACACCATTCACAAAACACACGCGTTTTGAAAGCAAGCCTTTAACAAGGCTAAACCGAATCTTTTGAAAACTCATTTCAAACAATCAAACAACCACATAAAGACGGTCACCAATTATCATATTCACAAAACAAGAATAGTATGGACAAGGTACTTGCCTCGAAATCACGATCGCAATAAGACGACAAATAGGACGCGGTCGAATAGCCCCGAACCCCCGAACAATATCAAGAATGTGATAGCACCACGAGTATTACGAGAATAACACCACACGAATCATCAATCACCAAACGGGATTCAACATCGGAATCCTCAAACACCTATAAACCTCCGGAAGGAACAATAACACATGGTTACGACGAGAATCAAGGCCAAAACAACGGAAATCCCAACAAACTATCAAAGGAAACTCATTCGAACATTTAATCGAACATTAAATGTTCAAGACCCTTCAAGAACAAAGAAATCACCCCTCGGGTCGAGCAGACCAAAGATACGAGTATCCAATCCATAGAACAAGTTCAAAACAACGTTTATACAACAATTAATTGATTAAAAACGGATTGGAATCGAAATCAAAAAGGAAAATCCCCAAATCTACAAAAACAAGGGTTCAAGCCAAAATACCTTGATTTGGATGAATGATTCAAGTAGAGGTCGAAAATCTACAACAAGACTTGAGGTGGATGATCTCTACAAGTTTGGGAGCACTCAAATCGCCCAAAAATCACCCACAAATCGCCCTAGATGGAAGGAGGAAGAAGAGAGGAGAAAAATGAAGTTTTCTCCTCGAAAATCTGCTAAAAAACGTAGAAAAAGCCCGTGTGCCGCGGCACAGGATGAGTGTGACGCGGGGGCCACGAAAGCGCCAGGAATCAGCTTAGTGCCGCGGCACAGCTGAAGTGTGCCGCGGCACACAGTACAACCCACTCCAACACGAAAAAGGCACATCGTATAGTCTTAGCTATTTCGACCATAACTCCCTCGTCTGGACTCCGATTGACTCACCGTTTGAACCATTGGAAATCTAACTTGATGCTCTATAATATTGCAAAGATTAAGAATTTTTGGAGTTTCCAAGAATTAATGGTGACTTTACAAAGTCGAACTCCCACGTGAAAAAGTCGATTAAGGACACGGAACTCAACAAAACGACACCGAAACGAACTCGGATGACAAAAAGTTCAGAATTAATCATTCTCGAAATGACGAAACGGTCATGATAGAGTTGTCAAAACTAACTCCGGCCGAAAAAAGAAATTTACCGAAAATCGAAAATTGCGGATATTACAATACGAGCCACAGTCTATAGACTGAATCTTAGTATTGTGTTTACTTTGTCGTTTACATTTGGTATAGTTGTCTCAAGACGACTGTGTTGGTGTTTTCTTTTCAATAATGGTGTGATGCAACATTGTTTCACGAACAAGATATTAATATTGCTTACGTTAGATTCTTAGCTTTATTCCGAAGTACTGAATATTACTTGAATACTTGTGGTTCGAAGTTTCACTCTCTTCTAAGGAATAATCGAGTAGAACTTGAATGTTCTTAGAATTAGGCTTCTATTCATCGAATTAGTCGCCTGCAAAATCTCAGTAACTACGATGATTGGGTCCTCCCAACTCATCAAATGGTGAGGTAATGCCCAATTTGATGCCTAAACAGCAGTCTTCCAAGTTATCGATACTCTGTATGCACATAGAGCCCTTAGAACCTTACTTAGCTTCAATAATATACGTAGCAATGGTTTCCAGATTGTAACCCACTGTGAGAATGGAATAGAGTTTAACAGAAAATGGGCAGTAAGAGGCACAAAAGCAGGTTTTGCAGCAGTCATAGAAAAATTTTCAAGTATTTTCTCAATGTAGGAAGACTGGTTTAGAAATAATGAACATTTTTTTCTATCTCTAATAATGCTCATGCCTAAGATTTTCTGAGCATCTCCTCGGTATTTCATGTCGAATTGTTCACTAAGACACGATCTAACATGATCAATCAACTTCATGCACGGACTCACAAGTAACATGTCATCCACATAAATAAGCAAGAAGATACGAACAGGGAAGTTTTCTTTAAAATAAAGGCAAGGGTCATATGAACTACGTTTGAATTTTAAGGAAAGCATATAAGAGTCAAATTTCTTGTTCCATTGCCTGTGAGACTGTTTCAAACCATAAAGAGCCTTTTTAAGAAGGCAAACATGTTCAGGCCTATTAGAGTCAACAAAACTTTCAGGCTGCTTCATATAAATTTTCTCATCCAATTCACCATGCAAGAAAGCAGTTTTAACATCCATTTGTTTTAATTCTCAATTAAAGTGAGCAACTAAAGCAAGCATGACACGCACAGTGGTGAATTTCACAACAGGAGCAAATATTTCAGTACAATCAATTCCTTCCTTTTGAGTGAAGCCTTTAGCAACTAACCTAGCTTTAAATCTTATATTTTCTACTTCATTCTTGACCTTGAATAACCACTTGCAGTCCACAAGAGAGCAACGATCAGGTTTGGGGACAAGAGTCCAAGTTTGGTTAACATGCAGAGAGTTTATTTCGTCATTCATAGCATTTAACCACATGCAGAGAGTTTATGTCTGTAACACCCCCAAAACCGTATGGGAATATTACACGCCGTAAACCCTTTCCGCAAGGATCTACCAGGCTAAACGTCTATAAACAACTAAATGCTTGCCCGGCCAGGGTCAAACAATATAATAATACAGACCGTTAAGGTCACTTACACATAAACACACAGACCGATGAGGTCACACAACTCTATCAACCGGACTGACTAACAACATTACCCACACAGGGGTCGAAATACAATACAGCGGAAGACTGAATCAACTCTAACAATACAACTAAACTCTACCAACTTTCAACTCTTGATTAGTATCGCAGCTCGTCATCCCCTTGTGCCAATCCTGTGACTGCTCCCCTGAACTCCGCATGTACCTGGACGCAGAACAGACATCCACCCCCCGAATACTCGGGGGTTAGTAAAACTCCACTGTTTTACTAGTGCAAGTATCAAACCATACGAAATGTAACAAGCAAATAGCAACTACGAATTTAATACGCAGATCGATTATCAAAATGTTCCCGAGAAGTTTTAGAATTTCGAACTCAAGTAAGAGATATTTGAAAAGGAACACATCATCTCGGGGATTTTTAAAGCAGAAATTCTTTTGGACCTCGAGTCCCAATTTACAAAACCTTTTCGTAAACATTAGGGCCTTAGCCCGATTCTCGTTTCAAAGCATACTAAATAATATATCATTATGAGTCTGAGATCCATATTTAAAATGTTACCCGAACAATCAATGCTACACGATCATTGTTCGTACACATCATGTACCGAACTCCGGAGGCCTCGACGGACCTTACCCGGACCACACACACTGTTCGTACACATCATGTACCGAACTCCGGAGGCCTCGACGGACCCTACCCGGCCACACACACTGTTCGTACACATCATGTACCAAACTCCGGAGGCCTCAACGGACCCTACCCGGCCACACACATCGTTCGTACACATCATGTACCGAACTCCAGAGGCCTCGTCAGACCCTACCTGGATCACACAACTTGTCCGTACACGTCATGTACCGTACTCCTGAGGCCTCGACTGACCTTACCCGGATCACACACACTGTTCGTACACATCATGTACCGAACTCCTGAGGCCTCGTCAGACCCTACCTGGAACACACACACATCGACACGACACAATTCATAATCATTAAATGTCAAGCCATTCCACATTACAATGAAATGTACAATCAAGTATGTAAACCAAAACAACACAAATATCATGATCATCACAACGACTCTTAACCAACATAACACACATTCGGTACACAATACATTGAACAACCACGTGTACAACCATCTCATATGTACATCGCAATCCTGCACAAATGGCACAACGCCTAACACGGATACCAATATATCACTATTATCACAAAGCCTTCAAATTTCGGAAAAACACAACCAACTCAAACGGAACATATTTACGGAGGCAAGCAAAATCATCATACATATCATACGTAGTTACTAGTCACAAGATACAAGTCGTATAATAAGATACTTGCCTTAATAACCGCTACCAAACGCTCCGATGAACACGGTTCGATCGGGAAGCTCGGACCCCGAAGGAGACAACGAACGGAAGGGTTCCGACTCGAATTATTCACAAGAATTCGACCCTAACAACATATAATCAATAAATCATCGATCATACGAGGAAGAATAATCGTAGAACGCTCGAATTCTCTTTGTGACATTTTATCGAACACCTTCAAGGCGTCGATAAAATACTCAATAAAACGACAAATCCGTGGCAATCCAACCGTGGAATAACAAGGAATTAGATATAATATAGCTTAACAATCATTAATCCATCAATATTCTGAGTTAAAACGGATTAAACGGTCAAATCGAACAAAATCCCCAAAACTATATTTTAAGAAAACTTGCCTTGATTCGGTCGATCGGAGCAAGTTATGGAAGGATTAATCGATGTTATGAACTTCAAAACTTCATGGATTTAACCCCTAACAACATTCCTCCATGATCATCAAATCTCCACCGGAAGAGGAAGAAACGAGTGAGAAAATGAAGAAAACCCGATCGCTCTGCCATATTTATAGCCACGGACACGGCGCAAGCAACGGCCCGGACTGGGCCGGGTGTCTCGGCCGTGTCTCGGCAGTTGCTGGTCCCGCCGACCGGCGCAAGACACGGCTGGGCGCCGTTTCGTGGCCGTTCGCATGTGTCCGGCCACCATGACTCGGTCGATCCGACGGTCCGAAAAGTCCCAAACTCGGACACGAGCGTAAACCGAAAGCACGGTTACGAAGTACTCGTAAATACGAATCCGAACACTGAGAGAACACCTGATTGACCACCCGAAGGCTCGAAATTCGACAACGGAAAGTAATTACCCAAAACTTTGGGAAATTACGAAAATGGCCCAAAACGTCCGAAAATCGATACGCGATCGAAACACCAAACCAAAGCTCGCAACATGAATAATAACATTAAATGAACTTACGAGAAACTCGAAACAACAGTTTCGGACGAGATTCGCAAGAATCGAACTCAAGTGCGGAAAAGTCGTTAAAAAGCTCGGAACTCAGCAAAACGATACCGAAACGAACTCGGATGACAAAAAGTGCAGAATTAATCATTCTCAGAATGATGAGACGGTCCCAAGCGAGTCGTCGAAACGGACTTCCGCCGAAAAATAAAATTACCGGAAATCCGAAATTGCGGATATTACATTCTACCCTCCTTAAAAGAAGTTTCGTCCCGAAACTTAAATCAAGTAGGGAGAAGCAATATCTCGCCAGGAAAACTCAACGAGATACACAAGAACCGAAAAATTCGTGCCCAACAGCGATACTTTACAAGCAACGCAAGGGAATATACGGCGTAAAAACACGCCCCACGACGACTAACGCAATGCCACCGACTATGTTTCAAACAACAACGAGCAATTTACGACGCATCACATACCACATCACATGCACACATTTAATCGAAGAAACGTACGCTACAACAAGTTGCACCCGACTAAAACAGCTATGCGATAGAAACAAATAGAGTATCACGATAGAAATCATTCCGATTCTCATCAATAAGAAAATGTCCGACGTCAAAACACAAAAAATTCAAGATAGCGGAAAACGAGAATACCGGACATTACATTCTATCCTTTTTAAAAATAAGTTTCGTCCCGAAACTTAAAATAAAACATCATGGTAGAATACAAACAAAACCAAAAAGTCCACGCAACAAATATCAATTTCTACACGAATTACAGCACGAAGTACGATACACAACTACATCACGGGACACCACCAGGCACTCCCCGAGTAGGAACGAAAACCCAATTCCCGAACATCTTGGCAACGGTCTCACAATGCACCGCTCGGTGACCCACTTGGCCACACTCGAAACATTTGACTAACGGTGAACGACAATTCTTCGCAGTACGAGATCAGGCAACAACAGTCAGACAACCCCGTTCGAACAACAACGATCGAACAACAACGATCAAATAACAATGATCGAACAACAATGATCAAATAACAATGATCGAATAACAATGATCAAATAACAATGATCGAATGACAATAGTCGAACAATGACTCCGAAGTCCCCATTTCAACTCCAGACATTAAAAAAAACTGGTAGAAAATGAAAGATGTTACTTCCAAACAAGGTTCACAAGAATCGAACCAAACTCGGAAAGGTCACGATGACAAAGAGGTCGATCTAAAACAAGGTCACAACCAGTTCGAATGATGCCAACTGAGACATCAAACAAGTTCAAAAAGTATCGACGAACACGTGCAAGTCGATAGAATTTAGAAGGAGAAACTGCAGAAGTCAAATATAGTACGGGTATTACATCCAACCTCTTATAAAAGAAATGTCGTCCCCGCAACTCACAACAACAGAAACAAGGTAACAACACAAAAAGCATCCGACAGGAAAATCTCCCATGGGTCTCTCAGAGTCGATCCTGATATCTGTGCTGAAGCGCGAACTCCGAAAGTCTCAGTAGCCAAATCGCAAAACTGAATTCGGTGTCCCTCGAAATGCGTCACTGACGAGAAGGACAATTTACACGTGCATGCCCCGGCACATTACGGTTGAAACACCTCGGCTCGGCATACCGAAAATACAAATGCTAGATACAATGGGGCATAAAGTCGCAACACAATATAGCGGAGATGCCAACTCAGCACAACAAAGAATCACGACGGTATCGTTCGGCGACCTCAACGGCCCGAGCGATAACCAGCACCTAATTACAAACATTATGAAACAATCACACATGTACACAAACGTACAAACCCAAGATTCAACAGCTCACACTCGTGCGACAACACGCAAATCACCACGAGGCGATAAACAGTAAACACTAGTTCACACCTCTCACAGAGGGCTAGTACAACAAATGCGTGGCAACGCCTCGACGTTCATGCCACCAATTCGATCATACTCGGGAGCAAACATCATAACGACAACGCGAACATCATACATACATACCCAGCCCTCAAACGGGAATGGATAGGTTTTAAAAACGAAAACCTCCTTTTGAAAATAATTTTGGAAACACCGATTGATCTTGAGTATCACCCTTCAATAAAAATACAATCGTGAAACATCGTTATCGAGAGTTTGGAAACTATTTCGCATTCGATAAAAATGAGGACAATTTCTTTTCGTGAAAAACTTTCGGAAGTATTCAACCATCGGGTCTAAGTAAAAGTGTTTCTAAAACATTGGAAAATATCTCAAAACATTTTGGTCCTTGAGGTAGAAGAATCTTGAAACATATTGTGGCACCTTGGATGTACCACAAGAAAATAATTCATTTTAGAAGGACGTCTCGAAATTTATTTTCTAAGGTACTCAAACTTTTCAAAGATAATTCAATGGGCTAGAATGCCCAACAATTTCAGATAATTACACGGAACATTATAGCGCCGTGGGTCCCGCGCCGGAACCCACCAGGCTAAAAACCATTTACAAAACGCCAAAAAGGTCGATGACGGTAATATTTTACAATGTCCGAAGTATTTCAAAACACATTTTTCAAATACCACCTGATTGTGTCATTTGAAAATACACGGCCTATTTGTCAAAATTTAACAAATTTTTAAAAAAAAAATCCATATAAACCATGGTTTGACCGCACCACCAAAATATTTTTCAAAAATCGATTTCTACAAAATTCTCAAACTGTAAAGTCCTTCAGGAAACATTCTCAAACTTACCCATAGCGGACAAAAATTACAACATTCCAAAAACAGTCGAATTTAAAACCATATACTCAAATGGAAACCAGGGTCGCCAATTCAATCAAATGCGTCTCGTGGTATCAAGTTTAAACACACAGCAAAATCATTCATCGGAGTTTCTCACAAACTCTACCGTCGGTACCTATTCGAAACCCATCAAGGTTTAAAACTTTCACAACCTACCACCCCACCCGGTGGTTCAAAGATAAAACAATAACGTGCCCAGTTCTATACACATACTATGTGTCACAAGTATTAAACACAACTATATTACACAATACTGTGTAAATAAAATTATGCACCGCAATTAACTCACTAAGATAAAATCGAGGTACACAGGTATTACGCATAAAGGAGGAGACTTACATCAACAGTCGCACGGAGGTGACGGCGCCACGATACTAATCTCGTCCGACAACATATCCGACACGCCGTGACTACGCACAACTCAACTTGTCACCCGACGACGAGCGACAAGACCACACATTACTCGACAAACCACGACTGACTCGACCCGACACCTAGGTTTCCGCAACCTAAGCTCGATACCATAAATGTAACACCCCAAAACCGTATGGGAATATTACACGCCGTAAACCCTTTCCGCAAGGATCTACCGAGCTAAACGTCCATAAACAACCAAATGCTTGCCCGGCCAGTCAAACAATATAATAATACAGACCGTTAAGGTCACTTACACATAAACACACAGACCGATGAGGTCACACAACTCTATCAACAGGACTGACTAACAACATTACCCACACAGGGGTCGAAATACAATACAGCGGAAGACTGAATCAACTCTAACAATACAACTAAACTCTACCAACTTTCAACTCTTGATTAGTATCGCAGCTCGTCATCCCCTTGTGCCAATCCTGTGACTGCTCCCCTGAACCTGCATGTACCTGGACGCAGAACAGACATCCACCCCCCGAATACTCGGGGGTTAGTAAAACTCCACTGTTTTACTAGTGCAAGTATCAAACCATACGAAATGTAACAAGCAAATAGCAACTACGAATTTAATACGCAAATCGATTATCAAAATGTTCCCGAGAAGTTTTAGAATTTCGAACTCAAGTAAGAGATATTTGAAAAGGAACACATCATCTCGGGGATTTTTAAAGCAGAAATTCTTTTGGACCTCGAGTCCCAATTTACAAAACCTTTTCGTAAACATTAGGGCCATAGCCCGATTCTCGTTTCAAAGCATACTAAATAATATATTATTATGAGTCTGAGATCCATATTTAAAATGTTACCCGAACAATCAATGCTACACGATCATTGTTCGTATACATCATGTACCGTACTCCTGAGGCCTCGACGACCTTACCCGACCACACACACGCTCGTACACATCATGTACCGAACTCCGAGGCCTCGACGGACCCTACCCGCCACACACACCGCTCGTACACATCATGTACCAAACTCCGAGGCCTCAACGGACCCTACACGTCCACACACATCGTTCGTACACATCATGTACCGAACTCCGCAGGCCTCGTCGACCCTACCCGGATCACACAACTTGTCCGTACACGTCATGTACGGACTCCGCAGGCCTCGTCGGACCCTACCTGGATCACACACTTTGTTCGTACACATCATGTACCGAACTCCGCAGGCCTCGTCGGACCCTACCGAACACACACACATCGACACGACACAGTTCATAATCATTAAATGTCAAGCCATTCCACATTACAATGAAATGTACAATCAAGTATGTAAACCAAAACAACACAAATATCATGATCATCACAACGACTCTTAACCAACATAACACACATTCGGTACACAATACATTGAACAACCACGTGTACAACCATCTCATATGTACATCGCAATCCTGCACAAATGGCACAACGCCTAACACGGATACCAATATATCACTATTATCACAAAGCCTTCAAATTTCGGAAAAACACAACCAACTCAAACGGAACATATTTACGGAGGCAAGCAAAATCATCATACATATCATACGTAGTTACTAGTCACAAGATACAAGTCGTATAATAAGATACTTGCCTTAATAACCGCTACCAAACGCTCCGATGAACACGGTTCGATCGGGAAGCTCGGACCCCGAAGGAGACAACGAACGGAAGGGTTCCGACTCGAGTTCTTCACAAGAATTCGACCCTAACAACATATAATCAATAAATCATCGATCATACGAGGAAGAATAATCGTAGAACGCTCGAATTCTCTTTGTGACATTTTATCGAACACCTTCAAGGCGTCGATAAAATACTCAATAAAACGACAAATCCGTGGCAATCCAACCGTGGAATAACAAGGAATTAGATATATATAGCTTAAAAATCATCAATCCATCAATATTCTGAGTTAAAACGGATTTAACGGACAAATCGAACAAAATCCCCAAAACTATATTTTAAGAAAACTTGCCTTGATTCGGTCGATCGGAGCAAGTTATGGAAGGATTAATCGATGTTATGAACTTCAAAACTTCATGGATTTAACCCCTAACAACATCCCTCCATGATCATCAAAGCTCCATCCGCGGAAGAGGAAGAAACGAGTGAGAAAAATGAAGAAAAACCCGACTGCTCTGCCATATTTATAGCCCTGCCGGACACGGCGCAAAGAACGGCCCAAACCAGCCGGGTGTCTCGGCCGTGTCTCGGCAGGCTGCTGGTCCTGGCCGACCCGGCGCAAGACACGGCGCTGGCAACGCCGTTTCGGGGCCGTTTCGCATGTGTCCGCCACCATGACTGGTCGATCCGACGGTCCAAAATCCCGAAACTCGGACACGAGCGTAAACCGAAAGCACGGTTACGAAGTACTCGTAAATACGAATCCGAACACTGAGAGAACACCTGATTCCGATCACCCGAAGGCTCGAAATTAGACAACGGAAAGTAATTACCCAAAACTTTGGGAAATTACGAAAATGGCCCAAAACGTCCGAAAATCGATACGCGATCGAAACACCAAACCAAAGCTCGCAACATGAATAATAACATTAAATGAACTTACGAGAAACTCGAAACAACAGTTTCGGACGAGATTCGCAAGAATCGAACTCAAGTGCGGAAAAGTCGTTAAAAGCTCTAACTCAAGAAACGATACCGAAACGAACTCGGATGACAAAAAGTGCAGAATTAATCATTCTCAGAATGATGAGACGGTCCCGAACGAGTCGTCGAAACGGACTTCCGCCGAAAAATAAAATTACCGGAAATCCGAAATTGCGGATATTACAATGTCATCATTCATAGCATTTAACCAATCAGTAGCATTTTCAGATTTTAAAGCATCTTTGTAGCTTTTAGGTTCATTATTATCCAATGATTCAAACACATTGCAAGCATGAGACATCATATGAAAATAATTAAGTGATGAGGCCTCCTAACATTCTCTCTCCTAGGCCAATCTCTAGTTAATTGATAGTCAGACAGATCAGCACTTTCATCCACATTCTCAATTATTTCATCACTTGAATTTTCAGATGGTATTTCAGAGGGATTTTCATTTTCATCATGCAAAATTTCATCATTTTCAGGCTCCACCTCGCTCAAAGTAGGGTAGTTAGAAACAGATTCTGAATCGTATGTGCGCGGGTGCGGGTGCGGGATATTCAAGACAAGGAAATTCATTTTCATTAAATATAACATCCCTACTAATTAGCACCTTAAAACCCGGTTCGCCCTTAAGCCATAACTTAAATCCTTTAACTCCCTCTGGATAACCTAAGAACACACATCTTATCGATCTAGGTTCTAGTTTATCTTGTTTATGATGAACATATGCAGCACACCCAAATACACGAAGATTTGGGAAATCAATATCCTTATCACTCCACACAGATTCTGGATAGTTTCCATTCAAATGTATAGATGGAGATCTGTTTATAATATAGGCAGTCGTAGATAAAGCCTCACCCCAAAAACATTTTAACAATCCGGAGCTGACCAGCATAGACCTTACCCTTTCAAGGAGGGTTCAGTTCATGCGCTCAGCGATTCCGTTTTGTTGGGGGGTGTAGGGAGTTGTCCTATACCTTTGAATACCACTTTCTGCACACAAAGTTTCAAACAAATTGTTGCAGAATTCAAACCGTTATCAGTTCTCAAAATTTTAATTTTCTTACCGGTTTGATTTTCAATTAAAATTTTCCACATTTTGAACGTGTCAAACACATCAGATTTATTCTTAAGAAGAAACACAAAGACTTTCCTGGAATAATCATCAATCACAGACAGAAAATATCGGTTCCCACCATGTGTCAGAACACTAGCAGGCCCCCACACATCAGCATGTAAGTATTCAAACACATTTGAACTTCTAGGGGGGTTTGGGGAAGGTGTATGAGGAAAATTCGCACGATGTTGTTTACCATACACAGTTATCACAGAATGGCATGTAAGATATTTTATCATTCCCAAAAAAACCATTTTTGTGCAGTATTTCAAGACCTTTACCACTGATGTGACCTAATCGTTTATGCCAGATTTCAGTTTTATCCCCTTGGACTGCATTTACGGAAATGTTACTAATAGTGGAGCAAATATATAAGTTCAGTTTACGAATAGCAACAAAAAATGTTTTGGGACCTCTCATAACTTTCATTGCATCATTACCCCAAGTACCTTCAAAACCATCATCTTCAAGACAAGCACAAGACATTAAATTATGAGCTAAATGAGGAACGTGCCTAATATTTTCTAAGGTTATCGAATTGCGAGATTGAAATTTAAGGCACACCGTTCCTATTCCAGCAACATCTCGTTTTACATGATCAGCCAAAGACACATATCAGTTTTTCAAATCGCGATAACTAGAAAAAAGTTGTTTGTATGGTTTCATGTGAAATGTGCATGCAGAATCAACCAGCCAATCATTTTCACCAAGGTCAGCTAACACAGAGTTCACAGAAGTATGTATTTACTCAAAAATCATAAACACATCACCTAGGTTTTTACTGACAGCTAAATTTGCCTGTTCAGATTGCTGGTTCTTCTTAGGTTTAGTGCAGTCTTGAATGTAGTGACCATATTCACCGGAATTGTAACATTTTCGATTAGTTGGCCTAGGTTTAAACTGATTTTTCCCTTTGCCCTTTTTCTTGGTGGCTTGGTTATTTTGACTGTTGGAAGACTTATTATTTTGAAAACGGTTTTGAGGTCTTCCCTTGACAAAATTAACTTCGCCAAGATTTTTAAGAGCGGCACCTTTATTGTTTTTCAAATCTAATTCTTTGCTTTTCAAACCGTTAACAATATCCAAGATCATTTGATCTCTACCATATTTAATGGCAGATTTCACATCACTGTAAGAATCAGGAATAGCATTTAAAAGCACAATCAGAGTGTAATCATCAATGTTTTGTCTCCAGTTAACTTTATATCTTGAACCAATTTTGTAAACACGTCTAAATTAGCATCGATGTCTTTGTTTAGATCGAGTTTGTAGTGGAAAATTTTTTCAAGAAGAAACAGTTTGTTGGGCAGGGAAGTTTCAGTATACATTTCTTCTAAGTTTTCCCATAATTCTTTAGCCGAACCATGTTTAACTATTTTTCTAATCACAGAGTCAGATAGGTTCAAGATAATCGCAGAGTAAGCAAACTCATCAAATTCAGCTTTTTTATCCGCAGTTACATTAGAAGCGAAAGAGTTGTCGATAGCTTTGAAACATTTTTGTTGAATGAGTATACTTTTCATTTTCTGTTGCCAAATGGCAAAATCACCTTTTCCATCAAATGGGGCCACAGAGAAGGCGGAGATAGTTTCCATTTTAATTTTCAAAATAAACAAAGTTTTTGAAAAATTATGAAAAACACAGATAAGGAGACTTTTGGTTTTATCAAAACGCAGAAACACAAAGTAACTAACAAAATCACACAGATAAATAAAATTAAAGGAATCCAGAAAATTCAACACCAGGCCCCTACAAGATCCGAGGACGCTTAAGTGGTCCAGGCAGGAGGGTTTTAATGTTGGTTTATGAAAATTCCCAGATTCAAAATAAACACGAAGTAATATCGTAGTAATAAACACACAGAATATCACCAATAATGCGTCAAACAACATACGCAGCCGAAGCAACAAAGCCAGGACAGTATCACGAAGAACAGTACCGAGAATATCACGAAGAACACCAAACAAAAAAAATGTCACGAAGAGCAGCAAACAGAAAAACAGTAAATGGAGAGGGTAAAGCCGTTATACCTGAGCGATCCCGGGTTGACCCGATTCAGACAGATCCGAACCAAGCTCCGGTACCAATGTTGAGAATACGTCCGAATCGGGTGAAGAATTATTACAATAATTATAACGAATATAACTATTACACAAATTAATTCGGGATAGGGATTAGGGATTACACAACTTCTAATTAAATGAACTAAAATACTGAAAATTTAAATAGGATCAGAGAAATCGCAAACCAAATGAATCGAACGATTCGGAAGTGGAGTCACTTGTCTCAAAAGCCCACGTCCAGGACACAAAAGCCCCGCGACCAGCACCAAAACGAGACCCAAACCAAACCGGGAGCTGCTCCTCAGGAAGAACCAAAGCACACAACCAAGATTTGAACCAAAGACCTTCCCATAACACCACTCGCAGATAAAAGCCTCAAGAACCGTCACACAGATCTTCGATTCAGTTCACAGGAAGAAGAAAAATTGAAGAGTAAACAGGTTGCTTTTCGTTGCTCGTTTATGTTGTTTTTTTCAACTCTCCCGAAAATGGTATTTATAGATATATCGGAGTAGGGTTAGCAGAGGGAAAACCGGAACTGAAACCGGGATATCCATGGCGGAAAACCAGGGAAGAGAGTAACAGTCGGGAGAGGAGAGAAGGGAAAGTCAACCCGGACTGAAGAAAAGGAGGTGGTGGAATGGGGCTACGGTTTCTGGGGGGGTCTTTTATAAAGGGTAGGTCTAGAAACCAAGGGCCAGGATTAAAGAGGCCAAGATGGATAGCAAAGATTAATCCGAACAAAGTGGGCTCCTTCCATGGTCTGGGCTGGGTCAATTCTTAAGGTGGGCTGCAGGAGAGTAATAATTTTGTTGGGCCTTCAATTTTAGTATCATTTGGCCTAAAAAACTACATTTATCAAATGATAAAATATTGTTCGACATCATATCTCTTTTTTTTTTAAATTACAACATGTTAACTACGAAAAAAAAAATCAAATAATGACTATCAATTTACCATCATTCATATCGTCTCCACAAGTGAAGATCAAATTATCCCACATGTATGATGAATCGAGGATTATAGGATTGTGATTTGACAAATTCGTTAATACTATTATAGGTTTTTCTTTTGAATATAAAATTCTTGACCTATATTTTATCGGGACAAATATTACTCCGCACCTACGTATCATATTAATCGGAATATACTTGTTCTCTTATTAATTTGAGATTATAATTAATTATCATCTATCTATATATTACACCCCTCCAATCCAAATTCATTTTACGTATTATGGATTTGTTTTTTAAACTATTTTCATAATATGCCTTTTGGATTTAAAAAGAATATTTTCAGAATTTTATTTTTTAATAAATTTATATGATATAATTAGAAAAATATTTCTGCTTGGGATTTCGCCTCGAGAGATGAGAACAAAACTTATTTATGAATAACAGGGACTAAAAGAAATCTATGAATTTCGGGACCCGTCACCAAATT
Organism: Orobanche coerulescens; assembly: GCA_033398695.1. Taxonomy (NCBI): domain Eukaryota; kingdom Viridiplantae; phylum Streptophyta; class Magnoliopsida; order Lamiales; family Orobanchaceae; genus Orobanche; species Orobanche coerulescens. Next base: position 21,531,560 of record CM065817.1, read on the forward strand.
TCTCGAAATGTCAACATCGAGATACTTTTTCCAGTTATAGGAGTATTTATTTATTTTTATAATATCTATCTAACAACTTCCTTCATGTTTACTGAACCTTTCAAGTTGTGCACGTCATCAAAACTTAATATACGGGTAAAGAATGCGCGGGGGCATGTTAAGTTTAAGAAATCATATGATCGTTGCACACATTTCAACAAGGAGATCACACGCATCTTTCTGAATCTAGACTTCAAGGATTGACTAATATTAATGCATGCTATATATATATATATATATTCAAATATGATCATTGGACGAGATTGTCAACGCAACATCACAAGACTGACATATTGGAATAAAGCTCGTTAGCGCACGCTAAAGGTATAAAAGCACATGCTAAGAAGCATCATGCAGCAACGGCTATTTAAGCTCCAAAGCCTATAAATACCACTTAATTTGGTATTCACTATACAACAACTTCACGCAAACACATTCATATTTCTCAGACACTCTTGAGTGTTTCTGTATATATTATTGTTGTTGTAAAATCAAGTTTAATTGTTGATTAGCTAGTTGGTGAGGCAATAGCTTACCAAGGCGATGATTAGTAGCTGGCCTGAGAGGATGATCAGCCATACTAGGACTGAGACACGGCCCAAACTCCTACGAGAGGCACTAGTGTGGAATTTTCCCCAATGGGCAAAATCCTGACGGAGCAATGCCGCGTGGAGGTAGAAGGACCGCGGGTCGTGAACTTCTTTTGCCATAGAAGAAGCAATGACGGTCTCTCGGAAATAAGCATCGGTTAACTTTATGCCAACAGTCGCGGTAAGACATAGGATGCACGCGTTATCCGGAATGATTGGGTTTGTAAAGCGTCTGTAGGTGGCTTTTTAAGTTCGCCGTCAAATCCCAAAGCTCAACTCTAGGCATGCGGTGGAAACTACCATTTGAGTGTTGTTTCATTCATTCTTACACAAGAGAGAAAAAGGACTGTAGATTGGTTCAATGTTATCAGGATCGTGGATTCGATATTACTAGAATCATAATCTAAATCTATTGAGATTTTTCTAGTGCCGATAAAAAGCTAGAAAAGCTATTTATCTGTCCCATAGAAAAGGAAAAACGATATATTTTGACAAGATTTATTATGGTTTATCTCAGTCCGAAATATAACAAAGAAGAGAAAACGTAAGTCAGTTAGGATCGGACCTCGTTTAACTCTTGTATAATTTATTTTTCGCATTTATTTTATCGCTTCCACACACAAAAAAAGAGTTAATTACTCTTGACCGCACTATCTAGCCCCCCTTTTGGTGGCGGTACCAACCTAACAGAAATTTTTTGATCCAATTTCACTTTATTGTGTATAATTAATTACCTACATATAATCCTGCAAATTAGGCAGCCAAGCAATTTTGCTCACAAATACGACACCAAAGATTTTTCTTATATGGAAATTTGATACTCTCTTCGTCCACAAAAAATATACTTATTGTGATTCTTTTTTTTAATCAAAATTTACAAACTTTGACCAGAAAATACAATCAAATTACAAAAAATAGTAATATTAAGTACATGTTTGATTAGTCTTAATGTGTATTTTTTCTAAATATTATTTTTTATATTTTTTTTCATATATAATTGAAATTATTAATGGTCAAAGGTGTATTTAGAGAAACCGATCAAATTCAAAATGGGCATATTTTTGGTGGACGGAGGGAGTAGTATTTAATTACTTTCATTCATTAAATTTCTTAAAATCTATTTAATTATATATATATATATACACTTATATTATATATACAAAAAAGTATGAATTTTATGTTTACCAAATGTGGTAGCCTCCCAAAATATCCACGTCATCAGACATTTTTACTATTTTTATACAACTAGATGTTCTCCCGTGCGATGCACGAGACAAAATATTTTATTATTAAAATATTTATTTTTTCGATCCCCAAATTTATTCTTTAGGATCTTCGTCATGAATTTTAATAAAAAAAACATGTTGTGTGTATTATGGATTTTAATATAATTGTAGAAAGAGTCTCATATTAGCATAGTGTTAAATCAGTTAGTATTCATTACCTGAATAAATTTTGGACACATACCGAAAAAAGGTAGGAATAAAATTTAGGGACGAAAATAGTATATGATTAAGTCTTAATATATGTGTCTGTGCAGTGTATGTTTTACTTTTTTAGTTATTATTATTAAATAAATACCACAATTACCTTTTATGTAAGCAATAAAGTCTTAAATCTAATTTCATAAAAGTGAGTTAATTTATATTTATTTCACATCAACTAATTTTATTAAAAATCAATACTCGTATTTTTTCTAATATAAACGTCTTTTGTGCAATCGGGCATTAATGTAAACCCACCAGATTTACTATATTCAATATGCTATACTTTTTAAATTGATCAAAAACTTAAAAAATGACATGTGTCACCATTCTCTTTTAATAGAAGTATAGATTTTAACTTAATAGTGTTTAGTAACTTTCCTATGTATAATCATATAACTTAAATTTACTGAAATTTGTTAGTGTTTAATTAAATTTGAAAGCGTTTAATTATCTTTCTGCAAATAATTCTATATATTAGTCTAATTAGTTTCCTATAGATTAATTAGTTTCATTCTTAATAGATTCTATATTATTGTCTAATTATAAAAAGTATGTTAAAGTAATAATACCATTGTGTGCATAAGTCTGTTAGTTTACGGGCTTTCCTAGTTAGGGTAGGATTAGGCCTGCTTGTATGTATTTCTCCCTATTTAAAGGGATGTCATCAATGAAATAATACACAACTTTTGCCCTAATTTTCTGTTCAGTTATTTTCCCTTCAACACGTTATCAGCACGTAGTTCCCAACTGAGCAAAGGAAAAACCTCTCCCAATTTTTTGCAAAAATTCCGAAAAAAAAGGAAAAATCGGGTACCAAAGAAAACCCTAGCCGCCACCTACCCCCGACCGATGACCGGTCACCTTCTTCCCCAGTCGCCCGCAACCGCGACCGGTCACCTTCCTCAACCGACCGACGCCCCCCCTCTTTTCCCAACTACCGCACGTCGCACAACCCCCCCGGAACCACCGCGACCGCCCGTTTTCAGTCGACCTCCGCAAACCACCGCGACGACGCTGCTCATCCAATCACTCGCTGCTTCAGTCGCTCGCCATCACCGCCCAGACCCGTGAACCACCACGACCTGCCCCCGTCGTTGTCTCCCGTCGATCTGTCCAAGTCGGTTGTCTCCGGCCCGTCGTCCAACCCAGCAGTTCGACTGCCCTACCCGCCCGATGTACTTTTCTGGCTCGCTCGTCCAGTCCTCGACCCGGTTGCTGACCCAGACTCGACCCGGTTGTTAACTTAGACCCGACCCGGTTGCTGACCCGGCCCGACCCGCTCGGCAGTCCCGTTTTTTTTCTCCAATCCATTTTTTTCTGCCCCTATTCACGAAGTAAAGTACACAATACGAACCTACTATCTTCAATGTGCAATTTTTAGACTTTTTATATATCCTTGATTGCATATTTATATTCTGTAATTTATTTATGCTTAATTAAACTAATTGAAGCATAATACATTAATAACTTTAATCAAATCAAAGTAAATTGCTTAAAGCAAATTGAATTAAAAGTAATTTACATGAACTAATTTATATTGCGACATAAGAAACTTACTTGATTGCATAATACGTGTATAGATATATTCTTAGGATTACGTGTCTATATCTATACATATACATATATAGATATATAGATATGGCATGCAAATTAGGCCTTATCATTGGTAGATTTTAGAGGACTTATATCTACTGTCTACACTTAACTCGAACCATGATAAAGTAATTTCATTGGTCACCTTCAATAGCATCGAAAGTAATTTTGACCATATCTTGGTTCGAAAAATACGCTCCAATTATTGAAAATTTTATCATGAAAAACACTCGTGGTAAGGTGTGAAAAATCATTTTCCGTTTTCTTGTATTAAGATAGCTGATCCAACTCATCCCGAATTTGATATCTTGGACTCAAAAGAGCTTGAGTACCATAGATGGGTCTCCTACGTCGAGACCACATTTATCACTAAAAAAATATAGTGGTACGCTCCTTAACACCACAGACCAAGTACCGTCTGATAAGATAAAAGAGAGTGCACTTATATTCTTTAGGTGACACATCGAACCCAGCTTGAGATGGAAATATCTATAGTTGAAAATCCCATAAAGAACTGTGGGATGCCCGTAAAGGCTAATTTGGGAACATTCACGACACTTTGCTTCCAAAGTTGACCGTGCAGTGGAATGAAATCCGCTTGCTCGACTATAAAAGGATCAACGATTTCAATAAAGTTATGCTCCGTCTCAAGGCACACCTAAATTTCTGTGGGAAGGACATCACAAAAGATGACATGATCCAGAAAGTTTTTTTTACCTTCCCTACTTCCGCGCTTATACTGATGAACCAGTATAGGCCGGAGTATGATAATAAACGCATCTCTACCTTCAGTAAGCTAATCAACCCACTGCAAGTGGCTGAAAGGCATAACGAAGTGTTAGTGAGCAATAATGCCGGGTCGGTTGGGACAAAGAAAATTACCAAGGCCAATTATGGCGAAGTGAAGGATGGAAACTACCCCAATGAATAGGGGACTGGGCATGATAGGCTTCTTGGTCAAGGACGTGGGGGTTCTTCTAATGTAATGCGAAGACTTGGTGCTCCCGGCTCTTCTTGCCAAGGGAACCAAAAAGCACCTACCCATCTTATATCCTCTAAGGCTCGAGTTGGCAATGAATCATGCTATCATTGTGGAGATGCTGGACATGGTACAAGAACTGCCATGCAAGCAAGCAAGTCGCATCTCACTACAAGAAATATAGAGATTCCAAAGAAAGGGGAACTCACTATATGGAGGAATATGATCTAGATAAGTCCCCCTATGTTAATTTCATGGTCACCAATCGTCGAATTGAGTCATACGAGCCACAGTCTATAGACTGAATCTTAGTATTGTGTTTACGTTGTCGTTTACATTTGGTATAGTTGTCTCAAGACGACTGTGTTGGTGTTTTCTTTTCAATAATGGTGTGATGCAACATTGTTTCACGAACAAGATATTAATATTGCTTACGTTAGATTCTTAGCTTTATTCCGAAGTACTGAATATTACTTGAATACTTGTGGTTCGAAGTTTCACTCTCTTCTAAGGAATAATCGAGTAGAACTTGAATGTTCTTAGAATTATGCTTCTATTCATCGAATTAGTCGCCTGCAAAATCTCGGTAACTACGATGATTGGGTCCTCCTAACTCATCAAATGGCGAGGTAATGCCCAATTTGATGCCTAAACAGCAGTCTTCCAAGTTATCGATACTCTGTATGCACATAGAGCCCTTCGAACCTTACTTAGCTTCAATAATATACGTAGCAATGGTTTCCAGATTGTAACCCACTGTGAGAATGGAATAGAGTTTCTTTTATTAATTCTAAGGAATGTGGATGTAAATGCATTTTAGAATAACTCATGAGTCAATCTAGTGGACTGTACCTCACTACTATTAGGTTTTTAAAATCTTATGTTGTCACCAACAATGTAGTTTGGGACATAGACTCATATAGGCTTTGGCACGATAGACTAGGTCATCCTGGTCGAAGTATAATGATCCATATACTAAAGAACTTATACGAACATAATTTTTTTCGAGCGAAAATGTGGCAACAACTCAACATAAAGAACAATGTTGATGTTAATCGTATTATATCATCCAAAGAACCGGATGCATATCAAATGCCCACCACTTAGTGTTGCAAAGCCTGCTCTTTAACCAAAGTAGGAGCGAGACCTTCCTACGCTAAAGAAACAAAAGCAAACATTCCATTCTTACACTGAATATAAGGAGATATTTGTGGATCCATCCACCTAATATGCAGACCATTTATGTATTTATGGTTTTGATGGATTCTCCGACATGTTGGTCACATGTTGCTCTCCTGTCCACTCAAACGGCTGCAGAACTTCCAAAATAATTTATATGGACTCACCTTCCTTATCACATCTAAAGGACAAGATGATGTTGGAGAGTTCACATTAAAAAGTACTTGATGTTTATTGCATGATAGAGATTAATAAATAGTATCTCATCCCATGTGCATATGCAAACGGTCTCACATAAAACACCGTCGAAAGAATATGTATGGTGATTATGTCATTGGTTATGCGCACCAATCAGCATATTTTTGCCTGCGATTATGCAATATTGCACGCAACTTTACTTAAATCGTTCATTCTTAGACCCTCTGCTAACTAATTAGTTTATGCGTACCAGTTGGTAACTGGATAGCCTGATTTTTGTATTTTGTACCCAGACGGACTTGAGTGCCAATTGCGCATATTTGGTTACGCATTATATGTGCCTTCTGCACCCCACATCGCATCGGTCTTTAGAAACGATTAAGTATTCACGTTGGATAAGAATCTCCAGACATTTATCCGCTATTTAGAACCTTCACAATGATCTCTTTACCGCACGATTTGCGGATTGTCACTTTTATGAGACAACCTTCCCGTCGTTAGGAGGAGGAGAGAAAACGTAATTTCTCGGGGAACGACAAGAATTGTCATGGTGCCTCCAATCTGTCTCATTATGATTCCCGAACTTCACAATGTTACCGTGAAACACAAAGAATACTCGATCTTTAGGATGTAGCAGATTCGACGCCTGATGCATTTACTGATATCATTCAAGTGACAAGATCTCACATTACAGTTGCAAATGTGTCTGTAAGGTTAGAAGTCTCCTGTAAGGTCCACATCACCAACGGACCGGGTGATGCAACTGCACCTGGTGGAGGTGTGGTTGAGGCCGTGGCTCCCTGCGAATGAAGAGGTGAAAGCCTCATGGTTCGACTAAATACTCACCCAAGTAAGAGGTGGAATATGGCACAAAATCACATGTTAACCATCAATGAACTCGTTTTATGAGATCATGCTTAATTTTATTATGTCCATGAATCATGACGAGGGGGACGCCCCGAAGATATGATTCAGAAAATCAAGAATCTCGATGAAATTATGAGGGTGTGGCCAGATCAAACACCCACTTTGATGACATGTTATGAATCATAAAGTATGATGATATCGAAACTCGCTCAGTTGGATGAAATTAACATAGAGCTGATTGGCCTATAAGAAAAATATTCCACGTAGAACTATATTCCCCGATGTTGTTGCCCAAAATATTTATCCGAAAATTAAATACTGCTGGAATGGACGGACAACAAACAAATTTTGCGGGAGCACTTTCGAGAGAATATGAATAAACACAAGATTTGCCAGATTTGTTAGGCCCGGGCTTGAATGCTCCCGCGAGATGTTATTAATACAAATTTTCGTGGATACAAGTATTAATGTGAGAATCTAAGTATAATGAGTGTAAAAAGACTCTGTTAATCCAGCTCTTGAGCGAAGCTTGGTGTTCTTCGTCCCTGCCGATCGTCTTCAGTATGAGAGAGGCCGAGAGAAGAAAGAACCGAGAGATAGCTGTTGCCAAGAGTAGGAGAAAGCCAAGTGTGTGTATTGCTCGTTGGGAAGCCGTGAGAATTAGAAGAACTTCTGGGTGCTGAAGACTTTCGGTCCTTGGACAAGTGTAGAGTGCCTTGTATTTATAGGGCCGAGGAGCCTTGTTTTCGCGGGCGATCGCCTTAGCCAATATAATAATGGGGCGATCGTCTGCCGGCCAATATAATAATGGGGCGATCGTCCTTAAGTCACACGGGTTGTCGGCCTAAAATCCAAGCATTCTTTGGCGGCCAGTGTGCGGTCGATGAGGAGCCGGCCGCGCGTCGAGTCACTACCACATGCGGTCCCTCGACACCTTTGGCGGGCACATTTGGTGGACGGATCTTGTGAGTTGTGGTCAACGATCCGTGATATGCGGATCTTGTCTCGGCACTGCACGTGAATTCTATCTTGAGGCTCGGCCTTTGCCGACTGGATGACCATCGGCTTTGAGCGGCATGAGGCGGTCGTCAATGGTCGGTCACCAGAGGTCGGCATCGGTTGGTCACCAAGGGTTGGTCGTCAAGTGCCGAGAGATTATCGTCTGTTTGTCGGCCGCCAGGAGTCGATTGCCAAGTACCGAGAGACGATCGTCTTAGATGTCGATCGCTCGGCACCCGGACTTGTCCTGGGACCTTCGGTCGACCGATACATCTTGTCTGCGGGGCTGAGACTAGGCCGCCCGATCTCTGGTCGACAGTTCTGCCTCGACTGCTCGGCAATGGCTAGGTCGCCCGATCTCCGAGGCGATCGCCGGTCGGAAAGTATAATTCTCGACACAACAATTGCCCCCCAGCTTGCTCCGATGTTGAATACATGGGGCGAGGTGGTTCTTGCTGGCGATCGTGTAGGATGAGGACGGGCGATCCGTTGATCTGACTTTGGATTCGGACTTGGGCGATTAGGTCGATTGGCTAGCTATCTTTCGGTCTTGTACCTGCAAAAAACAACATTGGCCGATCCCCCTCAGAAACTTGATGGTTTCGTTGCTTGAGGAATCGTGCACAGTCGCGGAGTTCGATGGACCGACTCCATGACCGTGTCTTGTGTGCAAAGACATTGAGTGTCTCGTGACTCATTTTATTGTGAGGGTGCCTCGTATTTAAACGAAGGGCGTGCAGTCTTGGTCTAGAGGAGTCCTTGCGCGGGGCAGCGTCGGATGATTCAACTCCACGCCCGCGGCTTGTTATCTCTGCTTCCACCTCGGCCCGCCATGGAGATGGCGAACCTCGACGGTGTACGTTGAGACGGGGGTAGTGTCACGTGTCGCATTGTCTGGGTCTATCATGTTAAATGATGGTCTTTTGAGGGCGGGCGATCGTGTCCTCTGATTAGTTTTGGAGAGCCCTCAGACTATGCCGGCCTCGTATTTAAAGGAAGGGAGGGCGATCGTGTCCACTGATTAGTTTTGGAGAGCCCTCAGACTATGCCGTCCTCGTATTTAAACGAAGGGCGGGCGATCTTGGCTGAAAGGGACCTTGCATGGCCGAAGCAGCCGGTTCCATCGACTACCAGGACCATGGCTTTATGATGTGCGGTGGAGGCGATCTCGTGCCTTAGTCCATCATGTTAGATGGTGAACTGTAGATGGCGAACGAGTCCTCCGGGTTTTTGGTGATGTAGCTTGATGATCGGCGATCGGGCTGGAAGACTGGTGATCGTCGCTCGGCTGCCGATAGCTTTATTCATAAGTTGATACTGGCGATCGGGCGGGAGATCGTCGTTCGGGCGCCAATCGCGCTGCTCAGAGGTTGAGGAGAATCCTTTGCCTGGCCAAGAAGTCTGCGGCCTTAGCTCGGAAGATCGCGTAGGTCGCGGGTTGGTCCTTCGTGAGATGCCTGAACATAGGCGAAAGACCATGGAATCCTCCTAGGACCGAGTAGAGGGCGATCTCATCGCTTATGGGCTCGCCGTTGAGGATGATCTCGTCTACTCGGTCGATGTAGTCCGAGTCGGACTCTTCTTCTCCCTGCTTGATTTGCATCATGCGAAGGGGGCCTTCCGGCCGAGCGACCCTGGTGGCGAAGTACGCTGTGAAGACGTTCGCCAGCTGGTTAAAGGAGCCAATGGATCGAGGTGGTAATGAGGTGTACCACCTGTAGGCGAGGTCGTCCAGCGTCATAGGGAACATTCGGCACCTGGTCGCGTCAGATGCCCCACACCCGGTCATGTAGATGTTTAACTTGCTCAGGTGTGTTTCGGGGTCTGATCTCCCCTCGTACAAAGGTGTTTGCGGGGGAGCGATCTTGTGCTGCACAGGGGCGAGCTCGATATCAACCGCGAGCGGCTCGCTCGGCTCGGCGATCTTGTTCTTGGCGCCTGCCCCGGATTCCAGGAGCGCCTTCATGTCGTCGAGATGTCGTTGCATCGCGGCCATCGCCGTGGCTCGGTCGCTCGCGGATCGGCTTTGGGAGCAGGAGCCGAGGCGATCGTGTACCGACCTCCTGACTCCACTGCTGCCGACCTCGGCTATTTGGCGAAGGGGAGCCAGACGGATGGGGTGCCTTCTGGGAGTCGGGTAGGCCGAGCTCCTGGTGACGGACTCAAACTCCGTCGTCTCGTGGCTGGGGCCGGACTGCCCCGGTCGCCAAGATGGGTCGCTGCCCAGGCGATCGAAAATAGAGGTGCCCCGGCTGGCGAGCGCCTTGCGGATGAGAGCCTCCTGGCGATCGCTCGACCAGTAACGCCTTGAACTTCCGCTTGGTCTTCCGGCGGATGGCCGTGGGGGTGATAGCGGGAGGCGCATCGAGAGCACTCCGTCGCTCCGTGGGGCGGCCATGGCCTCGTCGATCTGCTCGCGGTTCGGGTGATCGAGCGAGAGGCAGGCCGTCGCCGGCGAGATCGCGCCTCAGCTGCGGCGGCTACCTTCCGCCATCGGCCGTGGCTCGGGCCCGAGACGGAGCAGGCGTGCAGCCGCCGGCGGCTTTCTTCGACACGGAGGCGGAAGACATTTTTTCTGAAAGATTTCTTTGAACCGCAGTGAGTGTCACTTCAAGTATATGCCCCGAGAATAGTGAGTGTTCTTCGGGACGGTAGGAATAAAAATTCGAGGGTTAGATGCCCTCCTTCTAGCGCCAATTGTTGTTACCCAAAATATTTATCTGAATATTAAATACTGCTGGAATGGACGGACAAAAAACAAATTTTGCGGGAGCACTTCCGAGAGAATATGAATAAACACAAGATTTGCCGGGTTTGTTAGGCCCGGGCTTGAATGCTCTCGTGAGATGTTATTAATATAAATATTCGTGGAAACAAGTATTAATGTGAGAATCTAAGTACAATGAGTGTAAAAAGACTCTGTTAATCCAGCTCTTGAGCGAAGCTTGGTGTTCTTCGTACATGCCGATCGTCTTCAGTATGAGAGAGGCTGAGAGAAGAAAGAACCAAGAGATAGCTGTTGCCAAGAGTAGGACAATGCCAAGTGTGTGTATTGCTCGTTGGGAAGCCGTGAGAATTAGAAGAACTTCCGTGGGTGCTGAAGAATTTCGGTCCTTGGACAAGTGTAGGTTGCCTTGTATTTATAGGGGCTGAGGAGCCTTGTATTCTGGCGGGCGATCGCCTTCCGGCTAATATAATAATGGGGCGATCGTCTGCCGACCAATATAATAATGGGGCGATCGTCCTTAAGTCACACGGGTTGTCGGCCTAAAGTCCAAGGCAGCTGCTGGCATCCAGCTGTGCGGTCCAATGAGGAGCCAGCACGCGTCCGGAGTCACTGTCACATGCGGTCCTACTGACACCTTTCGGCGAGCCTGTCGGCTGGTGGACGGATGCTGACAGGCTGTGGTCAACGATCCGTGATATGCGGATCTTGTTTCGGCACTGCACGTGGATCCTGTCTTGAGGCTCGGCCTTTGCCGACTGGATGACCATTGGCTTTGAGCGGCATGAGGCGGTCGTCAATGGTCGGTCACCAGAGGTCGGCATCGGTTGGTCACCAAGGGTCGGTCGTCAAGTGACGAGAGATGATCGTCTGTTTGTCGGCCGCCAGGAGTCGATCGCCAAGTACCGAGAGACGATCGTCTTAGATGTCGATCGCTCGGCACCCGGACTTGTCACAGGACCTTGATCGGCCGATACATCTTGTCTGCGAAGTGAGACTAGGCCACCCGATCTCTGGTCGCGATTACGCCTCGGCCCTTCGGCAATGGATAGGTCGCCCGATCTCCGAGGCGATCGCCGATCGGAGAGTATAATTCTCGACACAACACCCGACAAAGAGATAAGTCAGGTATTTGGTGTAGGTAGTGCTAACCTAACCATGTGTAAAGCTTGAAGGACATAATCGAGCCTTTGTCGTAAAGCATAGTGAGAATATAGAGTCCTAATGTACAAGGTTTCACGAAGTAATGCTTCTCAGAATGCCCTGGAATAGATTACGACGAAATGGACTCCCATGTATACGTATCCGCTATTTGATTAGCGTAGTAATTTCCAAGGGACTGGAAATGCAGCCAATAGATGTGGTTACTACGTATCTCTACGGGGATCTAGATACGGAGATATATACGGAAGTGCCCTATGGAATTTTATTACCCAAATCAAGTGACTCTAGACCACGTGCATTTGCAATTTGATTGAAACGCTCAACTTTACGGTTTGAAACAATTCTTAAGGATGTGGTATAACCGTCTAAGTGACTACTTGATTGGTAAAGGGATATAAGAACGATAAAGCGTGTCCCGTGTCTTCACAAATAAGTTAGGATTCACGATCATCGCAATGTATGCGATGACATGAACATAATCGGTCTTGATGAAATAAGAGAAACCCTTTGAATCTTGAAAATCTTAGTTTGAGATGAAAGATCTTGGGAAAACTCGGTTACGCCGAGGCATTGACATAGAACATCGAGTTTGTGGAATTTATTCCACCGGTCAGCCTATGTCCAGAAGATTCTCAAGCACTTTACTATGGACAAGGTACACCTGACTAGCAATCCCATGATAGGTCAAACATTTGGATGTAAAGGAAATATCCATCTCATCTAAAGGAAAGTGACGAAGAGCTTTGGGAACTGAAATTCCCTGCTTGAGTGCAATAGCGCATTATTGTACTTGGCTCAATGTACACGACTTGATATCACTCCTCAGTTAATTCGCTGACTAGATTTAGTTCAGCATCAACGCAACATCAATGGAATGGTATCAAGAATATCTTCTAATACTTAAAAGAAACCTTTAACTTGGGACTATTCTTTCCCTACAAGCAGGCAAAGGAAGCTGCTTACGAAAAGGCAAATGCTAAAGTAAATGCTGGTGCCGAAGCAACCACCACAAAGTATGTGTTGGTACGAATTGCTTATGTCTTGGAAATCAGTTAAGCAAACCTCTTTTTGGCTACCTCCTCGAATCACGACAAGATTATTGCTTTGCATGAATCAGTCCGTGAGTGTACATGATTAAGAACTATCATTCCACACTTGTGAGGAACTAGTGGTTAAGTACTACCACTGATGAGCATACTTACATTTATGAACATTATGTAACTTGTAAATCCCCTTGATTGATGGAGTGATCATAATGGGAAATAGGTGAGATATAATGGAACATACTTACATATGTTGCACTCTTTTCCTTAGACCAAGGTTTATTTTTCCCACTGGGTTTTGTTACTTGGCAAGGTTTTTAACGAGGCAACGATATATGAATGTAAGCATTACAGGGAGCTGTAGAGTTTTCCAACTTCCGAGATTGATGTAAAGATCACAAGGAAATGATGATTTATAAATAAACTTAATCACATGCGTTGTACTCTTTTCTTTGACCAAGGTTCATTTTCTCCCATTGGGTTTTGTTACTTGGCGAAGTTTTTAATGAGGCAATGACTACTTAATTGATGTACAAATTAGGGGGAGATGTAGACTTGAGGGGGAGTCTTACATCTACACCGTACGCTATATTCTTTTCCTTCCAAGGATTCTTTTTCCCACAAGGTTTTTATCACTTGGAAAGGTTTTTAATGAGGTAACAAGATGTACGATTTTAGGGATCGATGGAATGGTCACCCTAGTAGCGCTATGATCAAATACAATGAACATATGAGAGGATAGATTCAAAGGACGAAGTCTAAACTTGATGTGTCTAGATGTTGTACTCTTTTCCCTACGATCAAGACATTTTTCCCACTGGGTTTTCTTGACGAGGTTTTAACGAGGCAACATGACATGCGCTTGTAGACTAGGCACAAAGGGGAGTCTAATTAGTTACCTATAAATTAATTAGTTTCATTCTTAATAGATTCTATATTATTGTCTAATTATAAAAAGTATGTTAAAGTAATAATACCCATTGTGTGTAATATCCGCACTTTCGGATTTCGGTAATTTTCTTTTTTTCCAGCGGAGGTCCATTTCGACGATTCTCTTGGGACCGTTTCATCATTCTGAGAATGATTAATTCTGCACTTTTTGCCATCCGAGTTCGTTTCGGTATTGTTTTGTTGAGTTCCGTGTTCCTTAACGACTTTTCCGCACTCGAATTCGATTCTTGTGAATCGCGTTCGAAATTACTGTTTCGAGTTTCCTGTAAGTCCGTTTAACTTTGTTAGACGTGTTGTGAACTTCAGTTTGGTTATTCGATCACGTATCGTGATTTTCGGACGTTTTGGGCCATTTTCGAGGGTAATTACTTCCGTTGTCGAATTCCGACACTTCGGGTGGTCGGAATCGTGTGTTCTCTTAGCTCTTAGATTCGTCTTTGCGAGTACTTCGTAACCGTATCTTCGATTCGTATTCAAGTTCGGGTTTCGGGGTCGTTCGGATCGTCGTTGTGGTTCGGTCGTAAATTTCGGTTTGTGTATGGAGGGGGCTGGCCGGACCTGTGCGAAATGGCTCGGAAAATGGCGCTGCCGAGCACCGTGTCTTGCGCCGGGTCGGCCAGGACCAGCAAGCCTGCCGAGACACGGCCGAGCACCCGTGCGAGATTTGCGCCGGGTGATGCGCCGTGTCGGATACGGCCGAGACACCCGGCGCTGGTGTGGGCCGTTTGCTGTGCCGTGTTCGGCAGCAGTATATATATGGCAGGACAATCAGATTTTTCATCATTTTTCTCACTCGTTTCATCCTCTTCCGCGGCTGGAGCTTTGATGATCATGGAGGGATGTTGTTAGGTGTTAAATCCATGAAGTTCCTGAGTCTATAACATCGATTAATCATTCCATAACTTGCCCCGATCGGCCGAATCAGGGTAAGTTTTCTTAAAATCTAGTTTTGGGGATTTTGTCGATTTGTCCGATTAATCCGTTTTAACTCAGAATAGTAATGGATTGATGATTGCTAAGCTATATTATATCGAATTCCTTGTTATTCCACGGTTGGATTGTATTGATTCGTCGTTTTGGTTGAGTTTTTAGTCGACACCTTGAAGGTATCCGACAAAAGGTCTTAGAGGGGGGTTTGGGCGTTGTATGATTATTATCCATCGTACGATTGTTGATTTATCATTAGTATGACTTAGGGACGACGTTCTTGTGAAGAACTCGAGTCGGAACCCTTCCGTTCGTTGTCTTCTTCGTGGTACAAGCTTCCCGGTCGAACTGTGTTCTTCGGGGTATTCGGTAACGATTATCGAGGCAAGTATCTTACTTATACGTTTTGCACCTTGTGAATATGACTACGCGTTGAAAATGAATGAATTGTGGTTATTTGTGATAAACATGGAAATGTGTCTATATTGGTCGATTGTACACTTGGATGTGTACCGTGTTATAGGAATTGATTGTGAGTTAGTTGACATCGATTCATCGAGGATTTGGATGATAATATTGGGCTATATGTGTTTGATTGTGTAAAGCTTGTATTGGTTGTAATGTCGGCTTCGGGCTAAGTATAATAGTTGTGTGAAATTGTAATGGATAAGATGATTGTTGGATTGTGTGCGTGTTGGTGTAATGTGAACGTGAATGTTGTGTGCTGGAACGCTAAGTTCACTCGTGTGGGTTCGATGGGGCCTACGAGGATTCATGGCACAGGTCCATGGGATCAGAACTTAGTGTGTGGTGCTGAGGTCCAATCGTGCGGGTCTGACGAGGCCTACGATTATTCATGGCACAGGTCCATCGAATCAGGACACAGTACGTCCAACCGTGCGGGTTCGACGGAACCTACGGTGACACGTGACACAGGTTCACGGGGTCAGGACTGGTTATTATGGTTGTTGTGTGACTTCCAACCGTGCGGGTTCGGCGGAACCTACAGTGACACGTGGCACAGGTTCACGGGGTCAGGACTAGTTGTTGTGATCGATGTGTTTATTTCCTTCCATGCGGGTTGTCGAACCTACGGAGACTCGTGGCAGGAGATCACGGGGTCATGAATATGTTTTGAGCGTCTATGTTTTGGAAATGAAGTTTTCTAGAAAGGAATGTTGGGCCGAGCCCCGCGAGATTTGTGGAAATATTTTCGTACTGTAAATTACCAGAATGCGAATCGTTTTGGGTTTGAACCCTAAGATTTTTCTAAAAGGATTACCAAATCAGGACTTGAGGTCTTAAAAGTTTTGATTTCTAAAAATCCCCGAGATGATGAATTCCTTTTCAATATCTCTTGCTTGAGTTCGAAATTTTAAAACTTCTCGGGAACATTTGATAACTGATTTCCGTATTAAATTCGTAGTTGCTATTTACTTGTTGCATTTGGTATCGTATTATACTTGCACTAGTAAAACAGTGGAGTTTTACTAACCCTCGAGTAATCGGGGGGTGGATGTCTGTTTTGCGTCCAGGTACATGCAGGTTCGGGGGAGCAGTCACAGGATTGGCACAAAATGACGACGAGCTGCGATACTAATCAAGAGTCGAGAGTTGGTAAAGTTTGGTTGTATTGTTAGAGTTGATTCACTCTTCCGCTGTATTGTGTTTCGACCCCTGTGTGGGTAATGTTGTTTAGTCAGTTCTGTTGATGGAGTTGTGTGACCTCATCGGTCTGTGTGTTTATGTGTAAGTGACCTTAACGGTCTGTATTATTATATTGTTTGACCCTGGCCGGGCAAGCATTTGGTTGTTTATGGATGTTTAGCCTGGTAGATCCTTGTGGAAAGGGTCTACGGCGTGTAATATTCCCATATGGTTTTGGGGGTGTTACATTTATGGTATCAGAGCTTAGGTTGCAGAAACCTAGGCTGTCGGGTCGAGTCAAGTCGTGATTTGCCGAGTAATGTGTTGTCTTGTTGTGCGAGTCGTTAGGTGACAAGTTGAATTGTGCGTAGTCACAACGTATCGGTTATGTTGTCGGACGAGATTAGTATCGTGGGCGACCGTCATCTCCGTGCGGCTTTGTGGGACGTAAGTCTCCTCTTTTAAGCGAGGTACCTCTGTATCATGATTTTATCTTAGTGAGTTAATTGCGGTGCATAATTTTATTTGCACAGTGTTGTGTAATATAGTGTATTTAATACTTGTGGCACATAGTATATGTATAGAGCTGGGCGTATTGTTGTTTTACCTTTGAACCACCTTGTGGGGTGGTATGGGGTGAAAAGGTGTAAACCTTGATGGGTTTTGAAAAGGTATCGACGGTAGAGTTTGTGAGAAACTCCGATGAATGATTTTTGTTGTGTGTTTAAACTTGGTACCACGAGATGCATTTGATTGAATTGGCGACCCTGATTTCCGGTTGAGCATAGGGTTTTAAATTCAACTATTTTTGGAATGTTGTAATTTTGGCCGCTACGGATAGGTTTGAGAACATTTTTCTGAAGGATTCTACGGTTTGAGCATTTTTGTAGAAATCGATTTTTGGAAAATATTTTGGTGGTGTAATATCCGAGTTTTCTATTTTCGGTAATTTCTATTTTTGATGTATGTTCGTTTCGGACAACTCGCTTAGCACTGTTTTGGAATTCTGAATCTATTTTGTTCTTGGAGTTTTTCCGTTTGGTCGAGTTTCGAGGATGCTTTTGCATAATTTCATTTTGAATTATATCTTGCCGCATGTGCGTTCGATTCTCGTAAAACTTGTTCGTTTTCGTTGTTTCTCGATTCGTATAAGTTTGTATGGTTGAGCTGGTCGTGTTGGAACTTTCGGTTTGTTAATCCGGCGTTGTATCGCGATTTTTCGGGCATTTGGGCCGTTTTTGTAATTTTCATAAGTTTGGGGAATTTCGCCTTATTGGCTTCGTTTCAAACTCTCTAGTGATCGAGATTATATTCTATTTTAACGCTCAACCTTGTCGTCTTGGTTATTACGTGTTTATGATTCTGGATTCTGGTCTTGCTTCGTTTTTCGGCACTTGTGCGCTGTTGGCAGCAGTGGTATGCGAAGCTGCTACTGAGTAGCGCACGCTACTCAGGATTTACTTGCGTGCGCTATCATTGTGTGGTTAGCGTACGCTAACCTGGGGTTTGTAGCATGCGCTATCGATTTGAGCGCTTTCGGTCGATGGGTTACTGTACTTGACTAGACCGCATGTACGCTAATCAGCGTTAACGCTAATCCCCATTACTAGCGCACGCTAACCATGTTAGTTTGCGTACGCTAACGGGAGGTCGAAGGCGACTGTTCGCCATGCCCCGCTAGCGCACGCTAATGCTTATGCATAGCGTGCGCTAAGTCTGTTAAATATAAATAGGGACGACGATCAACTTCGTCATTTTTCCTTCATTTCCTATCCTTCTCGGCTTTGAGCGATTCCAGGCGGGGGTTAGGGCCGATTCCGACTGTAGATCACCATACACTACCACCGTGAATTCCTTGCGTGGATTCTTCAAGTTCCTAATCACTTTCCACCATCCGAATCAAGGTAAATATTCCCAAAACCCTTGTTTTGAGATTTTGGGGGAATTTTGGGGATTTCTTGGGATTTGACTCTTTTAGTCCGAATTATTACTGGGTTATCGCTAGACTTCGATCGAGCACTTGTAACCCTTTATTTTATCGATGATTTGTGGTTTTAAATTCCAAGTTTTCCATTGTTCGTCACTTATAGTCGACGATACCCAAGTTTTGTTCGACTAAGGGTTTCAGCGGGTTGAACTAGGATGTATTCCATCATTTACGTAGTTTTAAGATTTGTTGTCCATCGTTATTGTGTTAGGATCGGATTTGTGAAGGTTGTTCGGGCCGAAACCTTTCCGTTCGTCGTTTTCCTTCACGTAGTATTACTCAGGCAAGTACATGTATTACATTCCGTTATGTGCGTATGATTTTGATGCGAATGATGTAAATGGTTTTATTGAACGAATGTGATTGTTTCTCTTCCACAGGGATGGCGCGTGGCCTCAGGGGCCGATACTAATGGGTACGGCCATGGAAGTGGAATTGGGTGCGTGTGTTGATGTTCTTCCACAGGGACGGTTCGACGGGACCTCTGGGGGCCGATACTAATGGGTACGGCCGCGGAAGTGGTTTCTCACCTGGGGACGGTCCGACGGGACCTCTGGGGACCGATACTAATGGGTACGGTCGCGAGTTACCAAGCGTGGATAATTGTGATGTGGGAAACTTGTTAATACACTGCTTTGGTGTTAATGTGATATTCCGGAATATTGACTTTCAAAATGATTTTTCCTAACGGTTTATTTGCGCTGAATTGTGTATGTATATAATGTTGTGTAATTATGTACTTGCACTAGCTATTCGAATGCTAACCCCTTAAATGGGGGAAATGCGTCTTATGCATTTAGTCTTGTAGTGAGGAGGCTGCACGGGATGCGCATGCAAAGGATGGGTTGGCATGATGATGATATGGCTCGAGTCTACAATTTTACATTTGTCATTGCATCTGTTGAGTACTGGAGATAGTTGATTTATTTTTGAACATGGTTTAAGTCCCCTGCGTGGGCAACGTTTTGGTATTTAACTTATGTCTCATGAACTCCGTTAAAATGTTTTGGCCGAGGCCACGGCCTTATTTACTTTTTGGGTACATCTTTCATGTGATCATTGTGGTTCATGTGTCACAAGTTAGCCTGGTAGACCTCACGGGGGTCCTACGGCGTGTAACGTCCCATTTGTGAATTGGGATGCTCGGACCCCGAAGGAGACAACGAACGGAAGGGTTCCGACTCGAATTATTCACAAGAATTCGACCCTAACAACATATAATCAATAAATCATCGATCATACGAGGAAGAATAATCGTAGAACGCTCGAATTCTCTTTGTGACATTTTATCGAACACCTTCAAGGCGTCGATAAAATACTCAATAAAACGACAAATCCGTGGCAATCCAACCGTGGAATAACAAGGAATTAGATATAATATAGCTTAACAATCATCAATCCATCAATATTCTGAGTTAAAACGGATTAAACGGTCAAATCAAACAAAATCCCCAAAACTATATTTTAAGAAAACTTGCCTTGATTCGGTCGATCGGAGCAAGTTATGGAAGGATTAATCGATGTTATGAACTTCAAAACTTCATGGATTTAACCCCTAACAACATTCCTCCATGATCATCAAATCTCCAGCCGCGGAAGAGGAAGAAACGAGTGAGAAAAATGAAGAA
The DNA here is from genome assembly GCA_033398695.1 of Orobanche coerulescens. Lineage (NCBI taxonomy): Eukaryota > Viridiplantae > Streptophyta > Magnoliopsida > Lamiales > Orobanchaceae > Orobanche > Orobanche coerulescens. The sequence goes on from CM065817.1 coordinate 21,551,563, forward strand.
AAACCCGACTGCTCTGCCATATTTATAGCCCTGCCGGACACGGCGCGGCAACGCCCGGACAGCGCCGGGTGTCTCGGCCGTGTCTCGGCAGTGCTGGTCTGGCCGACCGCGCAAGACACGGCCCAGGCAGCGCCGTTTCCAGGGCCGTTTCGCACAGGTCCGGCCAGCCATGACTCGGTCGATCCGACGGTCCGAAAAGTCCCGAAACTCAGACCTGAACGTAAACCGAAAGCACGGTTACGAAGTACTCGTAAATACGAATCCGAACACTGAGAGAACACCTGATTGACCACCCGAAGGCTCGAAATTCGACAACGGAAAGTAATTACCCAAAACTTTGGGAAATTACGAAAATGGCCCAAAACGTCCGAAAATCGATACGCGATCGAAACACCAAACCAAAGCTCGCAACATGAATAATAACATTAAATGAACTTACGAGAAACTCGAAACAACAGTTTCGGACGAGATTCGCAAGAATCGAACTCAAGTGCGGAATAGTCGTATAAATGCGCGGACCTCAGCAAAACGATACCGAAACGAACTCGGATGACAAAAAGTGCAGAATTAATCATTCTCAGAATGATGAGACGGTCCCAAGCGAGTCGTCGAAACGGACTTCCGCCGAAAAATAAAATTACCGGAAATCCGAAATTGCGGATATTACATTCTACCCTCCTTAAAAGAAGTTTCGTCCCGAAACTTAAATCAAGTAGGGAGAAGCAATATCTCGCCAGGAAAACTCAACGAGATACACAAGAACCGAAAAATTCGTGCCCAACGGCGATACTTTACAAGCAACGCAAGGGAATATACGGCGTAAAAACACGCCCCACGACGACTAACGCAATGCCACCGACTATGTTTCAAACAACAACGAGCAATTTACGACGCATCACATACCACATCACATGCACACATTTAATCGAAGAAACGTACGCTACAACAAGTTGCACCCGACTAAAACAGCTATGCGATAGAAACAAATAGAGTATCACGATAGAAATCATTCCGATTCTCATCAATAAGAAAATGTCCGACGTCAAAACACAAAAAATTCAAGATAGCGGAAAACGAGAATACCGGACATTACATTCTATCCTTTTTAAAAATAAGTTTCGTCCCGAAACTTAAAACAAAACATCATGGTAGAATACAAACAAAACCAAAAAGTCCACGCAACAAATATCAATTTCTACACGAATTACAGCACGAAGTACGATACACAACTACATCACGGGACACCACCAGGCACTCCCCGAGTAGGAACGAAAACTCAATTCCCGAACATCTTGGCAACGGTCTCACAATGCACCGCTCGGTGACCCACTTGGCCACACTCGAAACATTTGACTAACGGTGAACGACAATTCTTCGCAGTACGAGATCAGGCAACAACAGTCAGACAACCCCGTTCGAACAACAACGATCGAACAACAACGATCAAATAACAATGATCGAACAACAATGATCAAATAACAATGATCGAATAACAATGATCAAATAACAATGATCGAATGACAATAGTCGAACAATGACTCCGAAGTCCCCATTTCAACTCCAGACATTAAAAAAAACTGGTAGAAAATGAAAGATGTTACTTCCAAACAAGGTTCACAAGAATCGAACCAAACTCGGAAAGGTCACGATGACAAACAGGTCGATCTAAAACAAGGTCACAACTAGATTCGAATGATGCCAACCGAGACATCAAACAAGTTCAAAAGTATCGGCGAACACGTGCAAGTCGATAGAATTTAGAAGGAGAAAGCTGCAGAAGTCAAATATAGTACGGGTATTACATCCAACCTCTTATAAAAGAAATGTCGTCCCAACTCACAACAACGAAACAAGGTAACAACACAAAAGCATCCGACAGAAAATCTCCCATGGGTCTCTCGTAGTCGATCACGATATACTGTCTTTGAAGCGCGAACTCAAAGTCTCAGTAGCCAAATCGCAAAACTGAATTCGGTGTCCCTCGAAATGCGTCACTGACGAGAAGGACAATTTACACGTGCATGCCCCGGCACATTACGGTTGAAACACCTCGGCTCGGCATACCGAAAATACAAATGCTAGATACAATGGGGCATAAAGTCGCAACACAATATAGCGGAGATGCCAACTCATCAAAACAAAGAATCACGACGGTATCGTTCGGCGACCTCAACGGCCCGAGCGATAACCAGCACCTAATTACAAACATTATGAAACAATCACACATGTACACAAACGTACAAACCCAAGCTTCAACAGCTCACACTCGTGCGACAACACGCAAATCACCACGAGGCGATAAACAAGAAACACCGGTTCACACCTCTCACGGAGGGCTAGTACAACAAATGCGTGGCAACGCCTCGGACGTTCATGCCACCAATTCGATCATACTGGAGCAAACATCATAACGACAACGCGAACATCATACATACATACCCAGCCCTCAAACGGGAATGGATAGGTTTTAAAAACGAAAACCTCCTTTTGAAAATAATTTTGGAAACACCGATTGATCTTGAGTATCACCCTTCAATAAAAATACAATCGTGAAACATCGTTATCGAGAGTTTGGAAACTATTTCGCATTCGATAAAAATGAGGACAATTTCTTTTCATGAAAAACTTTCGGAAGTATTCGACCATCGGGTCTAAGTAAAAGTGTTTCTAAAACATTGGAAAATATCTCAAAACATTTTGGTCCTTGAGGTAGAAGAATCTTGAAACATATTGTGGCACCTTGGATGTACCACAAGAAAATAATTCATTTTAGAAGGACGTCTCGAAATTTATTTTCTAAGGTACTCAAAGTTTTCAAAGATAATTCAATGGGCTAGAATGCCCAACAATTTCAGATAATTACACGGAACATTATAGCGCCGTGGGTCCCGCGCCGGAACCACCAGCTAAAAACCATTTACAAAACGCCAAAAGGTCGATGACGGTAATATTTTACAATGTCCGAAGTATTTCAAAACACATTTTTCAAATACCACTGATTGTGTCATTTGAAAGTACACGGCCATATTGTCAAAAGTTAACAAATTTTTAAAAAAATCCATATAAACCATGGTTTGACCGCACCACCAAAATATTTTTCAAAAATCGATTTCTACAAAATTCTCAAAAGCGTAAAGTCCTTCAGAAACATTCTCAAACTTACCCATAGCGGACAAAAATTACAACATTCCAAAAACAGTCGAATTTAAAACCATATACTCAAATGGAAACCAGGGTCGCCAATTCAATCAAATGCGTCTCGTGGTATCAAGTTTAAACACACAGCAAAATCATTCATCGGAGTTTCTCACAAACTCTACCGTCGGTACCTATTCGAAACCCATCAAGGTTTAAAACTTTCACAACCTACCACCCCACCCGGTGGTTCAAAGATAAAACAATAACGTGCCCAGTTCTATACACATACTATGTGTCACAAGTATTAAACACAACTATATTACACAATACTGTGTAAATAAAATTATGCACCGCAATTAACTCACTAAGATAAAATCGAGGTACACAGGTATTACGCATAAAGGAGGAGACTTACATCAACAGGTCGCACGGAGGTGACGGTCGCCCACGATACTAATCTCGTCCGACAACATATCCGACACGTCGTGACTACGCACAACTCAACTTGTCACCTGACGATTCGAACGACAAGACCACACATTACTCGACAAACCACGACTCGACTCGACCCGACAGCCTAGGTTTCCGCAACCTAAGCTCTGATACCATAAATGTAACACCCCCAAAACCGTATGGGAATATTACACGCCGTAAACCCTTTCCGCAAGGATCTACCAGGCTAAACGTCCATAAACAACCAAATGCTTGCCGGCCGAGTCAAACAATATAATAATACGGGCCGTTAAGGTCACTTACACATAAACACACAGGTCGATGAGGTCACACAACTCTATCAACCTGATGACTAACAACATTACCCACACAGGTCGAAATACAATACGGAAGACTGAATCAACTCTAACAATACAACTAAACTCTACCAACTTTCAACTCTTGATTAGTATCGCACTCGTCATCCCCTTGTGCCAATCCTGTGATCGCTCCCCGAACTGCATGTACAGGGCCTTGAGCAGGACATCCACCCCCGAATACTCGGGGTTAGTAAACTCCACTGTTTTACTAGTGCAAGTATCAAACCATACGAAATGTAACAAGCAAATAGCAACTACGAATTTAATACGCAAATCGATTATCAAAATATTCCCGAGAAGTTTTAGAATTTCGAACTCAAGTAAGAGATATTTGAAAAGGAACACATCATCTCGGGGATTTTTAAAGCAGAAATTCTTTTGGACCTCGAGTCCCAATTTACAAAACCTTTTCGTAAACATTAGGGCCATAGCCCGATTCTCGTTTCAAAGCATACTAAATAATATATTATTATGAGTCTGAGATCCATATTTAAAATGTTACCCGAACAATCAATGCTACACGATCATTGTTCGTATACATCATGTACCGAACTCCGGAGGCCTCGACGGACCTTACCCGGACCACACACACTGTTCGTACACATCATGTACCGAACTCCGGAGGCCTCGACGGACCCTACCCGGCCACACACACTGTTCGTACACATCATGTACCAAACTCCGGAGGCCTCAACGGACCCTACCCGGCCACACACATCGTTCGTACACATCATGTACCGAACTCCAGAGGCCTCGTCAGACCCTACCTGGATCACACAACTTGTCCGTACACGTCATGTACCGGACTCCAGAGGCCTCGTCAGACCCTACCTGGATCACACACTTTGTTCGTACACATCATGTACCGAACTCCAGAGGCCTCGTCAGACCCTACCTGGAACACACACACATCGACACGACACAATTCATAATCATTAAATGTCAAGCCATTCCACATTACAATGAAATGTACAATCAAGTATGTAAACCAAAACAACACAAATATCATGATCATCACAACGACTCTTAACCAACATAACACACATTCGGTACACAATACATTGAACAACCACGTGTACAACCATCTCATATGTACATCGCAATCCTGCACAAATGGCACAACGCCTAACACGGATACCAATATATCACTATTATCACAAAGCCTTCAAATTTCGGAAAAACACAACCAACTCAAACGGAACATATTTACGGAGGCAAGCAAAATCATCATACATATCATACGTAGTTACTAGTCACAAGATACAAGTCGTATAATAAGATACTTGCCTTAATAACCGCTACCAAACGCTCCGATGAACACGGTTCGATCGGGAAGCTCGGACCCCGAAGGAGACAACGAACGGAAGGGTTCCGACTCGAGTTCTTCACAAGAATTCGACCCTAACAACATATAATCAATAAATCATCGATCATACGAGGAAGAATAATCGTAGAACGCTCGAATTCTCTTTGTGACATTTTATCGAACACCTTCAAGGCGTCGATAAAATACTCAATAAAACGACAAATCCGTGGCAATCCAACCGTGGAATAACAAGGAATTAGATATAATATAGCTTAAAAATCATCAATCCATCAATATTCTGAGTTAAAACGGATTAAACGGACAAATCGAACAAAATCCCCAAAACTATATTTTAAGAAAACTTGCCTTGATTCGGTCGATCGGAGCAAGTTATGGAAGGATTAATCGATGTTATGAACTTCAAAACTTCATGGATTTAACCCCTAACAACATCCCTCCATGATCATCAAAGCTCCACCGCGGAAGAGGAAGAAACGAGTGAGAAAAATGAAGAAAAACCCGACTGCTCTGCCATATTTATAGCCCTGCCGGACACGGCGCAGCAAACGGCCCAGACCAGCGCCGGGTGTCTCGGCCGTGTCTCGGCAGGCTGCTGGTCCTGGCCGACCCGGCGCAAGACACGGCGCTGGGCAGCGCCGTTTCCAGGGCCGTTTCGCATGGTCCGGCCACCATGACTCGGTCGATCCGACGGTCAGAAAATCCCGAAATTCGGACACGAGCGTGGCAAAGCACGGTTACGAAGTACTCGTAAATACGAATCCGAACACTGAGAGAACACCTGATTCCGACCACCCAAGGCTCGAATTCGACAACGGAAAGTAATTACCCAAAACTTTGGGAAATTACGAAAATGGCCCAAAAGCGTCCAAAATCGATACGCGATCGAAACACCAAACCAAAGCTCGCAACATGAATAATAACATTAAATGAACTTACGAGAAACTCGAAACAACAGTTTCGGACGAGATTCGCAAGAATCGAACTCAAGTGCGGAAAAGTCGTTAAAAAGCTCGGAACTCAGCAAAACGATACCGAAACGAACTCGGATGACAAAAAGTGCAGAATTAATCATTCTCAGAATGATGAGACGGTCCCGAGCGAGTCGTCGAAACGGACTTCCGCCGAAAAATAAAATTACCGAAAATCCGAAATTGCGGATATTACAATGTCATCATTCATAGCATTTAACCAATCAGTAGCATTTTCAGATTTTAAAGCATCTTTGTAGCTTTTAGGTTCATTATTATCCAATGATTCAAACACATTGCAAGCATGAGACATCATATGAAAATAATTAAGTGATGAGGCCTCCTAACATTCTCTCTCCTAGGCCAATCTCTAGTTAATTGATAGTCAGACAGATCAGCACTTTCATCCACATTCTCAATTATTTCATCACTTGAATTTTCAGATGGTATTTCAGAGGGATTTTCATTTTCATCATGCAAAATTTCATCATTTTCGTGCTCCACCTCGCTCAAAGTAGGGTAGTTAGAAACAGTTCGAATCGTATGTGCGCGGGTGCGGGTGCGGGATATTCAAGACAAGGAAATTCATTTTCATTAAATATAACATCCCTACTAATTAGCACCTTAAAACCCGGTTCGCCCTTAAGCCATAACTTAAATCCTTTAACTCCCTCTGGATAACCTAAGAACACACATCTTATCGATCTAGGTTCTAGTTTATCTTGTTTATGATGAACATATGCAGCACACCCAAATACACGAAGATTTGGGAAATCAATATCCTTATCACTCCACACAGATTCTGGATAGTTTCCATTCAAATGTATAGATGGAGATCTGTTTATAATATAGGCAGTCGTAGATAAAGCCTCACCCCAAAAACGTTTTAACAATCCGGAGCTGACCAGCATAGACCTTACCCTTTCAAGGAGGGTTCAGTTCATGCGCTCAGCGATTCCGTTTTGTTGGGGGGTGTAGGGAGTTGTCCTATACCTTTGAATACCACTTTCTGCACACAAAGTTTCAAACAAATTGTTGCAGAATTCAAACCGTTATCAGTTCTCAAAATTTTAATTTTCTTACCGGTTTGATTTTCAATTAAAATTTTCCACATTTTGAACGTGTCAAACACATCAGATTTATTCTTAAGAAGAAACACAAAGACTTTCCTGGAATAATCATCAATCACAGACAGAAAATATCGGTTCCCACCATGTGTCAGAACACTAGCAGGCCCCCACACATCAGCATGTAAGTATTCAAACACATTTGAACTTCTAGGGGGGTTTGGGGAAGGTGTATGAGGAAAATTCGCACGATGTTGTTTACCATACACAGTTATCACAGAATGGCATGTAAGATATTTTATCATTCCCAAAAAAACCATTTTTGTGCAGTATTTCAAGACCTTTACCACTGATGTGACCTAATCGTTTATGCCAGATTTCAGTTTTATCCCCTTGGACTGCATTTACGGAAATGTTACTAATAGTGGAGCAAATATATAAGTTCAGTTTACGAATAGCAACAAAAAATGTTTTGGGACCTCTCATAACTTTCATTGCATCATTACCCCAAGTACCTTCAAAACCATCATCTTCAAGACAAGCACAAGACATTAAATTATGAGCTAAATGAGGAACGTGCCTAATATTTTCTAAGGTTATCGAATTGCGAGATTGAAATTTAAGGCACACCGTTCCTATTCCAGCAACATCTCGTTTTACATGATCAGCCAAAGACACATATCAGTTTTTCAAATCGCGATAACTAGAGAAAAGTTGTTTGTATGGTTTCATGTGAAATGTGCATGCAGAATCAACCAGCCAATCATTTTCACCAAGGTCAGCTAACACAGAGTTCACAGAAGTATGCATTTACTCAAAAATCATAAACACATCACCTAGGTTTTTACTGACAGCTAAATTTGCCTGTTCAGATTGCTGGTTCTTCTTAGGTTTAGTGCAGTCTTGAATGTAGTGACCATATTCACCGGAATTGTAACATTTTCGATTAGTTGGCCTAGGTTTAAACTGATTTTTCCCTTTGCCCTTTTTCTTGGTGGCTTGGTTATTTTGACTGTTGGAAGACTTATTATTTTGAAAACGGTTTTGAGGTCTTCCCTTGACAAAATTAACTTCGCCAAGATTTTTAAGAGAGGCACCTTTATTGTTTTTCAAATCTAATTCTTTGCTTTTCAAACCGTTAACAATATCCAAGATCATTTGATCTCTACCATATTTAATGGCAGATTTCACATCACTGTAAGAATCAGGAATAGCATTTAAAAGCACAATCAGAGTGTAATCATCAATGTTTTGTCTCCAGTTAACTTTATATCTTGAACCAATTTTGTAAACACGTCTAAATTAGCATCGATGTCTTTGTTTAGATCGAGTTTGTAGTGGAAAATTTTTTCAAGAAGAAACAGTTTGTTGGGCAGGGAAGTTTCAGTATACATTTCTTCTAAGTTTTCCCATAATTCTTTAGCCGAACCATGTTTAACTATTTTTCTAATCACAGAGTCAGATAGGTTCAAGATAATCGCAGAGTAAGCAAACTCATCAAATTGACTTTTTATCCGATTACATTAGAAGCGAAAGAGTTGTCGATAGCTTTGAAACATTTTTGTTGAATGAGTATACTTTTCATTTTCTGTTGCCAAATGGCAAAATCACCTTTTCCATCAAATGGGGCCACAGAGAAGGCGGAGATAGTTTCCATTTTAATTTTCAAAATAAACAAAGTTTTTGAAAAATTATGAAAAACACAGATAAGGAGACTTTTGGTTTTATCAAAACGCAGAAACACAAAGTAACTAACAAAATCACACAGATAAATAAAATTAAAGGAATCCAGAAAATTCAACACCAGGCCCCTACAAGATCCGAGGACGCTTAAGTGGTCCAGGCAGGAGGGTTTTAATGTTGGTTTATGAAAATTCCCAGATTCAAAATAAACACGAAGTAATATCGTAGTAATAAACACACAGAATATCACCAATAATGCGTCAAACAACATACGCAGCCGAAGCAACAAAGCCAGGACAGTATCACGAAGAACAGTACCGAGAATATCACGAAGAACACCAAACAAAAAAAATGTCACGAAGAGCAGCAAACAGAAAAACAGTAAATGGAGAGGGTAAAGCCGTTATACCTGAGCGATCCCGGGTTGACCCGATTCAGACAGATCCGAACCAAGCTCCGGTACCAATGTTGAGAATACGTCCGAATCGGGTGAAGAATTATTACAATAATTATAACGAATATAACTATTACACAAATTAATTCGGGATAGGGATTAGGGATTACACAACTTCTAATTAAATGAACTAAAATACTGAAAATTTAAATAGGATCAGAGAAATCGCAAACCAAATGAATCGAACGATTCGAAAGTGGAGTCACTTGTTGAAGAACAACCCAGCTTAGTCCTCTGTCTCAAAAGCCCACGTCCAGGACACAAAAGCCCCGCGACCAGCACCAAAACGAGACCCAAACCAAACCGGGAGCTGCTCCTCAGGAAGAACCAAAGCACACAACCAAGATTCGAACCAAAGACCTTCCCATAACACCACTCGCAGATAAAAGCCTCAAGAACCGTCACACAGATCTTCGATTCAGTTCACAGGAAGAAGAAAAATTGAAGAGTAAACAGGTTGCTTTTCGTTGCTCGTTTATGTTGTTTTTTTCAACTCTCCCGAAAATGGTATTTATAGATATATCGGAGTAGGGTTAGCAGAGGGAAAACCGGAACTGAAACCGGGATATCCATGGCGGAAAACCAGGGAAGAGAGTAACAGTCGGGAGAGGAGAGAAGGGAAAGTCAACCCGGACTGAAGAAAAGGAGGTGGTGGAATGGGGCTACGGTTTCTGGGGGGGTCTTTTATAAAGGGTAGGTCTAGAAACCAAGGGCCAGGATTAAAGAGGCCAAGATGGATAGCAAAGATTAATCCGAACAAAGTGGGCTCCTTCCATGGTCTGGGCTGGGTCAATTCTTAAGGTGGGCTGCAGGAGAGTAATAATTTTGTTGGGCCTTCAATTTTAGTATCATTTGGCCTAAAAAAACTACATGTATCAAATGATAAAATATTGTTCGACATCATATCTCTTTTTTTTTTAAATTCTACGGAAAAAAAATCAAATAATGACTATCAATTTACCATCATTCATATCGTCTCCACAAGTGAAGATCAAATTATCCCACAAGTATGATGAATCGAGGATTATAGGATTGTGATTTGACAAATTCGTTAATACTATTATAGGTTTTTCTTTTGAATATAAAATTCTTGACCTATATTTTATCGGGACAAATATTATTCCGCACCTACGTATCATATTAATCGGAATATACTTGTTCTCTTATTAATTTGAGATTATAATTAATTATCATCTATCTATATATTACACCCCTCCAATCCAAATTCATTTTACGTATTATGGATTTGTTTTTTAAACTATTTTCATAATATGCCTTTTGGATTTAAAAAGAATATTTTCAGAATTTTATTTTTTAATAAATTTATATGATATAATTAGAAAAATATTTCTGCTTGGGATTTCGCCTCGAGAGATGAGAACAAAACTTATTTATGAATAAGAGGGACTAAAAGAAATCTATGAATTTCGGGACCCGTCACCAAATTTCTCGAAATGTCAACATCAGCATACTTTTTCCAGATTATAGGAGTATTTATTTATTTTTATAATATCTATCTAACAACTTCCTTCATGTTTACTGAACCTTTCAAGTTGTGCACGTCATCAAAACTTAATATACGGGTAAAGAATGCGCGGGGGCATGTTAAGTTTAAGAAATCATATGATCGTTGCACACATTTCAACAAGGAGATCACACGCATCTTTCTGAATCTAGACTTCAAGGATTGACTAATATTAATGCATGCTATATATATATATATTTATATATTCAAATATGATCATTGGACGAGATTGTCAACGCAACATCACAAGACTGACATATTGGAATAAAGCTCGTTAGCGCACGCTAAAGGTATAAAAGCACATGCTAAGAAGCATCATGCAGCAACGGCTATTTAAGCTCCAAAGCCTATAAATACCACTTAATTTGGTATTCACTATACAACAACTTCACGCAAACACATTCATATTTCTCAGACACTCTTGAGTGTTTCTGTATATATTATTGTTGTTGTAAAATCAAGTTTAATTGTTGATTAGCTAGTTGGTGAGGCAATAGCTTACCAAGGCGATGATTAGTAGCTGGCCTGAGAGGATGATCAGCCATACTAGGACTGAGACACGGCCCAAACTCCTACGAGAGGCACTAGTGTGGAATTTTCCCCAATGGGCAAAATCCTGACGGAGCAATGCCGCGTGGAGGTAGAAGGACCGCGGGTCGTGAACTTCTTTTGCCATAGAAGAAGCAATGACGGTCTCTCGGAAATAAGCATCGGTTAACTTTATGCCAACAGTCGCGGTAAGACATAGGATGCACGCGTTATCCGGAATGATTGGGTTTGTAAAGCGTCTGTAGGTGGCTTTTTAAGTTCGCCGTCAAATCCCAAAGCTCAACTCTAGGCATGCGGTGGAAACTACCATTTGAGTGTTGTTTCATTCATTCTTACACAAGAGAGAAAAAGGACTGTAGATTGGTTCAATGTTATCAGGATCGTGGATTCGATATTACTAGAATCATAATCTAAATCTATTGAGATTTTTCTAGTGCCGATAAAAAGCTAGAAAAGCTATTTATCTGTCCCATAGAAAAGGAAAAACGATATATTTTGACAAGATTTATTATGGTTTATCTCAGTCCGAAATATAACAAAGAAGAGATAACGTAAGTCAGTTAGGATCGGACCTCGTTTAACTCTTGTATAATTTATTTTTCGCATTTATTTTATCGCTTCCACACACAAAAAAAGAGTTAATTACTCTTGACCGCACTATCTAGCCCCCCTTTTGGTGGCGGTACCAACCTAACAGAAATTTTTTGATCCAATTTCACTTTATTGTGTATAATTAATTACCTACATATAATCCTGCAAATTAGGCAGCCAAGCAATTTTGCTCACAAATACGACACCAAAGATTTTCCTTATATGGAAATTTGATACTCTCTTCGTCCACAAAAAATATACTTATTGTGATTCTTTTTTTTAATCAAAATTTACAAACTTTGACCAGAAAATATAATCAAATTACAAAAAATAGTAATATTAAGTACATGTTTGATTAGTCTTAATGTGTATTTTTTCTAAATATTATTTTTTATATTTTTTTTCATATATAATTGAAATTATTAATGGTCAAAGGTGTATTTAGAGAAACCGATCAAATTCAAAATGGGCATATTTTTGGTGGACGGAGGGAGTAGTATTTAATTACTTTCATTCATTAAATTTCTTAAAATCTATTTAATTATATATATATATACACTTATATTATATATACAAAAAAGTATGAATTTTATGTTTACCAAATGTGGTAGCCTCCCAAAATATCCACGTCATCAGACATTTTTACTATTTTTATACAACTAGATGTTCTCCCGTGCGATGCACGAGACAAAATATTTTATTATTAAAATATTTATTTTTTCGATCCCCAAATTTATTCTTTAGGATCTTCGTCATGAATTTTAATAAAAAAAACATGTTGTGTGTATTATGGATTTTAATATAATTGTAGAAAGAGTCTCATATTAGCATAGTGTTAAATCAGTTAGTATTCATTACCTGAATAAATTTTGGACACATACCGAAAAAAGGTAGGAATAAAATTTAGGGACGAAAATAGTATATGATTAAGTCTTAATATATGTGTCTGTGCAGTGTATGTTTTACTTTTTTAGTTATTATTATTAAATAAATACCACAATTACTTTTTATGTAAGCAATAAAGTCTTAAATCTAATTTCATAAAAGTGAGTTAATTTATATTTATTTCACATCAACTAATTTTATTAAAAATCAATACTCGTATTTTTTCTAATATAAACGTCTTTTGTGCAATCGGGCATTAATGTAAACCCACGGTTACTATATTCAATATGCTATACTTTTTAAATTGATCAAAAACTTAAAAAATGACATGTGTCACCATTCTCTTTTAATAGAAGTATAGATTTTAACTTAATAGTGTTTAGTAACTTTCCTATGTATAATCATATAACTTAAATTTACTGAAATTTGTTAGTGTTTAATTAAATTTGAAAGCGTTTAATTATCTTTCTGCAAATAATTCTATATATTAGTCTAATTAGTTTCCTATAGATTAATTAGTTTCATTCTTAATAGATTCTATATTATTGTCTAATTATAAAAAGTATGTTAAAGTAATAATACCATTGTGTGCATAAGTCTGTTAGTTTACGGGCTTTCCTAGTTAGGGTAGGATTATGCCTGCTTGTATGTATTTCTCCCTATTTAAAGGGATGTCATCAATGAAATAATACACAACTTTTGCCCTAATTTTCTGTTCAGTTATTTTCCCTTCAACACGTTATCAGCACGTAGTTCCCAACTGAGCAAAGGAAAAACCTCTCCCAATTTTTTGCAAAAATTCCGAAAAAAAAGGAAAAATCGGGTACCAAAGAAAACCCTAGCCGCCACCTACCCCCGACCGATGACCGGTCACCTTCTTCCCCAGTCGCCCGCAACCGCGACCGGTCACCTTCCTCAACCGACCGACGCCCCCCCTCTTTTCCCAACTACCGCACGTCGCACAACCCCCCCGGAACCACCGCGACCGCCCGTTTTCAGTCGACCTCCGCAAACCACCGCGACGACGCTGCTCATCCAATCACTCGCTGCTTCAGTCGCTCGCCATCACCGCCCAGACCCGTGAACCACCACGACCTGCCCCCGTCGTTGTCTCCCGTCGATCTGTCCAAGTCGGTTGTCTCCGGCCGTCGTCCAACCAATGATTCACCGCCCTACCCGCCGATGTACTTTTACGGCTCGCTCGTCGATCCTCGACCCGATTCTTGACCAGACTCGACCGGTTGTTAACTTAGACCCGACCGATTCTTGACCCGGCCCGACCCGCTCGGCGATCCGTTTTTCTCCAATCCATTTTTTACCCTTTATTCACGAAGTAAAGTACACAATACGAACCTACTATCTTCAATGTGCAATTTTTAGACTTTTTATATATCCTTGATTGCATATTTATATTCTCAGAATTTATTTATGCTTAATTAAACTAATTGAAGCATAATACATTAATAACTTTAATCAAATCAAAGTAAATTGCTTAAAGCAAATTGAATTAAAAGTAATTTACATGAACTAATTTATATTGCGACATAAGAAACTTACTTGATTGCATAATACGTGTATAGATATATTCTTAGGATTACGTGTCTATATCTATACATATACATATATAGATATATAGATATGGCATGCAAATTAGGCCTTATCATTGGTAGATTTTAGAGGACTTATATCTCATCTACACTTAACTCGAACCATGATAAAGTAATTTCATTGGTCACCTTCAATAGCATCGAAAGTAATTTTGACCATATCTTGGTTCGAAAATACGCTCCAATTATTGAAAATTTTATCATGAAAAACACTCGTGGTAAGGTGTGAAAAATCATTTTCCGTTTTCTTGTATTAAGATAGCTGATCCAACTCATCCCGAATTTGATATCTTGGACTCAAAAGAGCTTGAGTACCATAGATGGGTCTCCTACGTCGAGACCACATTTATCACTAAAAAATATAGTGGTACGCTCCTTAACACCACAGACCAAGTACCGTCTGATAAGATAAAAGAGAGTGCACTTATATTCTTTAGGTGACACATCGAACCCAGCTTGAGATGGAAATATCTATAGTTGAAAATCCCATAAAGAACTGTGGGATGCCCGTAAGGGCTAATTTGGGAACATTCACGACACTTTGCTTCCAAAGTTGACCGTGCAGTGGAATGAAATCCGCTTGCTCGACTATAAAAGGATCAACGATTTCAATAAAGTTATGCTCCGTCTCAAGGCACGCCTAAATTTCTGTGGGAAGGACATCACAAAAGATGACATGATCCAGAAAGTTTTTTTCACCTTCCCTACTTCCGCGCTTATACTGATGAACCAGTATAGGCCGGAGTATGATAATAAACGCATCACTACCTTCAGTAAGCTAATCAACCCACTGCAAGTGGCTGAAAGGCATAACGAAGTGTTAGTGAGCAATAATGCCGGGTCGGTTGGGACAAAGAAAATTACCAAGGCCAATTATGGCGAAGTGAAGGATGGAAACTACCCCAATGAATAGGGGACTGGGCATGATAGGCTTCTTGGTCAAGGACGTGGGGGTTCTTCTAATGTAATGCGAAGACTTGGTGCTCCCGGCTCTTCTTGCCAAGGGAACCAAAAAGCACCTACCCATCTTATATCCTCTAAGGCTCGAGTTGGAAATGAATCATGCTATCATTGTGGAGATGCTGGACATGGTACAAGAACTGCCATGCAAGCAAGCAAGTCGCATCTCACTACAAGAAATATAGAGATTCCAAAGAAAGGGGAACTCACTATATGGAGGAATATGATCTAGATAAGTCCCCCTATGTTAATTTCATGGTCACCAATCGTCGAATTGAGTCATACGAGCCACAGTCTATAGACTGAATCTTAGTATTGTGTTTACGTTGTCGTTTACATTTGGTATAGTTGTCTCAAGGCAGTGTTGGTGTTTTCTTTTCAATAATGGTGTGATGCAACATTGTTTCACGAACAAGATATTAATATTGCTTACGTTAGATTCTTAGCTTTATTCAAATCTTGAATATTACTTGAATACTTGTGGTTCGAAGTTTCACTCTCTTCTAATGAATAATCGAGTAGAACTTGAATGTTCTTAGAATTATGCTTCTATTCATCGAATTAGTCGCCTGCAAAATCTCGGTAACTACGATGATTGGGTCCTCCCAACTCATCAAATGGCGAGGTAATGCCCAATTTGATGCCTAAAAAGCAGTCTTCCAAGTTATCGATACTCTGTATGCACATAGAGCCCTTCGAACCTTACTTAGCTTCAATAATATACGTAGCAATGGTTTCCAGATTGTAACCCACTGTGAGAATGGAATAGAGTTTCTTTTATTAATTCTAAGGAATGTGGATGTAAATGCATTTTAGAATAACTCATGAGTCAATCTAGTGGACTGTACCTCACTACTATTAGGTTTTTAAAATCTTATGTTGTCACCAACAATGTAGTTTGGGACATAGACTCATATAGGCTTTGGCACGATAGACTAGGTCATCCTGGTCGAAGTATAATGATCCATATACTAAAGAACTTATACGAACATAATTTTTTTCGAGCGAAAATGTGGCAACAACTCAACATAAAGAACAATGTTGATGTTAATCGTATTATATCATCCAAAGAACCGGATGCATATCAAATGCCCACCACTTAGTGTTGCAAAGCGCTCTTTAACCAAAGTAGGAGCGAGACCTTCCTACGCTAAAGAAACAAAAGCAAACATTCCATTCTTACACTGAATATAAGGAGATATTTGTGGATCCATCCACCTAATATGCAGACCATTTATGTATTTATGGTTTTGATGGATTCTCCGACATGTTGGTCACATGTTGCTCTCCTGTCCACTCAAACGGCTGCAGAACTTCCAAAATAATTTATAAGGACTCACCTTCCTTATCACATCTAAAGGACAAGATGATGTTGGAGAGTTCACATTAAAAAGTACTTGATGTTTATTGCATGATAGAGATTAATAAATAGTATCTCATCCCATGTGCATATGCAAACGGTCTCACATAAAACACCGTCGAAAGAATATGTATGGTGATTATGTCATTGGTTATGCGCACCAATCAGCATATTTTTGCCTGCGATTATGCAATATTGCACGCAACTTTACTTAAATCGTTCATTCTTAGACCCTCTGCTAACCAATTAGTTTATGCGTACCAGTTGGTAACTGGATAGCCTGATTTTTGTATTTTGTACCCATACGGACTTGAGTGCCAATTGCGCATATTTGGTTACGCATTATATGTGCCTTCTGCACCCCACATCGCATCGGTCTTTAGAAACGATTAAGTATTCACGTTGGATAAGAATCTCCAGACGTTTATCCGCTATTTAGAACCTTCACAATGATCTCTTTACCGCACGATTTGCGGATTGTCACTTTTATGAGACAACCTTCCCGTCGTTAGGAGGAGGAGAGAAAACGTAATTTCTCGGGGAACAACAAGAATTGTCATGGTGCCTCCAATCTGTCTCATTATGATTCCCGAACTTCACAATGTTACCGTGAAACACAAAGAATACTCGATCTTTAGGATGTAGCAGATTCGACGCCTGATGCATTTACTGATATCATTCAAGTGACAAGATCTCACATTACAATTGCAAATGTGTCTGTAAGGTTAGAAGTCCCCTGTAAGGTCCACATCACCAACGGACCGGGTGATGCAACTGCACCTGGTGGAGGTGTGGTTGAGGCCGTGGCTCCCTGCGAATGAAGAGGTGAAAGCCTCATGGTTCGACTAAATACTCACCCAAGTAAGAGGTGGAATATGGCACAAAATCACATGTTAACCATCAATGAACTCGTTTTATGAGATCATGCTTAATTTTATTATGTCCATGAATCATGACGAGGGGGACGCCCCGAAGATATGATTCAGAAAATCAAGAATCTCGATGAAATTATGAGGGTGTGGCCAGATCAAACACCCACTTTGATGACATGTTATGAATCATAAAGTATGATGATATCGAAACTCGCTCAGTTGGATGAAATTAACATAGAGCTGATTGGCCTATAAGAAAAATATTCCACGTAGAACTAGATTCCCCGATGTTGTTGCCCAAAATATTTATCCGAAAATTAAATACTGCTGGAATGGACGGACAACAAACAAATTTTGCGGGAGCACTTTCGAGAGAATATGAATAAACACAAGATTTTCCAGATTTGTTAGGCCCGGGCTTGAATGCTCTCGCGAGATGTTATTAATACAAATTTTCGTGGATACAAGTATTAATGTGAGAATCTAAGTATAATGAGTGTAAAAAGACTCTGTTAATCCAGCTCTTGAGCGAAGCTTGGTGTTCTTCGTCCCTGCCGATCGTCTTCAGTATGAGAGAGGCCGAGAGAAGAAAGAACCGAGAGATAGCTGTTGCCAAGAGTAGGAGAAAGCCAAGTGTGTGTATTGCTCGTTGGGAAGCCGTGAGAATTAGAAGAACTTCTGTGGGTGCTGAAGACTTTCGGTCCTTGGACAAGTGTAGGCTGCCTTGTATTTATAGGGGCTGAGGAGCCTTGTTTTCTGGCGGGCGATCGCCTTCCCGCCAATATAATAATGGGGCGATCGTCTGCCGGCCAATATAATAATGGGGCGATCGTCCTTAAGTCACACGGGTTGTCGGCCTAAAATCCAAGGCAGCTGCTGGCAGCCAGCTGTGCGGTCCAATGAGGAGCCAGCACGCGTCCAGAGTCACTACCACATGCGGTCCTACTGACACCTTTCGGCGGGCCTGTCGGCTGGTGGACGGATGCTGACAGGTTGTGGTCAACGATCCGTGATATGCGGATCTTGTCTCGGCACTGCACGTGAATTCTATCTTGAGGCTCGGCCTTTGCCGACTGGATGACCATCGGCTTTGAGCGGCATGAGGCGGTCGTCAATGGTCGGTCACCAGAGGTCGGCATCGGTTGGTCACCAAGGGTTGGTCGTCAAGTGCCGAGAGATTATCGTCTGTTTGTCGGCCGCCAGGAGTCGATTGCCAAGTACCGAGAGACGATCGTCTTTGATGTCGATCGCTCGGCACCCGGACTTGTCCTGGGACCTTCGGTCGACCGATACATCTTGTCTGCGGGGCTGAGACTAGGCCGCCCGATCTCTGGTCGGCAGTTACGCCTCGGCCTTTCGGCAATGGCTAGGTCGCCCGATCTCCGAGGCGATCGCCGGTCGGAAAGTATAATTCTCGACACAACAATTGCCCCCCAGCTTGCTCCGATGTTGAATACATGGGGCGAGGTGGTTCTTGCTGGCGATCGTGTAGGATGAGGACGGGCGATCCGTTGATCTGACTTTGGATTCGGACTTGGGCGATTAGGTCGATTGGCTAGCTATCTTTCGGTCTTGTACCTGCAAAAAACAACATTGGCCGATCCCCCTCAGAAACTTGATGGTTTCGTTGCTTGAGGAATCGTGCACAGTCGCGGAGTTCGATGGACCGACTCCATGACCGTGTCTTGTGTGCGAAGACATTGAGTGTCTCGTGACTCATTTTATTGTGAGGGTCCTCTGTTAGGCTGCGCCTCGCCTCGTATTTAAACGAAGGGCGTGCAGTCTTGGTCTAGAGGAGTCCTTGCGCGGGGCAGCGTCGGATGATTCAACTCCACGCCCGCGGCTTGTTATCTCTGCTTCCACCTTGGCCCGCCATGGAGATGGCGAACCTCGACGGTGTACGTTGAGACGGGGGTAGTGTCACGTGTCGCATTGTCTGGGTCTATCATGTTAAATGATGGTCTTTTGAGGGCGGGCGATCGTGTCCTCTGATTAGTTTTGGAGAGCCCTCAGACTATGCCGGCCTCGTATTTAAAGGAAGGGAGGGCGATCGTGTCCACTGATTAGTTTTGGAGAGCCCTCAGACTATGCCGTCCTCGTATTTAAACGAAGGGCGGGCGATCTTGGCTGAAAGGGACCTTGCATGGCCGAAGCAGCCGGTTCCATCGACTACCAGGACCATGGCTTTATGATGTGCGGTGGAGGCGATCTCGTGCCTTAGTCCATCATGTTAGATGGTGAACTGTAGATGGCGAACGAGTCCTCCGGGTTTTTGGTGATGTAGCTTGATGATCGGCGATCGGGCTGGAAGACTGGTGATCGTCGCTCGGCTGCCGATAGATTTATTCATAAGTTGATACTGGCGATCGGGCGGGAGATCGTCGTTCGGGCGCCAATCGCGCTGCTCAGAGGTTGAGGAGAATCCTTTGCCTGGCCAAGAAGTCTGCGGCCTTAGCTCGGAAGATCGCGTAGGTCGCGGGTTGGTCCTTCGTGAGATGCCTGAACATAGGCGAAAGACCATGGAATCCTCCTAGGACCGAGTAGAGGGCGATCTCATCGCTTATGGGCTCGCCGTTGAGGATGATCTCGTCTACTCGGTCGATGTAGTCCGAGTCGGACTCTTCTTCTCCCTGCTTGATTTGCATCATGCGAAGGGGGCCTTCCGGCCGAGCGACCCTGGTGGCGAAGTACGCTGTGAAGACGTTCGCCAGCTGGTTAAAGGAGCCAATGGATCGAGGTGGTAATGAGGTGTAACACCTGTAGGCGAGGTCGTCCAGCGTCATAGGGAACATTCGGCGATCGTGTACCGACCTCCTGACTCCACTGCTGCCGACCTCGGCTATTTGGCGAAGGGGAGCCAGACGGATGGGCTGCCTTCTGGGAGTCGGGTAGGCCGAGCTCCTGGTGACGGACTCAAACTCCGTCGTCTCGTGGCTGGGGCCGGACTGCCCCGGTCGCCAAGATGGGTCGCTGCCCAGGCGATCGAAAATAGAGGTGCCCCGGCTGGCGAGCGCCTTGCGGATGAGAGCCTCCTGGCGATCGCTCGACCAGTAACGCCTTGAACTTCCGCTTGGTCTTCCGGCAGATGGCCGTGGGGGTGATAGCGGGAGGCGCATCGAGAGCACTCTGTCGCTCCCGTAGGACGGCCATGGCCTCGTCGATCTGCTCCGCGGTTCGGAGCTGATCGAGCGAGAGGCTTGGGCCGTCGCCCAGGGGCGGGATCGAGCGCCTCTGACTGCGACGGCTACCTTCCGCCATCGGCTGTGGCTCGGACTGAGACGGAACGAGGCGTCTGGGGGGCTGGCCAGCGGCTTTCTTCGACACGGAGGCGGAAGACATTTTTTCTGAAAGATTTCTTTGAACCGCAGTGAGTGTCACTTCAAGTATATGCCCCGAGAATAGTGAGTGTTCTTCGGGACGGTAGGAATAAAAATTCGAGGGTTAGATGCCCTCCTTCTAGCGCCAATTGTTGTTACCCAAAATATTTATCTGAATATTAAATACTGCTGGAATGGACGGACAAAAAACAAATTTTGCGGGAGCACTTCCGAAAGAATATGAATAAACACAAGATTTGCCGGGTTTGTTAGGCCCGGGCTTGAATGCTCTCGCGAGATGTTATTAATATAAATATTCGTGGAAACAAGTATTAATGTGAGAATCTAAGTACAATGAGTGTAAAAAGACTCTGTTAATCCAGCTCTTGAGCGAAGCTTGGTGTTCTTCGTACCTGCTGATCGTCTTCAGTATGAGAGAGGCTGAGAGAAGAAAGAACCGAGAGATAGCTGTTGCCAAGAGTAGGACAATGCCAAGTGTGTGTATTGCTCGTTGGGAAGCCGTGAGAATTAGAAGAACTTCCGTGGGTGCTGAAGAATTTCGGTCCTTGGACAAGTGTAGGCTGCCTTGTATTTATAGGGGCTGAGGAGCCTTGTATTCTGGCGGGCGATCGCCTTCCGGCTAATTTAATAATGGGGCGATCGTCTGCCGGCCAATATAATAATGGGGCGATCGTCCTTAAGTCACACGGGTTGTCGGCCTAAAGTCCAAGGCATTCTTGGCACCAGTGTGCGGTCGATGAGGAGCGGCACGCGTCGAGTCACTATCACATGCGGTCCTACCGACACCTTTCGGCGAGCACAGCCGGTGGTGGGCCGGATCTTGGCAGTGTGGTCAACGATCCGTGATATGCGGATCTTGTTTCGGCACTGCACGTGGATCCTGTCTTGAGGCTCGGCCTTTGCCGACTGGATGACCATTGGCTTTGAGCGGCATGAGGCGGTCGTCAATGGTCGGTCACCAGAGGTCGGCATCGGTTGGTCACCAAGGGTCGGTCGTCAAGTGACGAGAGATGATCGTCTGTTTGTCGGCCGCCAGGAGTCGATCGCCAAGTACCGAGAGACGATCGTCTTAGATGTCGATCGCTCGGCACCCGGACTTGTCCTGGGACCTTCGGTCGGCCGATACATCTTGTCTGCGGGGCTGAGACTAGGCCACCCGATCTCTGGTCGGCAGTTCTGCCTCGACTGCTCGGCAATGGATAGGTCGCCCGATCTCCGAGGCGATCGCCGATCGGAGAGTATAATTCTCGACACAACACCCGACAAAGAGATAAGTCAGGTATTTGGTGTAGGTAGTGCTAACCTAACCATGTGTAAAGCTTGAAGGACATAATCGAGCCTTTGTCGCAAAGCATAGTGAGAATATAGAGTCCTAATGTACAAGGTTTCACGAAGTAATGCTTCTCAGAATGCCCTGGAATAGATTACGACGAAATGGACTCCCATGTATACGTATCCGCTATTTGATTAGCGTAGTAATTTCCAAGGGACTGGAAATGCAGCCAATAGATGTGGTTACTACGTATCTCTACGGGGATCTAGATACGGAGATATATACGGAAGTGCCCTATGGAATTTTATTACCCAAATCAAGTGACTCTAGACCACGTGCATTTGCAATTTGATTGAAACGCTCAACTTTACAGTTTTGAAACAATTCTTAAGGATGTGGTATAACCGTCTAAGTGACTACTTGATTGGTAAGGGATATAAGAACGATAAACTGTGTCCCCGTGTCTTCACAAATAAGTTCCGGATTCACGATCATCGCAATGTATGCCGATGACATGAACATAATCGGTCTTGATGAAATAAGAGAAACCACTGGATACTGAAAATCTTAGTTTGAGATGAAAGATCTTGGGAAAACTCGGTTCTGTCGAGGCATTGACATAGAACATCGAGTTTGTGGAATTTATTCCACCGGTCAGCCTATGTCCAGAAGATTCTCAAGCACTTTACTATGGACAAGGTACACCTGACTAGCAATCCCATGATAGGTCAAACATTTGGATGTAAAGGAAATATCCATCTCATCTAAGGAAAGTGACGAAGAGCTTTGGGAACTGAAATTCCCTGCTTGAGTGCAATAGCGCATTATTGTACTTGGCTCAATGTACACGACTTGATATCACTCCTCAGTTAATTCGCTGACTAGATTTAGTTCAGCATCAACGCAACATCAATGGAATGGTATCAAGAATATCTTCTAATACTTAAAAGAAACCTTTAACTTGGGACTATTCTTTCCCTACAAGCAGGCAAAGGAAGCTGCTTACGAAAAGGCAAATGCTAAAGTAAATGCTGGTGCCGAAGCAACCACCACAAAGTATGTGTTGGTACGAATTGCTTATGTCTTGGAAATCAGTTAAGCAAACCTCTTTTTGGCTACCTCCTCGAATCACGACAAGATTATTGCTTTGCATGAATCAGTCCGTGAGTGTACATGATTAAGAACTATCATTCCACACTTGTGAGGAACTAGTGGTTAAGTACTACCACTGATGAGCATACTTACATTTATGAACATTATGTAACTTGTAAATCCCCTTGATTGATGGAGTGATCATAATGGGAAATAGGTGAGATATAATGGAACATACTTACATATGTTGCACTCTTTTCCTTAGACCAAGGTTTATTTTTCCCACTGGGTTTTGTTACTTGGCAAGGTTTTTAACGAGGCAACGATATATGAATGTAAGCATTATAGGGAGCTGTAGAGTTTTCCAACTTCCGAGATTGATGTAAAGATCACAAGGAAATGATGATTTATAAATAAACTTAATCACATGCGTTGTACTCTTTTCTTTGACCAAGGTTCATTTTCTCCCATTGGGTTTTGTTACTTGGCGAAGTTTTTAATGAGGCAATGACTACTTAATTGATGTACAAATTAGGGGGAGATGTAGACTTGAGGGGGAGTCTTACATCTACACCGTACGCTATATTCTTTTCCTTCCAAGGATTCTTTTTCCCACAAGGTTTTTATCACTTGGAAAGGTTTTTAATGAGGTAACAAGATGTACGATTTTAGGGATCAATGGAATGGTCACCCTAGTAGCGCTATGATCAAATACAATGAACATATGAGAGGATAGATTCAAAGGACGAAGTCTAAACTTGATGTGTCTAGATGTTGTACTCTTTTCCCTACGATCAAGACATTTTTCCCACTGGGTTTTCTTGACGAGGTTTTAACGAGGCAACATGACATGCGCTTGTAGACTAGGCACAAAGGGGAGTCTAATTAGTTACCTATAAATTAATTAGTTTCATTCTTAATAGATTCTATATTATTGTCTAATTATAAAAAGTATGTTAAAGTAATAATACCCATTGTGTGTAATATCCGCACTTTCGGATTTCGGTAATTTTCTTTTTTTCCAGCGGAGGTCCATTTCGACGATTCTCTTGGGACCGTTTCATCATTCTGAGAATGATTAATTCTGCACTTTTTGCCATCCGAGTTCGTTTCGGTATTGTTTTGTTGAGTTCCGTGTTCCTTAACGACTTTTCCGCACTCGAATTCGATTCTTGTGAATCGCGTTCGAAATTACTATTTCGAGTTTCCTGTAAGTCCGTTTAACTTTGTTAGACGTGTTGTGAACTTCAGTTTGGTTATTCGATCACGTATCGTGATTTTCGGACGTTTTGGGCCATTTTCGAGGGTAATTACTTCCGTTGTCGAATTCCGACACTTCGGGTGGTCGGAATCGTGTGTTCTCTTAGCTCTTAGATTCGTCTTTGCGAGTAATTCGTAACTGTATCTTCGATTCGTATTCAAGTTCGGGTTTCGGGGTCGTTCGGATCGTCGTTGTGGTTCGGTCGTAAATTTCGGTTTGTGTATGGAGGGGGCTGGCCGGACCTGTGCGAAATGGCTCGGAAAATGGCGCTGCCGAGCACCGTGTCTTGCGCCGGGTCGGCCAGGACCAGCAAGCCTGCCGAGACACGGCCGAGCACCCGTGCGAGATTTGCGCCGGGTGATGCGCCGTGTCGGATACGGCCGAGACACCCGGCCCGGTGTGGGCCGTTTGCTGTGCCGTGTTCGGCAGCAGTATATATATGGCAGGACAATCAGATTTTTCATCATTTTTCTCACTCGTTTCATCCTCTTCCGCGGCTGGAGCTTTGATGATCATGGAGGGATGTTGTTAGGTGTTAAATCCATGAAGTTCCTGAGTCTATAACATCGATTAATCATTCCATAACTTGCCCCGATCGGCCGAATCAGGGTAAGTTTTCTTAAAATCTAGTTTTGGGGATTTTGTCGATTTGTCCGATTAATCCGTTTTAACTCGTAATAGTAATGGATTGATGATTGTTAAGCTATATTATATCGAATTCCTTGTTATTCCACGGTTGGATTGTATTGATTCGTCGTTTTGGTTGAGTTTTTAGTCGACACCTTGAAGGTATCCGACAAAAGGTCTTAGAGGGGGGTTTGGGCGTTGTATGATTATTATCCATCGTACGATTGTTGATTTATCATTAGTATGACTTAGGGACGACGTTCTTGTGAAGAACTCGAGTCGGAACCCTTCCGTTCGTTGTCTTCTTCGTGGTACAAGCTTCCCGGTCGAACTGTGTTCTTCGGGGTATTCGGTAACGATTATCGAGGCAAGTATCTTACTTATACGTTTTGCACCTTGTGAATATGACTACGCGTTGAAAATGAATGAATTGTGGTTATTTGTGATAAACATGGAAATGTGTCTATATTGGTCGATTGTACACTTGGATGTGTACCGTGTTATAGGAATTGATTGTGAGTTAGTTGACATCGATTCATCGAGGATTTGGATGATAATATTGGGCTATATGTGTTTGATTGTGTAAAGCTTGTATTGGTTGTAATGTCGGCTTCGGGCTAAGTATAATAGTTGTGTGAAATTGTAATGGATAAGATGATTGTTGGATTGTGTGCGTGTTGGTGTAATGTGAACGTGAATGTTGTGTGCTGGAACGCTAAGTTCACTCGTGTGGGTTCGACGGGGCCTACGAGGATTCATGGCACAGGTCCATGGGATCAGAACTTAGTGTGTGGTGCTGAGGTCCAATCGTGCGGGTGCAGCGAGGCCTACGATTATTCATGGCACAGGTCCATCGAATCAGGACACAGTACGTCCAACCGTGCGGGTTCGACGGAACCTACGGTGACACGTGACACAGGTTCACGGGGTCAGGACTGGTTATTATGGTTGTTGTGTGACTTCCAACCGTGCGGGTTCGGCGGAACCTACAGTGACACGTGGCACAGGTTCACGGGGTCAGGACTAGTTGTTGTGATCGATGTGTTTATTTCCTTCCATGCGGGTTGTCGAACCTACAGAGACTCGTGGCAGGAGATCACGGGGTCATGAATATGTTTTGAGCGTCTAAGTTTTGGAAATGAAGTTTTCTAGAAAGGAATGTTGGGCCGAGCCCCGCGAGATTTGTGGAAATATTTTCGTACTGTAAATTACCAGAATGCGAATCGTTTTGGGTTTGAACCCTAAGATTTTTCTAAAAGGATTACCAAATCAGGACTTGAGGTCTTAAAAGTTTTGAATTTCTAAAAATCCCCGAGATGATGAATTCCTTTTCAATATCTCTTGCTTGAGTTCGAAATTTTAAAACTTCTCGGGAACATTTGATAACTGATTTCCGTATTAAATTCGTAGTTGCTATTTACTTGTTGCATTTGGTATCGTATTATACTTGCACTAGTAAAACAGTGGAGTTTTACTAACCCTCGAGTAATCGGGGGGTGGATGTCTGTTTTGCGTCCAGGTACATGCAGGTTCGGGAGCGATCCACAGGATTGGCACAAAATGACGACGAGCTGCGATACTAATCAAGAGTCGAGAGTTGGTAGAGTTTGGTTGTATTGTTAGAGTTGATTCACTCTTCCGCTGTATTGTGTTTCGACCCCTGTGTGGGTAATGTTGTTTAGTCAGTTCTGTTGATGGAGTTGTGTGACCTCATCGGTCTTTGTGTTTATGTGTAAGTGACCTTAACGGTCTGTATTATTATATTGTTTGACCCTGGCCGGGCAAGCATTTGGTTGTTTATGGATGTTTAGCCTGGTAAATCCTTGTGGAAAGGGTCTACGGCGTGTAATATTCCCATATGGTTTTGGGGGTGTTACATTTATGGTGTCAGAGCTTAGGTTGCAGAAACCTAGGCTGTCGGGTCGAGTCAAGTCGTGATTTGCCGAGTAATGTGTTGTCTTGTTGTGCGAGTCGTTAGGTGACAAGTTGAATTGTGCGTAGTCACAACGTATCGGTTATGTTGTCGGACGAGATTAGTATCGTGGGCGACCGTCATCTCCGTGCGGCCTGTGGACGTAAGTCTCCTCTTTTAAGCGAGGTACCTCTGTATCATGATTTTATCTTAGTGAGTTAATTGCGGTGCATAATTTTATTTGCACAGTGTTGTGTAATATAGTGTATTTAATACTTGTGGCACATAGTATATGTATAGAGCTGGGCGTATTGTTGTTTTACCTTTGAACCACCTTGTGGGGTGGTATGGGGTGAAAAAGTGTAAACCTTGATGGGTTTTGAAAAGGTATCGACGGTAGAGTTTGTGAGAAACTCCGATGAATGATTTTTGTTGTGTGTTTAAACTTGGTACCACGAGATGCATTTGATTGAATTGGCGACCCTGATTTCCGGTTGAGCATAGGGTTTTAAATTCAACTATTTTTGGAATGTTGTAATTTTGGCCGCTACGGATAGGTTTGAGAACATTTTTCTGAAGGATTCTACGGTTTGAGCATTTTTGTAGAAATCGATTTTTGGAAAATATTTTGGTGGTGTAATATCCGCGTTTTCTATTTTCGGTAATTTCTATTTTTGATGTATGTTCGTTTCGGACAACTCGCTTAGCACTGTTTTGGAATTCTGAATCTATTTTGTTCTTGGAGTTTTTCCGTTTGGTCGAGTTTCGAGGATGCTTTTGCATAATTTCATTTTGAATTATATCTTGCCGCATGTGCGTTCAATTCTCGTAAAACTTGTTTGTTTTCGTTGTTTCTCGATTCGTATAAGTTTGTATGGTTGAGTTGGTCGTGTTGGAACTTTCGGTTTGTTAATCCGGCGTTGTATCGCGATTTTTCGGGCATTTGGGCCGTTTTTGTAATTTTCATAAGTTTGGGGAATTTCGCCTTATTGGCTTCGTTTCAAACTCTCTAGTGATCGAGATTATATTCTCTTTTAACGCTCAACCTTGTCGTCTTGGTTATTACGTGTTTATGATTCTGGATTCTGGTCTTGCTTCGTTTTTCGGCACTTGTGCGCTGTTGGTAGCATGATATGCGTAATCGCCGCTGAGTAGCGCACGCTACTCGGGATTTACTGCGTGCGCTTATCATTGTGTGGTTAGCGACGCTAACTCGGGTTCGTAGCGTGCGCTATCGATTTCGTGCGATTTGGTCGATGGGTTCTCAGACTTGATCGACTGCACAACAGACGCTAATCAGCGTTAACGCACGCTAATCCCCATTACTAGCGCACGCTAACCATGTTAGTTTGCGTACGCTAACGGGAGGTCAGAAGGCAGACTGTTCTGCCATGCCCCGCTAGCGCACGCTAATGCTTATGCATAGCATGCGCTAAGTCTGTTAAATATAAATAGGACAGCAGCAGTCAACTTCGTCATTTTTCCTTCATTTCCTATCCTTCTCGGCTTTGAGCGATTCCAGGCGGGGGTTAGGGCCGATTCCGACTGTAGATCACCATACACTACCACCGTGCATTCCTTGCGTGGATTCTTCAAGTTCTTAATCACTTTCCACCATCCGAATCAAGGTAAATATTCCCAAAACCCTTGTTTTGAGATTTTGGGGGAATTTTGGGGATTTCTTGGGATTTGACTCTTTTAGTCCGAATTATTACTGGGTTATCGCTAGACTTCGATCGAGCACTTGTAACCCTTCATTTTATCGATGATTTGTGGTTTTAAATTCCAAGTTTTCCATTGTTCGTCACTTATAGTCGACGATACCCAAGTTTTGTTCGACTAAGGGTTTCAGCGGGTTGAACTAGGATGTATTCCATCATTTACGTAGTTTTAAGATTTGTTGTCCATCGTTATTGTGTTAGGATCGGATTTGTGAAGGTTGTTCGGGCCGAAACCTTTCCGTTCGTCGTTTTCCTTCACGTAGTATTACTCAGGCAAGTACATGTATTACATTCCGTTATGTGCGTATGATTTTGATGCGAATGATGTAAATGGTTTTATTGAACGAATGTGATTGTTTCTCTTCCACCTGGGGATGGCGCGTGGCCTCTGGGGGCCGATACTAATGGGTACGGCCATGGAAGTGGAATTGGGTGCGTGTGTTGATGTTCTTCCACCTGGGGACGGTTCGACGGGACCTCTGGGGGCCGATACTAATGGGTACGGCCGCGGAAGTGGTTTCTCACCTGGGGACGGTCCGACGGGACCTCTGGGGACCGATACTAATGGGTACGGTCGCGAGTTACCAAGCGTGGATAATTGTGATGTGGGAAACTTGTTAATACACTGCTTTGGTGTTAATGTGATATTCCGGAATATTGACTTTCAAAATGATTTTTCCTAACGGTTTATTTGCGCTGAATTGTGTATGTATATAATGTTGTGTAATTATGTACTTGCACTAGCTATTCGAATGCTAACCCCTTAAATGGGGGAAATGCGTCTTATGCATTTCAGGTACTGGCCGAGCTGAGGAGCTGGCACGGGATGCGCATGCAAAGGATGGGTTGGCATGATGATGATATGGCTCGAGTCTACAATTTTTCTGTTTGTCATTGCATCTGTTGAGTACTGGAGATAGTTGATTTATTTTTGAACATGGTTTAAGTCCCCTGCGTGGGCAACGTTTTGGTATTTAACTTATGTCTCATGAACTCCGTTAAAATGTTTTGGCCGAGGCCACGGCCTTATTTACTTTTTGGGTACATCTTTCATGTGATCATTGTGGTTCATGTGTCACAAGTTAGCCTGGTAGACCTCACGGGGGTCCTACGGCGTGTAACGTCCCATTTGTGAATTGGGATGTTACAATTATGGTATTGGAGCTTAGGTTTTGAATACCTAGGCTGTCGGTGAAATTTGGGTCTGTCAGTTGCGTCATTAGAGTCAGTCGTTGAGCCTAATATCATCATGCTACCGTCTTTTCGTGCGACCCGTGGCTGTAAGTCTCCTCGAACTCTTATATTTCTGTAAATCGTTTTCTTGCGTTGTTCGGAATTGTGACTTGTGTTACCAACCTTGTGAACTGTGAATCTTCCTGATATTGTTCTTTTCTTTTTCTCCTTCAATATGTTGAGGGGTCGTGGTAGACAGGCTAGGGGACGCGGCCGAGGCCGTGGGCGTGGTGCTGATAATGAGGAGGGCTCACTTTCTCAGTCCTCTGCGGACTCAGCCTCTCACTCAGTGCCGTCGGGTAATAATGCCGACGCTGGCTATCACTGCATTTCCAGCTTGGTAGCCCAACTTACTCAGATAGCTCAGGGTGGACGTTAGAATCCGCCCCCGACACCGGAAGAGGAGGCTAGTAAGTGGCTTCAGACGGTGACTAAGATGCACCCTCCTCGTTTCTCCGGATCTTCTGACTCCCTCGGTTGGGAGAATTGGCTCTTTCAGTTTTCCAGGACCTTCGATGCCGTAGCTTGGCCTGAGGACAGGAGGGTACACATTGCCTAGTACCTCCTGGATAAGGAAGCTGCGGAATGGTGGGAGGCCATTGCGCCCAGAGATCGTCGGGCCACTTGGGATGAGTTCAGGGCTGCTATGGAAGCAGAATATTGTCCGCCGCCAGTCAAGGAACGCAGAATTGTGGAGTTCTTCACCGCTACACCTCAGGATGTGCCTATTTCTCAGGCCATCATTTCTTACAATCAGCATTGGGTTTCGTGAGGGATCAAGTGAGAACGGAGGCCGATAAAACCGTTACTTCAATATGCGCATGAAGCCGCATATTAGGCAGTATGGCGCCGCTCATGTGTGCCACTTTGAAGGAATACTGTGATCGCGCTCGCGATCGAGATGGCTGTCCCGGAATCGAGTCGGTTTCGGAAGCTAAGAAGCGTAAGACCGCCGGTGGGTTCTCGGCCGGAAAAGGTGGTCGGTTTTCGAGGTCTCGTTCGCTCCTACACCTGGAAGAGGCCGTTTCATCGGCCGGTGGATCTCGGGGTAACTGCTCGATCCGATCTGTTGCACCGGGCAGGAGAGTTTGTTTTAATTGCAGTCAGCCCGAGCACGTTGTGAAGGATTGCCCACTTCCGTTAGTTACTTGCTTTACTTGCGGACAGACCGGGCATCGAGCAGCTCATTGTGAGAGGGCCACCAGGGCCGCTAGATTTTCGACTACCACTGCCGATCAGAGGGATCGCAGTTCACCAGCTACTCATGTTCCGCAGGGTTCGAGTCGTGGTAGAGGTCGGGGTCAGCCGGATCGCCGCGCAGCATCGAGTTCGGGCTCAGTCCATCCCCGATTATATCAGATGAGGCGCACGGAGGAGGCAGACATTCCAGTGGCGTCAGGTACCACTCAGATCCTTTCTCATCCAGTTTTAGTACTTTTTGATTCGGGTGCGACCCATTCCTTTATAGCTTCGGATTGTGTGAGTCGTATTGGTTTTGACTGTTTGTTTGAGTGTGAGCCGTTTGTAGTGGGTACACCCAGCGGGGATCGTATGGTTGGGGACCGGGAAATTAGGGATTGCCCAGTGAGGATCGGGAGCCGGGATTGGCCCTCGAATCTCATTGTTATAGACCTCAAGGGTGAGGATTTGATCCTCGGGGACGATTGGTTGGATCGTCATGGTGCTATCATGAACTATCGGACTCGTACCATCAGAATAGTTGCCGAGGACGGCACCGAGCATACTCTCGTCGGCTGTAAGCCGGGTAGATCGGGGTGTGTGATTAGCGCCTTGAAGGAGATGAAACTTTTGAACCAAGGTTGTGTCGGCTACTGGTGTTTCGCTCTGCAGGCGGAAGATGGTGGGGTTGACATATCGTCGATTCCAGTTGTTAGCGAGTATCTCGATGTATTTCCGGATGACTTGCCGGGATTACCACCACATCGAGAGGTGGAGTTTCCTATTGACCTTGAGCCGAATGCGGCCCCTATTTCTCGAGCACCGTACCGTATGGCACCATCGGAGATGCTAGAGTTGAAGAATCAGTTGGGAGAGTTGTTAGATAAAGGGTATATTCGACCGAGCGCATCGCCTTGGGGTGCGCCTGTACTTTTTGTCAAGAAGAAGGATGGATCGCTTCGTTTATGTATCGACTATCGAGAATTAAACAAGCTAACCATCAAAAATAAATACCTTTTGCCCAGGATTGACGATTTGTTTGATCAGCTTCAGGGGGCGACAGTCTTTTCGAAGATTGATTTGCGATCGGGCTACTACCAGTTGAGGATTCGGGACGTTGATATTCCGAAAGCTGCCTTTCGGACGAGATATGGCCATTACGAGTTTGTGGTTATGCCTTTCGGGCTAACCAATGCCCCAGCAGTGTTCATGCAGTTGATGAACAAAGTTTTTATTGAGTATCTGGACAAATTCGTAGTCGTTTTTATTGACGATATTCTCATCTATTCACGGAGTCGAGAGGAGCACGCCTTACATCTTCGGATTGTATTAGACACTTTGAAGGCTGAGCAGTTGTACGCGAAGTTCTCTAAGTGTGAGTTTTGGCTCGAGGAAGTAACGTTCCTCGGGCATGTGATTTCAGCAGAGGGAGTTCGGGTAGATCCGCAGAAAATAGAGGCAGTGATGGATTGGGAGCCGCCTAAGAATGTGAAGGAGGTGAGGAGTTTTCTGGGTCTTGCCGGCTATTACCGTAGATTCGTTGAGGGATTTTCGAAGATCGCTAGACCACTCACTCAGTTGCTCCAGAAAACTCAGAAGTTCGAGTGGACTGCAGACAGGCAGGACAGTTTTGATGAGTTAAAGAGACGTTTGACTACCGCACCCGTGTTAGCGTTGCCTCAGGGGAACGAGGATTTCGTAGTGTACAGTGATGCTTCGGGCCTTGGTCTAGGATGTGTTTTGATGCAGAGAGACAGAGTGATTGCGTATGCGTCCCGCCAGTTGAAACCTTATGAGGTGAATTACCCCACGCATGATTTGGAGTTAGCTGCGGTCGTTTTCGCCTTAAAGATCTGGAGGCATTATCTCTATGGGTCGTCATGTAAGAATTTTACCGATCACAAGAGTTTGAAGTATATCTTCAGTCAGAAGGAGTTAAATATGAGACAGCGTAGGTGGTTGGAGCTAATTAAAGATTACGACCTCGAGATACTTTACCATCCTGTAAGGCTAACGTAGTGGCGGATGCGTTGAGCCGTAAGCGGATGGAGTTGCAGATGTTAGAAGTACTTACACCGCAGAGTAGGATCCAGCGAGATCTTATTTGTCGAATATTGAGGTTTGGGTTCGGAGAGTTCAGGCCGCTATGTGCATTAGAGATCACTTCGTCCTTGATCGATGATATCAAGGCGAAACAGTATGATGATCCGTGTTTGGTCCGATTGAGGGAGGATGTGAGGCAGGGAAAGCCCACTGGATTTGTGGTTCGTGATGATGGCGTTACGAGATTTCGCGGCAGACTATGTGTACCGAATGATATTGAGCTGAGACAGAAGATCTTGAGTGAAGCTCATACCACGCCTTACCCCATACATCCTGGTACGAATAAAATGTACAAGGATGTGAGGAGCAACTACTGGTGGAGTAATTTGAAGACAGACGTTAGCGAGTTTGTGTCGAGGTGTTTGACACGCCGGCGAGTTAAGATCGAGCATCAGCGACCCGCGGGGTTTTTGCGACCACTTCCTATTCCGGAGTGGAAATGGGAGGATATTTCTATGGATTTCATTACTAATATGCCTAGGACTCGGAATGGAATGAACATGATTTGGGTTATTGTCGATCGACTGACCAAATCAGCTCACTTTCTGGGTATTAAGGACACTTGGGGCCCGGAGAGACTAGCACGAGTATTTATTGCAGAGGTCGTGAGATTGCATGGGACTCCTAAGAGTATTGTTTCGGATCGTGATGGCCGATTCGTGTCACATTTCTGGCAGGCTGTTCATCGAGATTTGGGGACTCAGTTGAGACTCGGTACATCTTACCACCCTCAGACTGACGGGCAGTCAGAGCGGACGATCCAGACGTTAGAGGATATGTTGAGAGCCTGTGCCCTAGAATGGAAGGATGATTGGGAGTCGCACTTGCCATTGATCGAGTTCACGTACAACAATAGTTGGCACGCCTCGATCAAGATGGCGCCATTTGAGGCGTTGTATGGGAGGAGGTGTAGATCGTCGTTGTGTTGGGACGATGCGTCCGAGCTGATTGGTACCGAGCCCGATATGGTAGTTGAGACGAGAGAGAAGATTACTCTGATTCGTGATAGATTGTTAACGGCCCAGAGTCGGCAGAAGTCTTATGCCGACACGCGTCGCCGTCCGTTGGAGTTTGAGGTGGGAGATCATGTTTTGCTTAAGGTGTCGCCGACCCGGGGAGTTTACCGCTTCGGCCAGAAGGGTAAACTTAGTCCGAGGTTTATTGGGCCGTTTGAGATTTTAGAGAGAGTGGGAGAGCTTGCCTATCGGCTAGGCTTACCGCCGTCCCTGAGCCACGTTCATAACGTATTTCATGTTTCCCAGCTTAGGAGGTACATATCGGGCCCTAGCCATATTATCGATTTTGGAGAGATCGAATTGGGACCCGACCTTACCATCGAGGAGAGGCCGATTCAGATTTTAGAGCGTCGGGTGAAGCAACTTCGTCATAAAACCATCCCTCTGGTTAAAGTTCAATGGTCGAGACATGGGTCCGAAGAAGCCACATGGGAGACGGAGGAGAGTATGCAGTCGAGATACCCCGAGTTGTTCGCGTTGTAAGTTTCGGGACGAAACTTATTTTTAGGGGGAGATAATGTAATATCCGCGTTTTCTATTTTCGGTAATTTCTATTTTTGATGTATGTTCGTTTCGGACAACTCGCTTAGCACTGTTTTGGAATTCTGAATCTATTTTGTTCTTGGAGTTTTTCCGTTTGGTCGAGTTTCGAGGATGCTTTTGCATAATTTCATTTTGAATTATATCTTGCCGCATGTGCATTCAATTCTCGTAAAACTTGTTCGTTTTCGTTGTTTCTCGATTCGTATAAGTTTGTATGGTTGAGTTGGTCGTGTTGGAACTTTCGGTTTGTTAATCCGGCGTTGTATCGCGATTTTTCGGGCATTTGGGCCGTTTTTGTAATTTTCATAAGTTTGGGGAATTTCGCCTTATTGGATTCGTTTCAAACTCTCTAGTGATCGAGATTATATTCTCTTTTAACGCTCAACCTTGTCGTCTTGGTTATTACGTGTTTATGATTCTGGATTCTGGTCTTGCTTCGTTTTTCGGCACTTGTGCGCTGTTGGCAGCGATGGGTAATCGCTGCCTGAGTAGCGCACGCTACTCAGGATTTACTTGCGTGCGCTATCATTGTGTGGTTAGCGTACGCTAACCTGGGGTTCGTAGCGTGCGCTATCGATTTCGTGCGATTTGGTCGATGGGTTACGTGCTTGATCGACCGCAACAGACGCTAATCAGCGTTAACGCACGCTAATCCCCATTACTAGCGCACGCTAACCATGTTAGTTTGCGTACGCTAACGGGAGGTCAGAAGGCAGACTGTTCTGCCATGCCCCGCTAGCGCACGCTAATGCTTATGCATAGCATGCGCTAAGTCTGTTAAATATAAATAGGACAGCAGCAGTCAACTTCGTCATTTTTCCTTCATTTCCTATCCTTCTCGGCTTTGAGCGATTCCAGGCGGGGGTTAGGGCCGATTCCGACTGTAGATCACCATACACTTCCACCGTGCATTCCTTGCGTGGATTCTTTAAGTTCCTAATCACTTTCCACCATCCGAATCAAGGTAAATATTCCCAAAACCCTTGTTTTGAGATTTTGGGGGAATTTTGGGGATTTCTTGGGATTTGACTCTTTTAGTCCGAATTATTACTGGGTTATCGCTAGACTTCGATCGAGCACTTGTAACCCTTCATTTTATCGATGATTTGTGGTTTTAAATTCCAAGTTTTCCATTCTTCGTCACTTATTGTCGACGATACCCAAGTTTTGTTCGACTAAGGGTTTCAGCGGGTTGAACTAAGATGTATTCCATCATTTACGTAGTTTTAAGATTTGTTGTCCATCGTTATTGTGTTAGGATCGGATTTGTGAAGGTTGTTCGGGCCGAAACCTTTCCGTTTGCCATTTTCCTTCACGTAGTATTACTCAGGCAAGTACATGTATTACATTCCGTTATGTGCGTATGATTTTGATGCGAATGATGTAAATGGTTTTATTGAACGAATGTGATTGTTTCTCTTCCACCTGGGGATGGCGTGTGGCCTCTGGGGGCCGATACTAATGGGTACGGCCATGGAAGTGGAATTGGGTGCGTGTGTTGATGTTCTTCCACCTGGGGACGGTTCGACGGGACCTCTGGGGGCCGATACTAATGGGTACGGCCGCGGAAGTGGTTTCTCACCTGGGGACGGTCCGACGGGACCTCTGGGGACCGATACTAATGGGTACGGTCGCGAGTTACCAAGCGTGGATAATTGTGATGTGGGAAACTTGTTAATACACTGCTTTGGTGTTAATGTGATATTCCGGAATATTGACTTTCAAAATGATTTTTCCTAACGGTTTATTTGCGCTGAATTGTGTATGTATATAATGTTGTGTAATTATGTACTTGCACTAGCTATTCGAATGCT
The DNA here is from genome assembly GCA_033398695.1 of Orobanche coerulescens. NCBI lineage: Eukaryota > Viridiplantae > Streptophyta > Magnoliopsida > Lamiales > Orobanchaceae > Orobanche > Orobanche coerulescens. The sequence continues at coordinate 21,588,473 of CM065817.1, forward strand.
AACCCCTTAAATGGGGGAAATGCGTCTTATGCATTTCAGGTACTGGCCGAGCTGAGGAGCTGGCACGGGATGCGCATGCAAAGGATGGGTTGGCATGATGATAATATGGCTCGAGTCTACAATTTTTCTGTTTGTCATTGCATCTGTTGAGTACTGGAGATAGTTGATTTATTTTTGAACATGGTTTAAGTCCCCTGCGTGGGCAACGTTTTGGTATTTAACTTATGTCTCATGTACTCCGTTAAAATGTTTTGGCCGAGGCCACGGCCTTATTTACTTTTTGGGTACATCTTTCATGTGATCATTGTGGTTCATGTGTCACAAGTTAGCCTGGTAGACCTCACGGGGGTCCTACGGCGTGTAACGTCCCATTTGTGAATTGGGATGTTACAGGTGGTGCGGTCAAACCACGGTTTGTATGGATTTTAAAATCGGTTAAATTTTGACAAATGGGCCATGTATTTTCAAATGACACCATCAGACGGTATTTGGAAAATGTGTTTAGAAGTACTTTGGATATTACAAAATATTACTGTCGTTTTGGTTATGAACCAAAGGATTTTGAAAAAAATTCTGTTTTGCAAAACAACTTTAGCTTTCGTAAATTAGAACGTTATGTGTTTATGTATTGAGGTTAAGTCGTGCAGTGAGTTGCTATGTTACTATTCTCGTCAGAAATCTGGGTTGTATGCCCAAGTGGCGGGATACGTTGTTAGGTATCGTTCCCCACTTCAATGACCGAGGTATTAAACAAAGTGTTTCAAAATTTCATCCTAGCAAAATCTTTCAAACTCGCAAAATTTTAAATTATTATCATTCGAACAAATACCTCGGAAAAGTTATTTTTAAGAATATTATCTGTGATTGGACCACAATGGTATGCTTAATGTTTTAACCGTGTATGCTGAGGTATAGGTTGTACATCCTTGTCAATGTGAACGTGTGAATATTACATTGTGCTGCTGATTGCTGGCTTATGTCGATTATATGAGGTTTGTTTTATCTTGTTATTCTGATTGGTTGTCCGTTCAGTATGCTAAGGGGTCGAGGCCGAGGCCATGGCCGTGGTCGTGGTGGTGGTCGTAATCGGGAGCAGGAGAGGGCGACTCCCTCCTTGCCGAGTACCAATCAGCTCGGTACAGATCAGGGACATTCTCATTCGACCAGCGTTAATGTTGACGTTGGCGCCGCCACCATCCTTCGTCAGGTGGTTGACCTGTTAGTGCAGATGAATCAGGCCGTACGTCGGAATGAGAACCTAGATGGGGATAACGGAGCTAGTAAGTGGTTACGAGATGTGATGAGATTGCACCCGCCCCGTTTTGTAGGTTCTTCTGACTCGTTAGGTTGGGAGAACTGGCTCTTCCAGTTGGACAGAATATTTGATGTTGTAGCTTGTCCGGATGGAAGGAGAGTACCCATTGCTCAGTACCTGCTCGACAAAGAAGCTGCAGACTGGTGGCAGGCTGTAGTGTCTGCAGATTGTACACCTACATGGGCTGAGTTTAAGACCGCTATGAAGGCAGAGTATTGCCCGTTGCCTGTTCGTGAACGCAGGATTGTTGAGTTTTTCTCGGCTACGCCCCAGGATGTGTCAATATCCCAGGCGATAGTCGATTATAATCGACAGTTGGCTTATGTTCGTGATCAAGTGAGAAGTGAAGCGGACAAGGTCCGATACTTCAATATGCGCATGAAACCCCATATCCGTGAGAGTATGGCTCCGCTTATGTGTACTACCTTGAAATATTATCAGGACCGAGCTCTAGCCATCGAGATGGCTGTTTCCGTGTCAGAAGGTAGCTCAGGAGGTAAGAGGCAGAAGACCTCGAGTAACTTTTCAAGAGGCCAGAGAAGTGAGATTCGTGAGCCTATTACCTTGCATTGCCCTTCTGGGAACACTCATCATTCATTCGACCAGTCTAAGAATCCTACTCACGAGCCGAGTAAGACAAGCGGCGTGAAGTTATGTTTCAATTGTAGCCGTGTGGGCCATACTCGGAAGAATTGTCGCTCGCCGCAAGTTAACTGTTTCAAATGTGGACATGTGGGACATCAGGCGGTACACTGCGAGACCGTCGTTGAGATGTTTGGGAGCCGATATCCCGCCCCTACCCGTGGAGAGCTCAGTGGTGCCCAGTAGCGTAGTTACGTGTTGTATTTGTGTTATAATTCGTTGAAAGAATGATATTTGTTGCGTGAACTTTTTGGTTTTGTTTGTATTCTACCATGATGTTTTATTTTAAGTTTCGGGACGAAACTTATTTTTAATAGGATAGAATGTAATATCCGGTATTCTCGTTTTCTGTTATCTTGAATTGTTTGTGTTCTGACGTCGGACATTTTCTTGTTGACAAGAATCGGAGTGATTTCTATCGTAATACTATATTTGTTTCTACCGCATAGTCGTTGTGGTCGGGTGCGACTTGTTGTCGTGTGCGTTTCTTTGATTAAATGTGTGCATGTATTGTGTTGTTAATTACTCGTTGTTGTTTTGAATCATACTCGGTGGCGTTGTGTTAGTCGTCGTGGGGCGTGTTTTCACGCCGTATATTCCTTTGCGTTGCTTGTAATGTTTCGCCATTGGGCGCGATTTTTTTCGGTTCTTGTGTATCACGTTGAGTTTACCTGGGGGGATATTGATTCTCCCTACTTGATTTAAGTTTCGGGACGAAACTTCTTTTAAGGAGGGTAGAATGTAATATCCGTAATTTCAGATTTTGGTAATTTTCTTTTTTTCCAGCGGAGGTCCATTTCGACGACTCGCTTGGACCGTTTCATCATTCTGAGAATGATTAATTCTGCACTTTTTGCCATCCGAGTTCATTTCAGTATTTTTTTGTTGAGTTCCGTGTTCCTTAACGACTTTTCCGCACTCGAGTTCGATTCTTGTGAATCTCATTTGAAATTACTGTTTCGAGTTTCCCATAAGTCCGTTTAACTTTGTTAGACGTGTTGTGAACTTCAGTTTGGTTATTCGATCGTCGTTGTGGTTCAGTCGTAAATTTCGGTTTGTGTCTGGAGGGGGCTCGCCGGACCTGTGCGAAATGGCTCGGAAAACGGTGCTGCTGAGCGCCGTGTCTTGAGCCGGGTCGGCCAGGACCAGCAAGCCTGCCGAGACACGACCGAGCACCCGCGCAAGATTTGCGCCGGGTGATGCGCCGTGTCGGATACGGCCGAGACACCCGGCGCTGGTGTGGGCCGTTTGCTGCGCCGTGTTCGGCAGCAGTATATATATGGCAGGACAGTCGGGTTTTTCATCATTTTTCTCACTCGTTTCATCCTCTTCCGCGGCTGGAGCTTTGATGATCATGGAGGGATGTTGTTAGGTGTTAAATCCATGAAGTTCCTGAATCCATAACATCGATTAATCATTCCATAACTTGCTCCGATCGGCCAAATCAGGGTAAGTTTTCTTAAAATCTAGTTTTGGGGATTTTGTTCTATTTGTCCGATTAATCCGTTTTAACTCAGAATAGTAATGGGTTGATGATTGTTAAGCTATATTATATCGAATTCCTTGTTATTCCATGGTTGGATTGTATTGATTCGTCGTTTTGGTTGAGTTTTTAGTCGACGCCTTGAAGGTGTCCGACAAAAGGTCTTAGAGGGAGGTTTGGGCGTTGTATGATTATTATCCATCATACGATTGTTGATTTATCATTGGTATGACTTAGGGACGAAATTCTTGTGAAGAACTCGAGTCGGAACCCTTCCAATCGTTGTCTTCTTCGTGGTACAAGCTTCCCGGTCGAACCGTGTTCTTCGTGGTATTCGATAACAGTTATCGAGGCAAGTACCTTACTTATACATTTTGCACCTTGTGAATATGACTACGCGTTGAAATGAATGAATTGTGGTTATTTGTGATAAACTTGGAAATGTGTCTATATTGGTCGATTGTACACTTGGATGTGTACCGTGTTATAGGCATTGATTGTGAGTTATGTGACATCGATTCATCGAGGATTTGGATGATAATATTGGGCAATATGTGTTTGATTGTGTAAAGCTTGTATTGGTTTTAATGTCGGCTTCGGGTAAGTATACTAGTTGTGTGAAATTGTAATGGATAAGATGATTGTTTGATTGTGTGCGTGTTGGTGTAATGTGAATGTGAATGTTGTGTGCTGGAACGCTAAGTTCACTCGTGTGGGTTCGACGGGGCCTACGAGGATTCATGACACATGTCCATAGGATCAGAACTTAGTGTGTGGTGCTGAGGTCCAATCGTGCGGGTCTGACGAGGCCTACGATGATTCATGGCACAGGTCCATCGAATCAGGACACAGTACGTCCAACCGTGCGGGTTCGACGGAACCTACGGTGACACGTGACACAGGTTCACGGGGTCAGGACTGGTTATTATGGTTGTTGTGTGACTTCCAACCGTGCGAGTTTGGTGGAACCTACGGTGACACGTGGCACAGGTTCATGGGGTCAGGACTAGTTGTTGTGATCGATGTGTTTGTTTCTTTCCGTGCGGGTTGTCGAACCTACGGAGACTCGTGGCAGGAGATCACGGGGTCATGAATATGTTTTGAGCGTCTAAGTTTTGGAAATGAAGTTTTCTAGAAAGGAATGTTGGGCCGAGCCCCGCGAGATTTGTGGATATATTTTCGTACTGTAAATTACCGGAATGCGAATCGTTTTGGGTTTGAATCCTAAGGTTTTTCTAAAAGGATTACCAAATCAGGACTTGAGGTCTTAAAAGTTTTGAATTTCTAAAAATCCCCGAGATGATGAATTCCTTTTCAATATCTCTTCCTTGAGTTCGAAATTTTAAAACTTTTCGGGAACATTTAATAACTGATTTCCGTATTAAATTCGTAGTTGCTATTTACTTGTTGCATTTGGTATCGTATTATACTTGCACTAGTAAAACAGTGGAGTTTTACTAACCCCCGAGTAATCGGGGGGTGGATGTCTGTTTTGCGTCCAGGTACATGCAGGTTCGGGGGAGCAGTCACAAGATTGGCACAAGAGGATGACGAGCTGCGATACTAATCAAGAGTCGAGAGTTGGTAGAGTTTGGTTGTATTGTTAGAGTTGATTCAGTCTTCCGCTGTATTGTGTTTCGACCCGTGTCTGGGTAATGTTGTTTAGTCAGTTCTGTTGATGGAGTTGTGTGACCTCATCGGTCTGTGTGTTTATGTGTAAGTGACCTTAACGGTCTGTATTATTATATTGTTTGACCTTGGTCGGGCAAGCATTTGGTTGTTTATGGATGTTTAGCCTGATAGATCCTTGTGGAAAGGGTCTACGGCGTGCAATATTCCCATACGGTTTTGGGGGTGTTACACTGTGTGCCTAAGTCTGTTAGTTTACGGGCTTTCCTAGTTAGGGTAGGATTAGGCCTGCTTGTATGTATTTCTCCCTATTTAAAGGGATGTCATCAATGGAATAATACACAATTTTTGCCCTACTTTTCTGTTCAGTTATTTTCCTCTCAACAAAGTATGTATTTTTTTCGGAAATTCAGAAGTTATACCGATATAATTAGTGAAAATCACTTTAGTTACGAAAAAGTACTATCATCTTAAGTAAATCAATGATCATGTTAATCAACTAAGACAAAATTATCGGTACCTTGTGTGCCACATATACTTAAACATATCATTCAGGATATACTTACAATTAATGGCAATTCGTATACTTATAATTATAATTATGTGTACCTTTTTCATATTTATTATATATATTTGAGTTTTTTATCTAATTATTGTTACTTCTTTATTTATTGTATTATTTCTACAAATGACTAGAATTATAGAAAAAAATAATTACTAAAATATGCATTGCGTTTAAGAGTAAAGAAGATCCAATAACTCCTTAAATGATTAAAAATTCTTTAAATGAAACAGCGAGTCGCCAACGACACAACTAAGGTGCATCATTGAACGAGTCGCCAACGACTTATACGAAAATATATTTTTGTGAAGTCTTGACCTCCATATCTTCGATACAATAGCTATCATCAAAACACGGAAAGTTCCGAAAAGTAGACATTTAATATTCTCCATCCATATACAGTAGGTAACCTATATCAAACTGAGCAGATAACAAGGCTCTGTCAAAGTTGACTCAATAAAGTACCATACTTATCCCTCATACTTTTCCAAATTAGCATATATCACTAAATATGATGGATGTATCTAAATGGTTGGTGTTCCTAGAAAGTAAACACATAAACCTTTTCAATGAAATAATTTGTATCATTTTCAAACCGGTGAACTGCCATGTATGCCAAATGAAAATTGCCCTACAAATTCTAGGAAGATTGGGGTAGCTGTTAGTTATGGAAAAGTACTATCATCTTAAGTAAATCAATGATCATGTTAATCAACTTAAGACAAAATAATCGGTACCTTGTGTGCCATATCTATACTATATAATACTTATCCCCTTTAATTTAATGTGGAAGGGGAATTTAGTTGTAACTTTTAATTGTAAATATATGAAGAGACTATTTTAATTATAACTTTTAATGTAAAGAAATATATAATACTTATTCCCCTTAATTTAATGTGGAAGGGAGATTTAATTGTAACTTTTAATTGTAAATATATGAAGAGACTATTTTAATTGTAACTTTTAATGTAAATAAAAATAAACTAATTTAAATACAAAAGTTATGATAAACATCACAATGCAAATGCACCTTCTAATTCACAAGGTGATTAAAATGAACTTCTAAATGATAGTATAAATTACAAGATGGTTAAATTCTAGCTATGAAATCTTAGATACAATCGGTGCATTGCACGAGTTGAATAAACCAAAAACAACCCTGGAGCAACATACGGGTTATTAAAGCCTCATTTCATATAACTAATTTCATAGACTAAAATAAAAGGACAATAACAATAAAAAAATATATAAACTTCTCTAAAAGGCATTTAAATTCTGCCATCTGCTCATTCAACCGTCTGCCCCAACATTACGTACAAAACACGTAGATATTCAACCAAAGACCGTGCATCGCACGGGTTGGATAATCCCTCGTATACTTAAACATATCATTCAGGATATACTTGCAATTAATGGCAATTGGTATACTTATAATTATAACTATGTGTACCTTTTTTATATTTATTATATATATTTGAGTTTTTTATCTAATATTGTTACTTCTTTATTTATTGTATTATTTCTACAAATGACTAGAATTATAGAAAAAATAATTATTAAAATATGCATTGCGTTTAAGAGTAAAGAAGATCCAATAACTCCTTAAATGATTAAAATTCCTTAATTGATAACTTAGGATTTCTTACATGGTAAGAGTCAATAACTCCTTAAATTATTAAAAATTCCTTATCTTTATGATACATACTTCAATCATATTAGGACGAGACACATCCCAAGAAAGACGACATAATAATTTTTCTGGAACGCTCCCTGTGTCGCACGCTAAATGCAATCACAGTCCAAATGACGTTGCCTTGATAGAAAGTAGATTAACACACCAACAAAATATGTTATGTATACTCCCCCTGGTGTATACACAATGGCTCAAGTGTGTAACTCAAATCATAGAAGTCAGATTCTAGATTGTCCTCACAACTATGACAAGGGAAAACCCCCAGTGGAAAACATATAAATTGGTATAAGTCGAATAGAAGTACAAATTATTATAAAGATATTCTCATAGAGAGCTTCATTAAAACCTCGCAATTAAAAAATCTCATGAAAAAACATATATTGTTCTAGGGAAAACGAGCACGACACATCTAAAGTGCATCATTGAACGAGTCGCCAAACGACTTATACGAAAATATATTTTTGTGAAGTCTTGATCTCCATATCTTCGATAAAATAGCTATCATCAAAACATAGAAAGTTTCGAAAACTAGACATTTAATATTCTACATCCATATGCAGTAGGTAACCTATATCAGACTGAGCAGATAACAAGGCTCTGTCAAAGTTGACTCAATAAATTACCGTACTTATCCTTCATACTTTTCCAAATTAGCATATATCACTAAATATGATGGATGTATCTAAATGGTTGGTGTTCCTGGAAAGTAGACACATAAATCTTTTCAATGATATAATTTGTATCATTTTCCAACTGGTGAACTGCCATGTATGTCAAATGAAACTTGCCCTACAAATTCTAGGAAGATTGTGGTAGTTGTTTTCAGGTGTCTTCTTATAGAGATAAAGCAAGCTATAAGCTTATCATAAATACACTGACATCACAGAGCGCATTCTAGGCCAACATCGCCGGATAATCATGAATAAGTTGTCGAGTCAAACATGAGTAAAATTTAAGATCATTTATTGAAATTGCTCTCCAAAAAAACCGTACTTTAACAGAGAGAAAGTCTCTTAAGACTACATCATTCTTACACGACTGAAGTCTATTTATGATGTCGACTAATCAGGATTCATAAAGAAAATACTTTATCATCTCTAAAGGAAAGTCTCTCTTATGTTTCCTTAAAATGATCGATGAATACGCATTATCCAAGAACATTTCATTCTTAACTTTTGGTGAGTGGAATATTAGTTTCACTAGAGTTTATCTTTACAAATCCTCAATTCCTCAATTTTGCACATAAAATATCTATATCTCATCTCAATTAAGTACATACTTAGTGTGCATCACTATAATCACTTGTCGACGCAGTTTATGATAAAGAGATACTTAATTTGGGTTTAATCCATTACTGAATATCTATGTTCATCACTTAACTTATCCCCGCAGTAAGATAAAATTTGACCACAAGCTGCACGTTGTTTTTGTTGGAAAGTAAAATGCAGCGGAAGCGAAGTTTGGGAAAGTTGATAATCGCGTTTTACGCATCCACGAGTATAAGATCTATTTAGGCATGCTAATTAATTAATTACTAAGACTAATAAGCAATTTAAATATTATTTATTATTTATTAAATAAATATGTTGGTTATTAAATTATCCTAATCTAGATCTAAGTATCATAGGATATTACCTTTGAAGAGTAATGGTTGCTTTCGTATTGATCACCTTGTATTTATACCTTTAGACCTTATAGAGTATGATCCGCCTTAACCCGAACATTGTGTGGGCAACGAGCTACCGGATCTTGCTTGAACAACTATGGGGAATCGTCCGAACCTCCTTCACTTGGGATCACTCGATTTTTCTTTACTTTCTAGTATATTATGAACACTCTTTAGCAAATTGATGTGTTATCTAAATTGTAGAATCGAAGACACAAGTCTAGATCTACAATTAAACACAAGAAGAAAAATTTGATCTCTCAAGTTTGGGACAATAAATAATTTCGACCAACACCTCCCCATAAGTTCTATTTATAGGCTCTTGGACTACTACTAGGGATCTTAAGGAGGATTATGGAAGAAGGACTCCCAATAAATTCATCTTACCTTATTAGGACTCTTCCTAATATAATGAATCTATTAATATCAACTTAGTCCACTAAAAGGTTTATATTGCACTTCCTACCAAAATTCCAAATTACAAAATTGGGCTCCTTATTAAATATATTATTTCTCGTGTTTAAGATATCGAATGTCCATTAATTAATTATAAGCTACTTACAGCTTTAATTAATTAATATCTTATCCAAGAGCAGTACCATTCAAACCTTATTATTATATCGTAATTAAATCCACCTACAGAGTTTAATATAATAATCATTATCGAGCTCCTCAAGGGGACATCATCAACCAGCACGAGTCGGGACACGATTTCTAGTAATAATAATAACTGTCATATAAATAATATTATTGCCCAAGATACGAAGATTATTGAGTCGATCATTTTGACTCTCACCCATGGTAAATCAAAGCAATATCACAATTAAATATTATACACTTAGAATTAAGAAATAATAATTATCCGAGATTTACGCTCTTCTTATAGTCAATACAGAAGACACTATCTCACCTCGATCCAGTCCAACGTATGCAAATACGCTAATGCATGCTAATAGTCAAGTCCAACTAATCTCAAGCATATACTACAACCTTTTATATAATTTGTCTAATAATTATATAGGTTGTGAACTATTATATTATTTTATAAGGTACCGATAATGTGATCTTCCGTGTGACACCAATACACCACATTATCTACAATATAAAATAATTAGACATTTCATTTGCATAACCATAACGTGAATAAATATGCAAAATATGTGTTTAAATGTAATTAATATTCTCACAGGTAGTTACAGGGAAATTAGGTAATACAAGCATAAAATATTCTTTGCAGTATACAATCCTAACAATCTCCCACTTATACTCAAAGCATGTTTTCAAGTATACTACTCTATTACATAGTATCTCATTTCTCCCACTTATACTGAAAGCAATACTGCCATACACCGTAATCCCATTCCTTCCATGTGTCTTTCAAAAACTTTTGAGGGTAGGCCTTTCGTGAAAGGATCAGCAAGATTATCTTCCGATGCAACCCTGGCTACAACTACATCTCCTTCCTTTACAAAGTGTCGTATGATGTGGTACTTGCGGTTGATATGTTTACTTGCCTTGTGGGCTCGTGGTTCCCTCGAATTTGCGACTGCACAAGTATTATCACAATAAAGTGTAATACCCTTTGGCAAATCGGGAATCACATCTAAGTCCTGCAGGAAGTACTTGAGCCACACCGCCTCCTTGGCTGCCTCAGAGGCTGCCACGTACTCGGCTTCCATGGTAGAGTCCGAGATGCATTTATGCTTCACACTCCTCCAACTAATGGCTCCACCTCCCAGGCTAAACACATAACCCGATGTACTTGGACTTTTATTTGTCCGATGAAAAATATGAGTCAGTTTAACCCACTGGATACAGGTCGTCTGACTGATATACAAGCATGTACTCCCTAGTCCTTCTCAGGTACTTGAGTATGTGCTTAACAACAATCCAGTGTTCTGGTCCTGGATTTGACTGATATCTAGCAGCCATGCCTACGGCACGACAGATATCTGGTCTAGTGCAAAGCATATCATATATAAGGCTTCCCACAGCAGATGCATAAGGGACCATCTTCATGTCATCTATCTCCTTTTGTGCCTTGGGACATATATCCTTAGATAGTTGAATTCCATATCTGTAAGGTATAAAACCTTTCTTGGAATTCTCCATGCTAAACCACGTTAGCACTGTATCGATATAGGATGCCTGGGATAAGCACAACATCCTTCTCTTCCAATCACGAAAGATCCTGATTCCAAGGATGTGTCCTGCTTCTCCCAGATCCTTCATATCGAACTGCTCAGATAGCCATACCCATACGTCCGACAATTCCTTCACGTTGTTTCCAATCAGAAGGATATCATCTACATACACCAACACGTTTCCATCGAATTTCTTATACACACAACTCTCACTTGGATATTGGACGAATCCATATGACTGGACAACTTCGTCAAAACGAGTGTTCCAAGATCTAGATTCTTGATTAAGTCCATAAATGGATCTCTTAAGCTTGCACACCAAGTGCTCTTCTCATTCAGCAATGAATCCCTCTCGTTGGCTATAGATTTCCTTGTCTAGACTCCCATTCAAGAGTGCAGTCTTGACATCCATTTGCCAAATCTCCAGATCCAAATGCACATCTATAGCTAAAAGAATCCGGATTGACTTAAGCATGGCTACCGGCGAAAAGGTTTCATCATAATCGATACCCTATTTCTGAGTGTAACCTTTTGCAAGAAGCCTTGATTTGAAGGTTTCAACCTTCCCGTCACCTCATTTCTTTCGCTTGTAGACCCATTTACTCCCAATGGATTGTACACCACCAGGTATCTCTACTATCTCCCACACTTGATTGAAATCCATAGATCCCATTTCTGATTCCATTGCTACTTACCAGGAGCCAGCATCTTTATCTTGGATTGCCTCCTTGTAGGTCCAGGGATCTGATTTATATTCGCATGGGATTGAGTCCGAAGACTTTTCCACGCCTATGAATCATTCCGGATGACGAACAACCCTCCCACTACGACGAGGCAAATCCTGAGTTGGTGTAAAAGTCTCAGAATCGATAGGTGGTGCAGTGTTAGTTGGAGGTTGTACGATTGGTATAGACGGAGTCTCGCCCCTCAGCTCTTCCAAAATTATCCCGCTCATGGTCTTGCGACTAATCATATAATCCTCTTCCAAGAATCAGGCATTGGTGCTAACAGTGACCTTCTGATCCTAGGGACTATAGAATAAGCCACCCTTCGTTCCCTTAGGATATCCTACAAACACTCGCACTTCTGTACGAGATTCCAACTTATCGGCTTCCTTATTCAGCACATATGCTGGAGTATCCCAAATCCGAACATGTCCTAGACTGCGCTTACGCCCACTCTACAGTTCTGTGGGTGTTTTTGGAACTGATTTCGAAGGCACCAGGTTTAGAATGTACGCCGCTGTTTCTAAGGCGTATCCCCAAAACGAAATAGGTAAATCTGAATAACTCACCATTGACCTAACCATTTCTAAAAGAGTCCTATTCCTTCTTTCAGCCACACCATTTTGTTGTGGAGTTCCCGGCATGGACGAAATACCCTCATTCGCCAAGAAATCCAAAAACTCTCCACTAAGGTATTCGCCACCACGATCAGATCGTAGTGACTTGATACTCTTCCCATGACCCTTCTCCGTTTCAGCCTTGAAGTCTCTGAACTTGTCAAAGGCTTCTGACTTACATCGCATCAAATAGATGTATCCATATCTCGAATAATCATCTATAAATGTGATGAAGTATTCGAAACCACCCCTAGCCTGGATATTCATTGGACCACATACATCCGTATGAACCAATTCCAACACATTCTGAGCACGGTTTCCCTTGGTTTTAAAAACCCTTTTGGTCATCTTACCTTCCAGACACGATTCACAAATTGGAAATGACTCAACTTGGAGTTCATCATCTACCAATCTTTGAATCCTCCCAAGGTTTACATGCCCTAACCGTAAATGCCACATATATATTTGGTTTATTCTTTAAGGTTCTTTTCTCTTTTTAGGTTTAGACAAAGAGTTAAGTGATTTATGCATAGGAGTTTGTGCAGTATTAATGTCATATAGTCCATTATGAAAAATACCTTTGCAAATATATTCACCATTTCTTTTCCTAATAATGGCATCATCATCAAAATAAACTGAATAATCATCGCATTTTAGTTTAGCAACCGAAATTAAATTCATTCTAAAATCTGGTACTAATAATACATTATTGAGGACTAAAAATTTATCATTAATATTCAACTGCACGACTCCCACTGCAACATCTATAAGCCTGGAATAATCGCTCTAGTTGATGGTAATCTCGCCCGCACTAAGATGCTTGGTGTTGGGATTCCACAGAAAATAAACGCAACGGAAGAATATACGGAATCCCTAAGAGGATCGATCAAGTAACGTATATACGAAAAGAAAAATACGAAGATCAAGGAATCAAAGTCCCATACCTATGATATCTCTGAAAAACCTTCGTATGATGATGATGATGATGAAGAGCCCTTCGTTCCAAGCACCTAAAGCAAGATGCCTCTACTTCACACGCCAGAACTTGATGGAAAAATCGACAAGCTTCCTTTCTTCAAGAATGCGGCTAGGGAAGCTTGTAGGAATTTTCTCTCTCAATGTATTCTTCTTATATCTTGTCTCTAAGATCAAGATGAAGTTTTCTACCTTACTCTCTCTCTCAAATTCGTGATTATGAGTTAAAGCAAGAAGAAGTAGTCATAACTCCTTTTTAAAGACTTTTATTTATAAAAAAATGAAAGTCTACCTTTAACACATGATTGAGGGTATCAAATACACCTCACATATGTCACCTAGTGACATAAAATAAGTATATAAGAGACAAGATATGGAGGGGGTGGCCTTAAGGGAAATTTCCAAGAAGACCGGTCGAATTTACTCGGCTCGTGTACTGGATGTTCGTCAAAACGAATCCCTTGTGTACCGGATGTTCGTCAAACGAATCCGTTTTATTTCCAATGTGTTTGGACTAATTAATTAATCCAATTAATTAATTATATCAAACACAAATATATATTTCTCTAAGAAATATAATTTATGAATTAAAGTAATCACCCAGTAACTACTTACAATTCATTAGACCGCTATTTGATTTAGCCGATAAATCAAAATTAGATATCTAATATCTAATATTATAAGAGAGATTATTAATTCACATTTATCCATCAATGATCCTATTGCGCGACTCCGTAGGTTCGTCTCAACCGGCATTGGGAGGAACCAATGAGTGCGGGCAACACTTAGCCAGCCTAGCGGGCCGCACTGTAAACCCCGACTGAGAACGAATGAACGAATCATTCCAGAACCATTATGTCGTGAATACTGTATACGTATAGACCCTTCATCGATGTCCCGGTCAAGTCTTAGGGTCACGGTAAAGTCAAACCCTATCGTTGACTAAACTCTATTCATGTGTTATTGCAAATCAAGACCGACTTATTAATATCGTATCTAATACGACTATATCGTAATGCTTTGGCCAAAGACTTATGATCTTATTTGCCATTAACCGTATAGACATACGCCGCTCACTAACAGAGATAGAATCCTTTCTTGGCGTACGGAAAGATCGCTACTGCCCGTATAGTCCGCACTTCAAGGTCGACTCAAGAATTAAGCAAATGAGTCTAACTACTCTAATGACAAACTAAACGTCACGAGACACATCTTCTCTTGAACCCTCAAGTCAAAGGTCCACGTATACTATCACAACCTTTCGATTCGTCATCGACTCTTCGAGAGTGAATACGTGTGGTGAATCGAGTATGAGTCGTGTTCGAGTATCTTGGTCCCACCAATATACTTATAACTTTGCTATCAAGACGTGCACACGTCTAGCATCGATTATACAAGTCTTATTAAAACTTAATGTCTGTTAAGTTTTATCGACTTGCGAACTAGTTAAGCATTCGAGCTCTAAACACTTCTAGTGCTATCTCCTTATCTCTATAAGGAGTAGAATGTTCACTCTCAAATGCAAGGACTACTATTCTATATACCAAATCACAATGCCGGTGATATACAATAATATAGAAATAATAATTGCCTTATTAAATATAATATTCATAATTACAATACAATTGCTCTCACTCTCTCATCCTATGAGTGGCATTCGAGGGCATATTCCTAACAATCTCCCACTTGCACTCAATGCCACAAACTAAGTAATCTAATACACATACTCTCAAGATGTATCTCTAAGACCTTCCGAGATAGTGGCTTCGTAAGCGGATCGGAACGTTATTTGCCGTGTCTACTCTCTGCAGTGTAACATTCCCATCCCGAACCATTTCTCTAACAAAATGATATTTTCTCGTAATATGTTTGGTGTTGTGGTGAGCCCTAGGCTCCTTAGCCTGTGCAACAGCTCCGTCGTTGTCACAAAACAGTGTCACGGGCTTCTCTGCGTTAGGAACCACTTGAAGTTCCTCAGTGAACTTCTTTATCCAAAAAGCTTCTTTAGCAGCCTCCGTGGCTGCCTGATATTCGGCTTGACATGTGGAGATAGCAGTCGAACTTTGCTTGGCACTTCTCCAAGAAACTGCCCCACCATTCAGAGTAAAGATATACCCTGATGTGGACATCTGAGCATCCATGTCCCCCGAAAAATCTGAGTCTGTATAACCCATCACTCTTAGTTCTCCACCGCCGTATGTAAGAACCAAGTCTTTAGTCCTCCTAAGGTACTTAAGAATGTTCTTTACAGCAGTCCAATGTTCCTGCCCTGGATTTGACTGAAACCGACTTACTACGCTCACAGCATAGGCAATGTCCGGTCTAGTGTAAATCATTGCATACATAAGGCTACCTACTGCTGAAGCATAAGGTACCTTGCTCATTTCCTTTCTATCTTCTTCACTTTGAGGACACATCTCTAAGGAAAGTTTTGCACCATGTTGCATAGGTAGAAACCCTCTTTTAGAATCTTCCATCCTAAATCGCTTCAGGATCTTTTCTATGTAGAGGGCTTGGGAAAGACCTAACATTCTTTTCGCTCTATCCCGGTAGAGACGAATACCTGCAATATAGGTAGCTTCTCCCAAGTCTTTCATTGAGAACTCTTTAGAAAGCCAAGCTTTCCACAGGCGAGCATTCCTACGTCATTTCCTATAAGTAGAATGTCATCTACATATAGTATTAAGAATGCAATTTTTCTCCCACTAACCTTCTTGTAAATACAGGCTCTTCTTCGTTTTGGACAAAATCAAACTCTTTGGTGCCTCGTTAAAACGAAGATTCCAACTCCGTGAAGCTTGCTTCATCCATAAATGGCACGCTGAAGTTTGCATACTTTATGAATATTGGTTTGAGATATGAATCCCTTAGTCGCTCCATATAAATCTCCTCCTCGAGGAATCCATTTAGGAATGCCGTTTTCACATCCATTTGCCATATTTCATAATCTAAGTGGGTCTATAGCAAGCATCATGCGAATAGACTTAATCATAGCTACAAAGTAGAAGGTCTCAAGTAATCGATTCCTTCTCTTTGGGAATAACCCTTTGCCACAAGCCTGGCCTTATAGGTATCAACCTTGCCATCTCCATCAGTCTTTCTCTTATAGATCCATTTGTTTCCAATAGGCACTATGCCTTTAGGACGATCTACTAAAGTCCAGACCTGATTAGCATGCATTGAGTCTATCTCAGCTTCCATAGCTTCTTGCCACTTGGTGGAGTCAACGTCTACCATCGCTTGGTCGTATGTAGAAGGATCTTTCTCTTGACTACTTTCTGTCATCTCATGGACACCCAGTTCCTCTTGATGCAGATAGCCATACCTCTCAGGTAATTGAGAAATTCTACTAGACTTGCGAGGTTGTATTTGTATTTCAGAAGGTTCGGTTCTTGTATCTTGCATAGGTGTCTCATTTGGTGTTTCTTTTATTTCTTCCAAAGAAATATTTCTACATGCCCCTCCTTCCTGAATAAACTGATCTTCCAGGAAGTGTGCTTGAATAGCAACGATGATCCTATGATCTTCGTGCATGTAGAATAGATATCCCATGGAATCCCCTGGATATCCTATGAAACGACCTTTCACAGACCTAGTTTCCAATTTCTCTACTTTAGTCTTCTTGACATAAGCAGGGCATCCCCAAATCCTAATGTGATTAAGACTTGGTTTCCTACCTCTCCACATCTCATGGGAAGTCTTAGGAACGGATTTGAAAGGACATCTGTTCAAGATATGCACAGCAGTAAGGAGCGCGTAACCCCACAGATAAATCGGTAGATCAGTATAGTTAAGCATGGAGCGAACCATGTCCAACAAGGTTCGGTTCCTTCTTTCTGATACACCATTTAATTGTGGAGTAGCTGGAGGAGTGAATTGTGACACTATTCCTAGTTCTTTTAAGAACTCATCAAATTCGGTACTCATGTACTCACCACCCCGGTCTGACCGAAGAGTCTTAACACGGTTACTGTTTGATTTTCCACTAGGGCTTTAAATTCCTTGAATTTATCAAAAGCTTCAGACTTATGTTTCATTAAGTACGAATCCATACCAGTATGGTCATCGGTGAATGTAATGAAATCGAAAGCCGCCTCGTGCCACTTCAAAAGGGCCACGGCGTCGGTATGGATCAATCGAGTTTTTCAGACTCTTTCAAAAGTCCTGCGAAGGGTAACTTAGTCATTTTGCCTTGAAGGCAAGATTCACAAGTTGGATAGGGATCGATCCCAATGGACCCGTAAGCCCATCTTTCTCCATTTTATGAACCTTGGTCGACCGATATGACCAAGTCTAAGATGCCACTTAAGTGCTTGGTTCGTTTCATCCCTACCACGCTTCCTAGTTATAGTGTTCACATTGTCTTATTCTTTAAATTTAAATGGTATAAACCATTTAATAATGTAGCAGTACCAACCAATTTATTTCGAAATAAATACGACAGACCCATCTCCAATAAAGAAGTGAAATCCCTTTCGGTCCATGACCGGAATTGATACAATATTCTTGTGCCCCTTGGGCAAAACAAGTACATCATCTAAAGTGAGAATAAAACCGATTCTAAATCCAACATAAGGGATCCGATATCGAAGCCTCGACCCTATGCCCACTTCCGACGGTGACCATCACCTCCCCGAATCCAGACTTCCTGCCGTTCAGATCCCGATTCATTGTACAAATGTGAGAACTCGCACCGAATCAAGTATCCAAGAAGTAGAATATACGATTCTGAACAATTTGTTTCTAAAACCAATAGTTCCGTACCAAGGCGCATTACGGTCAAGCTTTGGACAATACCTCTTCCAGTGGCCTAGCTCACCGCAGCTTGAGGCATACATCCGCTTTCTTGGCCCCTTTGCTCTTTTGAACCATTGGGGCCTTGCCCCTTCCCTTGTCGATCTTGGCTATCGGACCTAACTGCTTCTTGTTCTTTTTCTTCTTATTCTTGGACTTCCAAGTCTTAGAAGAAATCACAAGTGCAACTTCCTTTCCCTTTGTCTTCATCTGAGACTGGCAATCGTCGCTTGTTCATTAGCCCAGCTAAGTTACATGCAATCTCATTGCAGTTGAAGTTCATGACAAATTGGGAAAAGGAGTCAGGAAGTGACTGCAGGATAAGGTCAGTTTGGAGAGATTCATGCATCTGAAAATCAAGAGCTTCCAATCTCTCAATCATCGAGATCATCTTGAGGACATGGTCCCCAACCTTCTCTCCTTCCTTCATCCTGGCGCCGAATAATTGCTTTGATATCTCATATCTAGCAGTTCGGCTATGCTCTCCATAGAGATCAGCCAGGTGCGCTAAGATGGCTCGTGAAGACATCATCTTTTCATGGGCACGTTGAAGCTCATTGGTCATTGAGCCTAACATGTACCCTCGCACTCTTATGTCGTCTTTTACCCATTTCTCATGGGCATCGACATCTTCCTGATTGGCTCGGGTTCTTGCAGGAGCCGGGATGTCCGCCTCCAAGACGTATCCCAAAGATTTCCATAGTTAGGACAATCCTCAAGTTCCGGCACCCACATAGTTCGGACCCGATCAGACGTTCTTTTCAAGTAGTATAGCGAGTGGGTTCATTGTCATATTGAGAGTTTTTTTAACTGCAGAGAATAATTTGAGATTCGTTAGTGATTGTTTAATTATGATCCGAGTAAAGAATTTAAGGACTTTCTTTATTCATAACTCGGCTCCCACTATTTTATCGGCATTTACACACTCCCATGTTAAATCCGGAAGTCTTGGGTGACTTCATAGTGGTGATCGATTTCTTTACAAAGTTTAATAGAGGGCAACCCATACGGTTTATATTATATTATTCTTTATAAAGTGGTGTCTAATACCAACCCATCTAATAGATGATTCGATCTTATTTTACCCCTAGTTCACTTGCCCTCAACCCATTCGGTTTCTATGGCTCGCTGAACTATCTAAGTTTAAACCGTCAACTCCTATTAGTCTGACAATTGAATCTTGCCCGGCAACCCATACGGTTTATAGGGGTTTGATTTGTCACAACCAAAGGCATCTAATGCACTCTAGGAATTTATCAACTTTCCCCAAAAATATTACCCCGACATACTCGGAAGAATAATATTCCGGTTTAGATTTCAATTTTCCATGAGTTTGACGGAGGGTAGGAAACCTCGTAACCTTTATAACTTAGTGTTTGTAAGTGGGAGTATTAACGCGATTATATGTTACACTTTGCACATTAATCCGTTTATAAGCGCGGTTTGTGGTTTGTCAATCATTCAAAATGAAAAACAATAAATAGCAACCTAGTTACTACCAACATATAGCTCATGGACTTTTTCCTAAGTATTGGGCCAAGCCAAATAACGAAAAGAAAAATACAAGATTGATTCTTCGTCTTCCAAATCGGTCGTCTTCGGTCTTCGTCATAGCCATATGAATAATTACATCATTGAACAATACGTCCTTTTATACATATTTTCTAGTAAAAATAAATAGGCTCAAAATGGCCTTTACAACCATATCGAATCGAACAAATCAACAACTAAGTCCACGAGCTATATCACCATCACATAAGGCATTTCATACAACATGTAACGGTAAATAAAATTAAATAATCAATTAATATATTAATCCAATTAATATAAAAATTAATTTATTTAATTTCTACAATATTAATCAAATTAATATTTATAATCGTCATTTTAATCCGTTCAAAGTAATCCGCCAAAACAATATTCTCGTCTAAAAATTTCCCTTAAAAAATATTCCAAATATTTTATTAAATCTAATTAAATCCAATTTAAATTTTGGAAATTATTACAACGAAATATAAACACAAAAATGGAGTCGGAAAATCCAGATCGAGGCCCACCACGGCCCGATTCAAAATCGGGCGAAAACCGAAACCGCCGGACGAGTCACTCTCGGCCATCGCTCAGCGGTGGCGGCGGCTGATAGCTAGCGAGTCACTCTCGGCGGCCAGCAGCGATCCGATGTTTATTGGCGTCTGCGTCTTAAATGCGGTATTCGTGTTTAACCCCCGTTTTTCTCATTTTTTCGACTCGCTTACAAAACGAAAAAGTTTCTTAACTTCATGAAGAACTTATAACTCAACAAAAATCAAATTTTTTAGATTTATAACTCACATAAAATAGTCGAAACTTGACTTACTACGAACGATTAAATTTCTTCGATTATATCTATTATGATTCTAAATCATAAACATCATCAAATAACATTCCAAATGCAAAGATGATCGTATATACGATATATTTGATCTCGCTCCGATACCACTGTTGGGATTCCACAGAAAATAAACGCAACGGAAGAATATACGGAATCCCTAAGAGGATCGATCAAGTAACGTATATACGACAAGAAAAATACGAAGATCAAGGAATAAAAGTCCCATACCTATGATATCTCTGAAAAACCTTCGTATGATGATGATGATGATGAAGAGCCCTTCGTTCCAAGCACCTAAAGCAAGATGCCTCTACTTCACACGCCGGAACTTGATGGAAAAATCGACAAGCTTCCTTTCTTCAAGAATGCGGCTAGGGAAGCTTGTAGGAATTTTCTCTCTCAATGTATTCTTCTTATATCTTGTCTCTAAGATCAAGATGAAGTTTTCTACCTTACTCTCTCTCTCTCTCAAATTCGTGATTATGAGTTAAAGCAAGAAGAAGTAGTCATAACTCCTTTTTAAAGACTTTTATTTATAAAAAAAATGAAAGTCTACCTTTAACACATGATTGAGGGTATCAAATACACCTCACATATGTCACCTAGTGACATAAAATAAGTATATAAGAGACAAGATATGGAGGGGGGTGGCCTTAAGGGAAATTTCCAAGAAGACCGGTCGAATTTACTCGGCTCGTGTACTGGATGTTCGTCAAAACGAATCCCTTGTGTACCGGATGTTCGTCAAACGAATCCGTTTTATTTCCAATGTGTTTGGACTAATTAATTAATCCAATTAATTAATTATATCAAACACAAATATATATTTCTCTAAGAAATATAATTTATGAATTAAAGTAATCACCCAGTAACTACTTACAATTCATTAGACCGCTATTTGATTTATCCGATAAATCAAAATTAGATATCTAATATCTAATATTATAAGAGAGATTATTAATTCACATTAATCCATCAATGATCCTATTGCGCGACTCCGTAGGTTCGTCTCAACCGGCATTGGGAGGAACCAATGAGTGCGGGCAACACTTAGCCAGCCTAGCGGGCCGCACTGTAAACCCCGACTGAGAACGAATGAACGAATCATTCCAGAACCATTATGTCGTGAATACTATATACGTATAGACCCTTCATCAGATGTCCCGGTCAAGTCTTAGGGTCACGGTAAAGTCAAACCCTACTGTTGACTAAACTCTATACATGTGTTAATGCAAATCAAGACCGACTGATTAATAGCGTATCTAATACGACTATATCAGAATGCTTTGGCCAAAGACTTATGATCTTATTTGCCATTAACCGTATAGGACATACGCCTGCTCACTAACAGGAGATAGAATCCTTTCTTGGCGTACAGCAAAGACTGCTACCTGCCCGTATAGTCCGCACTTCGAGGTCGACTCAGCAATTAAGCAAATGAGTCTAACTACTCTAATGACAAACTAAACGTCACAGACACATCTTCTACTGAACCCTCAAGTCAAAGGTCCACGTATACTATCACAACCTTTCGATTCGTCATCGACTCTTCGAGAGTGAATACCGTGTGACTCAATCGAGTATGAGTCGTGTTCGAGTATACTGGTCCCACCAATATACTTATAACTATGCTATCAAGACGTGCACACGTCCTAGCATCAGTTATACAAGTCTTATTAAAACTTAATGTCCTGTTAAGTTTTATCGACTTGCGAACTAGTTAAGCATTCGAGCTCTAAACACTTCTAGTGCCTATCTCCTTATCTCTATAAGGAGTAGAATGTTCACTCTCAAATGCAAGGACTACTATTCTATATACCAAATCACAATGCCAGTGATATACAATAATATAGAAATAATAATTGCCTTATTAAATATAATATTCATAATTACAATACAATTGCTCTCACTCTCTCATCCTCTGAGTGGCATTCGAGGGCATATTCCTAACACTTGGTTACCTGAAAACCATGCGAGTCAAAGCAAACATGATCAGTGGAGCCTGAATCAACTATCCACGAAGTGGAAGAACAAGTTGCCAAACATGTTTTGACTACTAGTGCACGAGACATACCTTTCTTAAGAGCAGGGCAGTCCGCTTTAAAATGTCCTTTCTGACCGCACTTGTATCACTTTCCCGTTGGCTTTTTGTTCGCCTCGGGGTGAGGAGCCTTGCTTTTCACCTTGAGGGTTGCCCTGGCCAACCTGCTTTTTCTTCTTTCCCCATTTGGGTTTGTAAGAAGTAGCACCGGTTGCCGCAAGAACCTGATGATAACCTTGTTTGAAGAGACCTTATTGTGAGGAAATCCCTCACACTATGCCGCAAGTGCACGGTGTCAACAAGTAATAAAGTGATGAATAAGATATCGTTCCCTCGAGGACTGATTTCACTAAGTACCAAAGTATAGTCGACTCACAATTTTATTTGAAGAACAATTATACGGAATTATTTATAATCTAATAGCAGAAAAATAAATAGAAATTAATAATAGTAATATTAATAATAATAAGGGTGTAGGATTATGATTTTCACCTCAAACAATCAAAAATGATTTTTATTCAATTCAATTCACTTTTATTCAATTGATTGTAAGCCAGGAATTCCTAAATTATTCTAAAGCCTTTCCCAAGGTCGATAGAAAATACTACGAATTATTAACTCGATATATCCCTATTCGAATTAGATAATTAATAGCTAAAACAGTTCAAGAATTCCCACAATAAACAGGCTTCACAATTCCCATGAGTATATCCCTATCTCACGAAAATCATGATTTTTCTCACAAGAACTATGCCTAAATTTCATCTCCCGAATCCATAAAGACATTCAAAACAATTCAACTGTTGGCCAGACAATTAAAAAGCATTAAGAACAATGAGAAGAATCCAACTCAATACGAACAATGAGTAAATTGAAATAAAAATAAAGAAATCAAACCGTCATGTAATCGGCTACAATCACAATCCTACTCAAATAAATCTAGAAACTAAGATGCGGAAAAATTAAGAAAAACCATAAGGAATCCGTGGTCTTGTCGTCGCCCACAAATCTCCTCCTTGTGTTCTTCGCCCTAGCTAGCGATCCACCTCCGAGTTAATTCCCCTTTGTCTTCAGCCCTTAAATCCTTATTTATAACTGTTATCAACCTCCAAAACACGTCCGTGTGATTCGGTCGAAAACTGCTCCAAAAACGGCAAAGAAACGCGGAAGTCTCAGCAAAACCGCCCTGTGGGCCGCGGCTCACTTAATTTGTGCCGCGGCCCCTACTGCTCAGCGTCGGATGCCTGGGCGCATATTTTCCTCCTGGGCCGCGGCTCACTTAGGCTGTGCCGCGGCTCACGGTACAGTGGGTTCGGCGCTTGCTGGTCACCTGCGTGTGCCGCGGCCCGCTTCCTTTGTGCCGCGGCCCCAGGCCAAAAATTACCGTTTTCGCCCGTTTTTCGTCGTTCGAGCTTCCGGACTCCAATTTCCTGCAAAACATATAAGAATAGTGCATTAAAAGCTCATTTATGCAGATTTAGGCTCAAGATGGATATAAAATAATGATAAATAAGCGCATAAAAATACGCCTAACAAATACCCCCAAACTTGAGCCTTTGCTTGTCCTCAAGCAAAAATTATCAATTTTAAACAAAATGTATCGTGAATAATCATGCAAGTCCATAGTGCTCAACTTAATCAATACTACCCTGAAAATATCAAAGAATAGTACAAGTATCGTAATAGCGAGTCACATCCAGGACACTGATTCCACTAAGTAACCAATTTCAGTCCTAATCAATCGTTCATGAAGAAAATCAAGCTCAAAGATTAACAAGCGTGAATTTAACCGACCGCCAATATGAAGGGTTAAAATAAACCAGCTAAGTCGACCAGTCCCACAGTCTAGTGGCAAAAATTTAAAGAGTTTCATTATCAAAATTACTCCTAGGACAGCATTCCCTTATGTATGATCAATAATATGATTCGAGTTAACCACTAGGTTTCGGCTCTCGGGATATTTCATCGGGATGATCCTAGGGTGGATTTCCATTCTCATGTATCGGGGAACCGTTTGACGTAAAAGACACTCATGGGGCACATGGATGCTTCCAGTTACTATGCCCCCCTCTACAGCGGAGAAAAAAAAAACTCGAATAGCAATTCACGCATGTCAAGGTTGCTGTTTTACGCGAGAGTAAACAACGGGTCACGTGAATATTCCCGGTTACTAGGCTTTCCATCATGGGTAATGCGATATTTCTAAATTATTAATCTATTCAGGGTCGTCGTTTTACGCGAGAGTAAACAACGGGTCACGTGAATACTCTCGGTTACTAGATTTTCCATCATAGAACAACTAATATCTCGACTTTTTGGAAAAACTGTCCGACTCTAAACTCAATCCAAGTGCCAACAAGACTCATATTACTGTACGACTAACTACGTGAAAAGTTTAACCAAACGTATAAACGGTGATTTGAAAACACGTATGTCTCCTTTCTTATCTGCTAAAATTTCTACAAAAATGATAAAATTTCGGACCTAATTGAATACTCAACAGAAGCAGATATCGCTGACTGCAACTCGACCAAAAGTCAACCATTTCTTCCAAGAGAAATCAATATCGTAACATCAGTTTTACACATGGAAGCACGAAAAATTCATGAATAATTCACGTTTTTGAACAAAACCATCAACAGCATGCAAGGACAATAAAGTAATCGCAATTTATAAGCAATAAAAATTAAGAAAATTATCGCATGCTTCAATTTATTTCACTACACATAAAATCATCAATAATAAAACTCATGTGACAATAAAAGAGATAAGGAAAAGTGAAACTTATTCCAAATGTCTTCTTGAAAGCCAGCACATGTCTGAGTGGAATCGTCTGTCAATCCATACTTCAAGTAATGCCTAACATCACCAGGAACCCCCAAACATAGTCTCTAGTCATGAAATAACTAAAGACATTAGGTCAAGAAAGACTAGAATATGAAGAATAATGCTCATTTGGGGTTGAAAAAAATATTAGAGAAATAAGGGCCACAAGAATACACGAATCCAAACAAAAAAACAAAACAAAGGAAAAAATTATTAACTAAAAATCAAATAAAAATAACTAACTAGAAAGCAAGTAAAAATGATGGGTTGCCTCCCATCAAGCGCTCTATTTTACGTCTTGAGCACGACGTGGCAAAAAATCTAACGTGGCTTCTTTCTAGGGAGATTGTCAAATACCCCCTTCTTACAATCTATAAGCCTCTTATTCCACAAGGGAGGCTTTGGTTCATGCCCGGTTTCCAAAAATAATGAGTATGAATAATTATGCGGACAACCAAAAAATAATGGAAGAATATAATAATTTTAAGGCACGAAAAAATAAGCAGAGTTCGAATGGGTAAATAATAAAGGCTTATCATGAATAACCTCATTAGAACTCAAAGAATCAGCCTCAACAAAATCAAGAGTAATGGAATCAATCTCTCCCATTATGGATTTAGGAAAAATTATGCGTGGCACCGTTAATAAAATTTTTGGCACATAAGTATTCACCTTATTAGTCAAAGTTTGATGACAAATTAATGGAATTTCTTTGGCAACATCATCAATGGTAACTTCTTCTACAAGCTCATCACACTTTATGTAATTATCAGGTGCTGGGGGATCGACCCTAAAACTCAACATGTCTTTCTTCTCAACCTCCCCCTCAACTTCACTACTAAATATATGAGCTGGAAAATAACCATAGTGAATCTCAAGACCACGAAGTGCACATTCTCGCTCATGAGGGGTACTCTCAGGAATTTTGAGAGCGTCTACACATTGTTCAAGCATAGTCTTTTGTTTTGGGGGAGGGGGCTGACTGACCCTATTAGGCAACTTATTAAGATCATTGAAATTTATGAAATGCTAAGGGTCACTATAATCAAAGGAAAACATAATGAAAAAAAATAAAAATATAGAGACTAAAAAAAACTTCAAATTAAAATTAGAGTCGCTTGGTAATGATATTAGCGAAAAATCAATCCCCGGCAACGGCGCTAAAAACTTATTGTGAGGAAATCCCTCACACCATGCCGCAAGTGCACGGTGTCAACAAATAATAAAGTGATGAATAAGATATCGTTCACTCGAGGACTGATTTCACTAAGTACCAAAGTATAGTCGACTCACAATTTTATTTGAAGAACAATTATACGGAATTATTTCTAATCTAATAGCAGAAAAATAAATAGAAATTAATAATAGTAATACTAATAATAATAATAAGGGTGTAGGATTATGATTTTCACCTCAAACAATCAGGAATAATTTTTATTCAATTCAATTCACTTTTATTCAATTGATTGTGAGCAAGGAATTCCTAAATTATTCTAAAGCCTTTCCCAAGGTCGATAGAAAATACTACGAATTATTAACTCGATATATCGCTATTCGAATTAGATAATTAATAGCTAAAACAGTTCAAGCATTCCCACAATAAACAGGCTTTACATTCCCAAGAGTATATCCCTATCTCACGAAAATCATGATTTTTCTCACAAGAACTATGCCTAAATTTCATCTCCCGAATCCATAAAGACATTCAAAACAATTCAACTGTTGGCCAGACAATTAAAAAGCATTAAGAATAATGAGAAGAATCCAACTCAATACGAACAACGAGTAAATTGAAATAAAAATAAAGAAATCAAACCGTCATGTAATCGGCTAAAATCACAATCCTACTCAAACAGATCTAGAAACTAAGATGCAGAAAAATTAAGAAAAACCGTAAGGAATCCGTGGTTTTGTCGTCGCCCACAAATCTCCTCCTTGTGTTCTTCGCCCTAGCTATCGATCCACCTCTGAGTTAATTTCCCTTTGTCTTCAGCCCTTAAACCCTTATTTATAACTGTTATCAGCCTCCAAAATGCGTCCGTGTGATTCGGTCGAAAACTGCATCAAAAACGGCAAAGAAACGCGGAAGTCTCAGCAAAACCACCCTGTGGGCCGTGACTCACTTAATCTGTGCCGCGGCCCCTACTGCTCAGCGCCGGATTCCTGGGCGCATATTTTCCTCCTGGGCTGCGGCTCACTTAGGCTGTGCCGCGGCTCACGGTACAGTGGGTTCGGCGCTTGCTGGTCACCTGCGTGTGCCGTGGCCCGCTTCCCTTGTGCCGCGGCCCCAGGCCAAAAATTGCTGTTTTCACCCGTTTTTCGTCGTTCGAGCTTCCGGACTCCAATTTCCTGCAAAACATATAAGAATAGTGCATTAAAAGCTCATTTATGCAGATTTAGGCTCAAGATGGATATAAAATAATGATAAATAAGCGCATAAAAATACGCCTAACAGACCTTCAGCAGATTGAAGCTCTGTCAGAAGTTCCGCCAAAGTATATGTCCTATGGTTCATATTGTAGTTAAGGCGGAACTGCTCAAAGTTTCTTGGTAAGCTGCCCATGATAATATCGACATGCGTTTCCGCATCGATAGTAGCCCCCAGTATTGTAATTTCCGAATATTTGATATGTAATTTATCTGTACTGGAACCTTCTGGATATTTGCTTATGTCGTATTTCTGATTAATATATGTTTCTACGCATTCGTAAATCAATATTATAGATTGTATGATTTTATAGAGTTTTAGTTGTGCATGTTCTCATTCGTGATTAGCGCACGCTACACTTGTTTCGTAGCGCATGCTAATACTGAGTGGTAGCGCACGCTAGTGTTATAACTTAACGCGCGCTACAGTCAGTCACCCAGATCGTGACAGGATCAGTAGGTGAGGAACCGGATCGCGGAAATCGCGAACCTTTTTGGACTCACCCGGACTACTTTTGGAAAGTTAAGTCAACGGGGTTTAGCGCACGCTACAAATTGTTATTAGCGCGCGCTAAATGAAGGTCAATGGACAGTCAGTGAGCTTCGTAAACCTCGTTAACGCATGCTAACGAGTGTATAGCGTACGCTAAACAATGTTATTAGCATACGTTAAGGCTATTTTAGCGTACGCAAGGCCGAGGACAGTGGAGTACAGTAGCCTGAGAGCCCATTAGCGCACGCTAAGCTGGAAGTGTACACGCTAATAATCATTTCTTATAAATAAGACTTCACCCCCATTTCATTTTTCACCCTGAACTTCGGCCTTTAATTGACTGCCACGACCTGGATTAGCATCCTCACGATATTTCCACCCCATATAAACCTATACCCATGAATTGTTGAAGGCATAGAACATTGAAGATTGGTGTTCAAGCATCCCACGTTGATTTGCACCAAGTGGTTTCATTGTTCCCTTATTGATTCATTCATTATTCTTTCGTAGTAAGGTATGTGGTGCCTAGCTCTGTTGTAATTCATGTTCTTAGTGATGTTCACAAGCATGCTATCAAGATTATTGAAGTTATTACTGGTATATTAAATCAAACATCATGCTTAGGAGGTTCTAGACAATGTGAACTTAAGTTCTTTATCAATCTTTGTTGAACATTGCATATATCAACACATGGTTATAAATGCGGAGATTCTTTAACTCACCTTGATGATAGTTTCCTGATGTTCTTGCGATGAATAACTTGATTATATCACAACCTAGACTAGGTGAATCCTAGAATGATAAATTTAGAGATGATTCCCCAAAACATGGAGCTTGTTTCGTATGGATGCCAATAGTCTTTGAATAATCCTCATGGTGATGATGTGTTCTTGATGTTTTAAATGGTGGTAAGCATGTTTAGTAGAATCACACTCTTCTTGCTCGACTAATAACATCATTAGGACAATAATAATCCTTGGTTTCCTTGTAGTTAAGGTTGATTGGTGGAATTGTTATCATAAAATGTTTTAAGAACTCCTTGATGGATGTTGGAAGATTACAAGGATGGTGTTAATATGAGATAATCTTCATGATCATAATATGGCCTTATAACTAAATAAATTTGACATAGTGATTGAACAAGGTTGTGCAGATTTTCACTTTCAATCAATTGTGATGTTCTTGATTGGTTTAAATGATATAAGATAATAATAAACGAACATAAGTGATTGTTTAACATATTATTGATCAATTCTTATTCTTGCGAATATTCGGTAATGTCTTGTAAACCAATTATAAGAGTGGAAT
This sequence comes from Orobanche coerulescens, assembly GCA_033398695.1. NCBI lineage: Eukaryota > Viridiplantae > Streptophyta > Magnoliopsida > Lamiales > Orobanchaceae > Orobanche > Orobanche coerulescens. The sequence goes on from CM065817.1 coordinate 21,618,184, forward strand.
GAAGTAAATAGAGTTCTTAGAATAGAACTTCGATATCCTGAGAAAGCTAAACTATTCAAATGGAAATTAGGATGTCGTCTCACTAAATTCGATATCGAAGATTCTATGAATGTGTTATTGAGTGAAGTATATTTCATTCAAGGTTGATTGTTCGAGTAACCGATATTAATCGAGGACCATTCATTCGTTCGACAAGAAAGGACTATTCTCGTCTCCGTATTGAGGCATGTTATCTTGCTTAGTTATAATGATGATTGGATTCTTGTGATGGTTATACGTTTCGTGTATATGAAACACTTATGAATTTGTGATTCGTAATTTGATATTGTTCCGTTTTTCATAGTGGGATTGCATTCCCAAGTTCGTCACCTTTGAACCGTTGATATCATTGATCCTTATTGTCATTTCGGTGAGTTCTTGATCCTTAATCGGATATGTGATTTATTGAATTCGTTGTCATGTTGTATCGTGACATATCCGGAATCATATCTGCGTTCCAATTAGTTATTGTGTAGGATTTTTAGCCAGGCATATATAGTCATGCGTGGATGTTTCCGTAGTGGACTGTGCACACGAGACGTAGTTCGTGAGGCTAATTAGGTACATTGTCCCACTTATATCCTGGATTCCGTATACGGGGTGGACATGTGCACTAACACATTTTCGGATCGGGCATACTGTGATGTCCATCTTGAGACATACTATTTTGGTCATTCATCATCCATGTATAATTGGATGTGTTCGACTTTTTGTAACTAATCGTTTATACGCCCGAGGGGTATGTTCGTTAGTCGGGTTGTTTTCCTTGAGATCTAATATATGTGAATTATATAATGTCTTGAGAAATCATTTATCATGTATATCTGACCCTGTGTTGGGCGAAATACTTGTGTTGTATTTTAGGTCGAGGCAAAGGCAAGGCACGGGAAGATCATGGTGATGGCGAAGGGTTCGAAGGATACTAGTTCGGGGGGCCCAAGTCTTTTGTTGTCCGGTTATGTTCAAAACCGTGTAATGTTACCTTTCCGCTTTATTTAAATTGTTAACTGAATGTATTGTTATTTGAGGTATATTCCATCTACATATGGTTTATACTTGTGTTTTTGGATCCTGTGTATATTAAGGCCGTTGGCCATACTATTGTAAACTCCTAATCGGAGTAAAGATTATTTATTGTGGTTCGGTATCACAAAGTATTACATATTTATTATGTATTTGGTGTTGCCTAGTGGGTCCCAGTGTGGGGTCCACGACACTGTAATGGCCGCCTTTTTGTGGTGTTACATAAGATGGCATCAGAGCGTGTCGATTTTTTTTACAGTCGTTGTGAAATGAACTAGTATCAAGAGACCTTCGTATCACGTGTGACCTGTGCAAGCGCCTAACCCTACGAGCCAAACACGGTATGTAATCTACGAGCCATGATTTAATTACTGGCATGATATTGATATCGGAATGGATCTCTTTGTTGATCTTGTTATTTTCAAGGACCTCTGGTAGGATTTATCTGATAGATAATACGAGGTAAATTCTGGATCGATTATGTAATTGAAATTATTCGACTCAACGTCGACATGATATTCTGTGTGGCATTGGTAGTGTCGATAATTCATTGTGAAATGTTTTCTTGAAAATGTAATTCCTTGTTGCTATTAACTTAGCGTGAATTTTGATTGCTATCTTGAACTGTACTTATGATTCGATTCTTTTAGTATGGAAAGAAACTAAGAGGCCGTGGCAGAGGGGGACAAGGCCGAGGAAGGGGCCTAATCCCGATACCATGATCCAATAGGCGCGCGAATCTGGAGCAGAGTTCCGCAAGCAGTGATTCGCCTTTTAGGGACCAATCGTACCACACTGGACGCGAGGATGCGCGTGTCGATCCTTACGTTGTGATGCAGGGCATGATGTCTCAGATGACCCAGATGGTCAATTAATGAAAGCTATGCAGAGAGCTACTACTGGCCAGTAACAGGGGCCTCATCCTCCACCTCCTGTGCATGGCGGACCCGTGAGTCGGATCATCAGTGACATCTCTCGCCAACGACCCCCGACCTTTGAAGGCTCCTCTGAGCCTACTGATATTGTACATTGGATTGAACATTTTGAGAAATTGTTTGAGATGGTGGAGTGCCCAGAACAGAACCGAGTATTTGTGGCGGCCTATTACCTTAGCAAGAGCGCTCACAGTTGGTGGCTATCTGTGAGACCGGTCGATGGTTTATGCAACTGGGATGAGTTCAAGAATCTCATGTTGGGCCATTACTATCCATCTCCGCTCCGCGAGGCTAAGCTGTCGGAATTGCTAAACCCAGACCCGTCTGAAGATGATGTACTATCTGTTGCTGAGAAGTTCCAGGCACTTCTTCCCTTTGCCTCAACGATTGTCCGAACGGAAGCCGATAAGATTAAATATTTTCTCAAGAGGATTAAACCCCGAATGAGAATGCAGCTGTTGAATCATCACTGTACGACCCTACCAGAGTTCATCGAGAAAGCTTTGGAATACGAACTTACCGCAAAGGAGATTTTCAAGAAGCAACCGCAGTCCAACAACAAGAAATTCAGGAACAGAACCAGACTGACAGCAACCGGGGAACATTCAAAAGGCCCCAACCAGTGCCAAATCCTTCTGAACGGATACCCATGGCGTCGAAGCTAACCAGATCGCAACCTCGAGTGGTCAGCCTATCTGTTGTGTGCTATAACTGTGGAGACCAGGAGCACATCAATTCCAAATACCCGAGGCCGGCCGTTGCATGCCATACTTGTGGGAAGAATGGACATTATGCTAGTTATTATAGGAGTGGACCAGGGCGTACTCCAGCAGCATCTCATGCTTCAGTTCAGTCTTCCGTCCAGGACCGTTTACCTTCGTCCACTTCTTATCAGACTACCGGGGCAAACAGAGGGATGGGCCGTGGAAATCAAGGTGGTACATCTGGTACCGAGGCTACAAAACCCAGAGTCTACGAGATGAAGAGGTCCGACGATCCCGAAGCCAGCATGATTGCAGGTAATCTCGAGATCCGATCTCAGCCCGTCTGTGTTCTTTTTGATACTAGTGCTTCACACTCCTTTTTACCTGCTTCTTGTTTGAGTCGTTTGCAATTAGATCATGTTACCAATTGTGAACCTTATGTAGTTGGTCTACCCAATGGTAGAAGAATTGTTGGGAATCATGAAGTGCAGAACTGTCCGATTCGCATGAACGGCCGTGAGTGGTTGTCGAATTTAATTGTGGTCAATTTACCTAAAGATGATGTGATCTTGGATATCGATTGGATGGATCGTCATGATGCCATACTTAGTGTCCACAAGCGAACAGTGACCATCGCATCTAACGATGGTGTTGAGTGTATTTTTTAGGGTGACAATCCCAGCCGTTCCGGCAGATTCATCAGCGCTATGAAAGCAGTGAAACTACTTAAGCATGGGTGTATTGGTTATTGGTGTTACAAGACCAAAACAGCGGATCGACCAGTCGAATTGGCTGATATTCTGGTAGTCCGAGACTACCCATATGTATTTCCAGATGAGTTGCCAGGCTTACCTCCACATCGTGATGTAGAGTTTACTATTGAGTTAGAGCCAGGTACGTCCCCGCTTTCGAAAGCACCATATCGTATGGCTCCGACCGAGATGCAGGAGTTGAAGAACCAGCTTGAGGAGTTGACTGAGAAAGGCTATATTCGACCTAGTGCGTCCCCTTGGGGAGCACCAGTGCTTTTTGTATGGAAGAAAGACGGATCCCTGCGTTTGTGCATTGATTACCGTGAGCTGAACAGGGTAACCATCAAGAACAAGTATCCATTGCCTCGTATTGATCATTTATTGGATCAACTTCAGGGAGCTGTTGTGTTTTCTAAGATCGACTTGAGGTCCGGGTATCATCAGTTGAGGATTCGAGAGTCTGACATTTCGAATACTGCTTTTCGTACTCGCTATAGGCATTATGAGTTTGTAGTGATGCCTTTTGGACTGACTAATGCACCGGCGATATTCATGGAGTTGATGAATCGGGTTTTTATTAATTATCTGGATCGCTTTGTAGTCGTTTTTATTGATGACATTCTGATCTACTCTCGTGACCATGAAGAGCATGAACGTCATCTCCATCAAGTTCTCGAGGCGTTGAGGCGGGAACAGCTTTATGGGAAATTTTCCAAATGTGAATTTTGGATGCGTGAGGTTATTTTTATCGGCCATGTGATATCAGCCAATGGGGTGAGAGTAGACCCACAAAAGACAGAAGCTATCCGAGGCTAGCTACCTCCGAAGAACGTGAAGGAAGTTTGCAGTTTCCTGGGGCTAGCAGGTTATTACCGACGGTTCATAGAAGGTTTTTCCAAGATTGCGCAGCCGATGACTAACCTGTTGAGGAAGGATAAGAAGTATTCATGGACAGAGGCATGTCAGCAAAGTTTTGATGAACTCAAGAGTCGGTTGATTTCAGCACCTACTTTAGTTCTGCCAAAAGGGATGGAAGGATTCGTAGTGTATAGTGACGCGTCGAGACAGGGCCTGGGGTGTGTGTTGATGTAGGAAGGGAAGGTGATTGCCTATGCATCGAGACAGTTGCGACCCTATGAAGTTAACAATCCGACCCATGACTTGGAGCTAGCAGCCGTGGTCTTTGCTTTGAAAATCTAGCATCATTATCTGTATGGAGTTACTTGTCATATTTTTACGGATCACAAGAGCCTGAAGTACATTTTTACTCAGAAGGAGCTGAACATGAGGCAGAGAAGGTGGCTAGAGCTAATCAAAGACTATGATATCGAGATCCTTTATCATCCGGGTAAATCAAATGTGGTTGCTGATGCTTTGAGTTGTAAGACAGTACAGGAGCAGATGCTTGCCCGCATGACAGTCCAGAGGGAATTGCAGTTAGAGTTCGTGAGGCCGAAAATTGAAGTCTTGTTACAGCATATTCAGGGACAGCTCTGCACACTTGAGATTTCATCAAACCTTGTGGTAAAAAACGGAGCTATTTAGGCTTGTCAATTAATTAACTAAACAGATTAATAGACAATCAAATAAATATATTTACGCATAGGAGTCGATAATTAATAACTTTGACAAGAAGTGGTAGAAACTCCCTCCTTGGGTCGATTGAACACCTCCTTGTATTCTTCCTTGATCTACTTGTATTTCTACCTCAAAGTCTTCTAGTGTATACCCCGCCTATTATCCGGATGTCGTGTGGGCAACAATGTACCGGACTACTTAGACAGCAACAGGGATCGACCGAAATATTCTTCCAAAATTCCTTTCGATTTTCTCTCTATTTTTCTTGAATATTTGTGGTATCTTAGAAAAATATTGTGTTAACTAAATTATGGAATTCAAGACATAAGTCAAGATCCACAATTAAACACACATAAAAGAAATCGAAATTTTGGTTCAAAAAATTATAGAAAAATCGGCCTCCCATGTAGTCATATATATAGGTATTTTGGGCTATTCTAGAGACCTTAAGGAGGATATGGTAAGGACTCTTAATAGATGTCATCTTCCTATATTAGAACTCTTCCTAATATAATGACTCTATTAAATATCAACTTAGTCCACTAAAAAGTTGATACTGCACTTCCTACCAAAATCTTAAATTACAAATTCGGGCTCCTTTTTGAATTAATTATTTCCCGTGTTTAAGATATTACATGTCCATTAATTAATTTAAGCTACTGACAGCTTTTAATTAATTAATGTGTTATACATGAGTATACCACTCGACTTTTATTATTATATCGGAAAATTAATTCCACCTGCAGGGTTTAATATAATAATCCTTTGGAGTGCCTCAAGAGACATGATCAACCCGACTGATCTGGACACGATTTCTAGCTATAATATTAATTATTATATAAATAATAATATTGCCTAAAATATCGAGTATATTGAGTCAATCATTGTGGCTCTCACCCATGATAAATCAAAGCAAAAATATTAAATATATAATTAAATATTAATCACTAGAATTAAGAAATAATAATTGCCCGAGATGTGCGTTCTTCTTATAGTCAGTACAGAAGAATCTATCTCACCTCGATCCTGTTCAACGTATACCGAATATGTTAATATATGCTAATGGTCAAGACCAACCAATCTCAAGCATATACTACAACCTCTCACATAACGGTCTAATGCTATATAGGTTATGAACTAAATATTACTATATAAGGAACCGATAATGCGATCTTCTGTGTGATACGACACACCATATTATCTACAATATAAAGTAGTTTAGACTACATTTGCATAACCATAGCGTGAATAAATATGCAAAACATGTGATAAATGAATTAAATATTCTCATAGATAAAGACCGCGAAATTAGGTAATACAAGCATAAAGTATGCTTTAACATATACAACCCTAACAGGGACGACCTGTCTAAATCTTTGGGTACGGAACCCGATACATTGTTAGGAGCCCGTGAGAAGATCGCTCTGATTAGGAGTCGTTTGTTAACGGCTCAAAGCCGACAAAAGTCTTACGCAGACAACCGTCGACGACCGCTCGAGTTCGAGGTCGGCGACCATGTATTAATGAAGGTGTCCCCTACCTGAGGCGTTTTTCATTTTGGGAAGAGAGGCAAGCTGAGTCCGAGGTATATTGGGTCGTTTGAGGTTTTGGAACGAGTAGTGCAATCTGGCCTATCGTCTGGTGTTGCCACCAGCTCTGAGTCGAATTCATAATGTGTTTCATGTCTCCTAGTTGAGGAAATATGTTGCTGATCCGAGACATATACTTCAGTTCGATGAGATCGAGATAGCGGAGGATCATTCGTACGAGGAACGTCCCGTACAAATACTTGAGAGGATGATCAAACAGTTGCGGAACAAGACGATTCACCTACTGAAATTTCAGTGGTCACGAAAAGGAGTCGAGTAGGCTACGTGGGAGATAGAGTGCAGCATACGAGAGATGTATCCCGAGTTGTTTACCCCGTAGTTTCGAGGATGAAACTCCTTTTAAGGGAGGGAGTATGTAATATCTAAATATTTGATATGTAATTTATCTATATTGGAACCTCCTGGATATTTGCTTATGTCGTATTTATGATTAATGTATGTTTCTACGCATTCGTAAATCAATATTGTTGGTTGTAAAATTTTATAGAGTTTTAGTTGTGCAAGTTCTCATTTATGATTAACGCACGCTACACTTGTTTCGTAGCGCACGCTAATACTGAGTGGTAGCACACGCTAGTGTTATAACTTAACGCGTACTACACTCAGTCAACCAAATCGTAACACGATCAGTAGGTGGGGAACCGGATCGCGGGAATCACGGACCCTTTTGGACTCACCCGAACTACTTTTGGAAAGTTAAGTCAACGGGGTTTAGCACACGCTACAGAGTTGTTACTAGCGCGCGCTAAATGAAGGTCAGTGGACAGTCAGTGAAGTCAGTGAGCTTCGTAAACCTCGTTAGCGCACGCTAACGAGTGTATAGCATATGCTAAACCACGTTATTAGCGTACGTTAAGGCTATTTTAGTGTACGCAAGGCCGAGGATAGTGTAGTACAGTAGCCTGAGAGCTCGTTAGCGCACGCTAAGATGGAAGTGTAGCGCACGCTAATAATCATTTCTTATAAATAAGACTTCACCCCCATTTCATTTTTCACCCTGAACTTCGGCCTTTAATCGACTGCCATGACCTGGATTAGAAACCTCACGATATTTCCACCCTATATAAACCTCTACCCATGAATTGTTGAAGGCATAAAACATTGAAGATTGGTGTTCAAGCATCCGACGTTGATTTGCACCAGGTGGTTTCATTGTTCCCTTATTGATTCATTCATTATTCTTCCGTAGTAAGGTATGTGGTGCCTAGCTATGTTTTAATTCATTTTCTTAGTGATGTTCACAAGCATGCCATCAAGATTATTGAAGTTATTACTGGTATATTAAATCAAACATCATGCTTAGGAGGTTCTAGACAATGTGAACTTAAGTTCTTTATCAATCTTTGTTGAACCTTGCATATATCAACACATGGTTATAAATGCAGAGATTCTTTAACTCACCTTGATGATAGTTTCGTGATGTTCTTGCGATGAATAACTTGATTATATCACAACCTAGACTAGGTGAATCCTAGATGATAAATTTAGAGATGATTCCCCAAAACATGGAGCTTGTTTCGTATGGATGCCAATAGTCTTTGAATAATCCTCATGGTGATGATGTTTTCTTGATGTTTTAAATGGTGGTAAGCCTGTTTAGTAGAATCACACTCTTCTTGTTGGACTAATAACATCATTAGGACAATAATAATCCTTGGTTTCCTTGTAGTTAAGGTTGATTGGTGGAATTGTTATCATAAAATGTTTTAAGAACTCCTTGATGGATGTTGGAAGATTACAAGGATGGTGTTAATATGAGATAATCTTCATGATCATAATATGGCCTTATAACTAAATAAACTTGACATAGTGATTGAACAAGGTTGTGCAGATTTTCACTTTCAATCAATTGTGATGTTCTTGATAGGTTTAAATGATATAAGATAATAATAAATGAACATAAATGATTGTTTAACATATTATTGATCAATTCTTATTCTTGCGAATATTCGATAATGTCTTGTAAACCAATTGTAAGATTGGAATGAAGTAAATAGAGTTCTTGGAATAGAACTTCGATATCTTGAGAAAGTTGAACTATTCAAATGGAAATTAGGATGTCGTCTCACTAAATTCGATATCGATGATTCAATGAATGTGTTATTGAGTTAAGTATATTTCATTCAAGGTTGATTGTTCGAGTAACCGATATTAATCGAGGACCATTCGTTCGTTCGACAAGGAAATATTATTCTCGTCTCCGTATTGAGGCAAGTTATCTTGCTTGGTTATGATGATGATTGGATTCTTGTGATGGTTATACGTTTCGTGTATATGAAACACTTATGAATTTGTGATTCGTAATTTGATATTGTTCCATTTTTCATAGTGGGATTGCATTCCCAAGTTCGTCACCTTTGAACCGTTGATATCATTGATCCTTATTGTCATTTCGGTGAGTTCTTGATCCTTAATCGGATATGTGATTTATTGAATTCGTTGTCATGTTGTATCGTGATATATCCGGAATCATATCTGCGTTCCAATTAGTTATTGTGTAGGATTTTTAGCCAGGCATATATATAGTCATGCGTGGATGTTTCCGTAGTGAAATGTGCACACGAGACGTAGTTTGTGAGGCTAATTAGGTACATTATCCCACTTATATCCTGGATTCCGTATACGGGGTGGACATGTGCACTAACACATTTTCGGATCGGGCATACTGTGATGTCCATCTTGAGCCATACTATTTTGCTCGTTCATCATTCATGTATAATTGGATGTGTTCGACGTTTTGTGACTAATCGTTTATACGCCCGAGGGGTATGTTCGTTAGTCGGGTTGTTTTTCTTGAGATCTAATATATGTGAATTGTATAATGTCTTGAGAAATCATTTATCATGTATATCTGTCCCTGTATTAGGCGAAATACTTGTGTTGTATTTTAGGTTGTTGGCCACTAAGTATACCGGATACAGCTTGGAAAGTGTTTTAAACTACAAGTTGTACGGTTTTAAATCTGAGTGCGTAGCGGAAGTCTTAAATACAGTAAGTTGTTATGGATACAACAACTCGATATGTAGAGTATACTTAAATAATCACACTTTAATAAAATAGTAACGGCAGAAGGTAAATAACACAGTATTTAAAGTGGTTCGAGGTAAACCCTTCTACGTCCACTGGTCCTCCACACAGGAGTAAAAAGTTTATTATAATTACTGCGTACACAACTACGTAATTATAACAACACACAATCAATATATCATTCACACATATTGATATAAATATCTTAGCTTCAACCGTTCACACAGATTGGTTTGAGCTAACACTTGACTGGCTTCTTCACACACAGTTCTGTAGCTTCGTCTTCTTCGATGCAAATCCTTCACACACAGTTCGGGAGAGGCAAAGATTACTCAGTCCACACAGGGCTGATCTGGGTTTGTTCAAAGATAGAACAGGATATGAACAACAGCTTTGACTTTCTGAGCTTCCAGCTGATGATGTGTTGTTCAAGTTGTCGAGCACTGTATATCTCTTTGATCTGAATAGCAGTGAGCTTTGGAGATATTTTTTGCTCTGAATATTTCTTTGTAAGCTTGATCGTTTGAAAGTCGTTCAGAAGATTAACCCCTTTTTGACAATTTGCCAAGACTTAAATCTTTCAAGTCTTCTTGATGATGCCAAAACCTTTTTCATGAAGCGAATAACCTTCTTGATGACTTCGGGCAGATATCTTGGTCTTATGTCGAATGATCTGGCTTTCAGCAACTTAGTCTAATTTATGAACTGCTCGCAGGCGAGTTCGATACAGCTAAGAATTTTTTACAACTTAAGCTTATGATTGGTGCACAGGCACAATCTTACAATGTATTCTAGATGCATACAACTGAATCTATGAATTGTTCGTAGATAAGTTCGTACAACTTAATTTTCAAACAAGTTTCTATACTTGTGATTATTATTCCAACAATTTAAGTTATGTAATCATACATTAACACAGTAGATTACGATTTGTAATCTTTTAAGACAAGCAAACATTTTTATTGATATTCAAAAATAGAGTACAAAGATTGCTGTTTTGAAAGCAAATTACAAACAAAAATAATATACTAAGGATTTCAGCTCCTATAGTCAGCATGTCTCCATGGAATTTTCTCTGGATCATTCTCGGTTCCACGCCACCAGTGCTGTAAAGAATCATTGCCTCGATCTAAATAGATTGCTCTACCATCATATGATCTGTCAAAGGTAAGAATCCAGTCTTCTGGATGGGTGATCCGATCTCTTCTTCTATGCTTGGATTTCATTTCTTGTTGAAGAGGAAGCTTTCCTTCTTCTAACATCTTCATAAATTTGTCTGCAGCCTCCGCTAATGTTTTATAACCTTTGAAGATGGCAGATTCCCTAACGAGTTTAACAAAATATCTCATCAGTTCATTTTTCTCCATTGCTTCACTTCTTTAGCAGTGTGATGGCGGTTGGTTGGCAGACGAATTTCAGAAGGTCTTTGAATTAAGCTTTGCCATGGGACGCTGGGATCATGGAACTCAGGTCGAGAACCTGAAATCCTGAAACTTTGTGTGGGAGGGGCTAGTTTATTCAATTCAGCGGTAATGCTGCCTTGAGCAGCATTAAATTCCATTTGCGTGCTGTAGCCTTGTTCTCCTCGCTGCTTCTCTTGCTTCTTCCCCATTTTTGGCATCATCAGGACGTCCTAGGATCTCCAGTGCGGCATCCTGTTTCGTCTCAATATTTGTCATTCTCTTGACAAGGGTGGAGAGCACCTGTGACATATCTTTGATACTTTTGTCATGGGCTCGCAGATGAGAAGTTGTTTCGATCATGGCTGCTGCTGTCTTAGCCTCAGATATGCGAGTTTTGGATGCCTCTTCTCTCAAGAGTTGCTCTTGTTTTTCTTGCAGATTCTTCAGAGCTTGCTTGAAGACTTCTGGCAATACAGTGAAGGCTTGGACTACTCGAGAGACTTCATGCTGTAATCCAGTCATCTCTTCGACAGCAGATGTGTGCATCTAATTCAGAGCTTTTTCCACTGAATACAAGGCATTAACTGCATCCTGGATAAAGACGGTTTGAAGGCCAAGAGCACGCAATCGCTCTTTCCTAGCAGCAGTGCTGGGAGAATCCGGCTTGGCAAAATCTTCGGCTCCATTCAACCTCCTCAAATTCACGGTAGGGCGTGAATTGAGTTGGACATCCTCAGGTGTAGTACCGTCGTCGGATTCCACGGTTGATGGGGCGGGAGCAGCTGTTGTGGGTTCGGCGGCAGGAGGTGCTGTATCCTCCTGTTGCGAAGAGGTGTCTGTAGACATGGGTACAGGAGGGACTGATTCCTCCTGTTGTCTCTCAGCTTCCGCCTGTTCCAGCAGAGGGACTGATTCCTCTTGCTGGTCGGCGCGTGATACTTCTTCTTCTTCTGCGGCAGCAGGCTCGGGTGCCTGATCCGAAACAATTTCTTCTTCCTCGACTTGAGGGATTGATTTCTCCTCGTCAGGAATATTTTCTTGCTGTGGCGAAGGGGGCTCAATTTGGCTTGATGGCCCTTCGTCAATCTTGGTTTGGGAGACATCTCTGTCCTGAGCCTCCTCACGACTCATTCTCAGACCTGCTTGTAAGGCATCGTCGTCGTCGTCTGAGTCATGGTCTTCTTTTGGATCTTGGGGAGAGTCCTCGGACTTATCTTTTCCTTTTCTTCTGGCATCTGATTTTTGCAAAAGATGGCTTTCAATCAATTCTTTGCAGTAGAGATTGTCCCATTGGATCAGGGCTTCAACTTCTGTCTAGTCCGTCACTTCCAATACAAATCTTTCTTCATGGCTCCAGTCGCTCCAGTTGTATAAGATGTCGTATGGAGCTAGCCTGTAGCTTTTCCATTGAAGGAATCTTTCATAAGCATGATCAATCTGCACAGATAGATGGGTTTTGTTGATAATAGTGTCCGGGGAGGGACTTCGTACAACGTCTGAGTCCGCTGTAGCGATTGGTTCCTCTATAGGTATGGGATCCTGTATGGAAGAGGGATTCCTTACAGGGGATGGTGCCCCAAAGGAAGGTGGATCCTGTACGGGTGTGGAATCACGCATAGGAGAGTTAGCTATTGGCTCCAAAGGGGCAGCCGACTCGCTAGAGTCTTCTAAGTTGGCAGATGTCCTTTCATCCGTCGTTGCTACCAAAGGCTCGGGATTTACAGTCGAGATAGTAACGAGCATCTCTTCCACAGGGGTTGGGCCCTGGGGTAGTTCCTCAGTGGGTTGCGCCACTATAAAAGCATCCTCGGAGGTTTTTGTAGATTTAGCTTTAGAAAGCCTCCTTAGCTTCCTTTTCGGCTTCTCAGCAGCAGTTGGTGTCTTGCTGTGAGATCTCTTGTGTTTCTTGAAAGATTCCACACTCTGGGATTTCGAAGAAACATCCCTTGGATCTTCAAAAACGGGCATACTGAACACACTTTACGTTTAACTTTACGAATTTATCTTACACAGGGGTAATCCTCAACACTTTGTTCATAAAAAGAGTGTTATGAAAGCATCAACAAGGTGTGTTCATCTCAGAAAATTCCATCCTTGAGGTCGATAAAGACTATGGCTCAGCTATTAACCTTGGAAACCTTAATTCAACCAAAACAATCCTCCTAAACATGGTGTTGGATTCATTACGACATAATAAGCTCAAAAATATCTGGGAAAAGTTCATAATATAACTAGGAACATAGTCTCCATCTTGGTGTAGAGTTAACATACCTCAAAAAAATGGAAGAACAATGAAAATCTTGAAGAAACTCTTCACCGGAAGCTTGATCACCAATACTCAAGGTCTAAGCTCCCCAAAATCGGATTAAGATGATGATATTAGGGATATGAGGTGAGGGATAATCTCAAGAACACGAGAATCGGCCAAGGTAAGAGTTAGAAATGAAATGGAGGTCAAGTCCTATAAATAGATTTCTGAGCATTACGTACGCTACCTATACTATATTACGTACGTAAGAGGCTTAGCGTACGCTATGCCCAACCCTTAACGTACGCTATCCTCTGGCCAGAGCTCACTGACCTGTTTCTGGCATTAGCTTACGTACGTTAGTACTGTGGTTTACATACGTAACACAACCCCATTAACGTGCGTTATCATTCCTTCTTAACGTACGTTAAGTCTAGTTGACTTGCGTAGCTGGAAAGCCGTCCAGGTTCATGCGAGCGATCTACTCGCATCTTCATGGGGCCCCCACACACCGACCCTTGTCTGATCCCGAGTTTACTAAGCTTACGTATGTTAAGCTACACCTGTAACGTACGTTATACTGCAGTCGTAGCATACGCTATGATCATCGTCTAGCGTACGCTATGACGTGCAGAACCATGCATGCACAATGTTGGAGATATAAAAACTGTAAGGATACGAATACGGGCAAACGATCTTCGATTAATTACATCATGAAGTTGAATAATACGAGTTCGAATACAAGATAATTACACAATTATTATCTGGGAATTACAGTTTTGAACATAACCGGACAACAAAAGACTTGGGCCCCCCGAACTAGTATCCTTCGAACCCTTCGCCGTCACCATAATTTTCCCGTGCCTTGCCTTTGCCTCGACCTATGTTGTGAAAATAATACCCTGTATCGAATTTGTTAGGATAACAATATCCGGTATCGATGGATGGTTGCAGACCAGGGTGCTCTGGTTATAGGCTGAAGGCATGACACCTCCTAAGTAGATCCGGGAGCTTATTTTCTTAGCATCTGCGGATTGTGGTAGTCTGCATTTCATCAAAATATGGTTTATAAATAAACCAAATGATTTCTTTTGATTGGCAGGCTTGGACACTTTTTCCTGCAAGCGCTTCAAAATAATCTAGCACCAATTGACCTTTTCACAGGTCATAATCGCTACCATCATCCTAAATCTCAGATTTGTGCACATCTCAAAGGCACCAGTGCGATTATCGATGATTCTGCAACAAAAGTCATGCAAGTACACGTATGGCAAGCAGAAATTTTTCTTGTGACAGGTGGTTTGAACAGTTTCAACTGAAGCCGATCCTGGGAACAAGCCATAGTACTTGGTCAACAACTCTTGAGACCCAAAAGTCTCAAGGTCTTCCATGGTCAGGCCATCAGCGGGCAGCCTGTAAATGGTCTGGAGAAGATCTCGGTCGATGCAGATCTCCACTCCTTGAATGACAGCGGTGATGTCAGCGACGTGGCCTCCCTGGGCCAGCGACATAAAGCGAACGACAGCGTTGAGGTAGAAGTCCTCAACCAAATGAACATTGTATTTCTCAGCGGTGTGACTCCCAAGGCGATAGAGGCCTTGCTGACGGAGTCTGGTGAAATTTGTTTCAGCGAGAATACATTCAATGACGACAGATCTGGAGAAGATCCATTCATCAATGATGTTCGAGGCTTTCTTGAGGGCGGTGGCAGAGGTCTGAGTAGACACCATTGAAGAATCTCAAGAAAAAAAATGAAAGAGATTAAGAGAAATTTGCAGTTAAACGCAAAGAAAACTTGTAAGCTGTATTTGCTTGAGTGCTCTAAAAATATCCAGAAGGCGTAAAGAGTCTCAAAGGGCAATTTCAGTCCTTTTATAATGGGCGGCGAAGAAGGGTTTCTCAGAGAACGAATGGTCAGATTTAAGGGATGGGAACTGATGTTTGAAATGAACGTTCAAGATGGACTGAGTGTAACTGGTACACTTATCCATTAAAATGTTAAAATAAGAGTGGGTCCCACTTCTGATATTTGTTGTTACCCTTAATGCCTGAAACGGTGGTATTAAACATTAAACAATTTAAAAACATCGCGGCTTTTGAGATTTGATTGTCCAGATGTCGTGTAAGGCATTTAATGTAAATGACGTTTGACATGAAAATAGGGCACATGGACAAAAATTATTTTTAAAATGAAATGATATAATATAATATATATACTGAATCGAAATCCTATAGTATGTGTTGTATCCGCGACGATACAACATTCCCCCTTAAAAGGTACATATAGGTTTTAATTCCATACAACAACTTTTGGATTAATGCTGTATTCATGGGTCATAATGTATTCCCCCTTAATTATTGCACTCGTCAGCTGTAGGATGATTCATATATCTTTGTTCCCTACAGTGCTGTATTGAAGGCTCTGAGTGTACAGATAATTACTGGTGGATACTGTATTCTTGGGTCTTACAGCATTCCCCCTCAATTGTTGAGTAAAAACAGTAAATTACTTACATGGAGTCGGGCTGTAGCATTCCCAATTCTTGTCTAAGCATGTTGAATCTTGCTGTGTCGAGAGGCTTGGTGAAGATGTCGGCTAACTAAATATCTGTATGAACTTTTTCGAGCCGAACATCCTTGTTCTCGACATGATTCCTTATGAAATGATGCTTCATGTTGATATGCTTAGTGCGCGAGTGAAATACAGGATTGTGCGTGATTGTAATTGCACTCGTTCTATCACACATGATTGGCGTTTCCTTGGCTTCAATCCCATAATGTAACAACTGTTGCTGCATCCAAAGGATCTGCATACAGCAACTACCAGCAGCATAGTATTCTGATTCAGCCGTGGAAAGTGAGTTTGCCAATTGCTTCTTACTGAACCAAGAAACCAGTCTAGGTCTAAGAAAGTGACAAGTTCCACTTGTAGTCTTCCTATCTAGCTTGCAGCCTCCGAGATCCGAGTCGCTGTATCCAATCGAATCCGCCTTCTTTAGGATACCACAGTCCTACATCGACTGTTCCTTTAATATACTTCAGGATTCGTTTAGTTGTATTGAAGTGTGATTCATTGGGTGCTACTTGATATCTCGCACACACTCCAATAGCAAACTGGATATCGGGCCTACTAGCCATTAGGTACAGGAGCGAGCCAATAAGCTTCTTGTAGAGTGATTGGTCAACCGGATTTCCGGCTTCATCAACACTAATCTGCACGGAAGTGCTCATGGGGTTTGACGATGATTTGGAAGTGTTCATTCCAAATTTGTTGAGAAGCTCCTTGTTGTATTTTTCCTGGTTGATGAATATCCCTGTAGGCAAATGTTTTACCTGCAAACCTAGGAAATAACTAAGTTCTCCCATCATACTCATTTCAAATTTACTTTGCATGAGATGAGAGAACCTTTGACACAGATCAAGGTTAGTTGAACCAAAAATTATATCATCTACATAGATTTGTACCATCATAAGATCATCGCCTTCCTGTATTTTGAACATGGTCTTGTCCACGGCACCTTTCTCAAATCCATTATCGGTTAGATACTGGGACAGGGTCTCATACCATGCTCTAGGGGCTTGCTTAAGTCCATACAGTACCTTCCTTAGCCTGTATACTAGATCGATGCTGTCTGTGTTGGCAAATCCTGGTGGTTGTTCAACATAAACTTCTTCTGCAAGGTCTTCATTTAGGAATGCACTTTTGACGTCCATTTGATATACAATGAAGCTCTTATGGGCGGCAAAGGCTAAGAATATCCTAATGGCTTCTAGTCTGGCTACAGGGGCAAACGTTTCATCATAGTCTATCCCTTCTTCCTGTCTATAGCCTTGTGCGACTAGTCTGGATTTATTCCTTATAATAAGTCCATTTCGATCCTTCTTGTTTCGAAATACCCATTTGGTTCCTATAACCGATTGATGCGTAGGTCTGGGTACAAGATACCATACATTATTTCTTTCGAAACCGTTAAGCTCTTCTTCCATAGATGTTATCCAATGAGAATTATTAAGAGCATCTATGGTCGAAACAGGTTCGGACTGGGCTAAGAATACAGCAATAATGCACATGTTGAGTCTTCTAAGCTCGGATTGAGATTTCCATTCAGGGAATGGTGATATCCTAGTATCTAGTTCTTCTTGTGCGCACAGTACATTTCCTTGTGTACTCTGTATTCTCCTTTGAGTAGAAACACAAGCATCTATGTTTCCAATGATCAGCTCTTGCGGGTGATCTCTCAACCATCTTCGGTCGGGTTCTAATTCAGGGTCCGTCAGACGAGAATTTCGTAGATACGGCTTGGCTTATGCAAGATCGGCTTCTTCTACGTCGATTCTTACAGCTGCGGGGTTGATTTCTAGGTCAACAACAGGTTCTATGGGAGTTGGTGGATCTAAGATGGAGAGTTGTTGAATGTCCTGAATAACATCTTCTACTCCTGTAGGGTCATGGTGAGGTTCGTCAAACACTATATGAACTGATTCCTCGATCGTCAGCTTCCTTTTGTTAAAGATCCTGTAAGATTTGGTGATGGAGGAGTATCCTACAAATATTCCTTCATCTGATTTCTCATCAAAGGTTCTAAGTTGATCCTTCCCATTATTCAACACATAGCACCTGCATCCAAAAATGTGAAAATACGAAACTAATGGAGTTTTGTTGTTCCATACCTCATATGCTGTTTTGTTGTGGTGCTTGTTGACGATACAGCGGTTTTGAGTGTAGCATGCTGTACTGGTTGCTTCACCCCAGAAACGCTGTGGCAACTTGCTTGCGGCAATCATTGTCCTTGTTGCTTCTTTCAAAATCCTATTCTTTCGCTCGGCAACACCATTTTGTTGCGGTGTACGGGCAGCTGAGTATTCGTGTTGTATCCCATTTTCTGAACAGTATTGCTCTATAAAGCGGTTAGTAAATTCCGTACCTCTGTCGGAACGAATGGACATGATACTCAATGCCTTTTCATTTTGAAGCTTTCTCAGGAGCTCGGGCAGCTTTGATTTTCCTTCTTCTTGCTTAGGAAAATTGTCCAAGCATACCTGGAGTAATCATCAAAAACAACAAGACAGTATTTCTTACCTCCCAAACTTACTGGGTCTACAGGACCATAGAGATCCATATGTAGCATCTCCAACACTCTTTGGGTTGAAAGGTAGGATTTGCTCTTGAGGGTTGACTTGATTTGCTTGCCTTTATGACAAGGTCTGCAGACGCTGTCCTTTTTGAATGACACGTTTGGCAATCCTCTTACCATTCCCTATCTTAAGAGCTTGTTGATCGTCTTGAAGTTGACATGAGACATCCTCTTGTGCCATAACCAGCTTAGATCTGCAATGCCTTCGGCAACAAAGCATGGAATTGAGGAGCTCATAGGCTTCCAGTCAGCAATATACATGTTACCTGATCTGCTTCCTGTAAGCACAACTTCTTTGGTCTGGATGTTCTTGACCCTACAGCGATCTATATAGAATTTAACCGAGAACTGTTTATCACAGAACTGGCTAATACTAAGTAGATTGTACTGTAAGCCTTCAACATATGCAACATCAGTGACTTTGAATTTTCCTACAAGAAGGTTTCCTTTCCCTCTTGTTCTTCCTTTAGATTTATCACCGAAGCGGACTTTTGGACTGCGACCTTCTACGAAATATGATAGCTTGCTTCTATCTCTGGTCATGTGCCGATTGCATCCACTATCGAAGTACCAGGTGTCCTCCTCTAGGATTTCCTCATCATCGCTATCTTCACCTTCCGGAATGTCCTTGGCCATAAAGCACATATATGCTTTATCATCGAACTCATCGTCAGATGAATCACTTTCAGTGACCACCTGAAGACATTCTTCGGATTTGGATGGTGTGGGCGAGGCTTCTGACTCTCCAATCAGGGTCTTGAGCTTTTTTTTCCAAGCACGTCTTCTTTCATCTCTCTCTTGTTGCTTGGCCTCCGGCAACCTTTGAACTTTGGGATGAGGACATTTATTTGCATAATGTCCCAGTTTTCTGCAATTATAGCACATGTTAGCATCACCGGATGAAGTTTCGGTACTTACCTTGTGGACAGGTTTGGGCCTGTAGGGAGTTTTTCCCGATTGCTTGATGAATTTCTTGAACTTATGCATGAGAAGCGCCATTTCATCTTGAGACAGAATGTCGTCGTCACTGTCAGCATTCTTGTGACTGAGCTTCGACGAGCTGGGCATGCTGTGTCGAAGGTTCGATACAGCGGCTAGTGCTGTAACCTTTGAAGGAGATTCTTCAGCTTTCTCTCTTTTGTCAATATCATACTCAAAAGCTTTGAGGTCAGAGAAGAGATCAAAAGTAGATATTTCATTTAAATTACATGACACACGCATAGCTGTGGTCTCAATGTCCCATCGGGCAGGGAGAGATCTGAAAATTTTTAAATTCTTCTCCTTTTGGGTATAAATTTTGCCCGAAGCTTCAAGTTCACCGACAATACCAGTGAATCTAAGGTCAAGTTCCTCAAGTGTCTCAGTTGGTTTCATTTCAAAATATTCAAATTGCTGAGTAGGTTTTGAAATTTTGTTTTTTTTTGAGAGCTCAGTTCCCTCACAAATCAACTTGAGTTTATCCCAGATTTCCTTGGCTGTTTTACAGCTCTTTACCTTTAAGAATGTACCTTTGTCAAGAGTGACAAATAACGCGTTCTTAGCCATATTGTCGAGATTGGCGTCCATTGTTCACGCTCCTTCTCGAGCATCTCAGCATGGTCTTGGGGCCATCCTGTATAACAAAATCATTTCTTCGTGCATTGCTGCAAGATGAGCCTCCATCCTGATTCTCCAATCATCAAATTCATTAATAGAGAACATATGCACTTTGTTGATCATAGATGTATCCATGTGAGAATAAAGGAATGAAAAAGACTGTTTTAAAAATTAAGTGATTTTGGATCTGATTCGGTTAAAAATACGACTGATTCTTTTTAGAATCAACCGCTCCGATACCGCTTGTTGGCCACTAAGTATACTGGATACAGCTTGGAAAGTGTTTTAAACTACAAGCTGTACGGTTTTAAATCTGAGTGCGTAGCGGAAGTCTTAAATACAGTAAGTTGCTGTGGATACAGCAACTCTATATGTAGAGTATACTTAAATAATCACAGTTTAATAAAACAGTAAAGGCATAAGGTAAATAACGCAATATTTAAAGTGGTTTGAGGTAAACCCCTCTACGTCCACTGGTCCTCAACACATGAGTAAAAAGTTTATTATAATTACTGCGTACACAACTACGTAATTATAACAACACACAATCAATATATCGTTCACACATATTGATATAAAGATCTTAGCTTCAACCGTTCACACAGATTGGTTTGAGCTAACACTTAACTGGCTTCTTCACACATAGTTCTGAAGCTTCGTCTTCTTCGATGCAAATCCTTCACACACAGTTCGGGAGAGGCAAAGATTACTCAGTCCACCAGGGCTGATCTGGGTTTGTTCAAAGATAGAACAGGATATGAACAACAGCTTTGACTTTCTGAGCTTCTAGCTGATGATGTGTTGTTCAAGTTGTTGAGCACTGTATATCTCTTTGATCTGAATAGCAGTGAGCTTTGGAGATATGTTTTCCTCTGAATATTTCTTTGTAAGCTTGATCGTTTGAAAGTCGTTCAGAAGATTAATCATTCTTGTATCTGATCTTCAAACTCTGGAGATATATATAGTCTCTGAAATATATCCGTTTGAAATCTATCCATTGGGCAAGATTCTGTGACAACAGACATCTGACTGAGATCCGGATATTGCGGGATTTGTAGATCTTCTGACTTACAGTATTTAAATACTTTATCCTTTAGTATTTAAATACTTCTTTATCAATGGGACTTGACTTTTAGCGAATACTGAAGATTCCTTCTTGTCCTGTTGAGAGCTGTATGGAAGGATCACTGTATTGATAATTCGAGACAGCCTCCATACTTGGTCTTTATGAGACTTCTTTACTGTACTGAAAGGTTCCATTGTATGCTGGATCTATGACAGGTCTTCGATACAGGTTGACACTTCAGCTTTTCGATACAATTTTCTTACTGTATTCTGGATTGGCTTATTGTCAAAACCTCCTATCACCACTATTCGATACAGGGATTGTTTATCCTGTGGTCGCCCAGATGACACAGTTTGCTCAGGTGGTTGACCACATGCAGACGACGATGGACTTGAAGGCTAAGATGTCAAAAAGAGAAGAAATCCCGGTTGATGAAAGCGACGAAGAATCGGCATATTATGCCAAAAATGAATTTGGAAATTCATACTTATTGAATAAGTGTTCAATTCGGATAATGGAATTATTTGAAACCTTTGGAATATGGTTATCTATATTGTTGAATTAATTGGATTGTCCGGATTGATGATGATAATCAGTAATTGGATTTTATTATGATTATACAAGGAGGAAACTTGTAATTGTTTTTAAGATTGAATTTGGAATCGGTAATGTTAGACCCTTGTTGGTTTAAATAGATTATGGATATGATATTCGGATTGTGGAATCGTATTGTGGTTTTGAATTCGTGATCGATTGATTTGGTTGTTCGGTTTTGTTTATGATCGGGGTATTGTTGAGCCGTTGAGTCGCTTGGTTGGCTATGTCGGTTATTGATTGTTATCGGATTGTTGTTAATTGATTATTGCAATAGGTTGTGATGTTTTGATCGTGGATTATGACCGTTGTGTTGCGGTTGAGGTTGAAGAGTTCATATATTGCTTTGTTCGGGGCTAAAGAGCTCGTGGATGAAGGCAATGGATTTTGGTAACGTCTTCATGGTATCGGTATCGAGGCAAGTTTATACTTGTTCAGCTTATAATATTTGATAAATGGTTTCGTTTTCATTTCATTTATAATTCATATAGCAATGTTGTTAGAAAGGTAAATTGTTGGTTAATGAGGTGTATATCGTGCTCTGGTTTGTATTAAATTATAAGGTATATGATTTAATTGTGTTCAAGGAAGACGTGAGTTATCTTTGGTCAAGGATATAGAATATCGGATATCGAGGATAGTTATCGTGTCGATATTGATGTCGGGATGGTGGTTTGTTGGTATAAATGGACTATACCTATTTCGGGATTATTTGTATAACTGTGTATTCGTTCAGGGATGTTGTTCGTGGAAAGGATGTTGTCTCCGACTTTGAGGTAATTTATGTATTGTTCAGTTATGAGATAATTATTATGTTTAGTTGTTGTATATGTTGTACGTTGAGGCTTCGTGTATTGAGATTCATATTAGTTGTTCGTTGATGGATGTCGATTCCAGAACTGTTGTCTGAGATTGTTGATGGTATGGATTATCCTTTGGGGTTTGTGATCCCAGGGTTGTTGTTTTGAATATTGATTGGTCGTGTCGACTTTTCATTGTCAGACTATTGTTGTTCACTTCGGTGAGTCTTTTGATCCTTATTGGATATGTGTTTCTTTGAGTTTCGTTGTCATGTTGCATCGTGACATATCTGGAGTCATATCTGCGTTCCGATTGGATATTGTGTAGGATTTTTAGCCGGGCACATATATAGTCATGCGTGAATATTTCCATGAAAGGCTGTGCACACGAGACGTAGTTCGTTGAGGCTAATTAGGTACATTGTCCCACGTATATCTTGGATTCCGTATACGGGGTGGACATGTGCACTGACACATATTCGGATCGGGCGTACTATGATTTCCATCTTTGATCCATATTGTTTGGTCGTTCATCCTCCATTTATGGTTGGGTATGTTCGACGGTTTGTGACTGGTTGTTCATACGCCCGAGGGGTATGTTCGACAGTCAGAGTTATTTCTGTGAGATCCATTATTGTTGATCATTTGGAGTTTACCTTTTTGATGGTATTCTCAGTTATTATTGGTCTTTTGTTGATCATTTGGAGTTTACCTTGTTGATGGTATTCTCAGTTATCATGATCCTTTATTGGTCGTATTGGAGTTATCATGTCGATGATATTCACAGTGATGTTTTGGTTGATCTGGTTATTGATCGTATAAGCATTCAGACCGTACGTCGATGTTCGGGATTTGTTATCATTATCATGTGGTAGTTGATCTACAGTTATGTTGTGTACTGTTGGATTATCCAGGTTGAGTTTTGATTGTGTAATCCGATGGACAGGATTTGGCACGGATGAATTATTTCATGATTATGAGTTATGATGATGTTTTGAGGATTGTTGGTATTTTTGAAATTCAATATAGATAATTGTTGTTAATTTCATTTCGTCATTCGAGGATGCGAAATGTGGATTATGGTAAGGAATGAATTATTATGGATACATAAGGTTATAACGGTAAGATTACGTTGGTAGTATTCTTACTGTATTATTACATTGGTATGTAATTATTTATGATGATGTGATCGGTATCATTATTGAGTATTGTGGCTGACCCCGTCGTGGGATTTATTTTTAGGTACTCGGAGATCGAGCTAGTAGCGGTCGTGAAGGGATGAGCTTCCCGGGTGATACTGGCTGTGGCATGTTTTGGAGTATCGAGTATTTCTTTTCTGGTTATTCATTTCCGCTGCAAATGTGTATCTTGAACTGTGTTTTTATCCACTGCGTGTGTATATTTCAAAATGGCTTTTCGGTATCTTTATCCGCTGCGTGTGTGTAATTTAAATGGCACTTTGCGAACTTAGGTTATTTCGTCAAACTCTTTTTCCCAAATTATTTTATCGGTACGTTTAAGTTGTGGCTTAACGTATATTTTAAATTGTTGAGATTTGGCACTTCGCCTTGTATTTTCAAATGGTATTTTATGACGGTATTTCAAAATTATGCTTTTGAAAATATTTGAGTATTTAGAATATTACCGTCATCGGCCTTTTGGCGCTTTTGAATTGGTTTTGTAAACGGTTTTTAGCCTGGTGGGTTCCGGCGCGGGACCCACGGCGCTGTAATATCCCGGATGGTTTTGGGGGTGTTACACTTGAATGCTCTCGCGAGATGTTATTAATACAAATATTCGGGGATACAAGTATTAATGTAAGAATCTAATTACAATGAGTGTAAAAGATCCTATTATCTAGCTGTTGAGTGTTTGTTGGAAGAACTAGAATTGCTCTGAGTTCTTGAACTGCTGGGAGCTCTGGTTTCGTCTCTGCCGACCCTCTTTTGGGTGAGAGGTGCTGAGAGAGAAGAAAGACCGAGAGATAGCTTTGCCAAGAGTGAGAGCCGAAAAAGCCAAGCCTTGATTTGAGATAACCAGAGAATCAGAGAGTTGGAGCTTCTGAACTGGACGTGAAGCAGCCCTTTTTCCAAGTGTAGACAGCCTTCTATTTATAGGAGCTGAGATGCTCTGTTCCTGGCGGGCGATCGCCTTTCATGTAATATAATAAGGGGCGATCGTCTTTATGTCACATGGGTTGTCTGCCTTAAAGCCTGCGGCTGCTGCTGGCAGCCAGCTGTACGGTCCAATGAGGAGCTTGCACGCATCCTGAGCTGCTGTCACGGGCGGTCCCACTGTACACCTTTCGGCGGGTCTGTCGGTAGGTGAAGCTGTCCTTGCCAGAGATAGCTGTTGGTGGTCAATGATCCATGAAATGCGGATCTTGTCTCGGAACTGCACGTGGGTGCTGTTTTGAGGTTCGGCTTTCGCCGACTGGACGTACGACGGCTTAGCGCGGCATGAGGCGGTCGTCATTCGGTCGGTCACCAGGGGTCGATCGCCAAGTACCGAGAGACGATCGCCTTAGATGTCGATCGCTCGGCACCGGGACTTGTCCTGGGACCTTCGGTCGGTCAATCTGCCTTGGCTGTTGGGCTATGGCTCGGTCGCCCGGTCTCTGAGGCGATCACCTGTTGAGATGTATAAATCTCGACATAACATACATGAGTATAGCCACATGTAAATTTTCTCATGCAAACTCGTGATAATGCACGCTAAGAACGTAGCTTAACGTGCGTTATCGACTAAAACTAGCGCACGCTACGAATGAAGAATTGCGTGCGTTAGGCAGTCAATTATTAAGGTAGCCGGCTAGCACATGCGCCAGCCTTAGATTCGTGTTCTTGAAAATAAGATGATCATGCTATCAAGATATTGAGTTCCATTGATGAATTATTCAAACAAACATCATGTTTAGAAGTCGGAATGATTATGCTTATGATATCGTCGTTGAAAACATCGTAGTTGGAATCCTAGTACGTCAATTGATGAGAGGAATATTCTGAGATTGATTATCCGTATGATTAACGTTGCCATATTGATCGTAAACTTGGAGTTGATATCACTTTTGTTATAAGGACTTAAGAAAGAATCATCTTAGGTTGTATCTTTTCATTGGGATTGTTAGTTTACCTTTAAGATGAAGTCTGAATGTGATAATGGTAATGGAATCTAGTGCATCAACCTGATATCACCGAACTTCAAATGAGAATGATAATCGAGATTGAATATAAGAGTTGTGATGATATTCATTTCCTTGAATTTTTTCAAAGATGATTGAATCCGTAAGATTATTCATAAGTTTATGATACATAGACGAGTAACGTATGTAAATCATTGAGGAGTTCGTAAGTTTCATCACCGTTAGAACAGTCATTTGCCTAGAAGTGAAACTGCCATGCACGCTTAGCGTACGCTAAGCTATGTAGATTAACATACGCTATCGGGCTTAGTTAACGTACGCAATGTTTGGTACGTAACGTACGTTAAAATCATCAGAGGAGTCAGTCGTTGATCAGAGAGGGACTGCCGATACTTATATAGCGTATGCTAGACTTTGTTGTTTACGTGCGCTAACGAGTAGGATTAACGTATGCTACACAAAATACGTAACGTACGTTAAGCAGTTCAGACAGGTTACGTTTTATGAACTTCCGACCGTAATTTGGATTGTTAGATGTTCGTACGACATGAGATGAACTCTATATTATTTCTTTTGTGTAAGGTTCCAGCTTGTTACGTGATTGATCGAAGGGGCGACCTTCAAGTGTTCCGTTTTTCGTGGAAGTATCATTCTTGTCTTCGAATCAAGGCAAGTACCTTAATTGTTTTACATATTGATGTTATACATATTGTCGTGCATATATGTCGTTTTTGTATGTCCACCTCTTGTTGGTCCGACGGGATCATCAGGGGATCTATGCTAGCGTGCGCTGGATCATCGGACGGGTTTTTCCACCACGGGTTGGTCTGACGGGATCATCGTGGGTTCTAGGCAGTGAACGCTGGATCGTCGGAATTACCATGTGTATGTTGTGATATCATGTTGTGATTATCATTTGTGTATGTTATTTATGAGTTTCTCGTAGGAGAAGACTCGTTGGTATTTTGTCGTTTACGTTATTATTATCCTTCGTGAGATGTTGAATAATATGTTGTGGTACTTGTACTAGAATCGTTGTGCTAACCCCTTCGGGGGTGAACATTTGTTTATGTTCAAGATCCAGGAGAGCAGGGAAACAACCACTGGAGCTGCATGACGACGAGGGTGCAGAGTGATGTTCCGGCCGGGTTTATTGTCTGTTGTTGGTTATTTTAATAAGTACTCGAGTACGTCATAATTTGTGATGTTTGGATTTCAGTGTGTATTAATATTCTTCATTTGGATATTTGTATTCTCGGTATTGAACCAGAACTGTCGTATTTTATTTCAGTAATTTCATAATTTGGTATCTGTTATTGTCTTTCCATTTATTCAGCCTTGTAAATTCTTATTTAAAGGATTTACGGTGCTGTAATATTTCTGAATATATCGGGGGTGTTACAGAATATGGTATCGGAGCATAGATTATAGATATCTTGGCCATTGGGTTAAAATAGGGGTCGTATACGTCTTTTGAGGTAACCGGTCGTGAATAACATCACTGTACTGCCTACGTCTTCATGCGAGCGGTGGTTGTAAGTTCCTAAACTCTATCTCGTCCTTTACATGTTGTATCTCTTTATACTTGAGCATTAGAACGATATTGTTTCCTGTATATTGAGTATTTATGCTTACAGTATGTTGAGAGGTGGACGTGGACGTGGTCACGGACGCGGACGAAGGAATGAAGAAAGAGAAGCTTCGCCTTCTAATCAGGCCAGCCACAGCTCAGGCGAGCCACAAAGATCTATTAATAATGAACCGGAACCTGCTGTGCCGGAAATCCTTCGTCAGGTGGTGAATCAGATGACTCAGTTCGCCCAAGTCGTGGACCGAATGCAGGTGGCGGTGGGATTACAGCAGGGAGATCGACAGCAAGGGATCCCACACATGGGAAATCGAGGCGACCGATGGCTACAAGAGGTGGCAAAGATGCAACCACCCAAATTCAACGGCTTTTCTGAGACTCCCACATGGACCATTGGTTGAAGGAATTGGAGAAAATTTTTGCCGGAATTAATTGCCCAGACGACCGAAGAGCCTCTATTGCTCAGTACTTTTTGATAGGGGAAGAATCCGGTGGTGGGAAGCCATCCGGCCTGCAGATCATGATGCGGACTCGAGAGAATTTAAATTGATGATGGAAGCTCAGTACTGCCCTCGTCCTGTGAGGGAAGCCAAAGTTCGAAAGTTTTTCTCCGCTCAGCCTTCAGATGTGCCAGTATCTCAGGCAATTAAGACGTTTAACCAGCAGTTGGCATTTGTTCGACATCTGGTCAGAACAGATGTAGAAATGATGATCCATTTTGATATGAGAATGAAACCAGAAATCCAGAGGTACATGTCCGATTTTGAATGTACCACTCTCCGTCAATACCAGGATAAAGCATTAGCGTAATAAATCAAGGAAGCAGCAATGGAGAAGTTGGCAGAGTCCAAGAAACCTCCGCACCCATTTAAGAGTAGTGGGGCCCGCAAGGCCCAGTCATCCTTTCATTCTTTCAAGAAACCTCCGCACCCATTTAACAGCGGAAGGAACTTAGGATCAGCATCAACCATGACGGATGTCACCAGGAAATGCTTTAATTGTGCCCAGATGGGGCACTATCGATGGAATTGCCCCCTACCTGCCGTGACTTGTTTTGATTGTGGTCAAGAGGGACATCGTGCGGTGTTCTGTGAAGAGGCTACAAAGTCTTTTAGAGCCCGTACACCACAGATAGTTCAGAAAGAAGCCAGTATCCAATAGAGGCAGCAAAGTGTTCAGATGCCTCAGAATTTTGGCCGCGGACGAGGCAGAGGACAGTGGGATGGAAAGGGAACATCAAGTGCCGGATCTATTCCCCCATGTCTGTACGAGATGAGGAGAACAGACGATCAGGATGCTGCTGTCGCATCAGGCACTGTTCAGATCTTTTCCCAGCCAGTTAGCATTTTATTCGATACCAGAGCTACGCATTCATTTATATCCTTATCTTGTGTAAATCGTTTGAATATTTCTGGTTTTCATAATTGTGAACCTTATGTTGTTGGTTTATCGAGTGGAGAGAGGATTGTTGGAAACTTAGAAACTAAAGATTTCCCTGTATCATTTGGAGGCAGAGAGTGGCTCTCAAATCTGATTCTGATAGAAATGCAAGGAGACGACCTGATACTCGGAGACGATTGGCTTAATCGATATGGAGCTATTGTAAACTACCGAAAGAGGAATATCTCGCTGATCGCTGACGATGGTTCCGAAATACTGTTTGAAGGATGGAAACTAGGAAGCTCAGGAAAGTTGATCAAGGCAATGAGAGCTGTCAAATTGTTAAAACAGGGTTGTACCGGATACTGGTGCTATGCAATGAAGAAAGAAGACAGAATTGTGTAACTCTCATCCATTCCTATTGTGAACGAATTTCCGGATGTATTTCCTGACGAGTTACCTGGACTACCTCCACGACGGGATGTAGAATTCACCATTGAGCTGGAACCCAGAGCTACATCAATTTCTAAGGCACCATATCGTATGGCACCTACTGAAATGTACGAACTGAAAAAGCAACTGGAAGAGTTACTGGACAAAGGCTATATCCAGCCAAGCGTTTCGCCCTGGGGAGCACCAGTTCTTTTTGTCCGGAAGAAGGATGGATCGCTTCGACTGTGTATTGACTATCGAGAGCTGAACAAGATGACGATTAAGAACAAGTATCCGTTGTCACGGATTGATGATTTGTTTGACCAGTTACAAGGAGCAACAGTATTTTTTAAAATCGATCTGAGATCGGGATATCATCAGCTGAGGATTAAGGAATCTGATGTTCCGAAATCAGCATTCAGAACTCGCTACGGACACTATGAGTTTGTAGTGATGCTGTTTGGTCTCACTAACGCACCTGCTATATTCATGAAATTGATGAACCGAGTGTTCATCGAGTATTTGGATAAATTTGTCGTTGTGTTCACTGATGACATTCTGGTATATTCTGAGAGCCTGGAAGAGCATGCACAGCATTTACGGATTGTGTTAGATCTGTTGAGAAATGAACAATTATACGCCAAACTTTCTAAGTGTGAATTCTGGCTAAAGGAAGTAATGTTCCTCGGCCATGTGGTATCAGCTGAAGGAGTCCGAGTAGATCCTCAGAAGATCGAAGTAGTTACGGATTGGAAGCCTCCAAAGAACATGAAAAAAGTCCGGAGTTTCTTAGAATTGCTGGATATTATCGTGGGTTCGTGGAAGGGTTTTCCAAAATTACCCGCCCACTTACGCGACTACTGCAGAAAACTCAAAAGTTTGAGTGGAATGAGTTGTGCCGGAATAGCTTTGATGAATTGAAGAAGAGATTGACGACTGCACTGATTTTAGCACTCCCATGGGGAACGTGAGGATTCATAGTTTACAGTGATGCTTCGAACCAAGGACTCAGATGTGTATTAATGCAGAAAGAGAAGGTGATCGCTTATGCGTCCCGACAGCTGAAACCTTATGAATTGAATTACCCAACGCATGATTTGGAGCTGGCAGCAGTAGTTTTTACTTTAAAAATCTGGAGACATTACCTGTACGAGACTCACTGTCAGATCTTTACGGATCACAAGAGTCTCAAATACATCTTCAGTCAGAAAGAGTTGAACATGCGGCAAAGAAAATGGCTAGAACTTATTAAGGATTATGACTTGGAGATTCTTTATCATCCAGGCAAAGAAAATGTAGTGGCCGATGCACTTAGCCGCAAGCCTATTTCTATTCAGATGCTGGAGACTCTGACCTCCCAGCTCAGCATTCAACGAGAGATGATTCGAGAAGGAATAGAAGTATGGTTGCAAAGAGTCCAAGGACAACTGTGCGTGATGGAAATAACTTCATCGTTAACCGAAGAAATCAAATCTAAGCAAATAAATGATCCTCTGATGATTTGGTTACATGATGAAGTGGTCAAGGGAAAGGCCCCTGCATTCGTAATTCATGATGATGGAGTTTTGAGATTTCATAACCGACTTTGCGTTCCCAATGTCGATGTTCTGAAACAGATGATTATGAAGGAAGCTCACAGCACGCCCTATTCTATCCACTCGGGCACCAGTAACATGTATAAGGACTTTAAGCAGAACTTTTGGTGGGACAACATGAAGAAAGATGTAGCGGATTATGTTTCGAAATGTTTGACTTGTCAGCAGTTTAAGATCGAGCATCAACGACCTGTCGGAATGCTGAAGTTGCTCCCGATTCCTGAATGGAAGTGGGAGGACATATCGATGGACTTTATCACTAATATGCCAAGAACTAAGACAAGAATGAACATGATTTGGGTGATAGTCGATCGCTTAACCAAATCAGCTCATTTTCTAGGCATTAAGGACACTTGGGGACCCGAGAAGTTGGCATGAGTATTTATTTCAGAGATAATCCGATTGCATGGTACGTCGAAGACCATTATTTCTGATCGAGACAGTCGTTTTGTGTCTCATTTTTGGAAAGCAGTTCATAAGGCCTTGGGGACCGAATTGAACTTCAGCACAGCTTATCACCTGCAGACAGACGGACGATCTGAGAAGACTATTTAAACGGTAGAAGACATGCTGAGGGCTTGTGCCTTAGATTGGTCAACTGATTGGGAAGTTCATCTACCGTTGATTGAATTCACTTACAACAATAGTTGGCATGCTTCCATTAAGATGGCACCGTTTGAGGCATTATACGGGAGGAGATGCAGATCGCCCCTGTGTTGGGATGATTCATCAGACTTGATCGGAATGGAACCAGAATTGATTGATCAGACACGAGAAAAGATAGCCTTGATTCACGAAAGGCTGTTGACCGCCCAGAGTCGATAGAAATCTTACGCAGACATACGCCACCGCCCATTGGAGTTCAGTACTGGAGATCACGTGCTTTTGAAAGTTTCTCCTGCTCGAGGAATCTTTCATTTTGGAAGGAAAGGAAAGTTGAATCCTAGATATATTCGAGATCCTTGAGAGAGTTGGAGAGTTGGCATACAGATTGGCATTACCGCCGTCATTGAGCCATGTTCATAACGTATTCCACGTATCCCAGTTATGGAGATATATACCGGATCCTAGTCATGTCATTAATTTCGGCGAGATCGAAGTCGCTCAGGATGGAACGTTTGAAGAAAGACCAGTCAGGATACTCGAGAGTCGAGTTAAAAAGTTGAGGAACAAACCAATCGCTTTGGTAAAAGTTCAGTGGTCACGCCACGGAGTGCAATAAGCCACTTGGGAAACGGAAGATAGCATGAAGTCCAGATATCCAGAGTTATTTTCGTCTTGAGTTTCGCGACAAAACTCCTTTTTAGTATGAGAGTATGTAATATCCGGATTTATTATTGAGTATTTCATCTGTTGTTGAAACCTGTATTATTCGGAATTGTGATCTCGATAAATGAAGTATGATATTTCTCATATTTGTATCTTTGTACATGAGTATAGCCACATGTAAATTTTCTCATGCAAACTCGTGATAACGCACGCTAAGAACGTAGCTTAACGTGTGTTATCGGCTAAAACTAGTGCACGCTACGAATGAAGAATTACATGCGTTAGGCAGTCAATTATTGAGGTAGGCGGCTAGCACATGCGTCACCCGGACATGGGTCCATATAAGATTCCCGCGGGCGAACCTGGATAGATTTGGAGTCAACGCTTGTTAGCGTGCGCTAAGGATACTGTGATAGCGTGCGCTAAATAACATACAAACAGAAATGTTATAAAAGGGACAGTACCCCATTTTACTTGGTTTACATTTTCTTCACTTGTCCTTCGTTCTTGAGAGATCAGAGAGCCTCATATCTTCCTTAAACACACATAGACTACCTCTACTCGATCATTGGAGATTGGATGTCACTTGTGATTGATCGTTGAAGTGGAGAAGCACCTTGGATTGACATTCAAACAATGGGAGTTGGATTCTACCTTTTTGACTCGGTGTTTTCTTCATCTTAAGGTATGTTAATTCTATCCAGCCTTAGATTCGTGTTCTTGAGAGTAAGATGATCATGCTACCAAGATATTGAGTTCCATTGATGAATTATTCAAACAAACATCATGTTTAGAAGTCGGAATGATTATGCTTATGATATCGTCGTTGAAAATATCGTAGTTGAAATCCTAGTACGTCAAATGATGAAAGGAATATTCTGAGATTGATTATCCATATGATTAACGTTGCCATATTGATCGTAAACTTGGAGTTGATATCACTTTTGTTATAAGGACTTAAGAAAGAATCATCTTAGGTTGTATCTTTTCATTGGGATTGTTAGTTCACCTTTAAGATGAAGTCTGAATGTGATAATGGTAATGGAAACTAGTGCATCAACCTGAGATCACCGAACTTCAAATGAGAATGATAATCGAGATTGAATATAAGAGTTGTGATGATATTCATTTCCTTGAATTCAAAGATGATTGAATCCGTAAGATTATTCATAAGTTTATGATATATAGACGAGTAACGTACGTAAATCACTGAGGAGTTCGTAAGTTTCATCACCGTTAGAACAGTCATCTGTCCAGAAGTGAAACTGCCATGCATGCTTAGCGTACGCTAAGCTATCTAGATTAACGTATGCTATCGGGCTTAGTTAACGTACGCAAAGTTTGGTACGTAACGTACGTTAAAATCATCAGAGTAGTCAGTCGGTTGATCAGAGAGGGACTGCCGATACTTATATAGCGTATGCTAGACTTTGTTGTTTACGTGCGCTAACGAGTAGGATTAACGTACGCTACACAGAATACGTAACATACGTTAAACAGTTCAGGCAGGTTACGTTTTATGAACTTCCGACCGTAATTTGGATTGTTAGATGTTCGTACGACATGAGATGAACTCTATATTATTTCTTTTGTCTAAGGTTCGAGCTTGTTACGTGATTTATCGAAGGGGCGACCTTCAAGTGTTCTATTTTTCGTAGAAGTATCATTCTTGTCTTCGAATCAAGGTAAGTACCTTAATTGTTTTAAATATTGATGTTATATTTATTGTCGTGCATATATGTCGTTGTTGTATGTCCACCTCGTGTTGGTCCGATGGGATCATCGGGGGATCTATGCTAGCGTGCGCTGGATCATCGGACGGGTTTTTCCACCACGGGTTGGTCTGACGGGATCGTCGTGGGTTCTAGGCAGTGAACGCTAGATCGTCGGAATTACCATGTGTATGTTGTGATATCATGTTGTGATTATCATTTGTGTATGTTATTTATGAGTTTCTCGTAGGAGAAGACTCGTTGGTATTTTGTCATTTACGTTATTATTATCCTTCGTGAGATGTTGAATAATATGTTGTGGTACTTGTACTAGCATCGTTGTGCTAACCCATTCGGGGGTGAATATTTGTTTATGTTCAGGATCCAGGAGAGCGGGGAAACAACCACTGGAGCTGCATGACGACGAGGGTGCAGAGTGATGTTCCGGCTGGGTTTATTGTCTGTTGTTGGTTATTTTAATAAGTACTCGAGTACGTCGTAATTTGTGATGTTTGGATTTCAGTGATGTATTAATATTCTTTATTTGGATATTTGTATTCTCGGTATTGAACTAGAACTGTCGTATTTTATTTCAGTAATTTCATAATTTGGTATCTGTTATTGTCTTTCCATTTATTCAGCCTTGTAAATTCTTATGTAAAGGATTTACAGCGCTGTAATATTCCTGGATATATCGGGGGTGTTACAATCATTTTGATTCAATAGATTCTGATGTTACATTAGATGTGTAGGTACTTGCGTGTCATAAGCAATACCGAATATTGGAAAACTTTCTTACTAATGCTTATCTAATGCCTACATTCTTTCGTTTGCCCATTAAAGTATCTTATGTACTTCCATGTAGTTGATGAGATGTACCTAGCTTCTCTAATCAATAAAGTGCCAGAAGGTTTTGAATCAATAGATCCTCATATTGAGCGAAAATCTTTGAGGATATGGAATCACTTATAAGTTTTTTTCGGTAAGTTTTTATTCAAAAATCTTTTTCTCACTTCCATTTTCTACCATTAAGTGTGGTTATGTTTTAATTTTACTTTCTTGATTTAAATGGCATTGATGCAGGTTGATATTGATCTTCATGATGTTGTTTTTAAAGTTTTTATTAAATCATTTTCTTCTCTGACTGAAAATTTGCAATTCATGGCATCAATAGGTTTGGGTTGTTGCTTATTAAGTTTTAAATAATGTAGTTGCGATATTATGTACTCCAATAAGCTGGTCATGATAGCATATGCACCATGTGTAGTTTATTTCATTCTAATGTATGATTAAGGAAGTATATCCATATCACTTGCACGGTCATTTTACGTTTCTTTATATATTTTGGTGTCTACGAAATGGTTGAGCAGATTTTATTATAATTTGTAGGAATGCATATTTTATTTGCTTCTTCTGAGTGTTGACACTATTCATTAACGTTTTTCTTAATTATTAATATTATTGGTAACCATCCTCTTTATTGTTATCGACATATAATGATAAAATCATAGCAGCGGATATTAAAAACACTTATTTTTTTACAAGTCTTTTCTTTAACATATCGAAGGGTGATGTGCAGTCTAAGTTTGCTGAAGAGCCAAAAGTCAGATTTTGATTGCCTGTTTAGGTGATAATCAACTCTTCATGTATCTGACTATGTCTCTCGGTGTAACGCCCCTAAAAGCTCATATAATTTATTTATTTCCTTCTATTAAATTCACGCTAATTAGTTGTAATTTCTCTATTAACTAAGATAAGAGTTAATTACAGAAGTACCCTTGAGATCTGACCTAATTATAAAAATACCCAATTAAATTTAGAATTACAAAAAGTCCACTGCATGTATATTATGTTTTACATTAGTCATCCATAAGTAGATATGTATAAAAAACATACTAAGAACACGGAATCAAAGCAAATATGATATGGTGTATGGGAGATAGTAAAAATCACTGATTTGCTCATAATCGGTTTGGGTTATGTTATAAGCTTTTTCCCCCGACATCACAAAAAGAACAAGGATATGGTATGTAATATTTTTTAAAATCACTCATTTTATTAAATGTATTAACAGTGTATGCTTAAAATAAATATTTGTTTGTAATTTGGGATTTCTTTTGTACAAGGAATTTCTGATATCATGAGTTAGTTATCTTGATGATGCTTCTTAAGCAGGACAGCACCATTATTAGTATCCGTCCCTTTTTTGTGGATTTTTTCTTTATTTTCTATGTTTTGTATTTTCAATTTTTGTTTTCATGTTCTGCTTCATGGATTGCTCTAATATTTAATTTATGCGTATATGTAGTTATTGAAGATATTATGTGCACTTGCATAACATGTTTATTATTATCAACATCAACAAGTATTTTTTATCTTCATCCTTTAATGTTTAGGACTGTCGTGATTATTATGGATGACTTAATTCTCATTTAGTTTCTTTTTTAGTTTATTTTTTAATTTTCCTTCTTAAATTTATGTTCTAATTTTTGTTTTAAATTGTTTTTTAATTTTTGTTTAGTTTCTTCTAATTTGTATTGTATTTTTAGTCTTAATTTTTTTATTATTTTTTAATTACTTTTTTGATCCCCTAAATTTCCATGTCATATCCTGATAATACTTATTTTGCAGCTCCGGACAATTTGTTCATAAGTGATGAATTAAACTACGATACAATTGCTTTAGTTGAGGAACATGACAGACTGGTACCAAATCTGACAGATGAGCAATGTGACGTGAACATTACGATAATGAGTGCTATTGATAGAAATCATGGAGGTGTTTTCATTTTGTATGGTCACGAAGGTACGAGCAAATATTTTTGTGGAGGATTTCATCAGCTGCTATAAGGTCACAAGCGAAATAGTCATCAATGTTGCAACTAGCGCCATTGCAGCAACTCTTCTTCCAGGAGGAACGACGACACATTCGAGATTTGCTATCGGGTTGAACCCCGAAAAGGATTCCTCTTGTAATATAAAACATGGCAGTCATCATGCAGAGCACATTGAAAGGACTTAATTGATAATATGGGATGAAGCTCCCATGATGAATAAATTCTGTTTGAAGCATTAGACTTTACAATGCGAGACCTCTTAAAGTACACTAACCCGCATGGTGTCAACAAGCCTTTCTGTGACTATTGTGTTTGGAGGAGACTTTAGACAAAAAATTTCCCCTTATACTAGGTGGAATCAAGACAACAAATAGTCCATGCATGTAATATCCGCAATTTGGATTTTCGGTAATTTTCTTTTTTTGGCGGAAGTCCATCTTAGCGACTCTATTGTTACCTTATCGTCATTCCGAGAATGATTAATTCTACACTTTTTGTCATCCGAGTTCGTCTCGGTGTCGTTCTGTTGAGTTCCGTGTTCTTAAGCGACTTTTC
The DNA here is from genome assembly GCA_033398695.1 of Orobanche coerulescens. Classification (NCBI taxonomy): domain Eukaryota; kingdom Viridiplantae; phylum Streptophyta; class Magnoliopsida; order Lamiales; family Orobanchaceae; genus Orobanche; species Orobanche coerulescens. The sequence goes on from CM065817.1 coordinate 21,655,203, forward strand.
CACGTATGAGTTCGACTTTATAAAATCACCATTAATTTTTGGAAACTCCAAAAATTCTGAATCTTTTCAATATTATAGAGCATCAAGTTAGCTTTCCGATGGTTCAAACGGTGAGTCAATTGGAGTCCGGACGAGGGAGTTATGGTCGAAATAGCTAAGACACACACATGTTGCAGTTTTGGCCGACCCGCCTGTCAGGGCCGCGGCTCCTGGGCGGGGCCGCGGCACACTGTCGAGTCATCGCCGCGGCACACTCGGCCGGGCGAGAACACCGCGAGCACCGGGGCGATTTTGGCCCTATGCGCGGCACACACTGGCCGGCGCAGCACAAGATACAGCCGCACTATAATTTCGTTTTTTGAGAAGAAAAACTCATTTCTTCATCCTACTTCCGAGAGAGAGGGTTTGTGGGAGAAATTTTCATCATCAATCACTTGAATACTCGATTTTTCATCATTTTCATTCGGTTGTGAAGCTCGGATCGTCGATCTAACGCGTGTTCATCGAATCAAAGTGTTTGGATCTTCAAAGGTAATACTCTCAAACCTCTTGGATTTCGATTTATGTTGAGATATGATGTTTTGGACATTATAATCATGTTGTATGAAGAGATATACATATGATTATGAGTATGTATGAATATTCATCGGATTATTGAAAGGTTATTCAAGAACACTTTGAATATTGAGTTGGATTTGGGGGTTTTCGATTAATTGTTGTTGAAATCACGATTTTGGATATTCATATTGGATTATTGATCGTATTAAAGATGTTTTGTTGGTTTGAAACACTTCCTGGGGATTTGATATTGGTATATTGAGGTTTGGTTGTAAACAATCGAAGATTGGCCACAACGTGTTCGATATAATGCCCCAATGAACTTGGTTTAGTCGTATCGACATTTTGAGTTAGTTATACTCGTGTTTGATTCGTGTGTTGAACCGGATTATTGGTAATTATGTTATTCAAGGTTGTTCGAGCGACCGACATCTCATTTAGGACGTTGTTCGTGGAAGGACATTCTTCATCGGCGTTGTGTAAGTTAATTCTTACTCGGTTAAAAGGACATTCATTCCTTTCGTTGTTGTTCATTCATAATTATAGTTCATTCATGATGTATTAACCGTATTGAGACTTATAATTGTCAATTAATCACTTCAGTCACAAGGAACGACGGTTCCAATCATTTCATTGAGCTATCATTCATTTCACTGTCATTTCATCTCGGTGAGTCATTATTGATTTCGATGTCACTTTTGTTATCTCGTGGCATTCCGGGTCATACTGGCGTGCCAGTTGGTATGTGTAGGATTTTCATGTCGGGCACATATTAAGTCGTGTGTTGGTTGTTGGCCTCACATTGGACTGTGCACACGAGAAGATCACTTCGTGAGACTGATTAGGTACAAGACCACACGTGTATTCGATCGATACTCGATGGTGGCTTGTGCACGGACACATTTTCATCCCGGGCGTAGTGTGGCGCCACCCTTTGAGCCGTACTGTTAGTTGATTCATACAACATGTTTGATTGCGTATGTTTTCAATAGGAATGGGTTATAATCTAACCGATTCATTTTTGATCACATGTGTTCGACGGTTTGAGATTTTTGATCGAACTTGTGGTTTATACAGCATATATGATTGTGTTTATTCAACTCTTGAGGATTGTTGTTCTGTGTAACTGACCCCGTTGGGGGATTTTGTTTTTCAGGTCATGGCAAGGCTAAGGCATGGGAAGAGAACGTTGACGGCGAGGAGTCCCAGTAATACTAGTAGGGGCCCCCAGTCCTTTTCATTCACTCGTATTTTCTTTATTTTATTTCCGCTGCAGACTCCCGTTTGAATACTCATTTTATTCAGTGTCGTATGTTTTATCTTCATATAAAATATACACGTATTCTATATTATCTTGGGTGTGTTGTATGAAACTCCTCATCGGAGTAATTAGTGATGTAATGTGGTTCAGTACTACATTTACCCTGTGTATTTCATCATTTTCACTCGCCAGGTGGGTCCCAGTTGGGGGTCCACGGCACTGTAATATCCGCCTAGTTTGGTGTGTTACAGAGTTGGTATCAGATCGTGGTTTTGAATACTACCTTCCGAATCATGTCTCATTTGAAATCATCGTTCACCAGACTAGTATCATTGGACTTTCGCGTCACGTGTGACCTATGTAAGAGCCGAGCCCTTCAGACCAAAGTATAGTAAGAATTCCTCACTTATCATTTTCATTTGTAATCATGTTGATCATGTTAACTCATTAATCACTCAATTCATTTCATCACTCAGTTGTTAATCTTGAGGATCATATCATTAATCTTGTTAACTTGTTTAAGATAACCATTTCAAGAATATCATCAGATAATCATGTCACCTTAGTTAATCATTCATGTAATCAATGTGTTAGAGCGTGTATGCTCATTTTCATCATTTCATGACGTAAATCATAATGCGGTACTCATACGAGATCTATGATTATGTTGCGACCCTCCTACTTCAGTATGGAGAGAGCTGTCAGGGGATGCACGGGGAGAGGCCGCGGTGCGGGCCGAAATCCGGGAAATAATCACTCACTGCCAGGAAGCCGTAACCAGGACTCCGCTCGATCGGAAGATGTTCGGGTTGATCCACTCACTTTTATGCAGGTCATGATGATCCATATGCAATTTCTTAATCATCATTGCGCCACTCTGGCCGAATTAATTGAGAGAACTCTCCCGTATGAGCCTGCTGCTAAGGAAATTGATGAGCAACAACCTTCATCTGTCAGCAAGAAATCAACAAAGCGTAATCAGTCCGAAGGCATACAGTCAACCTTCAAGAAGCCTCGTGTGGGCCCTAACGTTTCTGAGCGACCTCCTACGGTGCATAATCGTACGGGATCTCAGTCCCGAGCGGCCAGTTCGGCCATCACCTGTTTCAACTGTGGAGCGCCGGGTCATTGCAGCACTAAGTGTCTGAAACCGTCTATCACATGCCATAATTGTGGGATTTTTGGGCATAAGGCCCATTTTTGACGAAGGGACCCCAAGCCGACTCCGGCAGCGTCTTAGGCCCCGAAGCAATCAGTGATTCAGAATCAGACTGCTCTATCAGTGTCGTTTAAGACGACGGAAGCGAATAAAGGCGGAGCTCATATTTATCAGACGGGAGCGTCCGGTTCGGGGTCCGGCAAGTCCCGGATTCACGAGATGAAGAGGACTGACGATCCGGAGGCCGGAACGATCTCATGTATACTCATAATTTTATCTAAACCTATGTGTACCCTTTTTGATACTGGTGCACTGCATTCATTCATTTCCGAATTATGTTTGAATAGACTTAACTTGGATAGTCCTATTAATTGTGGACCTTATATCATTGGTCTACCTGACGGTAGAAGAATTTCCGGAAATCATGAGGTTAAGAACTGACCGAATTAAGCTTAATGACCGCGAGTGGTTCGTGGACCTAATCATGGTGGATTTACCTAAGGACGATGTAATATTGGGTATTAGTGGGATGGATCATCATGATACCATCCTCAATGTTCGTAAGCATACGGTCACTATCATTTCCGTCGTTGGAGTCGAGTTTGTATTTCAGGGAGGTGATCCCCGTTGTTCCGGAAGAATCATTAATATGATGAAAGCAGTAAAATTACTCAACCAGAGTTGTTCAATCATTCCTTATATCATTGTCATCGATTGGCCGTTCTAAGGCAATCGAGGTGTTCAACCATTCGTCGTATCGTTGTCATCGATTGGCCACTCTCAGACAATCGAGGTGTTCAACCATTCTTGGTATCATTGTTATTGTTTGATGATGTACTCCCAGACGAGCTACCTGTTTTACCTCCACTGAGGGATATGGAATTCACGATAGAGTTGGAGCCTGGTACGTCCCCATTATCGAAGGCACCGTACCAGATGGCCCCGACCGAAATGCAGGAATTGAAGAATCAATTAGAGGATTTGACCGAGAAGGGTTATATCCGACCGAGTGCGTCCCCATGGGGAGCACCAGTGTTGTTTGTCAAGAAGAAGGATGTTTAATTTCGTGTGTGTATTAATTATCGGGAGTTGAATAGGGTGACGATCAAGAATAAGTATCCTCTACCCCGTATTGATGATCTCTTAGATTAACTTCAGGGAGCTTCAGTATTTTCCAAGATCGACTTAAGATCTGGATATCACCAGTTGCGCATTCGAGAGTCGGATATCGCGAGGGCGGCGTTTCAAACACGCTATGGCCATTATGAGTTCGTGGAGTTAATTAATGCACTAATGCACCTGCGGTATTCATGGAGTTAATGAATCAGGTCTTCATCGACTATTTGGATCAGTTCGTGGTTGTCTTTATTAATAACATTTTAATTTATTCTCATGACCGGGAGGAGCATGAGTTTCACCTTCATCAAGTGCTCGACATGTTGAGACGAGAGCAACTTTTTGGGAAGTTTTCCAAATGTGAGTTCTGGATGTCCGAAGTTACGTTTCTCGGGCATGTAATTTAATCAAGCGGAGTTCGTGTCGACCCTCAAAAGACGGAGGCTATCCGAGATTGGAAACCTCCGAAGAATGTTAAGGAAATCCTAAGTTTCCTCGGATTAGCTGGTTATTATCGGCGGTTTGTGGAAGAATTTTCTAAGATCGCTCAACCAATCACAAACCTTTTGCGAAAGGATAAGAAATACACGTGGTCCGACGCGTGTCAGCAGAGTTTTGAGGAACTTAAGAGCCGATTAATTTCAGCACCTATCCTTTCTTTACCGCAAGGGATGGAAGGATTTGTGGTTTATGGTGATGCGCCCGGACAGGGTCTCGGATGTGTACTCATGCAGAACAGGAAAGTTATTGCTTATGCTTCACGGCAATTGAGACCTTACGAGGTTAATTATCTGACCCACGACCTGTAGCTAGCAGCTGTGGTGTTCGCATTGAAGATTTGGTGTCATTATCTTTATGGCGTTACCTGTCAGATATTCACCGATCATAAAAGTTTAAAGTATATATTTACTCAGAAGGAGTTTAATATGCAACAGAAGCGGTGGTTGGAACTAATCAAAGATTATGATATCAAGATCCTGTACCACCCGGGTAAGGCAAACGTGGTTGCCGATGCCTTGAATCGTAAGTCAGTCCAGGAGCAGATGCTTGCTCGTTTGACAGTCCAGAAGGAGTTTCAGCAGGAATTTCTTAGACTCGAGATTAAGGTATGGCTTCAGCGAGTGCAAGGGCAACTTTGCATGTTAGAAATTTCATCGCCACTTGAGGAGGCAATCAGAGCGAATCAGAGTTCAAACCCATCATTGTTGCGCATCCGTGAGGATGTGGCTCAGTGGAAGCCCCTGAATTTGTGGTCCACGAGAATTGACTATTGTGATTTAAGAATCGATTAGGCGTACCGGCGAATGACGAGTTGAAAAACTCGATTTTGAGAGAAGCTCATGCTACCCCTTCCTCCATTCATCTGGGGTCTAGCAAGATGTACCAAGACTTGAAACAAAATTACTGGTGGAGTAATATGAAGCGAGAAGTCGCGGAATTTGTTTCGAGATGTTTGACCTGTCAGCAAGTCAAGATAGAACATCAGCGACCGGCAGGTATGCTGAAACCGCTCCCTATACCAGAGTGGAAGTGGGAAGATATTTTCATGGACTTCATCACGAGTTTGCCGACGAGTCATCGTGGCATGAACTCAATCTGGGTAGTTGTGGACCGTTTGTAGTCAGCTCATTTCCTTGAGATTAAGGTTACGTGGGGTCCCGAGAGACTGGCCCAGTTGTTCATCAAAGAGATAGTGAGATTTCATGGTACTCCTAAGAGTATTATTTTTTATCGTGACGGGCGATTCGTGTGTCATTTTTGGAAATCAGTTCATCGTGCCATGGGAACTCAGTTTAATTTCAGCACAGCTTTTCATCCTCAGTTCCGATGGACAATCAGAGAGGACTATTCAGACATTGGAGGACATGTTGAGAGCATGCGTCCTCGATTGAAAAGACGATTGGGAAGCCCAACTACCATTGATCGAGTTCATGTATAATAATAGTTGGCATGCTTCGATTAAGATGGCACCTTACGAGGCCTTGTACGGCCATCGTTGTCGATCTCCTTTATGTTGGGATGACTTATCAGAATCAATCGGCACCGAGCCCGATATGCTTATAGCCGCCCGTGAGAAGGTAGCTTTGATCAAGAGTCGTTTGTTGACCGCTTAGAGTCGACAGAAATCTTATGCAGACAATCGTCGCCAACCATTAGAGTTCGATATAGGTGACCACGTGTTGGTAAAGGTATCTCCGAGTCGAGGTATTTTCCGTTTCGGGAAGCGGGGAAAGTTGAGTCCGAGATTCATTGGACCGTTTGAGATTTTGGATTGAGTAGGCGAGCTAGCTTATCGATTGGCCTTACCTCCGGCGTTGAGCCGAATTCATAATGTATTTCACGTCTCTCAGCTACAGAAGTATGTTGCCGACCCGAGTCACATACTTCAGTTCGACAAAATCGAGATCGCAAATGATCATTCGTATGGGGAGCGTCCCATACGGGTCTTAGAGCGGCGAATCAAACAGTTGAGGAATAAGGCGATTCCTTTGGTTAAAATTTAGTGGTCTAGACACGGAATCGAAGAGGCTACTTGGGAAACTGAGAATAGTATCCGGGAGAGTTATCCCGAGTTGTTTGACCATTAGTTTCGAGGACGAAACTCTTTTTAAGGGGGGGAGTATGTAATATCCGCAATTTGGATTTCCGGTAATTTTATTTTTTGGCAGAAGTCTATCTTAGCGACTCTATTGTTACCGTTTTGTCATTCCGAGAATGATTAATTCTACACTTTTTGTCATCCGAGTTCGTCTCGGTGTCGTTCTGTTGAGTTCCGTGTTCTTAAGCGACTTTTCCACGTATGAGTTCGACTTTGTAAAATCACCATTAATTTTTGGAAACTCCAAAAATTCTGAATCTGTTCAATATTACAGAGCATCAAGTTAGCTTTCCGATGGTTCAAACGTTGAGTCAATCGGAGTCCATACGAGGGAGTTATGATCGAAATAACTAAGACACACATATATTGCAATTTTGGCCGACCTGCCTGTACCGGGGGCCGCGGCTCCTGCCGGCAGGGCCGCGGCACACTGCCGAGTCACTGCCGCGGCACACTCGGCCGGGCCGCGGCACACTGCCGAGCACTAGGGGCAGATTTTGGCCCTGTGCCGCGGCACACTCGGCCGGGCCGCGGCACACAGTGCAGGCTGCACTATAATTTCGTTTTTTGAGAAGAAAAACTCATTTCTTCATCCTACTTCCGAGAGAGAGGGTTTGTGGGAGAAATTTTCATCATCAATCACTTGAATACTCGATTTTTCATCATTTTCATTCGGTTGTGAAGCTCGGATCGTCGATCTAACGCGTGTTCATCGAATCAAAGTGTTTGGATCTTCAAAGGTAATATTCTCAAACCTCTTGGATTTCAATTTGTGTTGAGATATGACGTTTTGGACGTTATAATCATGTTGTATGAAGAGATATACATATGATTATGAGTATGTATGAATATTCATCGGATTATTGAAAGGTTATTCAAGAACACTTTGAATATTGAGTTGGATTTGGGGGTTTTCGATTAATTGTTGTTGAAATCACGATTTTGGATATTCATATTGGATTATTGATCGTATTGAAGATGTTTCGTTGGTTTGAAACACTTCTTGGGGATTTGATATTGGTATATTGACGTTTGGTTGTAAACAATCGAAGATGGGACACAACGTGTTCGATATAATGCCCCAATGAACTTGGTTTAGTCGTATCGACGTTTTGAGTTAGTTATACTCGTGTTTGATTCGTGTGTTGAACCGGATTATTGGTAATTGTGTTATTCAAGGTTGTTCGAGCGACCGACATCTCATTTAGGACGTTGTTCGTGGAAGGACATTCTTCATCGGCGTTGTGTAAGTTAATTCTTACTCGGTTAAAAGGACATTCATTCCTTTCGTTGTTGTTCATTCATAATTATAGTTCATTCATGATGTATTAACCGTATTGAGACTTGTAATTGTCAATTAATCACTTGATCACAAGGAGCAGCGGTTCCAATCATTTCATTGAGCTATCATTCATTTCACTTGTCATTTCATCTCGGTGAGTCATTATTGATTTCGATGTCACTTTTGTTATCTCGTGGCATTAGGGTCATCTTGGCGTGCCGGTTGGTATGTGTAGGATTTTCATGTCGGGCACATATTAAGTCGTGTGTTGGTTGTTGGCCTCACATTGGACTGTGCACACGAGAAGATCACTTCGTGAGACTGATTAGGTACAAGACCACACGTGTATTCGATCGATACTCGATGGTGGCTTGTGCACGGACACATTTTCATCTCGGGCGTAGTGTGGCCCCACCCTTTGAGCCGTACCGTTAGCTTATTCATACAGCATGTTTGATTGCGTATATTTTCAACAGGATTGGGTTATAATCTAACCGATTCACTTTTGATCGCATGTGTTCGACGGTTTGAGATTTTTGATCGAACTTGTGGTTTATACAGCACATATGATTGTGTTTATTCAACTCTTGAGGATTGTTGTTCTGTGTAACTGACCCCGTTGGGGGATTTTGTTTTTCAGGTCATGGCAAGGCTAAGGCACGGGAAGAGAACGTTGACGGCGAGGAGTCCCAGTAATACTAGTAGGGGCCCCCAGTCCTTTTCATTCACTCGTATTTTCTTTATTTTATTTCCGCTGCAGACTCCCGTTTGAATACTCATTTTATTCAGTGTCGTATGTTTTATCTTCATATAAAATATACACGTATTCTATATTATCTTGGGTGTGTTGTATGAAACTCCTCATCGGAGTAATTAATGATGTAATGTGGTTCGGTACTACATTTACCCTGTGTATTTCATTCATTTTCACTCGCCTGGTGGGTCCCAGTTGGGGGTCCACGGCACTGTAATATCCATCTAGTTTGGGGTGTTACAATGCATCTCTCAACTGCAAAATTGATCTTCACTTGCAAGGTGGGATAATTGCAAGGTATTGATCTTCACTTGTGGAGACGATATGAATGATGGTAAATTGATAGTCATTATTTGATTTTTTTCGTAGTTAACATGTTGTACTTTTCACAAAAAAGAGATATGATGTCGAATAATATTTTATCATTTGATAAATATAACTTTCCGTGCAACGCACGGATGAAAGAACTAGTTCCGATTAATATGATACGTAGGTGCAGAGTAATATTTGTCCCCATAAAATATAGATCAAGAATTTGATATTCAAAAGAAAAAACTACAATAGTATTAACCAATTTGTCAAATCACAATCCTATAATCCTCGATTCAATCCTACTTTTACTACACTTGTAATCTATGTTGCACAGGTGCGGGGGGCGGGTGCGGGTGCGGGCAGATACGGGTGCGGAGATACGGTTTTTTGAAAATGTTAGGGTGCGATACGACAAAGATACGTCTGTTTATTTTATATTTTATTATATATAACACTGGTTAAATATAAAAAACAACAATTCAAATATCACCATAAAACCAATTCAAATACATAAAACAAGTCATACAAAAAATAATTCAAAATGGCTTTGAGCAGCGTAGCTTTCTAATTCTGTCCGTGAATACTGCTAAAGGTAAAAATAATTACTTATTAAATGATTTACTTTTTGTATTTTAGTTTATTTGATTTACTTTATAAAAATTACAAAAAAATCTAAAAAAAAAAAGACTCGCGTATCCTGTGCCAGGATACGCAGAGTCCGGTTTTTTTTTTTTTTTGCACAGATTCGCCACGTGGCGAATCCCGTGCGAATCCCACAGGAATCGCACCCGCACCCGCACCCGCACCCATGCAATATCCGATACTGCATACTGCCCAATTTTAAAGAATCCGTGTATCATAGCTTGTAATCCATAGAGCACCCAACAAACTTCTCGTGCCCTGCTGCAAGAAATACACCTCCCTCATTTTCTGGAAAGCGTGCCACGTTAGCAGACTATCCGAACCGGCCTGGTGGCACTTCCCGACAAGCCGCTCCACATCCAAAGCTCGCGCCACCCGGTTCAGACCGCCGTGCAAGCTCTCGCAGAACCGCATTAGATACTTCACATCATAAACGTTGTCGCCGAAGAACGCCTTCAGCACATCCATAAACTCGCCGAGCCGTGGCCGGGCAGAAAGGCGCGTGAGAATCTTCACCAGTACCCAAGTCGACGCAGCCGTGGAAGGTGACCCACTGACGGCGTCGTTGCACACCGTGCCGGATCCCATCATCGGTTCGCGAACCGAGCCGAGTCGACCCCGAACCTCCGCCACGCTCGAAGTCGACCTGGGACCGCAGCACTCGATCGAGTCCGGGCGCGTGGGGGTCGCGTTCGCGCCGTCGGAGAAGTTGAACTGCCAGATGCAGAGCTCTCCGTCGGATCCTAGAACCGGTAGATTTCCTGCGACGTCGGAGAGCGTGATGCCGAGCTGGATCAGTTTCAGAGCGTCGACGTTCGATTTCAGGATCCGATAGTGATCCGACGGCGATGGACGCCGGCCGGGCGGGTCCTCCTGGAGCTTGAAGATCACCCCTGGGAACTCCGTGTCCATGGAGATAAATGGGTAGCGATCGACGAGATCCGATAACAGTGCGATTTCGGATTCGAGATTATCGGACCATACTTCTCGGATCTTTATCGGTTTGGAGACGGCGACATCGGCGGTCGACAGGACTGGTTCTTCTGATTGAAAAGAAAAAAAATCGGTGTGCCGCGAGGACTGGGGAGGAGAATGTGAGCGAGCATGATGTTGGTAGTCGATCCACCTTGGCATCCACCTAAGCGCTTCGGGCAGCCGAACGGCCGAGCAGATCCCGGAGCCGAACCGGTCATAGACTTGATCGTTTCTCACAAAAAAGAACCGGACCGGGCAGAGACCTTAGAGCCGACCCGGAACCCGGACCAGAAAGACCGAGCAAACCCTATATAAATACGCTCCATAATCATGAATAAGGCCGACCAGAGTAGCAGGAAGCTCGAGGGCCGACCCCATTGTCGGTCATAACAGAAATATCAAAAGCCCGAAGAACAGGCAGACAGGACAGTAAAAGAGAGTTGTCATGTCCCTTCCCAAAGCACACTTAAGAAGGTGACACGTGTCAAAGGAGTCACCTTCATTGTGACAAATGTCATCAGCATATTCATCTCAATCTTCCTACTGTCATCTCATGAATGGCTGGCATTGCCTATATATATGCCAGGAGAATGTACAATAAGGGGACTTTTGGAAAAAGCTAAAAAAAAGGAGCATTAAGAAGAAAGAGAGAAAAAAGAGAGATTTGAGAGATACTGAAAAAGAACACAAAAGACTTGTAATTAACAAGCAAACTGGATAGACTGGCACACATTATTCTGCTCGGCTCTATGCTCTCAAAAGGTCATTAATAAAATTTAGTGATCAAATATCTTCCATTTTATTTATTATTTTCTACGTGGCTTCGATCCATTCGTCCAGATCAGCACATGTGACGTTGACCAAATCAGACGTCAACAGAATGGCGCTAGAAGAAGGGCTCGAACCTTTGAACCTTCGGAAGCTTGAGCGAGTCGCTAAGTTATGACTAATTTCAATTATGATCAGCCCGCCGCAAAGAAGGGAAACCCGTTCCAGTTGGCGGGGCACTTTGACACACTTTGCGTTCATCCAGGAATAACCACACCCACCAAGGGATGGTGAGATGAAAGCATAGGAATCATCGTAACTACGAGTCGAAAGCATAGGAATCATCGTAATATGAAGTTGAAAGCACCGGAGCCATCGTGACCACGGGTTCCTGCTCGACTCGGCTGACCTTTTAGAGGTCATATCTCGAAGGATATCGAGCGTAGCTCAAAATTCTGGAGAAGGTCTCAAAGAGTCCTCGTATCCTTCAAATTAAAGTTGCAGTCAACATACACTGCAACATCTGAAAACTCCTTCGGAATTCCCATCCACACCCGCAAAGGTCCGGGTAATCCGGACGACACTGGGCCAACTACCGAAAACATCTCCAAGTATTGAGCCATGTGTTAGAAATGCAGCGGCGGCCCTTACAAGTGTATCGGAAGTCGAAGTAAAAGTAATCTGTAAAGGAGTTTTCTGTGTAATCACCCGAGCAGCGGTCGTTAGGATGCCAACGACGAAACTCAAAACTCAAAGTGATGAAAAAACTGCAGAAAGTGGAAAATATTAGTGAAACTAAAATGAGCAAAGGAATAACTCTATAAGAAAAGAGGGGCCCGGCCGACCTCGTCACCAACAATCCTTCAACGGCAGGGCCCAAGAGGAATCTCAGGCGTTCTGCGATGACCCCCGTATGCGAAGCAGTTTATCCATGTCGCGAGATTCACAATCCAACGGACAAGTCGGGGCGGTTAAATGCAATGATGAAACAATACCTTAAGGCCCGCCTTGAAAAGCGCAAAGGGTCACGGTCTGAAGAACTCTCTGAAGACCTGGTAATGCCTCGGCCCGCCGATTGAAAAATATCTTCGTAGCCTCCGGCACTGAGGCGATGACCCCGGTCGAAATTGGAACACGCCCACAGGAGAATTCGTTTCAAAAAAAACAAGGTCAATGTGACCCCAAGAACCTGGACCTCGTCGCCCAAAAAGGCGGAACGTCTTCTAAAAAACATCTGAGGATCATCAGAGCTTCCAGGTCAATGACCTCATTATTGAACGAGCGCTAGGGCCCGACACGGGGCCTCCTGAATCCAAGTAACAAAGCCCATCAGAACGGAGGTTGCTAGCTAGAATATATAAATGACCAAGGATTAATTCATTTGTTGAATGCCATGAAGGTACAATCAATAAAATTCGACTCTATTTTCATCTCTGAATCAAATGCACTATAAGACCGAGTTCGTCTCGGCACCTCGAATGACCGGCTCCTCCGGCACTATAAGACCGAGTTCATCTCGGCACCTCGAATGACCGGCTCCTCCGGCACTATAAGACCGAGTTCGTCTCGGCACCTCGAATGACCGGCTCCTCCGGCACTATAAGACCGAGTTCGTCTCGGCACCTCGAATGACCGGCTCCTCCGGCACTATAAGACCGAGTTCGTCTCGGCACCTCGAATGACTGGCTCCTCCGGCACTATAAGACCGAGTTCGTCTCGGCACCTCGAATGACCGGCTCCTCCGGCACTAAAAGTCTGAGCTCGCTTCGGCATCTCAAAAGACCGGTCCACCCGGCACTGAAAGTCCGAACTCGCTTCGGCATCTCAAAAGACCGGTCCACCCGGCACTGAAAGTCCGAGCTCGCTTCGGCATCTCAAAAGACCGGTCCACCCGGCACTGAAAGTCCGAGCTCGCTTCGGCATCTCAAAAGACCGGTCCACCCGGCACTGAAAGTCCGAGCTCGCTTCGGCATCTCAAAAGACCGGTCCACCCGGCATCAAAGTCGAACTCGCCGCCATCTCAAAAGACCGGTCCACCCGATCGAAAGTCCGAGCTCGCGGCATCTCAAAAGACCGGTCCACCTGCACCGAAAGTCCGAACTCGCCGCCATCTCAAAAGACCGGTCCACCCGCATCAAAGTCCGAACTCGCTGCATCTCAAAAGACCGGTCCACCAGAATCGAAAGTCCGAGCTCGCCGCATCTCAAAAGACCGGTCCACTCCGACTGAAAGTCCGAGCTCGCTTCGCATCTCAAAAGACCGGTCCACCAAGATCAAAGTCCGAGCTCGCCGCATCTCAAAAGACCGGTCCGCCTGCACTGAAAGTCCGAGCTCGCCGCATCTCAAAAGACCGTCCGCCCGGATCGAAAGTCCGAGCTCGCGGCATCTCAAAAGACCGGTCCACCTGGCCGAAAGTCCGAGCTCGCCGCATCTCAAAAGACCGGTCCACCAAGACTGAAAGTCCGAGCTCGCTTCGCATCTCAAAAGACCGGTCCACCGTGACCGAAAGTCCGAGCCGCCGACACCTTGATAGATCACCCCGTCCTACGATCAACAAAGGGTGAACAAAAGATGGCGGTCGACTAACCAACCGGCCCAAACACAAAAAAGCAACAAAGGCCATAAAAAGATTTCATTCATTCAAAATAAGCCGCTCCATGTCAGAATACAAAAGAAATCAAGGAAAAACGGCACGCAGGCCATACATGGAATAAAACAAAAAAATCTACTCGGCCTTGTCCTCCTGATCTTCGATAGCTTCGGCGGCCTTCGGCTCATCATCCCCGAGAGTTTCAACCTTTAGGTCGGCCGCCTGAGACTTTACGTAGGCCTGGACCTCCTCAACGGTCTTCCCTTCTTTCATGAGATCCAATATCTCATAACAAGTGGAGACATAGTTAAGGTTGATCAATTCCTCATACTCGGGTGTCTTCTGAAAAGCAGCCGCTCCGTCGGCAAGGCCCCTAGCATAACCCGCAGATTCGCAAGTCTGGACCCGCTCGGTCAATTGCTCAAGCTGGGCCTTAGCACTTTGCAAATGGGCCTCGTACTCGGCCCTGATATCCAGGCACCATTTTTGCGCCTTCTCAGCCGCCGTGGCCATCTCGTCAGCCTTCCCTTTCCACACATTGGCCTCAAAGGCCCGGCTCTCCAGAAGCTCCATCTCACCCTTCAGAGAAGCCATCTCCTCCTCCAAAGACTTGATAAGCGAAGGGCAGAGATGGTGTTCCTCCTGTAAGGCCTTGAGATCGGCCTCTACCTTTTTATGTTTCCCAGCCGAGGCGGTCAGCTCCCCAGCGGCCTTCACATAGGTACACAACGCCCGGCCCAAAATAGCATTTCCAAAATGGATCTGCTCATCCGGATCCATGTCGTTGGTCACCATCTCCATTTTCGGTGTCCAACCCAAAATGGGGACATAGCTGGACTCAACTACCGATGGGGGGACCCGGTCGAGCATCTCGGCGGTTGGGGTGGCTGCCCGGACGTAGTCGAGGAACCAGCGCGGTCTCCGCCCTTTCATCCGGGCACAAGGTTCTTCCCGATCCTTATTCACCGGGAGATAGTGGCCCTCCAAATCAATCAATGGCTCCTTACCCTTCGCCCGGCCCGTCCGTACAGGGCTCAGGGCGGGCACAACAATCTCAGGAATGGAGAAACCCTCGGCCCTGGTCACGTTATCCTCAGGCCCGGCCTCTACTCTCTTCCGCTTGCCCGCGCGCTCCCTACGCTCGGCGGCCTCCGCAGCCAGCCTCGCCACCCGCTGCGCAGGCGTCTCTTTCCGTCTCGACGAACTCCTACCCCTAGGGACTGGATAAGGAAGATGTGTTAAGAAAAAAAAAAAGAAGAAGAAAGAAGAAAAAAAAAAGGCTACCTGACGAAGACATTCTGCTCGGGTTAGTGGATCGAAGTCCCGCGGCCCAAAGATTATCCTTTGTAACCAGAAGGTATGACTTCCTCCGATTAGCGGGAAGGTCCAAGAGCTGTTCAACCCGTTCGTCAAACAAAGAAGAGGTCTCTGAAGCCGGGATACGTTCTGCACGAACAACAAATTATGAGCGTTAGACAAAAAAGGAACAACAGCAAAAAACGCGACACTTACTCATTTTAGCAATGAAGTGTTCGGGGACCCGAAGCTCGGCGTCTATTACGCCGGGTTCCCACTCATCAACCGAGCTCATCCACGGCCCCCCTACATAGAACCACTGTTCTTTCCAGCTATGTATGGTCTCCGGCACATCCACCAATTCTTTATACATCGCGTGCCGGGCTGTCAAGTAAAACCAGCCAGAACCAGATCGGCCGACCGACCTCCATAGGAAGAGACTGTTAATCTCTTCAAAACTGGGCTCGGTCCATCCATGCTGACTAAAAAGAATCAAAAGACCCACCATCCGAGCCCAAGAATTCGGATGAATTTGGGCAATACAAAGGCCCCACTGCCTCAACCACCGGGAAAGTACCAACGGAAGAGGAAAACTTAGCCCGGACAACAGGGAGCGGTAATACACCGCCGTGCAGCCAACAGGAGGGGTGTGGGGTCTCTCCTCTGGGTCCGGAACAAACATCCGCACCACCGCGGGTATCTTAAATCGCCCCCGCCAAGCCTCCAACTGCCCATCGGTGACCGTGCTGCGTATCAAGGCCGAATCCCATTCTGCCTCAACAAAAGGAGACG
Organism: Orobanche coerulescens; assembly: GCA_033398695.1. Lineage (NCBI taxonomy): Eukaryota > Viridiplantae > Streptophyta > Magnoliopsida > Lamiales > Orobanchaceae > Orobanche > Orobanche coerulescens. The sequence goes on from CM065817.1 coordinate 21,671,307, forward strand.
GCCGAGGCCGAACCCAGGCCCCAATCTCGCGAACCGCCGTCAACGACGTCGCCACCTCCACGTCTCCAGAATCTACATCTCCAGAATCCGGCGATCTTGCGACCTCGCCTCCATCCTCATCGCTCCAGTCAACGGGAGCATCACCTATCGACAGATCCGCCACTCCCGTGCGGTCCGGAGACACAACCGACTCCTCCGCCGTATTCCTCCGCTCCGACATCATAAAATAAGAAAAAAGAGGAGGAAGAGCAAGCTTACCGGGAAAGTCTGCGAAATCAGAAAAGAAGAGAAATTGCCGGAAAAAATCTCTCTCTGCAACAAAAATGGCGAAGGAAGCAATGAAGAAGAAGAAGACTCTCTATATTTATAGGATGAGACAGGGGCATTAAATACTAAGCGGCGATTCATAATCGTCACGAAGATTAAGGACGCGTGAGACACCGCGACAAATTACATCCCGCCACGCGTCCCCCTCACTATGACTCTTGGAGATCCCAAAGTCAAATCGACGCGACTCTCAAAGATATGTCCCTTCAAGGGATCTTATCCACCCCCAAATCGGATCGACCTCAATCTGAAACGATTCCAGCACCGGCCAACCCGGCACGACCCTGGACTCGGGGGCCCTTGTTGGTAGTCGATCCACCTTGGCATCCACCTAAGCGCTTTGGGCAGCCGAACGGCCGAGCAGATCCCGGAGCCGAACCGGTCATAGACTTGATCGTTTCTCACAAAAAAGAACCGGACCGGGCAGAGACCTTAGAGCCGACCCGGAACCCGGACCATAAAGACCGAGCAAACCCTATATAAATACGCTCCATAACCATGAATAAGGCCGACCAGAGTAGCAGGAAGCTCGAGGGCCGACCCCATTGTCGGTCATAACAGAAATATCAAAAGCCCGAAGAACAGGCAGACAGGACAGTAAAAGAGAGTTGTCATGTCCCTTCCCAAAGCACACTTAAGAAGGTGACACGTGTCAAAGGAGTCACCTTCATTGTGACAAATGTCATCAGCATATTCATCTCAATCTTCCTACTGTCATCTCATGAATGGCTGGCATTGCCTATATATATGCCAGGAGAATGTACAATAAGGGGACTTTTGGAAAAAGCTAAAAAAAAGGAGCATTAAGAAGAAAGAGAGAAAAAAGAGAGATTTGAGAGATACTGAAAAAGAACACAAAAGACTTGTAATTAACAAGCAAACTGGATAGACCGGCACACATTATTCTGCTCGGCTCTATGCTCTCAAAAGGTCATTAATAAAATTTAGTGATCAAATATCTTCCATTTTATTTATTATTTTCTACGTGGCTTCGATCCATTCGTCCAGATCAGCACACGTGACGTTGACCAAATCAGACGTCAACACATGAGATAGGAGGAGTATTTTATACGCATGGGAAAAAGAGAAAGGCGGCGTCGTCTTACTTGGAAAGAGGTGGAAGATTCAGTGTCCCGTTAGGAAACGATTTTGTTTTTGGAGATATTTACGAGCTAAGGCCGTATTCTTTCCATAAAATGGACAGAAAAATATTTTTTAATATTTTAAATTATCAATTTTAACTTTTATTCAGAAATAATCAAGTCATCAATCGAGCAATATGTTCGAGTCATCTATTCAAGTAACATAAATTCAAATTACATTTTCGAGTCACCTTAAATTAATTGCTACCTAAAATACATCTGATTCACATATTTGAATAAGGGGAGTGTTCCGGGATATTCTTCCCTTTTTGGTGTCTTGCCTAATATTGGTTGTGGGAAGATACATAGATGAAAGATAATAGATCCTTCTAAAGATATTAAGATCTCATTAGATGTCTTAACTTATCTCGGAATCCTATTTATGGAAAGATTCTCATTGTAATCTTGTGAATTATGTCCAATATTGCATATATAAAGGCCTCATCTATCAGTGTTATAAATACAATTGATTGACTCATATTTACAGCTTCCTTACTCTTTCTCATATATATATATATATATATGTTAAAGGAATAATACCTATTGTGTGCCTAAGTCTGTTAGTTTACAGGCTTTCCTAGTTAGGGTTTGGCTAAGGCCTGATTGTATGTATTTCTCCCTATTTAATGGGAGCTCATCAATGGAATAATACAACAACTTTGCCCTACTTTCTGTCTCGAGTTATTTTCCCTTCAACACGTTATCAGCACGTAGTTCTCGGCTGAGCACGAAATTTTTTCTCCCAATTTTTTGAAATATCATCCGAAAAAAAAAATCGCCACTGTCATCCCTTTGCGGCAGAAACCCTAGCCGCAGCCTGCGAAACCTAGCTCGCCGCCGCTACACTTCGCACCAGGTCACCCCAACGGTCCAACCAGATTGCTCACCTTCTTCCCCGATCCAGAACAAGACGGAACATACAAGTCAAAATGCACATTTCTATCTCGACTCAAACCCGTACAAGGGTAAAATACACTCACAAACCAAAAGTACGACAGAAGAAAGACCATACACAAACTCCGACTAACTGTATCCAACACTGGCCTTCGTGTGATTAGTATCATTCGCCTTCCATCATCCTTCGCGCCAATCCTGTATTTTGCTCCCAAACCTGCATGTACCTGGATGCAAAAACAAACATCCAGCCCCCGAATACTCGGGGGTTAGCAAAACTCCACTGTTTTGCTAGTGCAAGTATAAAGTGCAAATACGAGCCATACATAACACATTCCGAGAATACAACAAAAGACTTCCCGAGATATTTTGATAATAATAGTTCAAGTCTTGAAAATAGAAACCAAAACAAGAAAGCGCTTTGAAAATATTTTCAAATCTCGGGAGTTTTCGAAAACATTTGCGATAGTAAAGTTCTTAATTCTTCAAAAGCCTCTTAGGGTCACCGTCCCAAAGTTCATTTTCCAAAAATGAAAAACCGAATAACAAAACACGGGGTTCACAACCCAATTCATTCCAGTCACAAAACACAGGGTCCACGACCCAACCATTTCGATCACCAACACAGGGTCCACGACCCGTTCATTCACGTCAATTCACTTCCACCGACACATTACACATAACACATTATTTTTATGCCATTTTAGCCAAACACCAAGACTCAATATATAATGTCTCTCGACTCCGAGCAACAAGCATTGTGATACTCCGGACATATCACAATTAATCAACAGTACAAACACTCTGGCAATTCTCGCGACCCGGTCCAGCCCCCCGGTCCCGCCGTAAGGCCACCAAGTCCCTGTGTGCCCGTCGAGCAATCCCCAGGTGAGAATGTGTAATATCCGTGTTTTCTATTTTTGGTAATTTCTATTTTTGGTGTATGTTCATTTCGGACCACTCGCTCATCACTGTTTTGGAATTATGAATCTATTTTGTTCTTGGAGTTTTTCCTTCTGGACGAGTTTCGAGGATGTTTTTGCATAATTTCATCTTGAATTATATCTTGTCGCATGTACGTTCGATTCTCGTAAAACTTGTTCGTTTTCATTGTTTCTTGATTTGCATAAGTTTGTATGGTTGAGTTGGTCGTGTTGAAACTTTCGGTTGGTTAATCCGACGTTGTATCGCGATTTTTCGGGCACTTGGGCTGTTTTTGTAATTTTCATAAGTTTGGGGAATTTCGCTGTGTTTGCTACATTTCGGACTCTCCAGTGATCGGGATTATATTCTCTTTCAACGCTCAGCTTTGTCATCTTGATTATTACGTGTTTATGTTTCCGGATTCTGGTCTTGCTTCGCATTTCGACACTTTTGTCTTTGCCGGCCGCGCAGCTTTATCTTGGCCGCATCAATCACGCTCGAGTAGCACGCGCTACTTCGGACTTACTTGCATGCGCTATCACTGTGTGGTTAGCGTACGCTAACCTGGGGTTCGTAGCGTGCGCTAACGATTTCAGCGGTCTGGATAGTAGGTTCAGTATTTATGTACTAGACCAGGTAGCGTACGCTAATTCAGCGTTAACGCACGCTAATTCCTAGTATTAGCGCACGCTAAGATTGTTTAATATACATAGGACAGCAGCAGTCAACTTCGTCATTTTTCCATCATTTCTTATCCTTCTCGGCTTTGAGCGATTCCAGATGAGGGTTAGGGACGATTACGACTGAAGTTCATCATTCACTACCACCGTGCATTCCTTGCGTGAATTCTTCAAGTTCCTAACACTTTCCACCATCCGAATCAAGGTAAGAATTCCCGAAACCCTTGTTTTGAGATTCTGGGGAAATTTTGGGGATTTCTTGGGATTTTACTCTTTTAGTCCGAATTATCATTGGGTTATCGCTATACTTCGATCGTGTACTTGTAATCCTTAGTTTTATTGATGATTTGTGGTTTTAAACTTCAAGTTTTCCCGTGTTCGTCACTTATAGTCGACGATACCCAAGTCTTGACCGACAAATTGTTCCAACGGGTAGAATTAGGATTAATTCTTACTTTTCCGCATTAATGAGACTTGTTGTATACCGTTATTATGATTAGGAACGGATTTGGGAGGATTGTTCGGACCAAAACCTATTCCTTCGTCGTTTCCTTCGTTTCCTCTTATTCAAGGCAAGTATATGTATTACATTTTGTTATGTACGTTGTGTTTTCGAAATGATTGATGAATTATGGTTTTCGAGTGCGTGAGTTGTGTTCCTTCCACCCGGAGTGTCCGACGGGATGTCTGGGGGTCGAAACTAAGGGGTACGGCCGCGGAAGTGGACTTGGGTGCGTGTGTGGTTGAACTTCCACCCGGAGTGTTCGACGGGATGTCTGTGGGTCGATACTAAGGGGTACGGCCGCGGAAGTGGTATCCCACCCAGAGTGTTCGACGGGATGTCTGGGGGTCGATACTAAGGGGTACGGCCACGGGATACCAGTTGTGATTTTGTGATATCGTGATGATTGAAACTGATTTGATTGCCAATGTAGTATTCCGAAATATTTATGGCAAATGATTTCTGATTGAGATGATTGTGTAAAAAAACTGTATTTGTATATAATATTGTGTAATTGTGTACTTGCACTAGCTATTCGAATGCTAACCCCTTAAATGGGGGAAATGCGTCTTATGCATTTCAGGTATCGGGAGAGCTGAGGAGCAGGCACGGGACATGCACGCAAAGGATGGACTGGCTTGATGATGTGGCTCGAGTCTGTATTTTTATGTTTTATCATTGCATTTGTCGAATACTGGAGTTAGACTGTTTACTTTTAAAACTTGGTTTAAGTCCCCTGCGTGGGCAATGAATTGGTATTTATCTTATGTTCATGTACTCCGTTAAAATGTTTTGGCCGAGGCCACGGCCTTACTTACTTTTGAGTGCATCATTTGGGATTACATTGTGGTTTATGTGTCATGTGTTAGCCTGGTAGACCTCACGAGGGTTCTACGGCGTGTAATGTCCCATTTGTGAATTGGGGTGTTACATTTATGGTATCAGAGCTTAGGTTTTGAATACCTAGGTTGTCGGTGAATTTTGGGTCTGTCAGTTGCGTCATTAGAGTCAGTCGTTGAGCCTAATATCATCATGCTACCGTCTTTTCGTGCGACCCGTGGCTGTAAGTCTCCTCGAACTCTTATATTTCCGTAATTCATTTTCTTGCGTTGTTCGGAATTGTGACTTGTCTTACCAACTTTGTGAATTGTGAATCTTTCTGATCTTGTTCTTTTCTTATTTTCCTTCAGTATGTTGAGAGGTCGTGGTAGACCAGCTAGGGGACGCGGCCGAGGCCGTGGTCGGGGTGCTGATAATGAGGAGGGCTCACTTTCTCAGTCCTCTGCGGACTCAGCCTCTCACTCAGTGCCGTCGGGTAATAATGCCGACGCCGGGGCTACTGCCGTACTTCAGCAGTTAGTAGCCCAACTTACTCAGATAGCTGAGGGTGGATGCCAGAATCCGCCCCAGACACCTGAAGAGGAAGCTAGTAAGTGGCTTCAGACGGTGACTAAGATGCATCCACCTCATTTCTCCGGATCTTCTTACTCCCTCGGTTGGGAGAATTGGCTCTTTCAGTTGTCCAGGACCTTCGATGTCGTAGCTTGTCCCGAGGACAACAGGGTAGATATTGCCCAGTACCTCCTGGATAAGGAAGCTGCGGAATGGTGGGAGGCCGTTGCGCCCAGAGACCGTCGAGCTACCTGGGAGGAATTCAAGGCTGCTATGGAAGCAGAATATTGTCCACCGCCAGTTAAGGAGCGCAGAATTGTGGAGTTCTTCACCGCTACACCTCAGGATGTGCCTATTTCTCAGGCCATCATTTCTTACAATCAGCAGTTGGGTTTCGTGAGAGATCAAGTGAGGACGGAGGCTGATAAAATCCGTTACTTCAATATGCGCATGAAGCCGCATATCATGCAGAGTATGGAACCGCTCATGTGTGCCACTTTGAAGGAGTATCAGGATCGCGCTCTAGCGTTCGAGATGGCTGCACCGGAATCAGAGTTGGGTGCCGAGGCCAAGAAACAGAAAACAGTTGGCAGCTTCTCAGCCGGCAAGAGTGGCCGATTTTCGAGGGCACAGTCTGCCCATACACCTGGGAAGAGACCGTTTCACCAGGCTGGGGGATCTCAGGGTAATCGTTCAGTCCAGTCCATTGCTTCTGGTGGCAGGGTTTGTTTTAACTGCAACTAGTATGAGCATATGATGAAGAATTGCCCTCTTCCTCCAATTACTTGCTTTACTTGCGGACAGACCGGGCATCGAGCAGCTCATTGTGAGAGGGCCACCAGGGCTGTTAGAGTTCCGACTTCCACTACCGATCAGAGGGATCATAGCACTCCAGCTACTCATGTTCCGCAGAGTTCGGGTTGTGGTAGGGGACGGGGTCAGCCGGATCACTGCGCAGTCTCGAGTTCGGGTTCAGTTCACCCCCGATTGTATCAGATGAGGCGCACAGAGGAGGTAGACGTTCCAGTGGCGTCAGGTACCACTCAAATCCTTACTCATCCAGTTTCAGTGCTTTTTGATTCGGGTGCTACCCATTCCTTTATTGCATCGGATTGTGTGAGTCGTATTGGTTTTGACTGCTTATTTGAGTGTGAGCCATTTGTAGTGAGTACGCCCAGCGGGGATCGTATGGTTGGGGACCGGGAAGTTAGGGATTGCCGAGTGAGGATCGGGAGCCGAGATTGGCCTTAGAATCTCATTGTTATAGACCTTAAGGGTGAGGATTTGATCCTCGGGGACGATTGGTTGGATCGTCATGGTGCTATCATGAACTATCGGACTCGTACTATCTCGATCGTAGCCGAGGACGGCACCGAGCATACTCTAGTCGGTTGTAATCCGGGTAGATCGAGGAGTGTGATTAGCGCCTTGAAGGCGATGAAACTTCTGAACCAGGGTTGTGTCGGCTACTGGTGTTACGCTCTGAAGGCGGAAGATGGTAGAGTTGATTTATTGTCAATTCCAGTTGTTAGCGAATACCCCGATGTATTTCCGGATGACTTGCCGGGATTACCACCACAGCGAGAGGTGGAGTTCCCTATTGATCTAGAGCCGAATGCGGCCCCTATTTCTCGAGCGCCGTACCGTATGGCACCGTCGGAGATGTTAGAATTGAAGAATCAGTTGGGAGAGTTGTTAGATAAAGGGTATATTCGACCGAGCGCATCGCCTTGGGGTGCGCCTGTACTTTTTGTTAAGAAGAAGGATGGATCGCTTCGTTTATGCATCGACTATCGAGAATTAAACAAGTTAACCATCAAAAATAAATACCCTTTGCCCCGGATTGACAATTTGTTTGATCAACTTCAGGGGCCGACAGTCTTTTCGAAAATTGATTTGCGATCAGGCTACTACCAGTTGAGGATTCGGGACATGGATATACCGAAAGCTGCCTTTCGGACGAGATATGGCCATTACGAGTTTGTGGTTATGCCTTTTGGGCTAACCAATGCCCCAGCAGTGTTCATGCAGCTGATGAACAAAGTTTTTATTGAGTATCTGGACAAATTCGTAGTCGTCTTTATCGACGACATTCTTATCTATTCACGGAATCGGGAGGAGCACGCCTTACATCTCCGGATTGTATTAGACACTTTGAAAGCTGAGCAGTTGTACACGAAGTTCTCTAAGTGTGAGTTTTGGCTCGACGAAGTGATGTTCCTCGGGCATGTGATTTCAGCAGAGGGAGTTCGGGTAGATTCGCAGAAGATAGAGGCAGTGATGGCTTGGGAGCCGCCTAAGAATGTGAAGGAGGTGAGGAGTTTTATGGGTCTTGCCGGATATTACCGTAGATTTGTTGAGGGATTTTCTAAGATCGCTAGACCACTCACTCAGTTGCTCCAGAAAACTCAGAAGCTCGAGTGGACTGCAGTCAGACAGGATAGTTTTGACAAGTTAAAGAGACGTTTGACTACCGCACCTGTTTTAGCATTGCCTCAGGGGCATGAGGATTTCGTAGTGTATAGTGATGCTTCGGGCCTTGGGCTCGGATGTGTTTTGATGCAGATAGATAGGGTTATTGCTTATGCGTCCCGCCAGTTAAAACCGTATGAGGCGAATTACCCCACGCACGATTTGGAGTTAGATGCGGTCGTTTTCGCCTTAAAGATCTGGAGGCATTATCTCTATGGGTCATCGTGTAAGATTTCTACGGACCACAAGAGTCTGAAGTACATCTTCAGTCAGAAAGAGTTAAATATGAGGCAGCGTCGGTGGTTAGAGCTAATTAAAGATTATGACCTCGAGATACTTTATCATCCGGGTAAGGCCAATGTAGTGGCTGATGCGTTGAGCCGAAAACCGATGGCTTTACAGATGTTAGAGGTACTTACACCACAGAGTAGGATCCAGAGAGATTTCATCTGTCAGAATATCGAGGTTTGGGTTCAGAGAATGCAGGGCCAGTTATGTGCGTTAGAGATCAATTCGTCCTTGACTGATGATATCAAGGCGAAGCATTATGACGATCCGTTTTTGGTCCAGTTGAGGGAGGATGTGAGGAAGGGGAAAGCCCCTGGATTTTTGGTTCAGGATGACGGAGTTTTCAGATTTCGCAGCAGACTATGTGTACCGAGTGTTTTTGAGCTGAGACAGAAGATCTTGAGCGAAGCTCATACCACGCCTTACTCCACACATCCTGGTACGAGTAAAATGTACAAGGATGTGAGGAGCAACTACTGGTGGAGTAATTTGAAGACAGACATTAGCGAGTTTGTGTCGAGATGTTTGACCTGTCAGCAGGTTAAGATCGAGCATCAGCGACCCACGGGGTTTTTGCGACCACTTCCTATCCCGGAGTGGAAATGGGAGGATATTTCTATGGATTTCATTACCAGTATGCCTAGGACTCGGACTGGAATGAACATGATTTGGGTTATTGTCGATCGACTGACCAAATCAGCTCATTTCCTGGGTATTAAGGACACTTGGGGTCCAGAGAGACTGGCACGAGTGTTTATTGCAGAGATCGTGAGATTGCATGGGACTCCTAAGAGTATTGTTTCGGATCGTGATGGCCGGTTTATATCACATTTTTGGCAGGCCATTCATGGGGCCTTAGGGACCGAGTTGAGACTCAGTACGTCTTACCACCCTCAGACTGACGGGCACTCAGAGCAGACGATCCAGACGTTGGAGGATATGTTGAGAGCCTGTGCCTTAGATTGGAAGGATGATTGGGAGTCGCACTTGCCGTTGATCGAGTTCACGTACAACAATAGTTGGCACGCCTCGATCAAAATGGCACCATTTGAGGCATTTTATGGGAGGAGGTACAGATCGCCGTTGTGTTGGGACGATGCGTCCGAGCTGATTGGTACCGAGCCCGATATGGTGGTTGAGATGAGAGAGAAGATTACTCTGATTCGTGATAGATTGTTGACGGCCCAGAGTCGGCAGAAGTCTTATGCCGACACGTGTCGCCGGCCGTTGGAGTTTGAGGTGGGAGATCATGTTTTGCTTAAGGTGTCGCCGACACGGGGAGTTTACCGCTTCGGCCGGAAGGGTAAACTTAGTCCGAGATATATTGGACCATTTGAGATTTTAGAAAGAGTGGGAGAGCTTGCCTATCGGTTAGGCTTGCCGCCGTCTTTGAGTCACGTTCATAACGTATTTCATGTTTCCCAGCTTAGGAAGTACGTACCGGACCCTAGCCATATTATTGATTTTGGAGAGATCGAGTTGGGACCCGACATTACCATCGAGGAGAGGCTGATTCATATTTTAGAGCGTCGGGTGAAGCAACTTCGTCATAAAACCATTCCTCTGGTTAAAGTTCAATGGTCGAGACATGGATCCGAGGAATCCACGTGGGAGACGGAAGAGAGTATGCGGTCGAGATACCCCGAGTTGTTCGCGTTGTAAGTTTCGGGACGAAACTTATTTTTAGGGGGAGATAATGTAATATCCGTGTTTTCTATTTTTGGTAATTTCTATTTTTGTTGTATGTTCATTTCGGACCACTCGCTCATCACTGTTTTGGAATTCTGAATCTATTTTGTTCTTGGAGTTTTTCCGTCTGGACGAGTTTCGAGGATGTTTTTGCATAATTTCATCTTGAATTATATCTTGTTGCATGTACGTTCGATTCTCGTAAAACTTGTTCGTTTTCATTGTTTCTTGATTTGCATAAGTTTGTATGGTTGAGTTGGCCGTGTTGAAACTTTCGGTTTGTTAATCCGACGTTGTATCGCGATTTTTCGGGCACTTGGGCCGTTTTTTAAATTTTCATAAGTTTGGGGAATTTCGCTTTGTTTGCTACATTTCGGACTCTCCAGTGATCGGGATTATATTCTCTTTAAACGCTCAGCTTTGTCATCTTGATTATAACGTGTTTATGTTTCCGGATTCTGGTCTTGCTTCGTATTTCGACACTTTTGTCTTTGTTAGCGTGCGCATCAATCTGTCTTGACTGCCGCTGAGTAGCGCACGCTACTCCGGACTTACTTGCGTGCGCTATCACTGTGTGGTTAGCGTACGCTAACCTGTGGTTCGTAGCGTGCGCTAACGATTTCAGCGGTCTGGACAGTAGGTTCAGTATTTCTGTACTGGACCAGGTAGCGTATGCTAATTCAGCGTTAACGCCCGCTAATTCCTAGTATTAGCGCACACTAACCATGTTAGCTTGCGTACGCTAACTGGAGGACAGTAGGCAGACTGTTCTTCCACGCCCCGTTAGCGCACGCTAATGCTTGTGCGTAGCATGCGCTAAGACTGTTTAATATAAATAGGACAGCAGCAGTCAACTTCGTCATTTTTCCATCATTTCTTATCCTTCTCGGCTTTGAGCGATTCCAGACGAGGGTTAGGGCCGATTCCGAATGAAGTTCATCATTCACTACCACCGTGCATTCCTTGCGTGAATTCTTCAAGTTCCTAACACTTTCCACCATCTGAATCAAGGTAAGAATTCCCGAAACCCTTGGTTTGAGATTCTGGGGAAATTTTGGGGATTTCTTGGGATTTGACTCTTTTAGTCCGAATTATCATTGGGTTATCGCTAGACTTCGATCTTGTACTTGTAATCCTTCGTTTTATTGATGATTTGTGGTTTTAAACTTCAAGTTTTCCCCTGTTCGTCACTTATAGTCGACGATACCCAAGTCTTGACCGACAAATTGTTCCAGCGGGTAGAATTACGATTAATTCTTACTTTTCCGCATTAATGAGACTTGTTGTATACTGTTATTATGATTAGGAACGGATTTGGGAGGATTGTTCGGACCAAAACCTATTCATTCGTCGTTTCCTTCATTTCGTCTTATTCAAGGCAAGTATATGTATTACATTTCGTTATGTACGTTGTGTTTTCGAAATGATTGATGAATTATGGTTTTCGAGTGCGTGAGTTGTGTTCCTTCCACCCGGAGTGTCCGACGGGATGTCTGGGGGTCGATACTAAGGGGTACGGCCGCGGAAGTGGACTTGGGTGCGTGTGTGGTTGAACTTCCACCCGGAGTGTCCGACGGGATGTCTGGGGGTCGATACTAAGGGGTACGGCCGCGGAAGTGGTATCCCACTCGGAGTGTTCGACGGGATGTCTGGGGGTCGATACTAAGGGGTACGGCCACGGGATACCAGTTGTGATTTTGTGATATCGTGATGATTGAAACTGATTTGATTGTCAATGTAGTATTCCGGAATATTTATGGCAAATGATTTATGATTGAGATGATTGTGTAAAAAAACCGTATTTGTATATAATGTTGTGTAATTGTGTACTTGCACTAGCTATTCGAATGCTAACCCCTTAAATGGGGGAAATGCGTCTTATGCATTTCAGGTACCGGGAGAGCTGAGGAGCAGGTACGGGACATGCACGCAAAGGATGGGCTGGCTTGATGATGTGGCTCGAGTCTGTATTTTTATGTTTTGTCATTGCATTTGTCGAATACTGGAGTTAGACTGTTTACTTTTAAAACTTGGTTTAAGTCCCCTGCGTGGGCAATGAATTGGTATTTATCTTATGTTCATGTACTCCGTTAAAATGTTTTGGCCGAGGCCACGGCCTTACTTACTTTTTGAGTGCATCATTTGGGATTACATTGTGGTTTATGTGCCATGTGTTAGCCTGGTAGACCTCACGAGGGTTCTACGGCGTGTAATGTCCCATTTGTGAATTGGGGTGTTACAGAATGCCCACTCGAAGTAACCCTCGCGACCCGGTCCAGCCGCTAAGCCACCAGGTCCCCGTGTGACCCCGTCGAGTCAATCCCCGAGTGAGAGTACCCGAGAAAAACCTTACAACTCTCATCAATTCACATTTTCAAAACCACAATCCTCAAGAGTCAATCACAATATATATAGTCGAGGTATTTTGCTAAAATGGCCATATTATCCAACACATACTCACGACCCAAAATTAATGATGTCCACAAAGAAACACACTTATCTCAACAACACCGAACGACACAACCAATATCACACAACTCATATATCCACCGATCACCACATGAATCCACGCACAATTTATAACGAAAGGATTTAACTACAAATTACCGACGACATATTCACAGCTAATGACATCATCCAAAGGTAGAGAGTTCCTATACTCAAAACTAACACATATAGTCAAATAAGCACATTAAGTCTCGAACACAAGATTCGTCCTTTAAGAAAACCATAATTGTAAATATACCGATTCTCTAGAAAAATGGTTGTAAACAATTTGTTTAGCACGTATCGTCAATTTTCAATCATCATATACACAAAACACATAATGTATGGTAAAGATACTTGCCTCAGTAGTTGATACCGGACACCCCGATGAACATGGCTTAACCGGAAAACCTCGAATGCCCACAACTCTCCGGCGAAAACGACGGTAACACCACCGATCGGAAAACGGCGAACGGAAGGGTTCCGGCTCGTGTTCTTCGCAAGGAGCCTCACCCTAACATAATACCGTCAAAAATCAACGATCTTACGAGGAAGAATAATCGTAGAACGCCCAAAACCCCCCTCTAAGGATTTTCACCGGACACCTTCAAGGCACCGATTAGGAACTCAACAAAACGAAGAATCCTCGGTAATCCAACCATGGAAAAACAAGGAATTCGATATAAAACAACTTAATAATCATCAATCCCTCACTATTCTAAGTTATAACGAATCAAACGGATGAAATCAACAAAATCCCCAATTTTTCCCAAAACTATGATTTTAGGAAAACTAACCTTGATTCGCTGGATTGAAGGATGTTATGGAGTGATTAATCGATGTTATCAGCTCCCAAACTTCGTAGATTAGTTGTATAACAACATGCCTTCGTCACCTCCAAGACTCCATCCGCGTATACGAAAGGAAGGAAATGAAAAATGAGTGCAAACAGGACTGCTCGGTATATTTATACTGGTGCAGCCTAGCGTGCGCTAGACTGCCGAGCTAGCATGCGCTAGCGGGCGGTCATGGTCGAGAATGTTCGGCCGGGCCCGCCATCATGCGCTGAACACGTGCGCTGTCGGCCCAGCCACAATCCAAAGACTTCCTTGCTCGGCCAAGTAGCGTGCGCAGCCTTCCGGCCGTAGCATGCGCTACCTGCCGGCCGTAACGTGCGCAGTGTCCGACAGTAGCGTGCGCTACCTGCCGATCTTCCCAGTCCAGAACCTTTCTGCCCTTACTGCCTCGGCCGACTAGCGCGCGCAGCCAACCGGCCGTAGCGTGCGCTGCCTCCCGGCCGTAGCGTGCGCTACCTTCCGGCCATAGCGTGCGCTACGCCGGTTCCTGCCGCACCCGCCCGGCCGGTGCCTGCACCCGTCCGGCCAGTGCCTGCAGCCGTCCGGCCACCGTCCCCAACCGTCCGGCCAGTGTCCGACCACCATGATTCGACGACTCGATTTTCCGAAATCACACGGAACGAACATGACAAAATACTCGGGGACAGTATCATCGGTCCGAAATGAAAACAACGGATAACAAATCATCACCTACGGTCTTAAACGCCAAAATCAGTTGTCGAGAAAATAATACCGACTCTCGACAACACACCAGAACTCCATGCAGTATAAAGCCACTACGATCCGATTCAATATGCAAGAATGCTTACGAAAAGCAACGAGCATGAATCGTTGCGGTTGATAAAACCGAGCAATACAAAAATCAAGTTACGATTCCAACGCTGAAAGGTATGAAATTCCAGTAACTCACAGATTTGGAAGATCAAATATGAAGAAAATTTCCCAACACTTATGGAAATCGCAAAATGGCCCAGATGTTCAATAATCACGGTTTCGAGATCCAACAATAATGATTGTACAATAACGAACAAATATCAATGATCGAACAACAACGATCAACTATGACGTTCACACCTCAAATCAAGACATCAATAAACTCGTAGGACTCACGAGGTGTTAATTTCGAATACGGTTCACAAGAAATCGATCCGAACTTGGAGAGATCACAACGATATACACATCAATTTGGAACAATATCAGAACTCGCTCGAATAACAAATGTGAGAAACAACATAAGGTCTGAAGCATTAACGAACATAATTGCCTCAATACGGTCGAACGAAACGGAAACGAGAAGAAGAAAAAAATGTGGGTATTACATCATATCACCTTTAAAAGAGTTTTCGTCCCCGAAACCTAAACAACGAAATGAAGTGTTTGAATATCAACCTTCCCGGCCATATCCTCTTGGTCCCGCATCTAATCTCCATAACCAACTGTACCGCGGTCACGGTCGCGTCCGCTGTCCCTCGGCATACTAAGCGGATTCTCACTCAATACGATGACACGATTTCGCAAAATATTATACTAAAGTACCAACTCAGCGCGACATATCACATAAGGTAACTAATAATAACTCGATAAGAAAATCCACGAGGTATCCTTTTAAATGATATCATTTAAAAATCCCTGGATTTGTATGCTATTCAAAATAAACTTTAAAAGTACTTTTTGTACCTCGGGTTGTTTCATTAAAACTTGTAAACAACATACTCTAACCGTCTCATTTGAAAACATTTGCCAAAATAATAATTCCTTGTAACCGGCCTTATCAAAATCATCATGCCTTTACTCATCACCATCACCGTTAACAACCAACAAGTTAACCATGCAAGATCATCAAACCATTTTTACATACTCTAACATTTCCAAATCCGAGTTTGAACTTTACATCGAGTGAGATTTTTCATCTTTCACTATATATTTTTTAAAATAAAAAAAAATCGTATTGGTTTTTGAAAAAAAATTGAGTGAAAGATTTGTGAAAATCATGTACTCGAATTATTCGAAAATACACGTTAAAAGTCATTTCCGAAAATTCTCCCAACACTACACAAGAATCAACAACGGTAACATTTTACAAAATGTTCAAGGTACTTTAAAACAACTCTTTCAATACCGTCGAGGTTTTATTTGAGAATCCTAGGCCCGGCTCGCAAATTTCAAACAATTTCCAATGTTCATACGAAGCCGCGAATTAATCACAACGTCAAATTAGTTTCAAAAATTGATTTCTGCAACTTGCACAAACTTATGAAAGTTTCAGGAAAACATTTCGACACACACACATCAGACATAATTTATCAACTCATCGAACAAAATCAATTATCACTTAGTGCGAATGAAAGGTCACAAACACGTTCACACAAAACGGTTGTCATCACTAGACAACGCACATAGAATACAGTCACAGACGACTGACTGCAGAAAGTTAGACCTAACGGCAAAAATGCGGTTCCACATCCTCTGTCCCATCTAACTAACGCGCGCTACAACAATTATTTAGCGTGCGCTATTCATGCTGCATTAGCGCGCGCTAGCCTCGTACTGAGCGTGCGCTAACAGCTCTAATTCAGCACGTGATTACGAACATATATACGACATTACTAGAACCGATAGTTATAAATGAACAACGACAGCATATGAATCTAAATGCCATCGATTCACATGCTTACAACACTTCGCGAGCAACCATCAAAGGACAACTGTCATCCAAAATCGAAATCTTGTCTATTAATAAAGAGAGCTGTCTTAACTCATACCGAATGACTTAGCATTCACATCACTATTTTAATCTAAAACTGGCAACACTGCCCGAACAACAAGAACATCATCACGTATTTCTCGACTAACATCCATAAAACCGATAAGTTGAAAACGAGAGTCACGTCTTGTCTACATTTTGTAGACTTCACTTGAGTTCAAAAATCGTGTTTTGAAAACTTACAATACAAGATGAAAATAAAATATCGGTAGTTTGAATTCTTAAAAAAAATTCGGCCTTGAGGTCCTAATACGGAAATCAAACTTTTTCCTCCCTTTGGAGGATGTTTTAAAACAAAAATATACGTGTCTCTCCAAAAACATGTAAAGTTTTAAAATATCATATTGATTAATTTTTCTTTGCGTAACCACACCAAGGCTATTACTCTTGTAAAAACGACTTATATCAGGATGTGTGTATATATACATATACGTTGGCACCACTTTCATTCTAGCATCATACGAGGATCAAACAACATAGGCCACATAATCACAAATCACCTTTAAACTCCACATCATAACAGAAAATCATACAAGCTCGTATATCACAAGACACAATATAGTAGAGAGACTTACATCCACAGGTGGCATGAAGATGATGGCTGCATCTCGATATTAATCATGGCCTACATCACAGACGACGCGTCGCGACACGACTTAGACAGACACAATCTGACAGAACAAGACACGGCAATACCTGACTGGACCCGACAACCTAGGTTTCCGCAACCTAAGCTCTGATACCATAAATGTAACACCCCTAAAATCAAACCGGGAATATTACACGCCGCAGACCCTCTCCGTGAGGATCCACCAGGCTAGACATCCAAAAAACACAACTCATTACATGCCGACATGATAAAATACCAAATCAACATACTAACTCGGTCTTTCATCACAACATACAAGTCAAAATGCACATTTCTATCTCGACTCAAACCCGTACAAGGGTAAAATACACTCACAAACCAAAAGTACGACAGAAGAAAGACCATACGCAAACTCCGACTGACTGTATCCAACACTGACCTTCGTGTGATTAGTATCATTCGCCTTCCATCATCCTTCACGCCAATCCTGTGTTTTGCTCCCAAACCTGCATGTACCTGGATGCAAAAACAGACATCCACCCCCCGAATACTCGGGGGTTAGCAAAACTCCACTGTTTTGCTAGTGCAAGTATAAAGTGTAAATATGAGCCATACATAACATATTCCGAGAATACAACAAAAGACTTCCCGAGATATTTTGATAATAATAGTTCAAGTCTTGAAAATAGAAACCAAAACAAGAAAGCACTTTGAAAACATTTTCAAATCTCGGGAGTTTTCGAAAACATTTGCGATAGTAAAGTTCTTAATTCTTCAAAAGCCTCTTAGGGTCACCGTCCCAAAGTTCATTTTCCAAAAATGCAAAACCGAATAACAAAACACGGGGTTCACAACCCAATTCATTCCAGTCACAAAACACAGGGTCTACGACCCAACCATTTCGATCACCAACACAGGGTCCACGACCCGTTCATTCATTTCAATTCACTTCCAACGACACATTACACATAACACATTATTTTTATGCCATTTTGGCCAAACACCAAGACTCAATATATAATGTCTCTCGACACCGAGCAACAAGCATTGTGATACTCCGGACATATCACAATTAATCAACAGTACAAACACTCTGGCAATTCTCGCGACCCGGTTCAGCCCCCCGGTCCCGCCGTAAGGCCACCAAGTCCCTGTGTGCCCCATCGAGCAATCCCCAGGTGAGAATGCCCACTCGAAGTAACCCTCGCGACCTGGTCCATCCGCTAAGCCACCAGGTCCCCGTGTGACCCCGTCGAGTCAATCCCCGAGTGAGAGTACCCGAGAAAAACCTTACAACTCTCATCAATTCACATTTTCAAAACCCCAATCCTCAAGAGTCAATCACAATATATATAGTCGAGGTATTTTGCTAAAATGGCCATATTATCCAACACATACTCACGACCCAAAATTAATGCTGTACACAAAGAAACACATTTATCTCAACAACACCGAACGACACAACCAATATCACACAACTCATATATCCACCGATCACCACATGAATCCACGCACAATTTATAACGAAAGGATTTAACTACAAATTACCGACGACATATTCACACCTAATGACATCATCCTAAGGTAGAGAGTTCCTATACTCAACACTAACACATATAGTCAAATAAGCACATTAAGTCTCGAACACAAGATTCGTCCTTTAAGAAAACCATAATTGTAAATATACCGATTCTTTAGAAAAATGGTTGTAAACAATTCGTTTAGCACGTATCGTCAATTTTCAATCATCATATCCACAAAACACGTAATGTATGGGCAAGATACTTGCATCAGTAGTTGATACCGGACACTCCGACGAACGTGGCTTAACCGGAAAACCTCGAATGCCCACAACTCTCAGGCGAAAACGACGGTAACACCACCGATCGGAAAACGGCAAACGGAAGGGTTCCGGCTCGAGTTCTTCGCAAGGAGCCTGACCCTAACATAATACCGTCAAAAATCAACGATCTTACGAGGAAGAATAATCGTAGAACGCCCAAAACCCCCCTCTAAGGATTTTCACCGGACACCTTCAAGGCACCGATTAGAAACTCAACAAAACGAAGAATCCTCGGTAATCCAACCATGGAAAAACAAGGAATTCGATAGAAAACAACTTAATAATCATCAATCCCTCACTATTCTAAGTTATAACGAATCAAACGGACGAAATCAACAAAATCCCCAATTTTTCCCAAAACTATGATTTTAGGAAAACTAACCTTGATTCGCTGGATTGAAGGATGTTATGGAGTGACTAATCGATGTTATCAGCTCCCAAACTTCGTATATTAGTTGTATAACAACATGCCTTCGTCACCTCCAAGACTCTAACCGCGTACACGAAAGGAAGGAAATGAAAAATGAGTGCAAACAGGACTGCTCGATCATATTTATACTAGTGCAGCCTAGCGTGCGCTAGACTGCCGAGCTAGCGTGCACTAGCGGGCGGTCATGGTCGAGAATGTTCGGACGGGCCCGCCATCATGTGCTGAACACGTGCGCTGTCGGCCCAGCCACAATCCAGAGACTTCCTGGCTCGGCCGTAGCGTGCGCAGTGTCTGACACTAGCGTGCGCTACCTGCCGATCTTCCCAGTCCAGAACCTTTCTGCCCTTACTGCCTCGGCCGACTAGCGCGCGCAGCCAACCAGCCGTAGCGTGCGCTGCCTCCCGGCCGTAGCGTGCGCTACCTTCCGCCCATAGCGTGCGCTACGCCGGTTCCTGCCGCACCCGTCCGGCCGGTGCCTGCAACCGTCCGGCCAGTGTCCGACCACCATGATTCGACGACTCGATTTTCCGAAATCGCACGGAACGAACACGACAAAATACTTGGGGACAACATCATAGGTCCGAAATGAAAACAATGGATAACAAATCATCACCTACGGTCTTAAACGCCAAAATCAGTTGTCGAGAAAATAATACCGGAACTCGACAACCGGGAAATATCCAAAAAAATCCAAAATAACCGGAACGAAAATCGTGGGTATTACATTAACGAGGCAACGTTATATGAATGTAAGCATTAGGGGGAGCTGTAGAGTTTTATAACTTCCGAGATTGATGTAAAGATCACAAGGAAATGATGATTTATAAAGAAACTTAATCACATGTGTTGTACTCTTTTCTTTGACCAAGGTTCATTTTCTCCCATTGGGTTTTGTTACTTGGCGAAGTTTTTAATGAGACAACAACTACTTGATTGATGTACAAATCAGGGGGAGATGTAGACTTGAGGGGGACTCTTACATCCACAACGTACGTTATACTCTTTTCCTTCCAAGGATTCTTTTTCCCACAGGGTTTTTATCACTTGTAAAGGTTTTTAACGAGGTAACAATATGTACGATTTTAGGGATCGATGGAATGGTCACCTTAGTAGCGCTATGATCAAATGTAACGATCATATGAGAGGATAGATTCAAAGGACGAAGTCTAAACTTGATGTGTCTAGATGCTGTACTCTTTTTCCTACGATCAAGGCATTTTTCCCACTGGGTTTTTGCTTGACGAGGTTTTAACGAGGCAACATGACATGCGCTTGTAGACTAGGCACAAGGAGGAGTGTTAAAGAAATAATACCTATTGTGTGCCTAAGTTTGTTAGTTTACAGGCTTTCCTAGTTAGGGTTTGGCTAAGGCCTGATTGTATGTATTTCTCCCTATTTAAAGGGAGCTCATCAATGGAATAATACAACAACTTTGCTCTAATTTCTGTCTCGAGTAATTTTCCCTTCAACAATATATATATATATATATACATATATATATATAAGATTATAAGCAATTTAAAGAATAAAATTAATTAGATATTACTCCCTCCGTCCACAAAAAATATGCTTATTTTAATTTTGACCAGTCTCTCCAAATACACATTTGGCCATTAAAATTTTCAATTATACATGAATAAAAATTATAAAAAATAATATTTAGAAAATATACATTAAGACTAATCAAACAAGTACTTATATTACTATATTCTTTTTATATAATGGTTGCAATTTCTGGCAACAATTTATGAATTTTGACTCGCAAAATGGATATATTTTTTCGTGAATGGAGTGAGTATCAAATTTCCATAGATAAAAAAAATATTTGGTATCGTATTTGTGAACAAAATTGCTTGGCTACCTAATTTGTAGGATTATATATAGGTAATTAAATATACATAATAAATTGAAATTGGAATAAAAAATTTCTGTTAGGTTGGTATCGCCACCAGAAGGGGGTTGAATAGTGCTGTGTAGAGTAATTAACTCTTTTATTTGTGCGGAAGCGATAAAATAAATGCGAAAAATAAATGACACAAGAGTTTAACGAGGTTCAGTGCTGGTTTATGTCATCTTTTCTTTGTTATCTTTTTCAATAGGCTTAAGATAAACCTTCCCATCTTGTCTTTGATCGGTCCTAGGTAAACCATACTGCTCTTGTTTTTTCTATCGATCCGAGATAAACCGTAACAAATCTTGTCAAAACATACTGTTTTTTTCTTTTCTATGGGACAAATAAATAATTTTTCTACCTTTATATCGGTACTAGAAAAATATCTCCGGATTTAGATTATGATTCTAATAATATCGGATCACGATCATGATAACACTAAACTAAATCTACAGTCCTTCTTTTCTCTCGTGTATGAATGAATGAAACAACACTCAAACGGTAGTTTCCACCGCCTGCCAAGGGTTGAGCCCTGGGATTTGACGGCGAACTTAAAAAGTCACCTACACACGCTTTACACCCAATCATTCCGGATAACACTTGCATTCTCTGTCTTACTGGAGCTGCTGGCACAGAGTTAGCTGATGCTTATCTCCCAGATACAGTCATTGCTTCTTCTCCGGGAAAAGAAGTTCACGACCCGTGGGCCTTCTACCTCCACGCGGCATTGCTCTGTCAGGATTTTGCCCATTGCAGAAAATTCCCCACTACTGCCTCACGTAGGAGTCTTGGTCGTGTATCGGTCCCAGGGTGCCTGATTCATCCTCTCGGACCAGCTACCTTGGTAAGTTATTACCTCACCAACTAGCTAATCAACAATTAAACTTGATTTTACGACAACAATAATATGTATAGAAAAACTCAAGAGTGTCTCAGAAATATGAATATGTTTGCGTGGAGTTGTTGTATAGTGAATACCAAATTAAGTGGTACTTATAGGCTTTGGAGCTTAAATAGCCATTGCTGCATGATGCTTCTTAGCATGTGATTTTACTACCTTTAGCGTGCGCTAACGAGCTTCATTCCAATATGACAGTCTTGAGATGTTGCGTTGACAATCTCATCCAATGATCATATTATAATTTATATAGCGTGTGTTAATATTGGTCAATCCTTGAAGTCTAGATTCAAAAATATACATGTGATCTCCGTGTTGAAATGTGTACAATGGTCATATTGTGAGACCCCAGGTTTTTAGCCCTAAATAACTTCTAATTTTTAACCCATTTTATAAAATTTTTATCGTTTTGTTGAACTTATAACTGTTGACATTCTTCATTCTTAACTTATCGTTCAACTTGTGGGATTCTGAA
Source organism: Orobanche coerulescens (assembly GCA_033398695.1). Taxonomy (NCBI): domain Eukaryota; kingdom Viridiplantae; phylum Streptophyta; class Magnoliopsida; order Lamiales; family Orobanchaceae; genus Orobanche; species Orobanche coerulescens. The sequence continues at coordinate 21,693,851 of CM065817.1, forward strand.
CATCGACACGTATCGATTATACGACGTCCACCGTGTTATCTTGAGATTAGTGATTGATTGCAACTATTTTCATTGCAAAACTCATGATCCCATATATAATATTTTTCTTAATTGTGTATTTTGCTCTATAATTTTTACTGGTCATGTAAACCCGATGTGCGATATCATTAAGGGTCATTTTAATAATATCAGGTTCAATCGTGCTCGTTAGAATACTTTAAAGTTGATTATGAGACCTTTAGAATTCACTTCAACGTCTCAATGACCTTTTCGTTGTTTCTCGACGTTTCGAGGATCGTTCTAGACTCGCCAATCGAACTGTGACTGGATTGATTGATGGTATTGATGTTTGTAATTCCTGTTTTAAGTATTATATTATTGTACTATTCAAAATATAAATGGAGTACCACGAGGGAGTCGATAAAAACGAACGTGGACCTTTCTCGAAAGCGCTGTGCGCGAGGACTGACTTTGATCAGTCACCATTATAACATTGTAGATTATTTAGTTAGCTTCCCAATGGAATAAACATTGAGCCATTTCGAGCCCGAACGGGCAAATTATGGTCGAAAGAAGACAAGGATGTCAGTCGGTCACGGCGAAATTACTAAATTACTCTCAAAACCGACCTAAATGCTTCTTCTTGTGTATAAAATTGTTTTTCAACCATTTTAATGGCATTTCCGCATGGAAGAGCAGAGGGCTTCTCCTGCACTTTGAAATGCCAGTCTGGCCCGGTTTCGAGCAGTTTAAACGTGTAATCAACGCCCGAGAATCAAATTAGCAAATCCTCTTTAGCCGATTTCAGCGGTTTTCGCCGGATTGGAGGTAATTTGACCCTGAACCGTAAATTTATTTTTCTAGATTCTTGATGAATTGTTGTTTAGAATTCATAAATGATTATACACTACTACAAAAATAGCATTTAACAGCGGTTCTGGAGCCCTTTTAACAGCGGTTCTGGAACCGCTGTTAAATTTAACAGCAGTTTTTTAAAAACCGCTGTTAAATTAATTTTTTTTAAAATAAATTGAAATTATTTTTTTAACAGCGGTTCTTGTAGAACCGCGATTAAAATTATTGGAATAAAAAAAATTATATTGCCCTGCCCAGATCCCCCGCACCCGACCGCCCGTCCGCCTCCGAGCCCTCCCGCTCGCGCCCCGCGCATACCTGCCCGCCCGCCTGCGAGCCCATCCTCCGAGCACATATATATATATATATATATGAATAAATGTGCATTTCTGCTACTCAGAGGATTTGAACCTGTGACCTCCATAAGATGGAGGTGGTATCAACCACTGGGCCAAAGTCATACTTTTGTTGATCTATATTATATAAGTGTACAATAAACCATATATATATATATTAAAGTATAATGTATATTATATAAAAAATTTTCAGAATTATATTATATACATTAAAGTATTTTCAGAATTATATTATATACATTAAAGTATAATGTATATTATATAAAAAATTTGATGAACTGAGTATTAAGCTTTTATGATTTATATTATTAATTATTATTATTATAGAATAATAATATAAAATAATGAAAATTATTACATATTAAAAATTATAATGTATATATTGTATATAGCCATGCTGAAATTATAAATTTGTATCATATATTAAATATTAATAAGTTATATTAATAAGTCAACAATTATAATATTTTTGAAGAATTATATTATATTATATATATTAATATTCAATATCGAGCACATTTAATATAATATAATTCACAAAACAATATGTATTATAATTTTTAATATATAATGTCATATAATTTTAATATTAATATATAACAAAATATATTAATATTCAATATATTGCATATTTAATATAATATAATTCATAAAACAACATGTATGTATTATAATATTTAATATATAATGTCATATAATTTTAATATTAATATATAACAAAATATATTAATATTCAATATATTACATATTTAATATAATATAATTCATAAAACAACATGTATGTATTATAATTTTTAATATATAATGTAATATAATTTTTAATATTAATATATCACAAAATATATTAATATTCAATATATTGCAAATTTAATATAATATAATTCATAAAACAATATGTATGTATTATAATTTTTAATATAAAATGTAATATAATTTTTAATATTAATATATCACAAAATATATTAATATTCAATATATTGCACATTTAATATAATATAATTCATAAAACAACATGTATGTATTATAATTTTTAATATATAATGTAATATAATTTTTAATATTAATATATCACAAAATATATTAATATTCAATATATTGCACATTTAATATAATATAGTTCATAAAACAATATGTATGTATTATAATTTTTAATATATAATGTAGTAGAATTTTTAATATTAATATATAACAAAATATATTAATATTCAATATATTGCAAATTTAATATAATATAATTCATAAAACAATATGTATGTATTATAATTTTTAATATATAATGTAGTAGAATTTTTAATATTAATATATAACAAAATCTATTAATATTCAATATATTGCACACTAACCTAGAACCGCTGTTAAAATACAAGTTTACCAGCGGTTCTAAAAGAACCGCTGTTAAATGTACAGATTTAACAGCGGTTGTCGAAGAACCGCTGTTAAATGTACAAGTTTAACAACGGTTCTTCTAGAACCGCTGTTAAATATGCAGATTTAACAGCGGTTCCAAGGAAAACCGCTGTTAAAATGCCGCCGCTTCATTTTAACAGCGGTTTTTTAGAACCGCTGTTAAAATACCGCTGTTAAATGCTGTTTTTGTAGTAGTGATATATCGAGTATCCTGTGGCTATTCTTATCGATTCTAGCGGAACATAAATTAAATCTTTCGTTTGAATCATCGTAATCGGATACCGTCCGCGAAGTGTCCGATAAAAGTACCCTAACGGAATCAATTAAGGTTTTCAATGTTCTTTCGTTTAGAATAAGTAGCTCTAATATCTATTACCTCATATTATTCGTTGTAGGCCTGAACGTCCAAGGTTTTGAATCCTAATTACGAACCATTTGAAACATCCTTGTCCCTAAAAGTTGGCAAGCAAGAATTTGATCGTGCTTTATGTATAAATTTTAATTGAATATGTATAAACCATGATTTTTGTATGGTTTTGGTCATGCTCTAAATTCACAATCCTATGTTGATATTTTGAAATGATTCGAAAATGATTTTCAATCAAAATAACGACTTCTGTTTGAAAATGATTTTGAAAGAAAATGTATTTTGAAAGGATTTCGAAAATATTTGTGAAAATGATTTTTGAAAAATTTTCTATAAATACTTGATGACTTATCTTGGTTACTATTTTCTAGAATGATATCATTGTATAATTGATTTATCGAGAATGCCTGGAAATTTATTTCAAATGTGATTGAAAAGCAAGGTTGCTGAAAGTTTTAGATAATGGTTTGAGACTTGCGTTGTAAAAGTTATGTGACAACGTACTGTGAAATGTGGAATGATATAATTGGATTGATATGATATTGATGAGCGTGTGTGAGCCATGTAAAACCAGCGAAGGTCCTCTAGGGTCCGTTAGACTGTGTTTTCTGTGGATCACTTGGTTGGGCTATACAACCAGAGACAGCCTGGCGAGGTCTCTTGGGGTGCGTATCTTGCGGGATGCTGTAGCCAATATAGCTCAGGAGGTTATTTTATTGATGATAATCATATTATTCTGGAATAATGACGTGGGTCGATGATATCATTGTCCCAATACTATTGAGGCGCTGGTACCGGGTGAGAATGTCTTTCTTCTGGATATACTAATATAATCAGTCATCACGTTATTTCCTTTATTGCAAGCTATACATAGTCTTGTTATCGAGTACTTGCACCAGCTGTTTGCTGACCCCTTCGGGGGTGAATACCTCTTGTGTATCTAGGTACATGTATTAATGGCGATCCGGCACTGGAAGAGCACGAGGACGACAAGCAGCAGTGATATTTTCTCGGGTTGTTGATGTTGTTTTAGTTATTTTGGTCTTGTCTTGTGTAAGTACTCACGAGTACTGTTTTTATTGATGTTATGCCCATGTGTGGGCTTGGGAACTGCCTTGGAGTTTTGTTATCTGTATGTTAAATAGGTTGTGATTGTCGTCATGTTCGACCTTATCGGTCATGATATTGTGGATGTGTTGTATTGTCGACTGTGCCGGTTGACGTGTGTTGTCTTGGTTTTATGTTCGACCTGATTGGTCATTGTGTGTGTGTATGTGTGTTAAATAGGTCTTGCCTTGTGGATTCTCGAAATGGATTCATGGCGTTGTAACAGTTCCGACCCGGGATGGGGTTGTTAGAGAATATGGAATCACAACCTAGGTTTCTGAATGCCTAGGTCGTCAGTCATTGGGTCTGTTTTGTCGTGTCATGTTGTCGGTTGTTGTTTGTGTTGAGAAATATCACTGACTACCATCGTCTCGTGCAACCTGAATTGTAAGTCTCTCTAATCCTTAATTTCTTTTCTAAACCCATTTTAGTCTCTTTTCTGAACCTGTATGAACTTTGTATTGAGATAAGAGGCCCTCTTGTGAATTCTATTTAATTGGAATCATGCCCATTGATTTTATTCTGATCCTGTTTGAGTCCTGCAAGGAACTAGGGTAACATGTTTGTACTTTGATCTCATTCGAACTATGTTCATTATTTTTTCTTTCCATATACGTTTGAGGAGTTTGTGTATACTAGCGTATGGTGATGGTTACCAAGGGTAAAATTCCTTGAGAACAATAAATCGTGTTGATCTTTTATTCGAATTTAATACCTGTGAGATTCTACTCGTTGGACTAGAGATTCTAGATCTCAATGAGATAAGACATAATCCTTCAAGATAGCGAAGTTATTATCGGGTTGAAATGCTCAGTGGTACTCAGGCTCGTGTATTTATTCGAATGAGAGTAGGATATTTTATAAGTCATGTTAATACCACTTTCTTTTAAAATAACAGCAGAAGTTTTCAAAACCTTTGAAAAAAATCAAGTATGCCATTTTAGAAAGAAATTTGATTTCGATATTTTGATCTAAATATCCTTATGAAAGCCTGTAGTCTTAATTTTGGATTTCGGATTTGGATGTATGACGTGCAGATTTGTCATGCAGATTAAGTTATCTTGCAATATGATTTTGATGAGACGTATCTTTTAAGTTCTTTTAGAAACAACAAGAATTAAGAAATGGCATTGCTTTGAGAAGATGTCGGCACTTCTCGATGATAGACGGTGAATTTTTTTACTTTTTCAAACCGAATGTTTTTGGAGTTAAAATAGAGAATTGCTTTATGCACTAAGAACTCCTCGACAGGAGTATATACGTATAAACATAATATGTGAATGTAAAAAGTTTCTTTTTGAAGATTAAATATACGAGTCCATGTACCGGGAGTAAGAGAGGCATCATAACTACAACGTGTAAGAGGGTCACGTGAATGGTTGAGCACGGATTATGTACGTGCGACGTTGTTTATGTGTAATGACTAGAAAATGAGTTCTAAATTGGAGCTTTCTGATCTCATTGCTTCAATGATGCGACATATTGACAATCCAACCCATTGCGGATGATTCTATTTTTGGTGCTTTAAACATTTTTCTCCTCTACATTTCTTGAGAAACAAGTTTCTTTCTTTGTACTTGATTGAAATCTTTAAGCTGGAATCAGCTTTTGTTATTATATCACCCATTCTTTGATACATTTGTCGTATGTGCATCAAGAAACCTCGACGACATATTCTCTTGGTAGCCCTTCATTATAGGCATGTTAGGTAGAGATCGGATTATTTGGAGTCGTGAGATTCACGATTGTCCTGTACGTATCTGGGACAAAGATTTGATTTCTGAATTCTACCGATGTTGATGTGCTGGGCAAGGATTTAATCCACGATGGAGACTAGCTTAACTGTAGGAACATCATGAATCATCGGAAGAGAACCAAGTACTTTTGGGGAGATGATGCGAGCTACGGAAGCGATGATATTGTTGAGGCGAAGCTGTAGTAGATATGGATTCTACGTGACGAGGCTTGAGAGTAGCAGAACTTAACTATATATGATACCAGCTGTGAGCAAGCTCTCAGACGTATTTCTGGACGAGTTGCCAATGCTATCAACATAATATGAGGTTGAGTTCTCTCTTGAGCGAGGTCCTAATGAGGTACTAGTGCCAAGAGCACCATATCGTATGGATTCATCAAAATTGCTTGTGTTGAACAAGCGGTCAGATGAACTGATGGACACAGGGCATAGTTGACTAAACGGTTCTCTATGAGCATACCAACGATGATCGTCTAAACTCTAAAGTAAAGTGGTCCCATTATGGTAATGTATTCACTTCCATGACGACCGTATTTTCTTATGCCATGATTGTAGGAATATTATATTACAGTCACAAGAAAATTAGTTGACCGGACTTGAGAGAGAGATCATGTTACGACCGTATGTTGTCGTCTTTTACGGCTGTAACTACAGGGGTCAGACGAACTTTCTGGGAGCAAGTAAGTCGGTTGTCCGAATAATCCCTAAGCCATCTTACGGCCATTATACATCACCTGTTATGGTCGTAAGGATGGCAGTTAACTGAAGACTCTAGAAGCCGTGTTACAGCCATAATGAATCTTTATTTACGGCCGTAACAGAACAACAGATCTGCGAATCGTAATGTCAATTTCTTTCTGTCAGTTTCTTTTTCTTTTGTTTCATACTCGTTTTTCTTTTGGTTCGCTGGCCTCGATGACTAATATCTAAGAGATTTCTATCATATCTTGACATCAAATATGAATGTCACGAGTTTGTGATTATGCCTTTTTGGCCTAACTAGTACTTTGGTCATACTTGCAAACTTGATGAACCCGACCACTATTCAGTAATTTTGATGAGCTCATGGTTATTATTTGTTGGTGACTTCTTGACCTACTCAAGAAATGAGACAAGCATGCCAAGCGCTGCACATTATGCAAGATATGCTTAGAGTCGTAGAATTTTATACCAGATTGACAAATTTCGGTTTGGGATAGAAAGGTTATTTTCAAGCGTATTGTTCAACTAGAGATGTTGGGGGAGAGTTCAGGAGATCCTAGAGATGTTCTCTAAGAGCTAAAGCAGAATGCCAGACTAATGTAAGTTGAATACAATGTGATGGAGATTTTGACTATGTGTATTTCTGATCCTACCTATTGGCCACTAAGTATACTGGATACAACTTGGAAAGTGTTATAAATAACAAGTTGTATGGTTTTCAAATCTGAGTGCGTAGCGGAAGTCTTTAAAACAGTAAGTTGCTGTCGATATATCAACTCGGTCTAATCTTTTGTTAGCTTGGTGCGTACAAGGTTTTGCAGTGTATACTTAAATAATCACAATTAATAAAACAGTAAAGTCAGAAGGTAAATAACACAATATTTAAAGTGGTTCGAGGTAAACCCCTCTACGTCCACTGGTCCTCCACACAGGAGTAAAAAGTTTATTATAATTATTGCGTACACAACTACGTTGTTGGGCTTCGGTCCAGCATCCTGCCTGCATGGGCTTAAAAATGCGCGAGGCGTTGCTTGCGATTCGACCTATGAGATCTGCACTAGAAAGTGGTTAAATGAATTGATTTGGACTACTCATACCAACAAGGTGCATCTTCTTTTCTGGTGGCCATCTCATAGAAACTCCAAAGTTAAGCGTGCTTGGCATGGAGTAGTTATGGGATGGGTGACCCCTTGGGAAGTTTCTCAGGTGCGCGTGAGTGAGGACAAAGCGCGCTATAAAAGACTCGTGTTGGTACAGTGAGGATAGTCTTCATCATTCTTGGGACCAACATACATAATTATAACCAAACCTAATCAATATATCGTTCACACAGATTGATATAAAGGTCTTAGCTTTCAACCATTCACACAGATTGGTTTGAGCTAACACATGACTGACTTCTTCACACACAGTTCTGAAGCTTTATCTCTTCAATGCAAGTCCGTCATACACAGTTCGGGAATAGCAAGGATTCTCAGTCCACACAGGGCTGATAGCTTTTGTTCAAGGATAGAACAGAGGTTGAACAACAGCTTTGACTTTCTGGGCTTTTAGCTGATAATGTGTTGTTCAAGGTTAGAACACTTGTATATCTCTTCGTTTGGAATAGCAATATGCTTTGGAGATATCTTTGTTCAGATGTATATGATGATAGCTTTGTTTCGTGTGTATGTATATGTTGTTCGTCGTATTTGATCTTCAAAATCTGGATATATATAGCCTCTGAAATATATCCGTTGAGATAGATCCGTTGACAACTTGATAGTTTGACATAGATCCGGATATTGCGGGAAGAATATCTTCCGACGTTTTTGATATTTAAATACTTTATCCTTCAGTATTTAAATATATCCTCTTAAACGGGACATTTGACTTTAGTGAATCAAAGATTCCTTCTTGTCCTGTTTGAGGGCTGTATGGAAGGATTGATGTATTGTTGATTCGAGACAGCTTCCATACTTGGTCTTAAGAGACTCTTTGCTGCGGAGTCTTGGCAACTCGAAGTCTTGCTGTAGCTGGTGCTAAGAGAAGTCTTCGATACAGATTCAGCGACTTCGATCGACTCTTCAATACAGTTGCTTGCTGTATCCAGGATTGGCATATTGTCAAAACACTCTGTCATGATCTTTCGAGACAGGGATTGTTTATCCCAACAGTTTCGATACCGGGTATTTATTATCCCAACAATTTCCCCCTTTTTGATAATTTTCCAATTCCTTCCGAGTCTTCCTTTTAAAACTTTATGATGTTATCCAAAACATCCTTGATGATGCCAAAACTTTGACACTTAGCGGTTTGAAGTAGGGCAGACTTCTGGATCTTCTTTTGAATGTTCTGGACTTCATCAAACTAGTCTAATGTTGAGAACTGCTCACAGGCAAGTTCAGCTTTTATCAAAAGAGTGTTACATCTGTAAACTTATGATTGGCGCGCAGGCACAATCTTACATTGTATTCTAGATACATACAACTTAAACTATGAACTGTTCGCAGACAAGTTCGTACAGTTTGTGTATTGAGATAAGTTTCAGAATTTGCATACAGTAAGAATAAATGAAGTGATTGTAAACATACAAGAACACAGTAGATTACGAGTTGTAATCTTTCAAGACATGCAGATATTTTATTGATACTGAAAAGATTACAAAATATGCTGTTTTGAAAAATAAAATTATAAAGGAATAATACACTAAGATATTCAACTCCTGAAGTCAGAGTGTCTCCATGGTCTTTTGGAAGGGTCATTCTTGGTGTTTCTCCACCAGTTTTGGTGAGCGTCCTTGTGTCGATTCAGATAAATGGCTCGTCCTTCATAAGATTTATCGAAGACTAGGATCCAGTCTTCTGGACGGGTTACCAAGTCGCCTTTTCGATGTTTGGACTTCATCTGCAGCTGTAGCGGGAGCGATCCTTGTTCCAGCTTGTTCTTAAATTCCTCTGCAGCTTCCTGCACCATCATGCATCTGTTGAATAGTGAGAATTCCCTGATAAGTACAACAAAGTATCTTAACAGTTCATTTCTCCTCCAGTTCTTGATCTCTGAAGCAGTAGGCTGTCGGTCGGCCGGGAGGTTCATAGCTTGAGGCTTTTGAACTAAGCTCTTCCAAGGATACTTAGGATCCTGGAAGTCAGGTCGGTCTCCCTGTATCCTAACGTTCGGCGTTGAGATACGGGCTATATCTGCAGTGATGGAGTCTTCAAATAGAGCTAACAACTCTTTCTCTTGCTCCAACCTTGTTCTCCTGGCAGCTTCCTTTGCTTCTTCCCCCTTTTTGGCGTCATCAAGGTATGACACCTTCTCGTCAAGGCATTCTAGGATTTGCAGAGCGGCATCCTGTTTCGACTCGAGGCTTGTCATCTTCTCGACCAAAGAGGTGAGCATCTGCGACATGTCCTGAATTTTCTTGTCGTGGGCTCGAAGCTGGGATCCGGTTTCGATGATAGCAGATGCTGTCTTGGCCTCAGACACGCGTAGCTTAGATTCCTCGTCTCTTAGGATCTGATCTTGTTTTTCTTGTAGTTGGCTCAAGGCCTGCTTGAAGACGTGTGGCAGGATAGTGAAGGCTTCCACTACTCGGGAGACTTCATGCTGTAGTCCTGTCATCTCTTCAACTGCAGATGTGTGCAACCAATCAAGAGCTTTTTCCACAGAGTGTAGGGCATTAACGGCGTCTTGGATGAATACAGTTTGGAGGCCAAGAGCACGTAATCACTCTTTTCTTGTTGCTGTTCTGGGAGAGTCTGGCTGGGTAAAGTCCTCGACTCCATTTAACTTTCTCAAATTCACATTTGGGCGTGAAATGAGTTGGACATCCTTAGGTATAACACCGTCGTCGGATTCCAAGGCGGTCAATGGTGCGGGAGTTTCAGGTTCGGACTAGGGGACAGGGGTTGCTGCATCCTCCTGTGCTGAAGTGGTTTCTGAAGACAAGGATACAGGAGGGACTGATTCCTCCTGTTGTCTCTCAGCATCCGCCTGTTCCGGCGAGGGACTGATTCCTCTTGCTGGATGGCACGAGATTCTTCTTCAGCGGGGGCGACGATAGGCTCGGGTTCCTGTTGCGAGGCATATTGTTCCTCCACGACTTGAGGGACTGAATCCTCATTGTTGGGAACAGTGTTTTGCTGTGGCGAGGGAGGCGATTGATGAGCAGATGTTCCTTCATCTCTCTTTTCTTGGGCTTCCTCACGACTCATTCGCAGACCTTCCTGGAGTGCGTCGTCATCGTCGTCTGAATCAGGATCGGACTTTGGACTATCGGTATATTCCATGGACGTAGCTTTCCCTTTCCTTTGGGCTTCAGATTTTTCAATTAGATGGCTCTCAATAAGTTCTCTAACGAATAGATTGTCCCATTGGATCAGGACAACAATTTCTTGAGTGTCCGTCACTTCCAATATAAATCTTTCTTCGTTTCTCCATTCGCTCCAGTTGTACAGGGCGTCGTAAGGAGCAAGTCGGTAATTCTTCCATTTGACATACCGTTCGAAAGCCTGTTCAATTTTCACGGAAAGCAGGGTCTTGGAAATTATTGTGTCCGGGGAGGGGCTCCGTACAGCGCCTGGGTTCGCTGTAGGCATGGGATCCGCTACAGGTGTAGGATCCTGTATCGGAGATGGATCCCTAACAGGGGATGGTACCCTGTTGGAGATGGATCCTGTACGGGTATGGAATCCCATGTAGGAGAAGTAGCTTTTGGCTCCATAGAGGCAGCCGACTTGCCAGAGCCTTGTATGTTGGCAAATGTCCTAGCATCCTTCATAGCCGCCAAGGGCTCGGGATCTACTGTATCGACAGTAGTGGGCATCTCTTCCACAGGCGTTGGGCCCTGGGGGATTAGTGCAATGGGTTGAGCCACGAAAGGAGCATCCTCGGAGGTTTCTGTAGCTTTAACTTTTGTGAGCCTCCTTAGCTTCCTTTTCGGCTTCTCAACAACAATTGGAGTTTTGCTGTGAGATCTTTTTCTCTTTCTCGAGGATTCAACACTTTGGGACTTAGATTAAATGTCCCTCGGATCGGCAGATAGAGTCATTCTACGGACAAAAGGTCTGTTGGCAATCAGGATGCTTTGGTTGAAGGCAGTAGGCCTGACGCCTCCTAAGTAAATCCGTGAACTGATTTTCTTCGCCTCAGCGGATTGTAGAAGTCCGCACTTCGCCAAAATATGATTCAAAAACAAACCAAACGATTTCTTCTGCGAAGCAGGCTTAGACACTTCTTCCTGCAAATGCTTAAGGACGATTTGACACCAATTGACCTTCTCACAGGTCATTATCGCAAGCATCATCCTAAACCTGAGACTGGTGCACATCTCAAACGCACATGTTCGGTTCTCAATAACACGGTAGCAAAAATCATGTAAGTAAACAAACGGTAAACAAAAATTTTTCTTATGGCAGGTGGTATGAACCGTTTCCACCGTTGCTGAACCGGTGAACAAGCCATAATATTGGGTCAATAGGTCTTGGGACCCGAAGGTCTCAAGTTCTTCCATGGTCAGGCCATCAGCAGGTAGCCTGAAGATGTTCTGGAGAAGCTCTTAGTCAACGTGGATCTCCACTCCGCGGATAACATTTGTGATGTCAGCGACATGACCTCCCTGAGCCAGTGACAGAAAATGGACTGCAGCGTTGAGGTAGAATTCCTCAACCAGATGAACGTCAAATTTTTCGGCGCTGTGGCTCCCAAGGTGGTAGAGGCCTTGCTGACGGATTCTTGTTATGATGAACTCCATGGATTCAATGTCATTGCCTTCGGCGTGAATGCGTTCCAGCACAACAGATCTGGAGAAGATCCGTCCGTCGATGATGTTCAAGGCTTTCTTGATAGATGCCATTGATGATTTTTCAAGGAACGGTGAAAAAGATAAAAAGAATGCACTAAACACAGAAAACTTTGTAGGTTGTATGCTCAAGAACTCTTAAAATATACAGAAAGCATAAAGAGTCTCAAATGGCATTCACAGTCCTTTTATAGTAGGCGGCGAAGAAGTGTTTTCAGAGAACGAATGGTCAGATTTAAGGGATGGGAACCGGTGTTTAAAATGAACGGTCACGATGGACTGAGTGTAACTGGTACACTTATCCATTGAATTTTAAAATAGGATCGGGTCCCACTTCTGACATTTCAAATCACCATTAATGCCTGCAACGGCGGTGTAAAATATATTAAATAATTTGAAACATCGCGGCTTTTAAGATACGATTGTCAAGATGTCATGTAAGGCATTTAATGTAAAAGACGTTTGACGTGAAAACATGGCATGTGGACAAAAATTGTTTTAAAATAAAATATTATAATATATAATGAATCGATGCCCCATTATGTGTCTTGTATCCGCGACGATACAGCGTTCCCCCTTAAAAGGTACATATGGGTTTCAATTCCATACAACAATTTTGGATTAATGCTGTATTCATGGGTCATACTGTATTCCTCCTTAATTATTGCACACGTCAGCTGTAGGATGATTCATATCGCCTTGTTCCCACAGTGCTGTATTAAAGGATATGAGTGTACATATAATTAATGGTGGATACTGTATTCTTGGGTCTTACAGCATTCCCCCTCAATTATTGAGTAAACACAATAAATACTTACAGGGAGTCAGGCTGTAGCAATCCCAATTCTTGTCGTAGCATGTTGAATCTTGTTGTGTCGAGAGGCTTGGTGAAGATGTAGGCCAACTGGATATCTGTATGAACTTTTTCCAGCCGAACATCCTTGTTCTCGACATGATTCCTGATGAAATGATGCTTCATGTTGATATGCTTAGTGCGCAAGTGCAATACAGGGTTGTGCGTTATTGTAATTGCACTCGTGCTATCGCACATAATGGGCGTTTCCTTGGCTTCAATCCCATAATCTAACAACTGTTGCTGCATCCAAAGGATCTGCATACAGTAACTTCCAGAAGCGTAGTATTCTGATTCAGCCGTGGAAAGAGAGTTTGCCAATTGTTTCTTGCTAAACCAAGACATAAGTCTAGGTCTAAGAAAGTGACAAGTTCCGCTTGTACTCTTCCTATCTAGCTTGCAGCCTCTGAGATCCGAGTCGCTGTAGCCAACTAAATCGAATCCGCCTTCTTTAGGATACCATAGTCCTACATCGACTGTTCCTTTAATGTACTTCAGGATTCGTTTAGCTGTATTGAAGTATGATTCTTTAGGTGCTACTTGATATCTCGCACACACTGCAAACTGGATATCGGGCCTGCTAGCCGTTAGGTACAGGAGAGAGCTAATAAGCTTCTTGTAGAGTGATTGGTCAACCGACTTTCCGGCTTCATCAGCACTAATTTGCATGGAAGTGCTCATGGGAGTTGATGATGATTTGGAAGTATTCATTCCAAACTTGTTGAGAAGCTCCTTGCTGTATTTTTCCTGGTTGATGAATATCCCTGTAGGCAACTGCTTTACCTGTAAACCTAGGAAATAACTAAGTTCTCCCATCATATTCATTTCAAATTTACTTTACATGAGATGAGAGAACCTTTGACATAAATCAAGGTTAGTTGAACCAAATATAATGTCATCTACATAAATTTGAACCATTAGAAGGTCATCGCCTTCCTGTATTTTGAACAAGGTCTTGTCCACAGCACCTTTCTCAAATCCATTATCGGTTAGATACTGGGACAGGGTTTCATACCATGCTCTAGGAGCTTGCTTGAGTCCATACAGCGCCTTCCTTAGTCTGTATACTAGGTCTACGCCGTCTGTGTTAGCAAACCCTGGTGGTTGTTCAACATAAACTTCTTCGGCCAGGTCTCCATTCAGGAATGTACTTTTGACGTACATTTGATATACAGTGAAGCTCTTGTGGGCGGCAAAGGCTAAGAATATCCTGATAGCTTCTAGTCTGGCTACAGGGGCAAAGGTTTCATCGTAGTTAATGCCTTCTTCCTGTCTATAGCCTTGTGCGACTAGGCGGGATTTATTTCTAATAACAAGTCCATTTCTGTCCTTCTTGTTTCGAAATACCCATTTGGTTCTAATTACGGTTTGATGCATAGGTCTTGGTACAAGATACCATATATTGTTTCTTTCGAAACCGTTAAGCTCTTCTTCCATTGATGAAATCCAATAAAAATTGTTCAGGGCTTCTATGGTAGAAACAGGTTCGGATTGGGTTAAGAATATAGTAATAGTGCACATGTTGAGTCTTCTAAGTTCAGATTGAGATTTCCATACATGTAATGAAGAAATCTCAGACTCTTGTGGTTTTTCTTGCGCACATAGTACATTTCCTTGTGTACTCTGTATTCTCCTACGAGTAGAAACACCAGCATCAATACCTCCTATGATCAATCTTTGTGGGTGATCTCTCAACCATCTTCTGTCGGGTTCTAGTTTAGGGTCCCGTACTGTATCGAGAGTTGCTGTAGTTTCGGCCTTTGACAAAGATCGCCTTCATCTACATCGCCTTACAGCTGCGGGGTTGATTTCTAGGTCAACGACAGGTTCTATAGGAGTTGGTGGATCTAAGATGGAAAGATGTTGAATATTCTCAGTAACAAATTCTACTCTTATAGGGTCATGGTGAGGTTCGTCGAACACTACATGAACTGATTCCTCGATTGTCAGCTTCCTTTTATTAAAGATCCTGTAAGCTTTGCTGACGGAGGAATATCCTACAAATATTCCTTCATCCGACTTCTCGTCGAAGGTTCTAAGATGATCCTTTCCATTGTTCAACACATAGCACCTGCATCCAAAAATGTGAAAGTACGAAACTAACGGAGTTTTGTTGTTCCATACCTCGTATGCTATTTTGTTGTGATGCTTATTGACGATACAGCGGTTTTGAGTGTAGCACGCTGTATTGGTGGCTTCGCCCCAGAAACGCTGTGGTAATTTGCTTGCGGCAATCATTGTCCTTGTTGCTTCCTTCAGCGTCCTGTTCTTTCGCTCGGCAACACCATTTTGTTGAGGTGTACGGGTAGCTGAGTATTCGTGCTGTATCCCAATTTCCGAACAGTATTGCTTTATAAAGCGATTAGTAAATTCTGTACCTCTGTCGGAACGAATGGAGACAATACTCGACCCTTTCTCATTTTGAAGCTTTCTTAGGTGCTCGGGTAACTTTGTTGTTGTATCCTTCTTCTTACTTAGTAAAATTGTCCAAGCATACCTGGAGTAGTCATCAACAATAACGAGACAGTGTTTCTTACCTCCCAAACTTACCGGATCTACAGGACCATAGAGATCCATGTGTAGCATTTCCAAGATTCTCTGAGTGGAAAGGTAGGATTTGCTCTTCAGGGTGGACTTGATTTGCTTGCCTTTTTGACATGGTCCACAGACGCTGTCTTTTTGAAATGATACATTTGGCAATCCTCTAATTGTAACACCCCAATTCACAAATGGGACATTACACGCCGTAGAACCCTCGTGAGGTCTACCAGGCTAACACATGACACATAAACCACAATGTAATTCCAAACGATGCACTCAAAAGTAAGTAAGGCCGTGGCGTCGGCCAAAACAATTTTAACGGAGTACATGAACATAAGATAAATACCAATTCGTTGCCCACGCAGGGGACTTAAACCAAGTTTAAAAGTAGACAGTCTAATTCTAATACTCGACAAATGCAATGACAAAACATAAAATTACAGACTCGAGCCACATCATCAAGCCAGCCCATCCTTTACGTGCGTGTCCCGTGCCTGCTCCTCAGCTCTCCCGGTACCTGAAATGCATAAGATGCATTTCCCCCATTTAAGGGGTTAGCATTCGAATAGCTAGTGCAAGTACACAATTACACAACATTATATAAAAAATACGGTTTTTAGCACAATCATCTAAATCAGAAGTCATTTGCCATAAATATTCCGGAATACTACATTGGCAATCAAATCAGTTCCAATCATCACGATATCACAAAATCACAACTGGTATCCCGTGGCCGTACCCCTTAGTATCGACCCCCAGACATCCCGTCGAACACTCCGGGTGGGATACCACTTCCGCGGCCGTACCCCTTAGTATCGACCCCCAGACATCTCGTCGGACACTCCGGGTGGAAGTTCAATCACACACGCACCCAAGTTCCCTTCCGCGGCCGTACCCCTTAGTATCGACCCCTAGACATCCCGTCGGACACTCCGGGTGGAAGGAACACAACTCACGCACCCAAAAATCACAATTCATCATTTGTTTCGAAAATCACAACATACATAACGAAATGTAATACATGTACTTGCCTTGAATGAAACGAAACGAAGGAAACGACGAAGGAATAGGTTTCGGTCCGAACAATCCTCCCAAATCCGTTCCTAACACAATAACGGTATACACAAGTCTCAATAATGTGGAAAGGTAAGAATTAATCCTAATTCTACCCCTTGGAACGATTTGTCGGTCAATACGAAGTCCAAGATGGTTATAATCTAACAATGGAGAAATTACTAGGTTAAATCCGTTAAACTATAATGGAAACAATGGATTTACGACTACACAATCGTAATCTAACAAGTCGTCGATGCTAAATCAGATTAAAAAGGAAGAATTATGCCAAAAATCCCTAAATCCCCAAAAACTAGGGTTCTAAGGAAATATACCTCGATTCGGACGGATGGAGGATGATTATGTTGATGATAAACCTTGCTTGAAGCACAACAATCGATCTCCAAAAGAACTCTAAGGATTTCCCTGGGCAAAATGCTCCAAAACGCTCAAGGAACTCACGTTTCGCACAAAGGGATGAGAAGGAACGAAATAACGCGACTGAGGATAAGTCAGGAATTAAAAGGCCTGACGGCGCATTACGTACGTTAACGCCTATTGTTAACGTACGTTATGAAGGTTACGTACGTAACCTTTCTCAGGCTAACGTACGTAACGAACAATCTGGACTCTTTTTGCGAAACCATAACGTACGTTACCAATAGGGTATAACGTACGTTATGATGCCTATATAACGTACGTAAAGGAGCATGCATAAGCAGTTCAGCGCTGCTAAACACTTAGCTCAGCACAGTCGATACAACGACGAAAAGCAACGCAAGGATAGAATCAAAAGTATAAACATGGGGTATCCATAACAACGAAGCTGAGTTTTGAAAGAAAATACACTACCAACATCCGGGGAATCCAAAATATGACAAAGAGGATAAAATCACCCTAACCTTCTAAGAAATTACAAAACGACCCAAACGTCCGAAAATCGCGGTACAACGTCGGATTAACAATCCGAAAGTTTCAACACGACCAACTCAACCATACAAACTTATACAAATCAAGAAACAAAGAAAATGAACAAGTTTTACGAGAATCGAACGTACATGCGGCAAGATATAATTCAAGATGAAATTATGCAAAAACATCCTCGAAACTCGTCCAGACGGAAAAACTCCAAGAACAAAATAGATTTAGAATTCCAAAACAGTGCTAAGCGAGTTGTCCGAAACGAACATACACCAAAAATAGAAATTACCGAAAATAGAAAACACGGATATTACATTATCTCCCCCTAAAAATAAGTTTCGTCCCGAAACTTACAACGCGAACAACTCGGGGTATCTCGACCGCATACTCTCTTCCGTCTCCCATGTGGCTTCCTCGGATCCATGTCTCGACCATTGAACTTTAACCAGAGGAATGGTTTTATGACGAAGTTGCTTCACCTGACGCTCTAAAATCTAAATCGGCCTCTCATCGATGGTAATGTCGGGTCCCAATTCGATCTCTCCAAAATCAATAATATGGCTAGGGTCCGATACGTACTTCCTAAGCTGGGAAACATGAAATACGTTATGAACGTGACTCAAAGACGGCGGCAAGCCTAACCGATAGGCAAGCTCTCCCACTCTCTCTAAAATCTCAAACGGCCCAATATATCTCGGACTAAGTTTGCCCTTCCGACCGAAGCGGTAAACTCCCCGTGTCGGCGACACCTTAAGCAAAACATGATCTCCCACCTCAAACTCCAACGGCCGGCGACGCGTGTCGGCATAAGACTTCTGCCGACTCTGGGCCGTCAACAATCTATCACGAATCAGAGTAATCTTCTCTCTCGTCTCAACTACCATATCGGGCTCGGTACCAATCAGCTCGGACGCATCGTCCCAACACAACGGCGATCTGCATATCCTCCCATACAATGCCTCAAATGGTGCCATTTTGATCGAGGCGTGCCAACTATTGTTGTACGTGAACTCGATCAACGGCAAGTGCGACTCCCAATCATCCTTCCAATCTAGGGCACAGGCTCTCAACATATCCTCCAACGTCTGGATCGTCCGCTCTGACTGCCCATCAGTCTGAGGGTGGTAAGACGTACTGAGTCTCAACTCAGTCCCCAAAGCTCGATGAACAGCCTGCCAAAAATGTGATACAAACCGGCCATCACGATCCGAAACAATACTCTTAGGAGTCCCATGTAATCTCACGATCTCTGCAATAAACACTCGTGCCAGTCTCTCTGGACCCCAAGTGTCCTTAATACCCAGGAAATGAGCTGATTTGGTTAGTCGATCGACAATAACCCAAATCATGTTCATTCCAGTCCGAGTCCTAGGCATACTGGTAATAAAATCCATAGAAATATCCTCCCATTTCCACTCTGGGATAGGAAGTGGTCGCAAAAACCCCGCGGGTCGCTGATGCTCGATCTTAACCTACTGACAGGTCAAACATCTCGACACAAACTCGCTAAGGTCTGTCTTCAAATTACTCCACCAGTAGTTACTCCTCACATCCTTGTACATTTTACTCGTACCAGGATGTATGGAGTAAGGCGTGGTATGAGCTTCGCTCAAGATCTTCTGTCTCAGCTCAATATCATTCGGTACACATAATCTGCCGCGAAATCTCAGAACGCCATCATCCTGAACCACAAATCCAGGGGCTTTCCCCTTCCTCACATCCTCCCTCAACTGGACCAAACACGGATCATCATACTGTTTCGCCTTGATATCATCAGTCAAGGACGAAGTGATCTCTAACGCACATAATTGGCCCTGAACTCTCTGGACCCAAACCTCAATATTCTGACAGATGAAATCTCTGTAATACCCGAACTTTTATTGACTATTTGACCTTGCCGTTTCTCTTATGTTGACACTCTGTAAAGGTTTGGAGATGTTATCGATATTGTTATTGAGTTTCGTATCTCGTTTGGTTGTTGATCATGTCGTTTAGGACCTTGCGGAAATGTTCTGGACCAGAGATATAACGCACGCTAGGCCTAGGCTAACGCACGCTAATTCTGCTTGATTAGCGCACGCTAGCTTTGAGCCGTAGCGCGCGCTAAGAGTATCAGTCAGGTCAGAACCAGTACTCGGACTGCTCTCTGGACTGGCGGATTAGCGCACGCTAGGAGTTTGTTAGCGCGCGCTATCCATGTATAGTAGCGCACGCTAACATCCGTCCGTAGCGCACGCTACCGGGCTGGTCAGCAGAGGCAGTGAAGTTGCCAGGTTTTCTGGACTATCAGATAGCGTACGCTAGGCTTCGGCTAGCGCACGCTAAAGCTACAGCATAACGCACGCTAACATTGGCAGTAGCGCACGTTAAGTATTGAGCAGGCGAGTCGGTAAGTTACGGACTCCGATCTTGGATGCCATATTTTGGGCTAGCGCACGCTAGGGACAGATGATTAGCGCATGCTAACGAGACCGACAGAAGCCACTGGACTATCCGGTGACTTCGCTAGCGCACGCTAATGAAGGAGGCGTAGCGTGCGCTAGACTGGACATATATAAATATGGCAGTTGACTTTATTTTCGTCATTTCTCACCTTCTTCACTCCTTTTCGACGGGAATCACTCGGGAGAGGCGATCTTAGGCGAGTGGAAGCGATCTTCCTTCTAACAACAATATATTTGCTTGGAGAACAAGGATTTCTCAACATCTAATTCCTCCTAACGTCCGAATCAAGGTAAAATCCTTAGAACCCTACCTTTTGGGAATTTTGGGGTTTTTCGTCGATTTGTCCGATTTACCCGGTTTGAAGCTTGAGAACCTTGAGATTATGATGTATCTATACCGTATGTATACTTTTCCTACGATTTTATGGTTTAGATTGTGCCGTTTTCGGACTTGCGAGATTTAGGACGATTTCCCAACCTTTAGTTGATTATCCGTATATCTTTATGAATCGTAGACGGGTTTGGGGAGTTCCTTCGTGTAGTTTGAATATGGATGATTGATTATCATACTCCTTGCGAATCGTTTAGGTGCCGGAAGCGCGTTCTTGGACCTACCGAACTCATACCCTTCCTCCGTTCAATTTCTCGATGTCTCAAAGGCAAGTATACATTTATGATTGTACGTTCTCGACTTTGAAAGTAAGAAATATTGATGGCATATCATGAACGAACCGTTTTTACGGCATTCATAGATATATTGATTGGCATGTAATGAACGAACCGTTTTGACGGCATTCCTACATGTATCGGCGTATGAGGTGAACGAACCGTTTTGACGGCATTCACATACGTAACGGCGTATGAGGTGAACGAACCGTTTCTACGGCATTCACATACGTCTTATGAGATTTTAGTTATTCCGGAATACTAGTCTTAAATTGATGAATTGACGGATTGCATTTACTTTATTGTCGAGGAGTATTGTGTTTCATATTGATATACTTGCACTAGCTATTCGACGGCTAACCCCTTTATGGGGGAAATACGTTTCATGTATTTCAGGTTCCAGGAGACCGGACAGGCAGGTACCGGGTCAGCATGAAGATGGTGGGCAAGCGTGATACTGTGTTGGTCTTCCAGTTATGTTTTGAGTTTTCCATTCAGTGTTGTTGTACTGGATTGATTATTGAATACTCGAGTATTGTTTTCCTCCTTCCTTGAAGTTCCGGCCTGTGTTTGCCGAAGTATTGATTTGTGATATAATGTCTGTGAATACATTGGTTATGTTTTTGGATACCTTTGTATCGTCTTTCTCCCCATTATATGTAGACCTTCTCGGTCAAGTTTTATAGTTCCGCGTATGTTTAGCCTTGTGTGTCCCACGGCGGGGCTCACGGCGCTGTAATATACCCTGAATAACTTGGGGGTGTTACAATCTCGCTGGATCCTACTCTGTGGTGTAAGTACCTCTAACATCTGTAAAGCCATCGGCTTTCGGCTCAACGCATCAGCCACTACGTTAGCCTTACCCGGATGGTAAAGTATCTCGAGGTCGTAATCTTTAATTAGCTCTAACCACTTACGCTGCCTCATATTCAACTCTTTCTGGCTGAAGATGTACTTCAGACTCTTGTGGTCCGTAAAAATCTTACACGACGACCCATAGAGATAATGCCTCCATATCTTTAAGGCGAAAACGACCGCAGCTAACTCCAAATCGTGCATGGGATAATTTACCTCATAAGGTTTCAATTGGCGGGATGCATAAGCAATCACTCTGTCTCTCTGCATCAAAACACATCCAAGCCCAAGTCCCAAAGCATCACTAAACACTACGAAATCCTCGTTCCCCTGAGGCAATGCTAAAACGGGTGCGGTAGTCAAACGTCTCTTTAACTCGTCAAAACTGTTCTGTCTGTCTGTAGTCCACTCGAACTTCTGAGTTTTCTGGAGCAACTGAGTGAGTGGTCTAGCGATCTTAGAAAATCCCTCAACGAATCTACGGTAATAGCCGGCAAGACCCAGAAAACTCCTCACCTCCTTCACATTCTTAGGCGGCTCCCAAGCCATCACTGCCTCTATCTTCTGCGGATCTACCCGGACTCCCTCTGCTGAAATCACATGCCCGAGGAACATCACTTCCTCGAGCCAAAACTCACACTTAGAGAACTTCACGTACAATTGCTCAACCCTCAAAGTGTCTAATACAATCTGGAGATGTAAGGCGTGCTCCTCCCGACTCCGTGAATAGATAAGAATATCGTGGATAAAGACGACTACGAATTTGTCCAGATACTCAATAAAAACTTTGTTCATCAACTGCATGAACACTGCTGGGGCATTGGTTAGCCCGAAAGGTATAACCACAAACTCGTAATGGCCATATCTCGTCCTAAAGGCAGCTTTCGAAATATCGACGTCCCGAATCCTCAACTGGTAGTAGCCCGATCGCAAATCAATCTTCGAAAAGAATGTCGCCCCCTGAAGCTGATCAAACAAATCGTCAATCCGGGGCAAAGGGTATTTATTTTTGATGGTCAACTTGTTTAATTCTCGATAATCGATGCATAAGCGAAGCGATCCATCCTTCTTCTTAACAAAAAATACAGGCGCACCCCAAGGCGACGCGCTCGGTCGAATATACCCTTTATCTAACAACTCTCCCAACTGATTCTTCAATTCTAGCATCTCCGATGGTGCCATACGGTACGGCGCTCGAGAAATAGGGGCCGCATTCGGCTCTAGATCAATAGGGAACTCCACCTCTCGCTGTGGTGGTAATCCCAGCAAGTCCTCCGGGAATACATCGGGATACTCGCTAACAACTGGAATCGACGATATGTCAACCCCACCACCTTCCGCCTGCAGAGCACAACACCAGTAGCCGACACAACCCTGGTTCAGAAGTTTCATTGCCTTCAAGGCGCTAATCACACTCCCCGATCTACCCGGCTTACAACCAACTAGAGTATGCTCGGTGCCGTCCTCGGCCACGATCGAGATAGTACGAGTCCGATAGTTCATGATAGCACCGTGACGATCCAACCAATCATCCCCGAGGATCAAATCCTCACCCTTAAGGTCTATAACAATGAGATTCGAGGGCCAATCTCGGCTCCCGATCCTCACTGGGCAATCCCTAACTTCCCGATCCCCAACCATACGATTCCCGCTGGGCGTACTCACTACAAATGGCTCACACTCAAACAAGCAGTCAAAACCAATACGACTCACACAATCCGATGTAATAAAGGAATGGGTAGCACCCGAATCAAAAAGCACTGAAACTGGATGAGTAAGGATTTGAGTGGTACGTGACGCCACTGGAATGTCTGCCTCCTCTGTGCGCCTCATCTGATACAATCAGGGGTGAACTGAACCCGAACTCGAGGCTGCACGGCGATCCGGCTGACCCCGTCCCCTACCACGACCCGAACTCTGCGGAATATGAGTAGCTGGAGTGCTGTGATCCCTCTGATCGGTAGTGGTAGTCGGAACTCTAACAGCCCTGGTGGCCCTCTCACAATGAGTCGCACGATGCCCGGTCTGCCCGCAAGTGAAGCAAGTGACTGGAGGAAAAGGGCAATCCTTCATCAAATGCTCATATTGGTTGCAGTTAAAACAAACCCTACCACCAGAAGCAACGGACTGAACTGAACGGTTACCCTGAGATCCCCCAGCCTGTTGAAACGGTCTCTTCCCAGGTGTAGGGGCAGACTGTGCTCTCGAAAATCAGCCACTCTTGCCGGCTGAGAAGCTGCCAACTGTTTTCTATTTCTTGGCCTCAGCACCCAACTCTGATTCCGGTGCGGCCATCTCGATCACTAGAGCGCGATCCTGATACTCCTTCAAAGTGGCACACATGAGCGGTGCCATACTCTGCCTGATATGCGGTTTCATACGCATATTCAAGTAACAGATTTTATCAGCCTCCGTCCTCACCTGATCTCTCACGAAACCCAACTGCTGATTGTAAGTAATGATGGCCTGAGAAATAGGCACATCCTGAGGTGTAGTGGTGAAGAACTCCACAATTTTGCGCTCCTTAACTGGCGGTGGACAATATTCTGCTTCCATAGCAGCCTTGAATTCCTCCCAGGTAGCTCGACGGTCTCTGGGCGCAACGGCCTCCCACCATTCCGCAGCTTCCTTATCCAGGAGGTACTGGGTAATATGTACCCTCCTGTCCTTGGGACAAGCTACGGCATCGAAGGTCCTGGACAACTGAAAGAGCCAATTCTCCCAACCGAGGGAGTTAGAAGATCCGGAGAAACGAGGTGGATGCATCTTAGTCACCATCTGAAGCCACTTACTAGCTTCCTCTTCAGGTGTCTGAGGCAGATTCTGGCGTCCACCCTGAGCTATCTGAGTAAGTTGGGCTACTAACTGCTGAAGTACGGCAGTAGCCCTAGCGTCGGCATTATTACCCGACGGCACTGAGTGAGAGGCTGAGTCCGCAGAGGACTGAGAAAGTGAGCCCTCCTCATTATCAGCACCCCGACCGCGGCCTCGGCCGCGTCCCCTAGCTGGTCTACCACGACCTCTCAACATACTGAAGGAAAATAAGAAAAGAACAAGATCAGAAAGATTCACAATTCACAAAGTTGGTAACACAAGTCACATTTCCGAACAACGCAAGAAAACGAATTACAGAAATATAAGAGTTCGAGGAGACTTACAGCCACGGGTCGCACGAAAATACGGTAGCGTGATGATATTAGGCTCAACGACTGACTCTAACGACATAACTGACAGACCCAAAATTCACCGACAACCTAGGTATTTAAAACCTAAGCTCTGATACCATAAATGTAACACCCCAATTCACAAATAGGACATTACACGCCGTAGAACCCTCGTGAGGTCTACCAGGCTAACACATGACACATAAACCACAATGTAATTCCAAACGATGCACTCAAAAGTAAGTAAGGCCGTGGCCTCGGCCAAAACAATTTTAACGGAGTACATGAACATAAGATAAATACCAATTCGTTGCCCACGCAGGGGACTTAAACCAAGTTTAAAAGTAGACAGTCTAATTCCAATACTCGACAAATGCAATGACAAAATATAAAATTACAGACTCGAGCCACATCATCAAGCCAACCCATCCTTTACGTGCGTGTCCCGTGCCTGCTCCTCAGCTCTCCCGGTACCTGAAATGCATAAGACGCATTTCCCCCATTTAAGGGGTTAGCATTCGAATAGCTAGTGCAAGTACACAATTACACAACATTATATACAAAATACGGTTTTTAGCACAATCATCTAAATCAGAAGTCATTTGCCATAAATATTCCGGAATACTACATTGGCAATCAAATCAGTTCCAATCATCACGATATCACAAAATCACAACTGGTATCCCGTGGCCGTACCCCTTAGTATCGACCCCCAGACATCCCGTCGAACACTCCGGGTGGGATACCACTTCCACGGCCGTACCCCTTAGTATCGACCCCTAGACATCCCGTCGGACACTCCGGGTGGAAGTTCAATCACACACGCACCCAAGTTCCCTTCCGCGGCCGTACCCCTTAGTATCGACCCCCAGACATCCCGTCGGACACTCCGGGTGGAAGGAACACAACTCACGCACCCAAAAATCACATTTCATCATTTGTTTCGAAAATCACAACATACATAACGAAATGTAATACATGTACTTGCCTTGAATGAAACGAAACGAAGGAAACGACGAAGGAATAGGTTTCGGTCCGAACAATCCTCCCAAATCCGTTCCTAACACAATAACGGTATACACAAGTCTCAATAATGCGGAAAGGTAAGAATTAATCCTAATTCTACCCCTTGGAATGATTTGTCGGTCAATACGAAGTCCAAGATGGTTATAATCTAACAATGGAGAAATTACTAGGTTAAATCCGTTAAACTATAATGGAAACAAGGGATTTACGACTACACAATCGTAATCTCACAAGTCGTCGATGCTAAATCGGATTAAAAAGGAAGAATTATGCCAAAAATCCCGAAATCCCCAAAAACTAGGGTTCTAAGGAAATATACCTCGATTCGGACGGATGGAGGATGATTATGATGATAAACCTTGCTTGAAGCACAACAATCGATCTCCAAAAGAACTCTAAGGATTGCCCTGGGCAAAATGCTCCAAAACGCTCAACGAACTCACGTTTCGAACAAAGTGATGAGAAGGAACGAAATAACGCGACTGAGGATAAGTCAGGAATTAAAAGGCCTGGCGGAGCGTTATGTACGTTAACGCCTATTGTTAACGTACGTTATGAAGGTTACGTACGTAACCTCTCTCAGGTTAACGTACGTAACGAACAATCTGGACTCTTTTTGCGAAACCATAACGTACGTTACCAATAGGGTATAACGTACGTTATGATGCCTATATAACGTACGTAAAGGAGCATGCATAACGTACGTTATGCATGCAGCAGTTCAGCACTGCTAAATACTTAGCTCAGCACAGTCGATACAACGACGAAAAGCAACGCAAGGATAGAATCAAAAGTATAAACATGGGGTATCCATAACAACGAAGCTGAGTTTTGAAAGAAAATACACTACCAACATCCGGGGAATCCAAAATATGACAAAGAGGATAAAAGCACCCTAAACTTCTAAGAAATTACAAAACGACCCAAACGTCCGAAAATCGTGGTACAACGTCGGATTAACAATCTGAAAGTTTTAACACGGCCAATTCAACCATACAAACTTATACAAATCAAGAAACAATGAAAACGAACAAGTTTTACGAGAATCGAACGTACATGCGGCAAGATATAATTCAAGATGAAATTATGCAAAAACATCCTCGAAATTCGTTGTAATACCCAGTTGTAATTCAGTCATTATCATTCAGTAATTTCATTCGGTGATTGTCACTCAGTGGATTTTCACTCATTTATAATCATTCATCAATCATGTTCATTCACCCGTGTTCACCGTTCGGAGAAACTTCGAGTTGTGTATCGTTATTGTCCATTGTTTCAACTTTCCACATATGAGTTCGACTTTGTTAGATCACCATTAACTTTTGGTAACTCCAAAAATTCTGAATCTTTGCAATATTATAGAGCATCGAGTTATATTTCCAATGGTTTAAACGGTGAGTCAATCGGAGTCCGGACGAGAGAGTTATGGTCGTTTTAGCTCACCCGCTCATTTTTCAGTTATTGGCCGATCACTGCCGACCGAACTCGGCCGTGTCGTCCGACACGGCCGTGCTGTACTCGTACGGAAATGCCGAAGTCTCTGCCCACAGGACTCGACCGTGTCGTCTAGAACGGCCGAGTCAAACTCTTCCGGATAAGCCAGAACCGACTGCCCAGACGCCCGACCGTGTTCCAGGACACGGTCGAGTCAATGCCGAAGCGCCGCGCTGCACGAGTCAGCTTCGGACAGTCACTATCGGAAGGCCTCTTCGCGCCGCGACCGTGTCAGCGAGGACACGGTCGAGTCCTCGCCACCGGCCAGGCCGCGCGGCCGTGCCGATCGGCACGGGCCGTGTCCGACAGGCGATCAACCCCTATAATTTCGTTTTTGAGCATTTCACTCATTCCTTCCATTTCTTCCACCTTCATACGAGAGAGAGGCTTGAGGGAGAGAATTCTCTTCACCTATCACTTGAGTGTGGTTTTTAATCATTTTCATTCGGTTGTGAAGCTTGGATCATCGATCTATCGCGTGTTCTTCGAATCATAGTGCTTGAATCTTCAAAGGTAATCTTCATCAAACCTCTTGGATTTTCGAATTGTGTTGAGATATGATGTTTTGGATGTTAATATCATGTTGTATGAAGTGATATACGTATGATTATGGATATGTTCGATTATTCATTGGATTATTGAAGGATTATTCAAGAACACTTTGAATGTTGTGTTGGATTTAGGGGTTTTCGATTAATTGTTGTTGAAATCACGAATTTGGATATTCGTAATGGATTATTGATCGTATTGGAGATGTTTTGTTGGTTTGAAACACTTCTTGAGGATTTGGTGTTGGTATTTTGAAGTTTGGTTATTAACAATCGAAGTTGACCACAAAGTGTTCGATATAATGCCCCAATGAACTTGGTCTTATCGTACCGACGTTTTGAGTTCGTTATATTCGTGTTTGATGCGTATATTGAACGAATTGTTGGTAATTGTATTTATTCAAGGTTGTTCGAGCGACCGATATCTCAATTAGGACGCTGTTCGTGGAAGGATAATTGTCACCGGTGTTGTGTAAGTTAATTCTTACTCGGTTAAAAGGATATTCATCCCTTTTGTTGTTGTTCATTCATAATCATAATTCATTCATCATTGTATTAACCGTATCAAACTTGTTATTGTCAATTAATCACTTCAGTCATAAGGAACGACGGTTCCAATCATTTCATTGAGCTGTCATTTATTTCACTATCATTCCATCTCGGTGAGTCATTATTCATTTTCGATGTCACTTTTGTTATATCGTGGCATTCCGGGTCATACTGGCGTGCCGGTTGGTATGTGTTGGATTGTCATGTCGGGCACGTTTAAGTCGTGTGTTGGTTGTTGGCCTCACATTGGACTGTGCACACGAGTCATATGCCTCGTGAGACTGATTAGGTACAAGACCACACGTGTATTCGATCGATACTCGTTGGTGGCTTGTGCACCGACACATTTCCATCCCGGGCGTAGTGTGGCACCACCCTTTGAGCCGTAATGTTAGTTGATTCATATAGCATGTTTGATTGAGTATGTTTCGACACGGTATCTCATAACTTCAGATATAATCATGATTGTGTATTTTCAACCCTTGAGGATTGTTGTTCTTTGTAACTGACCCCGTTTGGGGATTTTGTTTTTCAAGTCTTGGCAAGGCAAAAGCACGGGGAGAACACGCTGACGTCGAGGAGTCCCAGTGATACTAGTAGGGGCCCCCGATCTTTCAGTTATTCATATTATTGTCCTTTATTTTCCGCTGCAGACTTTCATTTGGATACTCCGTTTCATTCAGTGTCGTGTATTTTATCTTCATATAAAATATACTAGTATTCGGTATTGTCCTGGTGTGTTATACTTAAACTCCTCATCGGAGTAGTTGGTAATATAATGTGGTTCGGTACTACAATTATATTATTTAATTCATCATTTTCATTCGCCTGGTGGGTCCCAGTCGGGGATTCACGGCACTGTAATATCCGCCTAGTTTGGGGTGTTACACTCGTCCAGACGGAAAAACTCCAAGAACAAAATAGATTCAGAATTCCAAAACAGTGCTAAGCGAGTTGTCCGAAACGAACATACACCAAAAATAGAAATTACCGAAAATAGAAAACACGGATATTACACTAACCAGTCCCTATCCTGAGAGCTTGTTGATCATCTTGAAATTGACGTGAGACATCCTCTTGTGCCATAGCCAGCTTAAATCTGCAGTTCCTTTGGCAACAAAACATGGAATTGAGGAGCTCATAGGCATCCAGTCAGCATTATACATGTTACCTGATCTGCTTCCTGTGAGCACCACTTCCATGGTCAGGATGTTCTTGACTCTATAGTGATCTATATAGAACTTCACCGAGAACTGTTTGCCACAGAACTGGCTAATACTAAGTAGATTGTACTGTAAGCCTTCAACATAAGCAACATCGGTTACTTTGAATTTTCCCAAAAGTACGGTTCCTTTCCCTCTTGTTCTTCCTTTAGATTTATCTCCGAAGCGCACTTTTAGACATCGACCTTCTATGAAATCTGAGAGCTTGCTTTTGTCTCCTGTCATGTGCCGAGAACATCCGATATCGAAGTACCAGATATACTTCTCAAGAATGTCCTGTAGGCAAAGAATTTAAGTAGATTTAGGTCCCCTTTGATTGTTGGGTCCATGTTGGTTAGTGCCTTTTGGTACCCAAATTTTCCGGACAGCAATTGGCTTACTATAGGTTACATTCGGTACTGTCTTGCTGTATCTACGTGGGGCATGTACGTAGTTACTGTAGCCATGATAAACATTATGCATGTAAAAATCAGGGTTATTATTATTAATCCAGTACTTATGCCGTCTTGGAGGTGGAGCCATTTTCTTTGGCCTTACAGCTTGCCTTCTGGGTCTCCAGTTGGATTCCCAAAGCTGTTGTCGATGCTGTGCAGACACCTTCTTTCTTGATGGATAATGAGGCTCCTGTATCCAGTACCTAGGCGAGCTGTACTGAAAGTACTGCCGTGCGGGTCTTTGGTATTTGGATACAGCCTTCTTTCTGAACGGCTGTTGGGGCTGTTGATATGCTCGGGGAGCATGCTGTTGCGTGCGCCTTATAGGTTGGAATGTCTGATGATTCCGCTGTCTCGAATAGGATTGCGGAGGCGGAATGGTAGCCTTTGCTTTTCGCGGTGCAGCAGGTTCCTTCACAGGACTTGGAGTTTCTTCCGATACAGGAATGTGTTCCACACTCCTGAAGAACACCGTACTAGTTTTCCCTTTGTTGGAAAATGAGATGTATCCCAAGTCACTTTTATCATGAGCATGTTGCCCGGTGCTTAGAATTTCTTCCATTCTTTTAGATGATTTCTCGAAAGATTTCAGAATGGTCTCAAGTTCGCCTTCTCATTTTTCGAGAGTGTTAAATTTGGCTTAAAGTAGAACAAAATCATTTGTCTTGCTTCCATTTTGAGACTTAGCCTCACTTAGTTCATGAGGAAGTTGATGATTGCTCTCCACGAGTTTTTCATGCTCGACCTTGCTGTTTTCACAATCAATTAACATATTTTCATAGTTTATCTTCAGCAAGTCGTTTTCTTCTTTCAGCTCTATGTTGGAAAGTTGAAACTGAATGTTTTCATTTTTCAAAGTCTCGTGGGCTTTTTGAATGTTTTTAAATTCATT
Source organism: Orobanche coerulescens (assembly GCA_033398695.1). Lineage (NCBI taxonomy): Eukaryota > Viridiplantae > Streptophyta > Magnoliopsida > Lamiales > Orobanchaceae > Orobanche > Orobanche coerulescens. Next base: position 21,724,846 of record CM065817.1, read on the forward strand.
CATCAAGTTTTCGAAAGTATGCGATGCATTTACTGGAATAATTGAGGTTGAGCTTACCTCATCATCGCTATCTTCTTCTGCCGGAATGTCCTTTGCCATAAAGCACATGTATGCCTTATCTTCGAATTCATCGTCAGATGAGTCACTGTCAGTGACTACCTGAAGACATTCTTCGGATTTGGATGGTATGGGGGAGGCTTCTGATTCTCCTATCAGGGCCTTAAGCTTGTTTTTCCAAGCACGTCTTCGTTCATCCCTCTCTTGTTGCTCGGCTTCCGGTAACCTTTGAACTTTAGGATGAGGACATTTGTTTGCACAAGGCCCTAATTTCCTATAATTATAACACAGGTTAGCGTCAGCAGATGAAGTTTCAATACTTACCTTGTGAACAGGCTTGGGCCTGTAGGGAGTCTTTCCCGACTGCTTGATGAACTTCTTGAACTTATGCATGAGGAGCGCCATTTCGTCTTGCGACAGGATGTCGTCGTCACTGTCAACATTCTTGTGATTAGGCTTTGATGGGCTGGGCATGCTGTATCGACGGTTGGATACAGCGGCTAGAGCTGTAACCTTTGCAGGGGATTCTTCAGCTTTCTCTCTTCTGTCAATATCATACTCAAATGCTTTGAGGTCAGAGAAGAGATCAAAAGTAGATATTTCATTTTGATTACACGACACACGCATAGCTATGGTCTCAATGTCCCATCGGGCAGGGAGAGATCAAAAAATTTTTAGATTCTTCTCCTTTTGGGTATAAATTTTGCCCAAAGCTTCAAGTTCACCAACAATTCCAGTGAATCTGAGGTCAAGTTCCTCAAGTGTTTCACCAGGCTTCATTTCAAAAGATTCAAATTACTGAGTTAGTTTTGAAATTTTATTTTCTTTGGAGAGCTCAGTTCCCTCACAAATCAACTTGAGTTTATCCCAGATATCCTTGGCTGTTTTACAGCTCTTTACCTTCGAGAACGTGCCTTTGTCAAGGGTGACAAATAACGCATTCTTAGCAACATTGTCGAGATTGGCGCACTTCCGATCATCTGTGGTCCATTGATCGCGCTCTTTCTCGAGCATCTCAGCACGGGCTTGGCCTTCAATCCTTGCGGCCGTATTTACCTTCATGATCTTGATGGGGCCATCCTGTATGAAAAAAATCATCTCTTCGTGCATTGCTGCAAGATGAGCCTCCATTCTAATTCTCCAATCATCAAACTCATTAATAGAGAACATAGGTACTTTGTTGATCATTGATGTATCCATGTGAGAGTATAGGAATGAAAAAGACTGTTTTAAAAAAAATAAGTGATTTGGATCTGATTCGGTTAAAAATACGACTGATTCTTTTGAGAATCAACCGCTCCGATACCACTTGTTGGCCACTAAGTATACTGGATACAGCTTGGAAAGTGTTATAAACAACAAGCTGTACGGTTTTCAAATCTGAGTGTGTAGCGGAAGTCTTTAAAACAGTAAGTTGCTGTCGATACAACAACTCGGTATAATCTCCTGTTAGGTTGGTGCGTACAGGGTTTTGCAGTGTATACTTAAATAATCACAATTAATAAAACAGTAAAGGCAGAAGGTAAATAACACAATATTTAAATTGGTTCGAGGTAAACCCCTCTACGTCCACTTGTCCTCCACACAGGAGTAAAAAGTTTATTATAATTACTGCGTACACAACTACGTAATTATAACCAAACCTAATCAATATATCGTTCACACAGATTGATATAAAGATCTTAGCTTTCAACCGTTCACACAGATTGGTTTGAGCTAACACGTGACTGGCTTCTTAACACATAGTTCTGAAGCTTCGTCTCTTCAATGCAAGTCCGTCACACACAGTTCGGGAATAGCAAGGATTCTCAGTCCACACAGGGCTGATAGGTTTTGTTCAAGGATAGAACAGAGGTTGAACAACAACTTTGACTTTCTGGGCTTTTAGCTGATAATGTGTTGTTCAAGGTTAGAACACTTGTATATCTCTTTATTTGTAATAGTAGTATGCTTTGGATATATCCTTGTTCAGATGTATATAATGATAGATTTGTTTCGTGCGTATGTCTATGTTGTTCGTCTTATTTGATCTTCAAAATATGGAGATATATATAGCCTCTGAAATATATCCGTTGAGATAGATCCGTTGAGCATGATTCTGTGACAACTTGATAGTTTGACAGAGATCCGGATATTGCGGGATTTAAAGATCTTCTGACGTCTTTGATATTTAAATACTTTATCCTTCAGTATTTTAATATATCCACTTAAACGGGACATTTGACTTTAGTGAATCAAAGATTCCTTCTGTCCTGTTTGAGGGCTGTATGGAAGGATTGTTGTATTGTTGATTCGAGACAGCTTCCATACTTGGTCTTAAGAGACTCTTTGCTGCGGAGTCTTAGCAACTCGAAGTCTTGCTGTAGCTGGAGCTAAGAGAAGTCTTCGATACAGATTCAGCGACTTCGATCGACTCTTCAATACAGTTGCTTGCTGTATCCAGGATTGGCATATTGTCAAAACACTCTGTCATGATCTTTCGATACAGAGATTGTTTATCCCAACAGTTTCGATACCGGTATTTGTTATCCCAACACTACCTAACGATATTTTCTGCTTAAAGTACCGATATGAATAGAATACCCACACCCATTCTTGTTATAACCCCGTATAATATTAAAGCAAACATATATTTCCATGGTGACAAAAAGTACTTTTTAAATTTTTGGTAAAGGACGTCATCTTCAATTTTCTTTTCAAAAATCAAACCGTATCACCTAAAGAATTTTAATCTTATTCGGACTTTTTAAACTAACCTTATAGTTAATCATGCAAAATAAGGTTTGATAATTTAACTGTGACAGGATGATCCAGTCTGGACAGTATTGTCGATGAAGTTGTCAGTGGGATATGGTCATATCCTGTACCCAGCCTGAGGAGTCGTTCCATACAGGGTTTAATATTCAAACTTATTTTCTATGTTGATTTTCAACCTCGAAAACCTCCCTTGATTATTTCCCTGTGAGTTCACTTTGAATTGAGTTTGAAATTTTATTATCCATCTGTATGACAGACTTATAACATTCTTCATATTGCATCCAAAGTTTCGGGTCGAAACTTCTTTTTAGGGGGATAGGGTGTGAGACCCCAGATTCTTATCCCTAAATAACTTCTAATTTCCGACCCATTTTATGAATTCTTTTGTCGTTTTGTTGAATTTGTAACTATTGTCATTCTTCATTCTTAACTTATTTTTCTACTTTCAGGATTCTAAACATCGACACATATTGATTATACGATGTCCACCGTGTTATCTTGAGATTAATGATTGATTGACACTATTTTCATTGCAAAACTCATGATCCCATATATATTACTTTTCTTCACCGTGTATTTTGTTCTATAATTCTGACTGGTGATGTGAACCTGACCTGCGATATCATTAAGGGCGATTTTAGTAATGTCAGGTTCAATCGTACTTGTGAGAATACTTTAAAGTTGATTATGAGACCTTAAGAATTCACTTCAACGTCTCAATGACCTTTTCGTTGTTTCTCGACGTTTCGAGGACCGCTCTAGACTCACCAATCGAACTGTGACTGGATTGATTGATGGTCTCGAGGTTTGCAATTCTCGTTTTAAGTATTATATCATTGGACTATTCAAAATATAAATTGAGTACCATGAGGGAGTCAATAAAAATGAACGTGGACCTTTCTGGAAGGCGTTGTGCGCCAGGACTGACTTTGACCAGTCACCGTTATAGCGTTGTATATTATTGAGTTAGATTTCCAATGGAACAAACGAAGAGCCATTCCGAGCCTGAATGAGCAAATTATGGTCGAAACAAGACAAGGATGTGAGTCGGTTGCGGCGAAATTACTAAATTACCCTCAAAACCGAGCTAGATGCTTCTTCTTGTGTATAAAATTATTTTTCAGCCATTTCAATGGCATTTCAGCATGGAAGAGCAGAGGGTATCGGCCTTCACTTTGAAATTCCATTCTGGCCCAGTTTCGAGTAGCTTAAATGCGTAATGAACGCCCGATAATCAAATTAGCAAGTCCTCTTCAGCCGATTTCAACGGTTTTCATAGATTGGAGGTAATCTGGCCCTGAACCCTAAATTTATTTTTCTAGATTCTTGATGAATTATTTAGAATTCATAAATGATTATATATTAAGTATCCTGGGGCTGTTCTTATCAATTCTAGCGGAACGAAAATTAAATCTTTCGTTTGAATCATCGTAATCGGATACCGTCCGCGAAGTGTCCATTAAAAGTTCCCTAAGAGAATCAATTAAGGTTAATGTTCTATTGATTACAATAAGTAGTCCTAGTATCGATTACCTCATATTATTCATTGTAGGCCTGAATGTCCAAGGTTTCGAACCCTAATTACGAACCATTTGAAACATCCTTGTCCCTAAAAGTTGCCAAGCAAGTATTTGATCGTGCTTTATATATAAATTGTAATTGAATATGTATAAGCCATGATTTTTGTATTGTTTTGGTCATGCTCTGAATTCAAAATTCTACGTTGATATTATGAAATGATTAGAAAATAATTTTCAATCACATTAACGACTTTTGTTTGAAGATGGTTTTGAAATAAAATGTGTTTTGAAAGAATTTCGAAAATGTTTGTGAAAATGATTTTGGAAAAATTTTCTGTAAATACTTGATGACTTATCTTGGTGACTATTTTCTAGAATGATATCATTGTATAGATGATTTATCGAGGATGCCTGGAAATTTATTTCAAATGTGATTGAAAAGCAAGGTTGCTGAAAGTTTTAGATAATGATTTGAGACTTGCGTTGTAAAAGTTATGTGACAATGTAATGTGAAATGTGGAATGATATAATTGGATTCATATGATATTGATGAGCGTGTGTGAGCCATGTAAAACCAGCGAAGGTCCTCTAGGGTCCGTTAGACTGTGTTTTCTGTGGATCACTTGGTTGGGCTATACAACCAGAGACAGCCTGACGAGGTCTCTTGGGTGCGTATCTTGCGGGATGCTGTAGCAAGTATAGATCGGGAGGTTGTTTTATTTATGATACGAATATTATTCTGGAATAATGACATGGGTCGATGATATCATTGTCCAAATACTATTGAGGCGCTGGTACCGGGTGAGAATGTCTTTCTTCTGGATATACTAATATAATCAGTCATCACGTTATTTCCTTTATTGCAAGGTATACGTATTCTTGTTATCAAGTACTTGCACCGACTGTTTGCTGACCCCCTTGGGGGTGAATACCTTTTGTGTATCCAGGTACAGGTCTTAATGGTGAGCCGGTGTAGGAAGAGCACGAGGACGACGAGCAGCAGTGATATTCTCTCGGGTTGCCGATGTTGTTTTAGTTATTTTGATCTTGTCATGTGTAAGTACTCGTCAGTACTGTTTTATTGATGTTACGTCCGTGTGTGGGCTTGGGAACTAACTCGATCACAAATTACACAACATGTCCATCCTTTTAAGGATGACAAAGAAACTAGATGGAAAACCGACTACAACTGTGACTAGTATCACTGCTTTACATCATCCTCCAAGCCGATCATGTGGCTACTCTCTCTCCTATCAGGACACCTGAAAAGAATATAAATAACCCCCAACGAGGGGTTAGCGATGGAAATCGCTAGCAAGCAACCAAACTATAAAGTTATACATCAAGAATACAACTGTTATGAAAATAACCTTTCGACAAGGTAGCAACACGATCCCCGAGTCTAAATTCTTTTCAAAAATAGTTTCCTTGAGGAAGGATCATAACAAAGACTCCAAAACACATTTAAGAGAATAATTGAAGACTTTGGAGGTCTTAGTGTAAAATCACGAAAGATTTATAATTCTTCTTTCAAAAGAGTTTACCAAAAATGTCGAAATGATTCTATTCACAACCAAGTCTCAACGACTAATTAATAATACAAGTACATCCGGGATCCAAGGTCCAAACATTTACAATTCAGAGTTATCACATCAAACACTCAAATCATCTTCGTGGCCTCGATGGGACCCATCCGAATTCACTAACGCAAACAAGCTAAGACACACCCATAAGTTGTAACACCCTCGATACACAGCACACTAACCCCAGAAGCCGCGGCACCCATGCAATGAGCCGCGGCACACTGCGAGACACCCCAACGCCCAAAACAAACTGTACTATGGGCCGCGACTCAATTTGTACGTGCCGCGGCCCCTGTCGAGAATTTAAAGAGCCAGCGCATGATTTAAAAATCAGTCGGCCGAAACAGGTAACACTGCGCGGTGCAAGGTCACCATCTCCGAATTTTTTCTTCTTCTCATCTTCTTCAATCCAACACAAGGTAATCCTTATTTCTTAAGCTTTGCAACATGGATTGAGAAGTGGTGTAATGTTCTTCATTCATTAATAAATTTGTTTTTATTTCCTAAAGTTCTATCAAGATTTTTATCGGAATATGTTGAGATTATCGATTAATTGATTCAGGAGTATTACAGCGTCGTAAATTCTTTACGTAAGAATTTACAAGGCTGAAGGAAGAAAACGACAATAACAAATACCAACACATAATGGCGACAAAAATAAAATACCACAAATCGGAAACAATACTGAAGATACAAACGTCCAATGGTAAATTATTAATACACGACCAAATTCAACATCATAAAAGACAACATACTCGAGTACTTAATTAAAACAACACAAACAATTGACAATCAATCCGGCTGGAACATCACTCTGCACCCTCGTCGTCATGCAGCTCTAGTGGTTGTTTGCTCGCTCTCCTGGAACCTGAACATAAAACAAATGTTCACCCCGAAGGGGTTAGCACAACGATACTAGTACAAGTACGATAATTATACAACAAGGATTTATTCATCAATCCTTAAATAAGAACGTCAATATTATCAATCATAACCATGACAAGTTTCTCCAACGAGAAATAACAACACGTAGCATATCATAACAATCTCAACATACTCGTGATATTCCAGCGATAAGCGTACACATCTATAGATTCCCATGATGATCCCGTCAGACCAATGCATGGTGGAAATACCTGTCCAACGATCCAGCGCACACAGGTGTAGATTCCCATGATGATCCCGTCGGACCAACACATGGTGGACAATTTACAAGTATGCACAATACAACAATAACATATCCGACATTAATACGCACAATTAAAATTAAAGTACTTGCCTCGATTGATGACAAAAATAATACTTTGACTGGTATCAATACAATCAAAGGTCGCTCCTTCGATCAATCACGTAGTAAAACTCGGACCTTAAACAAAAGAAATAATATAGAGCTCATCTTACGTCGACTAACTAATGCGAACATCTAACATTCTAAACTACGGCCGAAAGTTCAACATTACGAATCCTGACTGCACTATTCATAACATATGTTACATACCCAACGTAACGTACATTAATTCTGTACGTTAGCGTACGTAAGCTCCAAAGCCTAAAGTACGCTAAGCATGTATTTGGCAGTTCACTACTCTGATCAGATGACTGTCTCGTCTGATGATATACTGTACATAATGCATAGTTCTTAACGTACGATATACTCACACATACATTACTCATGCAAACTTAAATGATCTTACAGTTTTAGACATCTTCAAATTCAAGGATACGTATATCGTCACAACGTCATACTCAATCTTGATTACGAATTCTCATATGTAGTTCGGATAATCTATATAGTTGATATGATCACTTCATTCAAACTTTCATTGAGAACATTATCTAATCAATCCACTTTTACGAATTATGACAAAACCTTCGATGATCCTTCTCTTAAGTCCGTCTAACAAAAGTGATATGAATACCAAATCTACGTTCATTATGGAAACACCATTCAATACAGATTATCAATCTCAGAACCCTTCTCTTATTTTTTCATCATAACAAGATCTGAACAATGGTAACTTAAGCATAAATATTCCAACTTCCTAAAATATGATGTCCGGTTAAAGAAGTCATCTATGGAGCCTAATAATCTCGGTAGCATGTTCATAACATCCTTAAGAACGCGAATTCAGGGTTGGAGATATCATTAACATACCTTAATGTAGAAGACAATGATGAACACTAGACGAAAATCCCACACCGAAAGCTTGAGTATCAATCCAATGTTCTTTCAAATCCTCAATGATCAAGTAGACGTGATGTTTAGATGTTTAAGTAGTAGGGGGTTCTCTGGACTTGAAGGGAGGTGAAAGACAAGTGAAATGAAATGGGAGCTATCCCATATGTATACTGTCTGACCTTTATGTACGTTAGTCTTAGTGCGTAACGTACGTTTTACACTTAGCGTACGCTATCTGTTATCCTTAGCGTACGTTAAAGTCCAACGATAGCTTACTGTCTTGTTCCTGAACATTCTTACGTACGCTACATCCTTATAGTTACGTACGTAATCAGCTATAATTAACATACGCTATGTACATCACCTAGCGTACATTAACACCCGTTGACCTCCAAACTGTCCAGGTTCATTCTGCGAGAATCTGGCCAAGCCCACCACCGAGCCCACCACCAGCTGGCTCATGTGCTATCCGCCTTGATCAATTATTGGCTGTCTTACGTACGCTATGCTTCATTCATAGTGTACGCTAACCTTGGCACATAACGTACGTTATGCTTACTGCTTAGCGTACGTTATGACGTAGTTGCATGCGAAAATTTACAAGTTGATATTACCATGTATGTGGATACGAATACGGAAAAGATCGTACTTCGATTATCAATATCACAATTTAGAATAATACAGGGTTCAAATAGAGACGAAAATACTCAACAATTTATCCGAATATTACATACTCTCCTTCTAAAAAGGAGTTTCATCCCGAAACTCAAGACGAAATTAATTCTGGGTATCTGGACTTCATACTATCCTCCATCTCCTAAGTGGCTTCTTCAACCCCGTGGCGCGATCACTGAACCTTAACCAAAGTGATCGGTTTATTTCTCAATTGTTTAACTCGACTTTCGAGTATCTTGTTTGGTCTCTTTCAATCGTGCCGTCCTGAGCGACTTCGATCTCACTAAAATCAATTACATGACTCGGATCAGATATGTACTTCTGTAACTGAGATACGTAGAACACATTATGGATGTGGCTCAACGATGGCGGTAATGGCAACCTGTACGCCAATTCTCCAACCGTTTCAAGAATTTTGAATGGTCTGATATATCTCGGACTCAACTTTCCCTTCTTCCCAAAATGGAAAATTCCCCAAGTAGGAGAAAACTTTAAAAGCACGTGATCTCCAATACTGAATTCTAATGGGCGACGGCGCACGTCTGCATAAGATTTCTGCTGACTCTGGACGGTCAACATCCTTTCACGAATCAATGCTACCTTTTCTTGCGTCTGTACGATCAACTCCGGTTCCATCCCGATCAATTCTGATGAATCATCCCAACACAGAGGTGATCTGCATCTCCTCCAGTAAAATGCTTCAAACGGTGCCATCTTAATGAAAGCATACCAACTATTGTTGTAGGTGAATTCAATCAGCGGCAAATGAACTTCCCAATCAGCCGACCAATCTAAGGCACAAGCTCTCAGCATGTCTTTCACTATTTGAATAGTCTTCTAGGACTGTCCGTGTGTCTGCGGATGATAAGCTGTGCTGAAGTTCAATTCGGTTTCCAAGTCCTTATGAACTGCTTTCTAAAAACATGACACGAAACGACCATCTCGGTCAGAAATAATGGTCTTCGGCGTACCATCCAATCAGACTATTTCTAGAATAAATACTTGTGCCAACTTCTCTGGTCCCCAAGTGTCCTTAATGCCCAGAAAATGAGCCGATTTGGTTAGGCGGTCAACTATTACCCAAATCATGTTCATCCCTGTTCTAGTCCTAGGCATATTAGTGATAAATTCCATCGACACATCTCCCCACTTCTATTCAGGAATCGGGAGCGGCTTCAGCATTCCGGCAGGTCATTGATGTTCGATCTTAACCTGCTGATAAATCAAACATTTCAAGACATAATCCGCTACATCTTTCTTCATGTTGCCCCACCATAAATTCTGCTTCAGATCATTATACATCTTACTGGTGCCCGGGTGGATACAATAGGACATATTGTGAGCTTCCTTCATGATTGTCTGCTTCAAAATATCGACATCGGGAACACAAAGTTGGCTCTGGAATCTCAAAACTCCATCATCGTGAATTACAGATCTTGGGGCCTTTCCCTTACTCACTTCATCATGTAACCGAATCATCAGATGATCATCTAATTGCTTAGATATGATTTCTTCGGTTAATGATGAAGTTAGTTCCATCACGCACAGTCGTCCTTGGATTGTTTGAAGCCATACTTCAATACCTTCACTAATCAATTCTCGTTGAATGTTGGGCTGAGAGGTGAGAGTTTCCAGCATTCGAATAGAAACGGGTTTGCGGCTCAGTGCATCAGCCACCACATTTGCTTTGACTGGGTGATAAAGAATCTCCAAGTCATCTCCTCTGTCGCATGTTTAACCCCTTCTGACTGAAGATGTATTTGAGACTCTTATGATCCGTGAAGATCTGACAGTGAGTCCCGTACAGAGAATGTCTCCATATTTTTAAAGCAAAAACCACAGCTGCCAACTCCAAATCGTGCGTTGGATAATTTAGTTCATAGGTCTTCAACTGTCGTGACGTATAGGCAATCACCTTCTCACTTTGCATCAGTACACATCCGAGACCTTGGTTTGAAACGTCACTGTAAACCATGAATCCTCCAGTCCCCTGTGGTAGTGCTAAAATCGGTGTCATCGTCAATATCTTCTTCAATTCATCAAAACTGGCCTAGCACATCACGTTCTATTCAAACTTTTGAGTCTTCTGTAGTAATCGAGTAAGTGGACGGGTAATTTTGGAAAACCCTTCCACGAACCGACGATAGTACCCAGCAAGTCCTAGGAAACTTCTGACTTCCTTCACGTTCTTAGGAGGTTTCCAATCTATAATTGCTTCAACTTTCTGGGGGTCTACTCGGACTCCTTCTGCTGATACCACGTGACCGTGGAACATTACTTCCTTTAGCCAGAATTCACACTTAGAAAGCTTGACGTACAATTGTTCGCTCCTCAAGAGGTCTAAAACGATCTGTAAGTGCTGTGTATGCTCCTCCAGGATCTTGGAATAAACCAGAATATCATCAATAAACACAACTACGAATTTGTCCAAGTACTCAATGAACATTGGATTCATCAATTGCATGAACATCAGGTGCATTAGTGAGACCAAACGGCATCACTACAAACTCATAGTGTATGTAGCGAGTTCTGAATGCTGACTTCAGAACATCAGATTCCTTAATCCTCAACTGATGATATCCCGATCTCAGATTGATCTTAGAAAATACTGTTGCTCCTTGCAACTGGTCAAATAAATCATCAATCCGTGGCAACAGATACTTGTTCTTGATCGTCATCTTGTTCATCTCTCGATAGTCAATACACAATCGAAGCGATCCATATTTCTTCCGGACAAAAAGGACTGGTGCACCCCAGGGTGAAACGCTTGGCTGAATATAGCCTTTGTATAGTAACTCTTCCAGTTACTTCTTCAATTCGTACATCTCAGGTGCCATACGGTACGGCGCCTTAGAAATCGATGTAGCTCCTGGTTCAAGCTCGATGGTGAATTCTGCATCTCGTCGTGGAGGTAGTCCAGGTAATTCGTCGGGGAACACATCCGGGAACTCGTTCATAAAAGGAATGGATGAAAGCTCTACTTTTCCATCTTCCTTCTTCATTGCGTAGCACCAGTATCCGGTACAGCCCCGTTTTAGCAGTTTGACAGCTTTCATTGCTTTGATCAACTTTCCTGAGCTTCCTGATCTCCATCCCTCAAATAGTATTTCGGAACCATCTTTAGATATCATCGAGATATTCCTCTTCCGGTAGTTCACAATAGCTCCATATCGATTAAGCCAATCATCTCCGAGAATCAGGTCGTCTCCTTGCATTTCTATCATAATCAGATTTGAGGGCCAAACTCTGCCTCCAATTGGTATGGAAAAATCTCTAGTTTCCAAGTTTCCCACAATTCTCTCCCCACTCGGAAAACCCACAAAATAAGGCTCACAATAATGAAAACCAGAAATGTTCAAACGATTAACACAAGACAATGATATAAATGAATGAGTGGCTCCTGTATCGAACAAAACGCTAACTGGTTGTGAAAGAATCTGAACGGTACCTGATGCAACAGCAGCATCCTGATTGTCTACCCTCCTTATCTCATACAGACGTGGAGGAACGGATCCTGTACTCGATGTCCCCTTTCGATCGAACTGTCCTCTGCCTCGTCCGCGACCAAAACTCTGGGGTAGCTGGACACTCTGCTGCGTCTGCTGGACACTTGCTTCTTTCTGAGCCAGCTGCGAAGTACGAGCTCCATTTAACTTCGTGGCATCCTTGCAGAACATCGCACGATGCCCTTCCTGTCCGCAATCATAACATGTTACTTGAGAACGGATACAATCACGCCAGAGGTGTCCTGGGCGTCCACAATTAAAACAGTTCTTGACTACATCTGTCTATGCTGATACTACTCTGAAGTTCTTTCCGCTCTTGGATGGGTGCAGAGGTTTCTTGAATGATTGAAACTACCAAAGACTTTCTGTTTCTTGTATTCGGCGAACTTTTCCATCGCTGCTTCTTTAATATCATACGCCAACGCTTTGTAGTGATACTGACGGAGAGTGGTGCATTCAAAACCAGACATGTACCTCTGTATTTCCAGTTTCATTCTCATATCAAAGTGGATCATCATTTCCACATCAGTGCTGACCAGGTGTCGAACAAACGCCAGCTGCTGATTAAATGTCTTAATCGCCTGAGATACTGGCACATATGAAGGCTGTGCGGAGAAAAATTCCCGAACTTTAGCTTCTCTCACTGGACGGGGACAGTACTGAGCTTTCATAATTAATTTAAATTCCCCCCAGTTGGTATCGTGATCTATGGGTCGGATGGCTTCCCACTACTCGGACGCTTCCCCTGTCAGAAAGTACTGAGCAATAGAGGCTCTCCGGTCATCTGGGCAATTAATCCCGGCAAAAATTTTCTCCAGCTCTTTAAACCAGTGATCCCATGTCGGTGTCTCAAAAAAGCCGTCGAATTTGGGTGGTTGCATCTTTGCCACATCCTGCAGCTAGGTCTCCTCGATTTCCCAAGTCTGGGATGCCTTGCTGTCATTCTCCTGGTTGCAACCCTACTGTCACCTGCATTCGGTCCACAACCTGAGCAAACTGAGTCATTTGGTTAACCACCTGGCGAAGGATGTCGGGAACGGCAGGTTCTAGTTCGTTGTTAGTAGATTCTTGTGGCTCGCCTGAGCTTAGCTAGCCTGATTTGAAGGTGAAGATTCTCTCTCAACATTTCTACGTCCGCCTCCACGATCGAGACCATGTCCACGTCCTCCTATCAACATACTGTAAATATAAACGCTCAATATACAGGTAGCAATATCGTTCAAATATTCAAGTATAAAGAGATATATCAGATGAAGGACGAGATACAGTTTAGGAACTTACAACCACCACTCGCACGAAGACGTAGGCAGTACAGTGATGTTATGCACGGCCGGTCACCTCAAAAGATATATATGACCCCTATTTTAACCCAACGGCCAAGATATCCATAATCCTAGCTCTGATACCATATTCTGTAACACCCTCGATATATTCAGGAGTATTACAGTGCCGTAAATCCTTTACGTAAGAATTTACAAGGCTGAAGGAACAAACCGACAATAAAAAATACCAACACATAATGGTGACATAAATAAAATACCACAAATCGGAAACAGTACTGAAGATACAAACGTCTAACGATAAGTTATTAATACATGACCAAATTCAACATCATAAAAGACAGCGTACTCGAGTACTTAATTAAAACAACACAAACAATTGACAATCAATCCGGCCGGAACATCACTCTACACCCTCGTTGTCATGCAGCTCTAGTGGTTGTTTGCCCGTTCTCCTGGAACCTGAACATAAAACAAATGTTCACCCCCGAAAGGGTTAGCACAACGATGCTAGTACAAGTACGATAATTATACAACAAGGATTTATTCATCAATCCTTAAATAAGAACGTCAATATTATCAATCATAACCATGACAAGTTTCTCCAATGAGAAATAACAACACGTAGCATATCATAACAATCTCAACATATTCGTGGTATTCCAGCAATCTAGCGCACACAGCTATAGATTCCCATGATGATCCCCTTGGACCAACACATGGTGGAAATACCTGTCCAACGATCCAGCGCACACAGCTATAGATTCCCTTGATGATCCCGTAGGACCAACGCATGGTGGACAATTAACAAGTGTGCACAATACAACAATAACATATCCGATATTAATACACATAATTAAAATTAAAGTACTTGACTCGATTGAAGACAAGAATAATACTTCGACTGGTATCAATACACTCGAAGGTTGCTCCTTCGATCAATCACGTAGTAAAACTCGGACCTTAAACAAAAGAAATAATATAGAGTTCATCTTACGTCGAATAACTAACGAACGACCATCTAACATTCTAAACTACGGCCAAAAGTTCAACATTACGAATCTTAACTGCACTCTTCATAACGTATGTTACATACCCGACGTAACGTACGTTAAGTCTGTATGTTAGCGTACGTAAGCTCCAAAGCCTAACATACGCTAAGCATGTATTTTCCAGTTCACTACTTTGATCAGATGACTGTCTCGTATGATGATATAGCATACGTAATGCATAGTTCTTAACGTACGCTATACTCACACATACATTACTCATGCAAACTTGAATGATCTTACAGTTTTAGACATCTTCGAATTCAAGGATACGTATATCATCACAACGTCATACTCAATCTTGATTACGAATTCTCATTTGTAGTTCGGATAATCTATATAGTTGATACGATCACTTCATTCAAACTTTCATTGAGAACATTATCTAATCAATCCACTTTTACGAATTATGACAAAACCTTCGATGATCCTTCTCTTAAGTCCGTCTAACAAAAGTGATATAAATACCAAGTCTGCGTTCATTATGGAAACACCATTCAATACGGATTATCAATCTCAGAACCCTTCTCTTATTTGTTCATCATAACAAGATTGGAACAATGGTAACTTAAGCATAAATATTCCAACTTCCTAAAACATGATCTCCGGTTAAAAAAGTCATCTATGGAGCCTAATAACCTCGGTAGCATGTTCCTAACATCCTTAGGAACGCGAATTCAAGGTTGGAGATAGCATTAACATACTTTAATGTAGAAGACATTTATGAACACTATACGAAAATCCCACACCGGAAGCTTGAGTATCAATCCAATGTGCTTTCAAATCCTCAATGATCAAGTAGAGGTGATGTTTAGATGTTTAAGTAGTAGGGGGTTCTCTAGACTTGAAGGGAGGTGAAAGACCAGTGAAAGAACTGAAGTGAAATGAAATGGGGGCTGTCCCATATATATATTGTCTGACCTTTACGGATGTTATCCTTAGTGCGTAACGTACATTATACACTTAGAGTATGCTATCTGTTATCCTTAGCGTACGTTAACGTCCAACGATAGCTTACTGTCTTGTTCCTGAACATTCTTACGTACGCTACATCCTTATAGTTACATACGTAATCAGGTATAATTAGCGTACGCTATATACATCACCTAGCATACGTTAACACCCGTTGACCCCAAACTGTCCAGTTTCATTCTGCGAGAATCTGGCCGAGCCCACCACCGAGCCCACCACTAGCTGGCTCATGTGCTAGCCGCCTTGATCAATTATTGGCTGCCTTGCGTACGCTATGCTTCATTCATAGTATACGCTAACCTTGGCACATAACGTACGTTATGCTTACTACTTAGTTGCATGCAAAAATTTACAAGTTGATATTACTATGTATGTGGATACGAATGCGGAAAAGATCGTACTTCGATTATCGATATCACAATTTCAAATAATACAGGGTTCAAATATAGACGAAAATACTCAACAATTTATCCGGATATTACATAAGTTATCTTGACGTCGCACTCGCAAGTGACGATTCTCGGAGTCCTCTCCAGACCTACCCGATTAGATAACCTTATGGTCAAATCATGACAACTGGCCATACTCGTAAGCACATGCCACCGGAGGCCTCACAGGTCCCTACCCGGGTAACATCATTCAAATACGCCAATAAATTATCGTAACATCGCACTCGCAGGTGACGATCCTCGGAGCCCCCTCCAGACCTACCCGATTTGATAACCTTATGGTCATAACATATCAACTGGCCGTACTCTCAAGCACGCGCCGCCGGTGGCCTCACGGGTCCCTACCCGGGTAACATCACAATTCATCAAGATACACAACAACAAAGGTACAATATTCACCACAATCTCAAATGTGCAAAACATAAGTTAACGCATCATACACTTCCACAAAGGCACAACATTCACATGACACCATCCTTCCGGAAAAAGGCTAACAAGTGAATAATACAAATATTCCATGATTCCACAATTCCTCGGATAACTACTCATTTCTAGTATCCATATTAAGCAAAATACAACATGAAATGGTTGTTATCATTCTTCATGAAACTCAAGTTTATATTCGTATTTACCTTCATAGAAATCACATATTCCTTTGAAAGTAAGTTACGGTTCAATGTTAACAAGTCCACGTTAAATTCACGACAAATCACATTCTCAAAGTATAAAGAATATAGATAAGATACTCACCTCAAGTCTAAAGCACACGAAGCAACGGGAAAGCTCGACTGGAAACCCTCGAATCCTCCAACTAGGTCGAAAATACAAGAATAACATAATTCCTACAAGGTCGATTGCAAGGAAGATGCAAAACATACGAAATTCTCAACAAGAATTCGTAGAAACATATGATCGAACACTTGGGGTTCAATACTTCCCCAAGACCATCAAGAACATAACCCGAACCCGATACGATACGAAATACGAATCAAATCATAGGGATAGAATCAATACAACTGATTAATAATATACAACAACACGATTCATGAAGAACAACTCAAATCTTAACGAGACATATATAGGAGAGGGTTTCAAGATGATTACCTTAGATTCGAAGGAATAACAAGGATTAGACGATGCTACACATGAGAAAGAATATCAAAGATGATTACTATCATCTACTCTTGTTGGAAGCTCAATTCCTAGCCATCCAGGACGCCAAAAACCGCAGCAAAGGGAAGGAGGAAGAAATGACCCGATCTGGGTCAACTCCCGATTATATAAAGAAAACTGGGTTTACGTACGTTAAAGTCACCACTCTAACGTACGTTATAGGATTAACGTACATAAGGTGCAAGCATTTACGTACGTTAGAGCCATCCTGGGCTCTCTGCCCGATATTGTGAACATCATTACGTACGTTATGAAAAGGGCTTAACGTACGTAAGCATCACATGAAGTTAACGTACGTTATGCTCATCGCATAGCGTACGTAATGCACTTAGCATTTCCACACTGTTAAGTTCAGCTCGTCGAGTACCAGCGCGACGAAACCGCGAAATGAAAAAAACAACACAAGACGAAGACATGTACATGAGGAGTGCGCAACGACGAACTCAAGCGCTAAAAGAAAACATGATTCCGACTACCCGAAGGTTCGGAATACGATAATGGAAGTAATTACCCCCAAACTTTGGGAAATTACAAAATGGCCCAAACGTCCGAAAATCACAATATGACATCAAACAACTAAACCGAAGTTCACAAAACATCTAACAAAGTTAAACGGACTTATGAGGAACATGAAACCGTAGTTTCGAACACCATCACATAAAATGAACCAAATAGCGGAAAAAGTCCCTCAAAACACGGATTCGGATAAAACAGCCCCGAAACAAACTCGGATGACCAAATACGCTGAACAAAACATTATCAAAATGTCAAAATGCTTGCAAGTGAGTTCTGGAAATTAGAAAAATGCCAAAATGAAAAATTACCGAAAGAGGAAATCATGGGTATTACATTCTACCCTTCTAAAAAGAAGTTTCATCCCGAAACTTAAAAAAGGGGTGAAGTCACAAATAACAAAACACGGGCAACATAATCTCAGCGGTCTCGACGAATGGATCCTGATACCAATGCTGTAGCACGATTCTGGGAAACTTCATGGAATAGTTCACAATACTGAACTCTGTGGCCCTCGAGTCCACAATTATAACAAGTAATAGGTCGCGAAGGACAATTAGCTTGCACATGACCTACAACGTTGCAATTGAAACACCTCCCAGTCTGACTAGGAGTCAAAAAAGATAACTTGGAACTCTTGGTTCCAATGAACAAAGAAAGGGGAGGTTTTGCCGTAGGGCTACGCGAAACTCGATGAGAAAAAGTTCCGACTCTCACACTGTCCGAAAAATCTCGAAACATCCTCTGCCTCTTCGACTCATGCAAAGGCCCAGTAGATAACAATGCCATCTCATACGCCATGGCTCGATTCTGATACTCTGTCAAAGTAGCACAAGTGAAACTCGACATGTACTGTCGAATCTCTCGTCTCATCCGCATATTAGAATGACGGATTATGTCTTTCTCGGTCCTCACTTGCCTCTTCGTATAATTGAGTTGTCGACTATAATCGATAATAGCCTGCGACACGGGTATATCCTGCGGCTTGGCTAGATAAAAACCTCGGATCCTCTGCTCTCGGATCGGAATCGGACAGAACTCCGCTTCCATCAACATCTTGAACTCTTCCCAAGTAACAACATGATCTTGAGGCTCAACGGCCTCCCACCAATTAGCAGCATCACTATCGAGAAGGAACTGAGCGATAGGAATCCTCCGTTCCTCTGGACAACCAACTGCCTTGAAAATCTTCTCCGATTGGAAAAGCCAACCGTCCCAGCCCAAAGTATCACCTACACCCGAAAAACGAGGAGGATGCATGCGAACCACCTCTCTAAGCCATTGAGTCGACCCGACGTTCTCAGTCACAGTAGTGTTACGTTGAACCACCTGGGTCAAATGAGTTATCTGGTCTGCCACCTGCTGAAGTATAGTAGCAACACCAATACCAACGCCATCACCGACATCATGATCATGATCGCGCGACTGATTGCCACGGCCCCGAACTCTGGCCCTCGACATACTAAACTGAACAATTGTTCGTTAACACGAGACATAACAACACATAACATCGATCACAAAAAAGAGGTCCATACAAGGCACATCGCGAAGCACAGAAATATTCTTGCTAACAAGAGTTACCATAGAGCGTTCACACAACAAACTCATATCTGATAGTTCTCATAGACTCAGAAATTAGTATTTCCGACAACAATATTTATCAAGTCATCACACATTAGAACCAAGCACATGGTTAAACCAATCAAAACATTCAACATATGCCCAAGGCATTAAGCGCATATTGCTATCACTGTATATACGACAATATCATTCAAGTTTCGAATCATTCTCAACTGTTACCACCATTTTCGAATCAAAATTGAACTCTCATAAAATAGTCGCAAATTCCCATACTTAAATTGATAAAACTCATTGATTTTCCAATAACTAAGAACATCTCAATTCAGTTGAACTCTTCAATGATCTAAAGTCAAAATTTTGAGTTAAAGAACTGAATTTTCTGAAGTTTATTAAAGTTCAAACTTTTTAACGAGGGTCACGGAAAAATAGTTTAACGACCACAAACTCGAGCATCACCGACACGAGCGATGATATTATCCAGCACACGTATCTTTCAAACATAATTACTGGATGCATATATTTGAAAAAATGGAATTTCATTCTCAAACAACAAAATGCTTGTAAATATCATTTTTTTGTGAAACGGATCAAGGATTTCTTATTTTGAAAATTTTGAAAAAGTGTGAAAAAATATTGTTAGAAGACTTATGGTTCCTCATAAAGCGGAAAGAACTCAGTCGTCAAAATAAAAATTTTTAAATTATCAACATCATGTACCGTTTCGAAGTGAAACTTACGAATCCTTGCAAAATTTTCCATTTCCCCATGCGTAAGAATTTTCTCACATAGGGTATGTCTGTAACACTTTCGTTAAGTATTTTTATCGCTTAATGAAGAAACTCGGGTCCTTATTTTCAAAATAATATTTGAAATAATCCATCACTGGATAAAACCATTTCCACAACGAAATTTTAAAAGCCCATGAATACGGAAACAATTTATCACGTAACATGACGGTACGTCCACTTTTTCGTCAGATGTAAAGTTTCCAAATGCATATATTATTTCCAAACTATGGACATCATTTCAAGCAATTACTCATAATGAAAACACTTCCGCATATCAGTACCAATATTTATCCACAATTTTCTCAACATAAAAATTGCATGCATGTGTCACGTTTCCAAATACATGAATATCACATTCTAATTTAGCGCACACTCACAGAATCCTCCACCCAAAGGTACATATGCATATTTTGTTTCCATGATAATGTCTATCATATATCGATTTATCTCAACACACTTAGTCAAATAGATTCTCATAACGCAAATTATAGCACTTACAAAAGAGAGGCTTACGCCCACAGGTCGCGAGGAGATGATGGGTGCACCATGATACTAATCACAACCAACCACAACTGATCACAACGGATCACAATGATCACACTTGTTCACAATTGTTCACCCGGGTGACACGACAATACACGACTCGACAAGACCCAACTGCCTAGGTTTTTGCAAACCTAAGCTCTCATACCATATTTTGTAACAACCCCAAATCTACTGGGATTATTACAGCACCGTAGACCCGTTCCGCAAGGATCTACCAGGCTGAAAGCTACGAAATAAAACCAACACGTGGTTAACTCGACCAAAGCATAAAACCATAGACAAATTAGGTCTCTCAAAACACAGCAGTGCAACTGATAAACCAAATTACAACTCGATCACAAATTACACAACATGTCCATCCTCTTAAGGATGACAAAGAAATTAGAAATGAACACTCAGACTGACAGATCACTGACGGATAACCGACTACAACTGTGATTAGTATCACTGCTTTACATCATCCTCCAAGCCGATCCTGTGGCTGCTCTATCTCCAATCAAGACACCTTAAAAGAATATAAATAATCCCCAATGAGGGATTAGTGATGGAAATCGCTAGCAAGTAACCAAGCTATAAAGTTATACATCAATAATATAGCCGTTATGAAAATAACCTTTCGACAAGGTAGCAGCACGATCCCCGAGTCTAAATTCTTTTCAAAAATAGTTTCCTTTAGGAAGGATCATAAGAACGACTCCAAAACACATTTAAAAGAATAATTGAAGACTTTGAGGGTCTCAGTGTAAAATCACGAAATATTTATAATTCTTCTTTTCGAAAGAGTTTACCAAAAATGTCGAAATGATTCTATTCACAACCAAGTCTCAACGACTAATTAATAATACAAGTACATCCGGGATCCAAGGTCCAAACATTTACTATTCAGAATTATCACATCAAACACTCAAATCACCTCTGTGGCCTCAATGGGACCCATCCGGATTGACTAACGCAAACAAGCCAAGATACACCCATAAGTTATCTTGACATCGCACTCGCAAGTGACTATTCTAGAAGTCCTCTCCAAACCTACCCGGTTAGATAACCTTATCGTCAAATCATGACAATAGGCCGTAGTCGCAAGCACACGCCACCAGAGGCCTCATGGGTCCCTACCCGGGTAACATCATTCAAATAAGCCCATAAGTTATCATGACATCGCACTCACAAGTGATGATTCAAGGAGTCCCCTCCAGACCTACCCGATTTGATAACCTTATGGTCATAACATATCAACTGACCGTACTTGCAAGCACGCGCCGTCGGAGGCCTCACGGGTCCCTACCCGGGTAACATCACAATTCACCAAGATACACAACAACAAAGGTACAATATTCACCACAATCGCAAACGTGTAAAACATAAGTTAACGCATCATACACTTCCACAGAGGCACAACATTCACATGACACCATCGTTCAGGAAAAAGGCTAACAAACAAATAATACAAATATTCCATGATTCCACAATTCCTCGGAAAACTAATCATTTCTAGTATCCGTATTTAGCAAAATACAACATGAAATGGTTGTTATCATTCTTCATGAAACTCAAGTTTACGTTCGTATTTACCTTCATAGAAATCACATATTCCTTTGAAAGTAAGTTACGGTTCAATGTTCAATCACTAACAAGTCCACGTTAAATTCACGACAAATCACATTCTCAAAGTATAAAGAATATAGACGAGATACTCGCCTCAAGTCCAAAGCACACGAAGCAACAGGAAAGCTCGACCGGAAACCCTCGAATCCTCCAACTAGGTCGAAAACACAAGAATAAAATAATTACTACAAGGTCGACCGCAAGGAAGATGCAAAACATATGAAATTCTCAAAAAGAATTCGTAGAAACATAGGGTCTAACACCTGGGGTTCAATACTTCCCTAAGACCATCAAGAACATAACCTGAACCCGAATACGATACGAAATACGAGTCAAATCATAGGGATAGAATCAATACAACCGATTAATGATATACAACAACACGATTCATGAAGAACAACTCGAATCTTAACGATTCTCAACATATATAGGAGATGGTTTCAAGATGATTACCTTAGATTCGAAGGAACAAGAAGGATTAGACGATGCTACACACGAGCAAGAATCACAAAGATGATTATTATCATATACTCTTGTTGGAAGCTCGATTCCTAGCCTTCCAAGACGCCAAAAACCACAGCAAAGGGAAGGAGGAAGAAATGATCCGATCTGGGTCAACTCCCGGTCATATAAAGAAAACCGGGTTTATGTACGTTAAAGTCACCACTCTAACGTACATTATAGGATTAACGTACGTAAGGTGTAAGCCTTTACGTACGTTAGAGCCATCCTAGGCTCTATGCCCGATATTGTGAAGACCATTACGTACGTTATGAAAAAGGGCTTAACGTACGTAAGCAGCAAATGAAGTTAACGTACGTTATGCTCATCGCATAGTGTACGTAAGGCACTTAGCAGTTCCAAACTATTAAGTTCAGCTCATCGAGTATGAGCGCGACGAAACCACGAAACGACAAAAACAACACAAGATGAAGACATGCACACAAGGAGTGCGCAACGACGAACTCAAGTGCTAAAAGAAAACACGATTCTGACTACCCAAAGGTTCAGAATACGACAACGAAAGTAATTACCCCCAAACTTTGGGAAATTACAAAACGGCCCAAACTTCCGAAAATCACAATATGACATCAAACAACTAAACCGAAGTTCACAACACGTCTAACAAAGTTAAACGGACTTATGGGAAACATGAAACCGTAGTTTCGAACCACCATCAAACGAAATGAACCAAATAGCGGGAAAAGTCACTCAAAACACGGATTTGGGTAAAACAGCCCCGAAACAAACTCGGATGACCAAATACGCATAACAAAACATTATCAAAATGTCAAAACGCTCGCAAACGAGTTTTGGAAATCAGAAAAATGCCAAAATGAAAAATTAGCGAAAGAGAAAATCACGGGTACTACGGTGTGTGTGTGTGTGTTAAATAGGTCTTGCCTTGTTAAATAGGTCACTGTATTTCATAGGAATCATGCCCATTGATTTTATACTGATCTTGTCTGAGTCTTGCAAGGAACTAGGGTAACTTGTTTGTACTTTGATCTCATTCGGACTGTTTCATTATTTTTCCTTTCCCTATATGTTTGGGGAGTTTGTGTATACTGGCGTATGGTGATTGTTACCAAGAGTAAAATTCCTTGAGAACGGAAATAAATTTTTGGGTTTTACGTGTATCCAATACAATAAAATATGAATAAGACGCAGCAGAATAAATTAACGAAAAATCCAGATGAGGATCTTCAAGCAGTAATTTAATTGATTTATTAAGAGTTCTTCGAATTACCTTAATTCGAAGAACATATATGAACCCGGACCAGAAGCTAATTAAATCCTCTTACTCTTTCGGTGATCCACACACGAACAACTGGTACAAGCCGGATTGATAGATCCTTATGAATAATGTTGATAAACAGTATAACAAATAATTCCTTGCTAGAAGGATTTGTACTGTTGATCAAAATCAACTAAGGGAAGAAGAAGGAGATGGCCGAAATGGACTTCTCGGATTGAGAGCAGCTCGGCCGAATAGTAGAGAAAGGGGGCCGATTTTTGGTCTTACAAAATTAGGGTTGTGTAATTTTTATTCTAACAACTCCTTGTCCAAGACCCTTTATTTATACTAAGTAATCATATATTCAAACTCTAGTATTTGCTTAGTTTCCCTCAACTTATTAAATAATATAATATATATCTTATCGCGCGGTATCATATTTGAACTAAATCATGGAAATTGTCATACTTATTATTTTCAAATACTTTCTCGATCTTAAGTAGACTTATTGAATCAAATGACTCTTCATTTGCGCATGGCCATTCTTCAATTCTACTTATCGAGGGCCCCAACGGATATCTCTCTCACTAAATAGAGGGACAAATCCCCATCTTGATTATTCATTGCCATCTACATGACTCCCACTAATCCCGATTGCTAACCTTTACGATCACCATGTTTCAGATGATGTTAAATTACGTCAAGGCATAGAAGTTATCATGTTGGACTCTATGATAATCTCAGGTTCAAGGATTTATTGACATACTGTTGGTCCTAAGAATGATGAAGATTGTCCTCACTGTAACAACACGAGTCTTTTCTAGCGCGCTTTATCCTCACTCACGCGCACCTGAGAAACTTCCCAGGGGGTCACCCATACCATAACTACTCCAGGTCAAGCACGCTTCACATTGGAGTTTCTATGAGATGGCTACCAGAAAAAAAGATGCATCTTGTTTATATGAGTAGTCCAAATCAATTTATTTAACCACTTTATAGTGCAGATCTCACAGGTCGAATCGCAAACCTCCCCTCGTGCATTTATAAGCTCATGCAGGCAGGATGCTGGACCAAAGCCCAACAATCCTCCTCCCAGTACCTGCCAGCATCTCAGTTTGGAAACCTCCGTGAACTAGATTTGATCACACAGCCCTCTAGCTGCTGAATTCATTCACACAGTCCTCCAACACTTGACACCATCACATGTTCCAGCTCCATTTACTTTTGCTGCGCCAGTATCTCGGTTCCAGCATACGAGATTTGATCACACAGCCCTCCAGCACCTGACAACCTCCACTGCACCAGCATCTCAGTTCCGGCTAAGTGGCAACTTCTGCTGCATGCCCGCCTCTCAGTTTCAATGCTCTAGCAGCCTCCACTGTAGGATACTCCAAGGGAATCCGCACCCTTGACCTGCTCTGTGTAATATCCGGAATTTGTACTACTATTGTTTAATGTTATTTTATCCGAGTTATGTTGTATAATGTGGAATCTGTACAGTGTGGATAAAATATTTGAAGGACTGAGACATCTGTATTGGTGTAATTACTGTACTTGGTCAACAATTGCAGTTGAGGATATTGTACATCGTATGAGAATATTATTGGAAGAAGTATGTGTATTCAGTATGCCATATGTTCGTATTTTTGCATGTCGAGACGTTGGACAAGAATAGCTGAAAATGGCTAAGTGTAACATTATTAGCGCACGCTAATAATCACGAGTAGCGTACGCTATCGTGTAGGTTTAGCACACACTACGGACATAACTTAGCGTACGCTAGTGAAGAACAGCTCAGAGGGAATCTACGTGTGGACCAGGCCACTTTCGGCGCATGTTCTGATAAGTCAACGGATGTTTGTAATGTAGTACTAGCGCACGCTAAACCCTAAAGGTTAGTGCACGCTAATGGTATATTGGACAAAAAGGAATCTTATCCTCGTCAGCACTTTCGGCGTGTGGACTAGTCTTCGGAGCATACAAACAAACGAGTCAACTAATATTAGCGCACGCTAAATGCAAGGACTTGCGTACGCTAGACAGTGTAAGTTACGTACGCTAATGCATGGGCATTACGTACGTAAGCTCATGTACGAAGCCAGACAGTAGTCTCTAGACTGCGATAGCGCACGCTAACAAAGGTCAGTTAGCGCACGCTAAGGCTGTTGCGCACGCTAAACATGAGATGTTAGCGCACTGTCACGCCCCACCTTAAGGCAGCAGGCATCTACCGGCATCCGGCCGAAGCCTGCCGGACGGGCGCGCAGCATGCTCGCGCGCGTACAGGGACCCGGCCAAGCTCACAGAGGACTACCCCCCCTATAATAGGCTTAGACGGAAAAAGCCTTGTGACAGCAGTAGACATTGAAAAGCCGAGGAACCCACTATCCAGAAAGAAGACCCTAGAAGCATCAAGATGGAGACCAATCAATTCCAGAAGGTCAAAGAGGGTTCCAGAAGGTCAGAAATCGGGTCGGGTTGCTACGGGCCGAATCGGGCCTTGGCCGGGCCGGGCCGGGACACTTCGGGCTGGGTCGGGCCGGACGTTCCAGAGGGGTCTGGGGACTCCAAGAAGACTTCTTAGAATTGTTTAGAATTGTATAAATCATTCTATATGATGGCATTCTTGTAAATACTTGGAATAGTGATGTTTTGTTGGTAATTTGTTAGCCTAGGAGGATTAGTATAAATACCCCCTTGGGGCTCATTTGTAACTCATCTTGAGAAAGCTGATTTGCTACAGTGCAATAAGAGAAAACCTTCCCCAAGCACTTCCTTACTTCCTTCCTAGTAATCTTGGGTGTATTGATAGGCTTGCTACTTAGGCTTGAGACAACCTAAGATAGTGCCGCACGGAGAGGACTTAGCGAGGCGCAAGTATAACCCCATGACAGTTGGTATCGGAGCCAAGGTTGAGACAACCAAGGCGGATTTTCGAAGATTGCTAGCTGATCGTGCAAGGAGTAAGATGGCACAATCATCCGACGTTACCCAACCCAACACTCAGGCCGAGAAGACCAAGAAGAGGGCGAGACAAGTCTCGGCCGGATTCTTTGCCATGGACACCGAGTGACTCGGCGGAGGAGGTCTATGATAAGGTTGCGAGGAGGGTGGATGACTTAGAAGAAGCTGGTGAGGAGCCGCACAACCGTGTTCTTTCTACTATCAATGCTTGTGATGGGGACATGAAGAAGGAGTTGGCCGATTTTCGGGCCATGATCTTGGCCATGCAAGAGAGCATGGAGGTTCTCAAGATGGAGATGGCAACAGTGAAAAGGGCGATTGCCAACGGAGAAGGACATGTGGGTGCGACACCCGCACGAATTGACATCCCAAGGCCTGGGAAGTTCAACGGATCGAGAAACGCCAAGGAGATTGACAATTTCTTATGGAACCTGGAGCAATACTTTGGTGCCTCAAACATTCGAGATGATGACACCAAGTTACGGATGGCGCCCTTGTACTTGGCCGACACAGCCGTGCTGTGGTGGCGGACCAAGCAGGCTGACATTGAGAGTGGTGCGTGCAGGATGGCTTCCTGGGAAGACTTCAAGGCCGAATTGAAGAGGCAATTCTATCCCGAGAATGTGGAGTTCGAGGCTCGGGGCAGGCTGAAGAGACTCAGCCACACTCGCACTATCAAAGACTATGTCAAGGAGTTCCAAGAAATCGTGCTAGAGATACCAAGCTTGACGGCGACCGACATGCTGTTTGCATTTATGGACGGACTCAAGCCTTTTGCGAGGCAAGAGTTGGAAAGGCGCAATGTTCAGGATGTGGCGACCGCCATTGCTGTGGCCGAGGGCTTACGGGAGTTGAAGACCAGCGACAAGCCAAGGACTTTCCGCACAGATAAAGGCAAAGGTGGGGGAGACCGCCATCAAGGTTCAGGCAGAACAAATACTGGGGCAAGCAACCAGTGGACGAGAACGATAAGCCGAGAGGTTGTCACATTTGTCATAGTACCTCTCACATGAAGTACGATTGCCCACTTCGGAGGAAGAAGGTCGCAGCCATGCAAGAGACCACGGAGACCGAGGTTGCGGATGGTGCGCATATGGGCTCATTGAGTTTGCTCAATCTTTGTCACAAAGCCGTTGTGGAGCCGGCGAAGGGACCCAGAAAGGGGTCTATGTTCGTGGATGCCTTGATCGGAGGCACACACATCAAAGCCTTAGTGGATACAGGAGCTACGCACAATTTCATGCGGGACGGCGTAGCCAAAGTTTTACGACTTACCGTCACTCCAACTAATGGATCGATCAAGACAGTGAACACCCATGCTAAACCGGTGACCGTGAAGCACGAGGAGTGAAAGCAAAGATAGGTGGTGACAGGAATGATCACCTTCACCGTAGTGACCATGGATGACTATGATTTGGTTCTTGGGTTACAATGGTTCGATCAGTACGGGCTTGCATTCTTCCATTTTGATTCCTTAGTCATTTTGGACTCAGACAGACACAGGCCATTAGGCCGGGAGAGAGCGAAGGGCGGGTACCCTTTCGGCCATGCAACTTAGTCGAGGCCTTGAGCGGGAAGAGACCTTGCCGCATTTTACGTTCTGATGATGGAAACGATATTGAAGGCAAGGATGTACCAAAGGAAGTTCAAGCCGTTTTGGAGGAGTTCGGGCGTGATGCCCGCGGAACTACCTAAGAAGTTGCCACCCCGGACGGGATGTGGACCACAAAATTGAACTTATTTCCGATGCGAAGCCACCTTCAAGGACACCCTATAGGATGTCACCACCGGAACTTAAGGAGCTGCAGAAACAATTGAAAGAGTTGTTGGATTCCAAAATGATCCAACCATCCAAATCTCCTTATGGATCCCCCGTTTTGTTCCAAAAGAAGCATGATGGATCCTTGCGTATGTGCGTGGACTATAGGGCACTCAACAAACTGACGGTTCGCAACAAGTATCCCATTCCACTCATTGGAGAGCTGTTTGACCAACTGGGAGGTGCTAAATACTTTTCAAAGATCGACCTAAGATCCGGATATTGGCGGTCAGGATAAGCGAAGAGACGAACCCAAGACAGCCATGGCGACCAGGTATTGTTTGTTTGATTTCCTTGTGATGCTGTTCGGGCTTACAAACGCCCCAGCGACCTTTTGCACACTGATGAACAAGGTATTTCAGCCATACATAGACAAGTTTGTTGTCGTTTATCTGGACGATATTGTCATTTAATCATCATCGATGGAGGAGCATGTAGAACACTTGCGACAGGTGTTCCAAGCATTGCGGGACAACGAACTTTATGCAAAGTTGAAGAAATGCTCATTCGCCCAATAGGAAGTGACTTTTCTGGGGCACCGTATCAAGGATGGCCGCATAATGATGGACGAGGCCAAAGTGAAAGCAGTTCGAGATTGGGAGCCGCCGACCAGCGTAACCCAACTCCGATCATTTCTGGGACTCGTGAACTACTACCGGAAGTTCATCGAGGGATACTCTCGGATAGCAGCACCATTAACGGACCTATTGAAGAAGGACCACAAATGGGAGTGGACGGATAAGTGCCGAGAGGCCTTTGAGCGACTCAAAGGCAAAGTGACGGAGCAGCCAGTTCTTGCCTTGCCAGACCATGCCAAGGCATATGAGGTTCAGACCGATGCATCTGATTATGCCATCGGGGGAGTTTTGATGCAGCTAGGGCATCCCGTCGCCTATGAGAGCAGAAAATTGAATGACACCGAGAGACGGTACTCGGTACATGAGAAGGAAATGACCGCCGTGGTTCATTGCCTTAGAGCCTGGAGGCATTATTTACTTGGGAGCAAGTTTGTGGTACGAACAGACAACGTAGCCACAAGTTATTTTCAAACCGAAGAAGCTCACGCCAAAGCAAGCAAGATGGCAGAATTCCTAGGTGAGTTCGACTATACCACAGGTATAAGCCGGGAGTACTTAGCGAGTAGCCGATGCATTAAGCCGGAAGGCCGAGCTTGCGGCCTTGACCAAGGCCGAAGGAGCATCAAGGACCGCATACGAAGGAGGCGAGGCGGGACCCTTTCGCAGAAACATCATGCAACTTGCCGGGAGCGGAAAGACAAGACGGTTGCAGGAACGAGACGAGCTACTCTTTACCAAAGGCAATCGTTTATACGTGCCCAAATGGGGAAACTTACGGAGGGACATCATGAAGGAATGCCACGACACACTATGGGGTGGACACCCAGTATGCACCGTACAATGGCTTTAATTGACAATTCTTACTTTTGGCCCAGGATGCGTGATGACGTTGAGGCATACGTCGGACATGTCTTGTATGCCAACAAGACAAGGTGGAGCAACAACAACTTTGGCGGACTACTTCAACCCTTGCCCATCTGGAACACCCTTTTGAAAGCGTTTCAATGGACTTCATTTCGGCTTTGCCTAAATCGGATGGGTACGGTCGATCATAGTTGTGGTGGACGAGTTCTCAAAATACGCAACCTTTATTCCAAAGACCGGCGGACGTAACGGCTCGGAGACGGCCAAGTTGTTCTTAAAGCATGTGGTAAAATATTGGGGCATTCCAAGGACAATCGTGAGTGGCCGAGACCCACGTTTCACAGAAAGTTTTGGTCGGGACTTTTCAAGCTATTGGGCTCGAACTTAGCATTCTCAACAAGTTTCCACCCACAGACGGACGGGCGAGACGAGCGAGTTAACGCCTTTGCTGAGTGCTACTTGCGGCACTATGTGAGTGCCAATCACGGATCAGGCCAAACTCTTAGACACGGCCCAATTCTCATACAACTTGCGAAGAGTGAATCAACGGACGCGGCCCATTCGAGCTCGCTACGGGAGACAACCGGCGACAAAGAACAACATTGCCATCGGATACACGGGACGAGTCCCGCAAAGATATACCTTTGCTAAGTCATTACAGGAGGAATCGGACTTGGCTCGAGCATCATTGGACAAGGCGGCAAGAAGATGAAGAAATGGGCCGATCTCAAGCGACGAGCGATGAGTTTAACGAAGGCGACTTAGTTATGGTGAAACTTCTCCGCAGCAATTTAAAGCATTTGGTGTGCATAAGGGACTTATCCGAAGATACGAGGACCTACAAGATCGAGCGGCGTGTTGGGACAGGTTTCCTATCGAGTGGAACTACCGCCGAAGATGAAGATACACCGGTCTTCCATGTCACCAATCAAGCCTTACCATCGGGACATGGAGGATCCGGGCCGAGCTTACCACACCGAGCACCTCTGCCGTGATTACTTCCTTCGACAAGGAAGTAGCCGAGATCATCTCACATCGGGACGTTCGACGAAGGCGTGGCCCCATACACCGAGTACTTTGTGCATTGGAAGGGACTCCCAGGCCGAAAATAGGGGAACATGAGGATCACCTATGGCAATTCCGCGAGAAGATTGAAGAATATCGGGGACAAAGATCGTGCCGAGGGCGATCCACGACTTTGGTGGGGAGAATGTCACGCCCCACCTTAAGGCGGCGAGCATCTACGGCATCCGGCCGAAGCACCGACGGGCGCGCAGCATGCTCGCGCGCGCGTCTGAGGACCCGGCCAAGCTCACAGAGGACTACCCCCTATAATAGGCTTAGACGGAAAAAGCCTTGTGACAATGATAGACATTGAAAAGCGAGGAACCCACTATCCGTAAAGAAGACCCTAGAAGCATCAAGATGGAGACCAATCAATTCCGGAAGGTCAAAGAGGGTTTCCGAAGGTCAGAAATCGGGTCGGGTTGCTACGGGCCGAATCGGGCCTTGGCCGGCCGGCAGGACACTTCGGGCCGGGTCAGGCCGGACGTTCCAGAGGGGTCTGGGGACTCCAAGAAGACTTCTTAGAATTGTTTAGAATTGTATAGATCATTCTAGATGATGGCATTCTTGTAAATACTTGGAATAGTGATGTTTTGTTGGTAATTTGTTAGCCTAGGAGGATTAGTATAAATACCCCCTTGGGGCTCATTTGTAACTCATCTTGAGAAAGCTGATTTGCTACAGTGCAATAAGAGAAAACCTTCCCCAAGCACTTCCTTACTTCCTTCCTAGTAATCTTGGGTGTATTGATAGGGTTGCTACTTAGGCTTGAGACAACCTAAGATAGTGCCGCACGGAGAGGACTTAGCGAGGCGCAAGTATAACCCCGTGACAGCACGCTAGTAATGTTTATTATATAAGGGGACAGGCTGGTATTATGAAGCATTTCGTCCATTTCTTTCCTTTCACCCGATAGAGAGAACCTTGGGAGGACATCTGGAATTCCTAAACACTGAGGGATGATGCTCTTTAACAAGATTAAAGATGGAAATCATGGATTAAAACTTTGTTCTAGAAATCATTGGTGATTCTTGGAAATGGATTCAACCTTGGAAATCAATCCATTCCTTCATAAAAGTAATCACTCTTCATCTTTGGATTTAATTTTGAATTGAATGTTGATGTTCTTGAGTTGATGATTATTACATAAACAAGTTGACAAGCATGATTATTAGATGGATTACCGGAGTATGATGATATTAATATGATTCGTGTGGTTTGAATTATGTAGTTCGTTTTCTTGAGAAAAGTTGGTGAATCTTTCTTCTTCTTTGCGGATGTTGATATCATTATTGATGATTAATCTCCGTAATGTTAGATTAGGGGAGTGTTGTTAAGGTTCTTGGTGTTCATGATGTTGATATTTGAGGAAGAATATGATATTTGAATATAAGAATTGGATTAAGGGTTGGATGATTACTTATATGTTAAAGGATATCGGATTTCGTAGTTTTGATAACTATGAGCATGATTTAGAATCACTTAGTGTTCTTGATAATCGCCATATGTTGATCAGTATCTGAAAAACATGCATCAGTACAGCATTAGCGCACGCTAAGATTACTGGCTAGCGCGCTCTAACGGGAGCAACTTAGCGCACGCTACGTTAAGTGATTAACATGCGCTAAGAAGGCAGGAAGTGCAGTATTTTTGTGTTGTGGTTATGAATTCGTGCTGGTTTGAGTTGGATTGATCAGACTAGTGTTTAATCGAGATATTGTCGAGCCGTTGGGTTTGTGAATTGGTTTTATCAATTGTTGATTGTTATCGAACTTGTTGTCTATCGATTATTGTAATAGGTTGAGATTATTGATTGGTGATTAGAACTATGCATTGCGGTCATGTTCGAGAATGTTCGTGAATTGCATTGATTAGGGCCGAGGGACTTGTAGATGACGGCAATGGAGTTGGTAACGGCTTCATCATCGTCGTATCGGTATCGAGGTAAGTTATTACTTGCTCAGTTTATAATATTTAATGAATCGTTTCAGTTTCATTCGTTTATAATTCATATAACAATGTTTATAAATCGTAATCACAGGAGAATTAGGATTATAGGTTGTATTCGAGTTTTGGGAATTTAAAGCATAAGTATATGATTTACATTTATTGTTGGTATACTTGGCATCGAAGATACATTGTGGTATAGACGAAGACGTGAATTATCTACCGTCCGTGACATTTTGGATCGTCGAATATTCAGAATAATGGTTCGTGATGGTTTGGACATCGAGATTGCTCTCGAAGGACTCGGAGCAAGTATTTTAATCATTTTTGTCATTTGTGTCGATCATGTTGTGATACACTCGTGTATCATTGTTGTCATGCATTTGTGCATTGTTGTTGTCGTGCATTGTGTACTGTGTTTTGTGCAGTTGTGCATTGTTGTCATATGTCCACCATGCGTTGGTCCGACGAGATCAAGATGGGATATCTATAGCTGTGTGCGCTGGATCGTTGGACAGGTAATTCCACCATGCTTTGGTCCGACGGGATCATCATGGGAATCTATAGCTGTGTGCACTGGATCGTTGGATTACCATGTGTTGTTGATGTGCATATGTATATTATAGGCTTGCCATAAGTATACATTGTCATTTTTGTTGTGATCATATTGACGTTGTCATATGAGTTTGCATTTGTAGGTCTTGTGTTAGGACCATGTCCGTATGTTGTATTGATCTGATCTCGGATTAGACTGACGTGATGGTAATGGTATTTCGTATCTTGAGGTATGTTCCATATTTCCTTGGTACTTGTCTTTGATGGACAATCGATTGTCGTATGGGAATTGTCGACGTGATCCTTTGATGGACAATCGATTGTCGTATGGGAATTGTCGACGTTATCCGATGGATTGAATTCACTAGAGTTGGTATAATTTTCGTATCGCGAGTTATGTTAATATTTTAAGAACCTTGGGTATTGTTGAGATACCGTACATATATTTCGGTATTATCTTAATGTGTTGTTAAGGGAATGAATCGTGGATTTTTGTAAAGTTATGGCGGTAAGATTACATTGGTCGTATTCTTACTTAGTATTTTCATTGGTATGTAATTATTGACGAGATGTGATGGTTATCATTGTTGGATATTATGGCTGGCCCCATCGTGGGCTTTCTTTTTAGGTTCTTGGATTATAAAGCTTGTAGCGGTCGTGAAGAGATGAGCTTCCCGGAGGATACTGGCTAGGACATGTATTTGTGTATTGAGTTTCTGATCAGTTGTTGTATTCCGCTGCTAGAGTATTTTAATTGTTTATCTTTATCCGCTGCGTGAGTATTCTTAAATGGCCTTTTGGTATCTGGTAACTTAGGTTACTTTGGCAATTGTTTTCTAAATTTGTTCTGTCGGTGCGTGTAAGCGATAGCTTAACGTATGTTTTTAAACTGTTGAGTTTTGGCATTTCGGGCCTTGTGGTTTCAAATGAGATTTTTACGACGGTGTTGTTAAATGGGTTTTGTAAAGTTTTCGAATGTTTTTAAAGGATGTACCGTCGTTAGCCTCTTGGGCGTTTGTTAACGTTTGCGAAAATATCCTTCAGCCTTGTGGGTTCCATCTCGGGGCCCACGGCGCTGTAATATTTCCGGTTAAATCTGGGGGTATTACAGAATATGGTATCGGAGCTTAGGTTGTGAAAACCTAGGCACTCGGGTCAAGTTGGGTCGTGTCTTTCGAGTTTACGGTTGACAAGTGTTTGAGCTCTGAGTTTTTGTTGTTCACTCGGGCTTGTGCATTATGAGATTTACCAGTGTAGTACTGGGATTGTTGTAAACTTTTCCGAACAGTGTTAACATGTTCCTTCGTATAGAGATGTGTTGTGTTCTCGAGTTGAACTGAGTTTTCAAAATGTGTGTTTTTAAAATATCTGTGTCGAGTATTTTCTTGAGTCGAGACATGTGCCAGTATCACGGGGAATCGTCGGCTTCACGATCTGTAAGTATTCGGATTTTCGAATTTCCTTGAGATTTACTGCCGTTCTAATTTGATATGCTTTGAGATTCGGAAGAATATTATGTGTTATGTTATGAGATAACAGAATACAGAGTTAGGACATGATTGACGATCTTGAGAAGTTATGATTTTGCAAATCAATATGTCGATTAAATTTTGGAAACGGAGTTGTGCATTTGGGAGGAATGTTGGGAATGGTTGATAAGAACATGTAGTCATGTTAATTCATTTTGAGATATATGAACTGTTTTTGAGCATTTGAAAATGATACTTTTCAAAATAAATGTTTTACAGATGTTTTACTGGAAATGATGTTTGGGCCGAGACCCAATTGATTTTGAAATAGTTTTATAACTAAGGACTTGTGGTCCGTAAAGGGTTTTCTACTTTTAAACTTCTTGTAATGCAGAACGAGATACGAGCTGAGACCCTAATGTTTCAAAAGGCTTTTCTGTTTTCCTTAAAACTCCCGAGATTTGTAAAACACTTTATCAATCGTTTATCTACTTTATCACTACCTTTCGGGATTTTGATTTATTTGTTCAAATGAAACCTCTCGGGAAGTCTTTCGCTGTGTCGATTTGTTTCAATGCTTTGGCATAGCATATTTGAGGTGATCCAGGATGGATTAATGATTGACGTTGCGAGTCATATGTGGAAAAGGAGTTTTTAGTCGGAGTTTATATATTGAAAGTTTGGAACTCTATCGTGTGGTTTTTCGATGGAAGATCAGTGGATATTGGTGACGAATCGAATTGGTATACAAGAGTATGGATGTGGTCAATCATTTGCATAGTTTTCATTTTAAAACATCGAAATCGTGTGGATTCGAAGGAAACTGTTATCGAATACTTGGCATCAGCGAGCCGATTTAATTTTTCGAAAATTGATTTTGTGGTCTTACGAAAATTTGTGTTTTGAGCTTTGAAATTTTTGAAAGAACTTTCGAAAATTTGTCTCCTTGACAAGACTATATGATTTCAAACTGGTTTTGAAAATGTGATTGATATACATATGCATTTAGTGCATGGTGCATATCATGGTGAAGCTATGAGTGTGACTCACGAACTGGATAGTACATCAGTATGGTACGATGAAAGAGATTCGAACGTTAGTATGGTAGTTTGGTTATCCAGGGATGAACGGTTGATTTATCGGATAAGAGAAATATGCTGCGTGTTGCAGGTTCGGGTACATAATGTAATTTTGGAACTATGGATTTTATGAAACCGGGACATATGTGCTATGTGATTCCATTGGTGCGGTAGTAGCGCGATTTTACCATAGTGATCTTTGAATGATTTCTTTGTAAGTGTAAATTTGAGGATGGTGACCCCATGCTGGTTGTTTTGGATATTGAGTGGTCGTTCCCACTCCTTGTATGAATTGGTATGTTCGTCGATTTGTGATTGGTTGTTCGTACGCCTGAGAGGTCCGTTCAACAGTCGGTTGTGTTTCGTTGAGATCCACTGTATGTGATTTGTTTAGCATTTTGAGAATTTTGCTCTTTCGTGTATCTGTCTCTGTGGTTCTATGTTCATCGTGTTGGAGCTTACCGTGTGAAGGTATTCTCGATTATCGTTGATCGTTCGTTGGTAATATTGGAGTTTATCATGTTGATGATATTCTCCATTGTGTTTTGACCTCTGGTTGGTCATCTTGAAGATTATCATGTCGATGATATTCTCGGTAAATTTGTTGGTTGATCGTTGTTAATGATCGTATAAGCGTTCAGATTTTGTGTTGATGTTTCGGGATTCGTGTCGTTATTTTGGGCAGTTATTTCTCAGATATATAGCGCATTATTGATTGTATTGGAATTGAGACTTGATTGTGTAATCAGGCAGACATGATTTAACACGGGCAGGTTATTTTCTTCTGAAGATGATATATTTTTGTTGAGACTCAAGGAACTATGATTGTAAGCGTATTGAGACTGTACAGTGAGGTCACTTGCTAGTATCTCAGGAGATCGTCGACCTGCGTATCTGTAAGTATGCTGTTTTGGTTATTCGTTAATGATGATGATTGATCGTTGTTGTGATAGTTTCGGAATATTTTGGTTGAACGGTTTGTTGGTTTTTCTATAACGGCTTGCAAGTTTCGAGGACGAAACTTATTTTAAGTGGTGTAGTATGAAATATTCGGAATTTTTACTACTATTGTTTAATGTTATTTTATCCGAGTTATGTTGTACAATGTGGAATCTGTACAGTGTGTATTAAATATTTGAAGGACTGAGACATCTGTATTGGTGTAATTACTGTACTTGGTCGACAATTGCAGTTGAGGATATTGTATATCGTATGAGAATATTATTGGAAGGAGTATGTGTATTCAGTATGCCGTATGTTCGTATTTTTGCATGTCGAGACGTTGGACAAGAATAGCTGAAAATAGCTAAGTGTAACATTATTAGAGCACGCTAATAATCACGAGTAGCGTATGCTATCGTGCAGGTTTAGCGCACGCTACGGACATAACTTAGCGTACGCTAGTGAAGAACAGCTCAGAGGGAATCTACGTGTGGACCTGGCCACTTTCGGCGCATGTTCTGATAAGTCAACAGATGTTTGTAATGTAGTACTAACGCACGCTAAACCCTAAAGTTTAGCGCACGCTAATGGTATATTGGACAAAAAGGAATCTTATCCTCGTCAGCACTTTCGGTGTGTGTATCAGTCTTCGGAGCATACAGACAAACGAGTCAACTGATATTAGCGCACGCTAAATGCAAGGACTTGCGTACGCTAGAAAGTGTAAGTTACGTACGCTAATGCATGGGAATTACGCACGTAAGCTCATGTACGAAGCTAGACAGTAGTCTCTGGACTGTGATAGCGCACGCTAACAAAGGTCAGTTAGCGCACGCTAAGGCTGTTGCGCACGCTAAACATGAGATGTTAGCACACGCTAGTAATGTTTATTATATAAGGGGACAGACGGGTATTATGAAGCATTTTGTCTATTTCTTTCCTTTCACCCATTAGAGAGAACCTTGGGAGGACATCTGGAGTTCCTAAACACTGAGGGATTATCCTCTCTAACAAGATTAAAGATGGAAATCATGGATTAAAGCTTTGTTCTTGAAATCATTGGTGATTCTTGGAAATGGATTCAACCTTGGAAATCAATTCATTCCTTCATAAAGGTAATCACTCTTCATCTTTGGATTTCATTTTGGATTGAATGTTGATGTTCTTAAGTTGATGATTATTACATAAACAAGTTGACAAGCATGATTATGAGATGGATTACCGGAGTATGATGATATTAATATGATTAGTGTGGTTTGAATTATGTAGTTCGTTTTCTTGAGAAAAGTTGGTGAATCTTTCTTCTCCTTTGCGGATGTTGATATCATTGTTGATGATTAATCTCCGTAATGTTAGATTAGGGGAGTGTTGTTAAGGTTCTTGTTGTTCATGATGTTGATATTTGAGGAAGAATATGATATTTGAATATAAGAATTGGATTAAGGGTTGGATGATTACTTATATGTTAAAGGATATCGGATTTCGTTGTTTTGATAACTATGAGCATGATTTAGAATCACTTAGTGTTCTTGATAATCGCCACATGTTGATCGGTATCTGAAAAACATGCATCAGTACAGCATTAGCACGCTAAGCTGACTAGCTAGCGCGTGCTAACGGGAGCAACTTAGCGCACGCTACGTTAAGTGATTAACGTGCGCTAAGAAGGCAGGAAGTGCAGTATTTCCGTGTTGTGGTTATGAATTCGTGCTGGTTTGAGTTGGATTGATCAAACTAGTGTTTAATCGAGATATTGTCGAGCCGTTGGGTTTGTGAATTGGTTTTATCAATTGTTGATTGTTATCGAACTTGTTGTCTATCGATTATTGTAATAGGTTGAGATTATTGATCGATGATTAGAACTATGCGTTGCAGTCATGTTTAAGAATGTTCGTGAATTGCATTGATCAGGGCCGAGGGACTTGTAGATGACGGCAATGGAGTTGGTAACGGCTTCATCATTGTCGTATCGGTATCGAGGTAAGTTATTACTTGCTTAGTTTATAATATTTAATGAATGGTTTCAGTTTCATTCATTTATAATTCGTATAGCAATGTTTATAAATCGTAATCACATGAGAATTGGGATTATAGGTTGTATTCGAGTTTTGGGAATTTAAATCATAAGGTATATGATTTACATTTATTATTGGTATACTTGGTATCGAAGATACGTTGTGGTATAGACGAAGACGTGAATTATCTACTGTCTGTGACATTTTGGATCGTCGAATATTCAGAATAATGGTTCGTGATGGTTTGGACATCGAGATTGCTCTCGAAGGACTCGGAGCAAGTATTTTAATCATTTTTGTCATTTGTGTCGATCATGTTGTGATACACTCGTGTATCATTGTTGTCATGCATTTGTGCACTGTTGTTGTCGTGCATTGTGTACTGTGTTTTGTGCAGTTGTGCATTGTTGTCATATGTCCACCATGCGTTGGTCCGACGGGATCAAGATGGGATATCTATAGCTGTGTGCGCTGGATCGTTGGACAGGTAATTCCACCATGCTTTGGTCCGACGGGATCAACATGGGAATCTATAGCTGTGTGCACTGGATCGTTGGATTACCATGTGTTGTTGTTGTGCATATGTATATTATGGGCTTGCTATAAGTATACATTGTCGTTTTTGTTGTGATCATATTGATGTTGTCATATGAGTTTGCATTTGTAGGTCTTGTGTTAGGACCATGTCCGTATGTTGTATTGATCTAATCTCGGATTAGACTGACGTGATGGTAATGGTATTTGATATCTTGAGGTATGTTCCGTATTTCCTTGGTACTTGTCTTTGATGGATAATCGATTGTCGTATGGGAATTGTCGACGTTATCCGATGGATTGAATTCACTAGAGTTGGTATAATTTTCGTATCGCGAGTTATGATAATATTTTAAGAACCTTGGGTATTGTTGAGATACCGTACAGATATTTCGGTATTATCTTAATGTGTTGTTAAGGGAACGAATCGTGGATTTTCGTAAAGTTATGGCAGTAAGATTACATTGGTCGTATTCTTACTTAGTATTTTCATTGGTATGTAATTATTGACGAGATGTGATGGTTATCATTGTTGGATATTATGGCTGACCCCGTCATGGGCTTTCTTTTTAGGTTCTTAGATTATCAATCTTGTAGCGGTCGTGAAGAGATGAGCTTCCCGGAGGATACTGGCTAGGACATGTATTTGTGTATTGAGTTTATGATTAGTTGTTGTATTCCGCTGCTAGAGTATTTTAATTGTTTATCTTTATCTGCTGCGTGAGTATTTTTAAATGGCCTTTTGGTATCTGGTAACTTAGGTTACTTTGGCAATTGTTTTCTAAATTTGTTCTGTCGGTGCGTGTAAGCGATATCTTAACGTATGTTTTTAAACTATTGAGTCATTTCGGGCCTTGTGGTTTCAAATGAGATTTTTATGACAGTTTTGTTAAACGGGTTTTGTAAAGTTTTCGAATTTTTTTAAAGGATGTACCGTCGTTAGCCTCTTGGGCGTTTGTTAACGTTTGCGAAAATATCCTTCAGCCTTGTGGGTTCCATCTCGGGGCCCATGGCGCTGTAATATTTCCGGTTAAATCTGGGGGTATTACACTCTGATACCAATTATTGGCCACTAAGTATACAGTATATAGCTTGGAAAAGTGTTAGTACAATAAGCTGTATGATTTTCGAATATGAGTGCGTAGCAGAAGTTCGTTTAAGTGAGCTGATGTAAATACAGCAACTAGGCTTTCTCCTGATAGCTTAGTGCGTACAGGGTTTTGCAATGTATACTTGTATAAATCACATTTATAAAGGCACAAGGTAATAACACGCAATATAAAGTGGTTCGAGGTAAACCCCTCTACATCCACTGGTCCTCCACACAGGAGTAAAATGTTTATTAAAATCACTACGTACACAACTACGTGACTTTAATCAAACCTATCCTTGTATCGTTCACACATATTGATACAAAGACTGTAGCTTTCATCCGTTAACACAGATTGGCTGTAGGCTTCTTTGACTTGCTTCTTCTCACACAGATTGAAGCTTTGTCCTATTTGCCCCACACAGGTCAGAATATCTTTCTGTAATATCCAGAATTTCTATTACTATTGTTTAATGTTATTTTATTCGAGTTTTGTTGTACAGCGTGGAATATGTACAATATGGATAAAATAATTGTAGAACTGAGACATCTGTAATGGTATAATTGTCGTACTTGGTCGACAAAGGATATAGTGCGTCATGTATACGTATCTAGTATGTTGAGACGACGAACAAGATCAGTGTAAATGGCTAAGTGTAGCATTATTAGCGCACGCTAATATGCATTCCTAGCGCACGCTATCGTGCAGGTTTAGCGCCCGCTAATGGTAAAAGATAGCGCATGCTAGTTCAGAACAGATCAGAGGGAATCTACGTGTGGACCCGGTCACTTTCGGCGCATGTGCCGACGAAGTCAACTGATGTTTGTCGTAAAGCATTAGCGCACGCTAATACCTGTTGTTAGCGCACGATAATATCAGATCGGTCAACAGGGAATCTTGGCTTTATTGGTTGCTTTCGGCATGTGGGGTCACAAGCATATTCGGGGTAGGTGCAGACTGTAGAAAGTCAACTACGATTAGCGCACGCTAAGATACAAGATTTTGCGTGCGCTAGACAGTGTAGTTTACGTAAGTTATTGCATGGGCATTACGTACGTAAGCTAATGTGCGGAGCAAGTCAGTAGCCTCTGGACCGCGATAGCGCACGCTAACGAAAGAGAGTTAGCGCACGCTAAGCATGTAATGTATGTTAAATGAGGATGTTAGCGTACGTTAATAATATACAGTATATATATATATATATATGTGTGTGTGTGTGTGTGTGTAGTTGGGCATTATCCTTCATTTCGTCCATTCCTTCCTTGCAACCGAGAGAGAGAGTTTTTAGAGAGAGGTTGGAGGTTCCAAACACTAAGAGATGATGATCTTTAACAAAGATTAAGCTGAGGAACATGGATTAAAGTCTTGTTCTTGAAATTATTGATGATTCTTGGAATAAGGTTGATTGTTCTCCTTCATGGTTCGTCTATACAAGGTAATAGTTCTTCACCTTTGGATTTCGTTTTGGATTGGAGATTGATGTTTTTAAGTTGATGATTATCGTATAAACAAGTTAATAAGTATGATTAGGACATGGATTACTGGATTATGATGATGTTGTTATTGATATATGGATATTGATGTGATCCGTATGGTTTGAATCATGTTGTTCGTCCTCTCGAGATAAGTTGGTTAATTCTTCTCCTCAGTTTCGGATGTTGATGTTATTGTTGATAATTACTCACTGTAATGATTGATTATGGAAGTATTGTTACGTTCTTAAGGTTTCATGATGTTTATATTGAGGAAGATGATATATGGATATAGGACTTGAATTATAAGTTGAATGATTGTTTATATGTTAAAGGATATCGGATTTCGTTGTCTTGATAGCTTTGAACATGGTTTCAAATTACTTAGTGTTCTTGATAATCGACATATGTTGATCGATACTTGTAAAACATGAAAACTGTACAGCAGTAGCGCACACTAAGCTTACTGGTTAGCGCACGTTATCGGGAGCGAATTAGCGCATGCTACATTGAGTGATTAACGTACGCCAAGTAGGTAGACAATGCAGCACATCGTATTATGATTATGAATTCGTGCTGGTTCGAGTTGGATTGTACAGTCTATGTTTAACCAAGATATCATAGAACCATTGAGTTTGTGGATTGGTTATATCGATTATTGATTGTTATCGAATGTGTGTTAAATTTATTATTGCGATAGGTTGCGATAATCGATCGGTGATTATAATCGTATATTGCGGTCATATTCGAGCATGTTCGTGCATTGCGTGGTCAGGGCTGAGGAGCTCGTAGATGAAGGTAATGTGTTCGGTAGCAGCTTCGTGATATTAGTATCGAGGCAAGTTATTACTTGCTCAGTTATAATATTTAATGAATGGTTTCAGTTTCATTTCGTTTATAATGCATATAGCAATGATTATTATTGTGAACTTTGGGTATTCGGATCGCATATCGTTCTTCCGATTCTGGGAGGTAAATCATAATGTATATGCTTTATCTCAGTTATTGGTATGTTCGGGTATCGAGGTTACACTGTGGTAAAGACGAGGATATGAGTATCTATAGTTCATTGTACGTTTGGATCGCCGAGCATTGAGGATAATTGCCGGTGATGATTTGACATCGAGATTGCTCCTGAAGGACTCGGGACAAGTATCTTAGTTTGATTCGGTTTAGTGTTAATGATGTTGATCATGCAGGTTGTCATTCATGTTGCTGAACATGAAGTCGTCCTAGTTGTTTCATCATAGTGTCGTTCATGTTTTGATTCATATGTCGTTCATGTTGATGAACATTTTGATTTGCATATGTGTATGCATAATTGTGTTGTTTGCGTTGTATTGATCCGATGGGATCGTGTGATCTATGCTGAGGGCGCTGGATCAGATGTCCACCTCGTGTTGGTCCGACGGGATCATCTTGGGATCTATGCTGAGGGCGCTGGATCATTGGACGGGTTTTTCCACCTCGTGTTGGTCCGACGGGATCATCTTGGGATCTATGCTGAGGGCATTGGATCATTGGATTACCCAGTGTCGTGTTGATGGAATCACGTGGATTCGCATCGTTGGTTTTATATGTGTTGTTGTATGTATATGATTGGTTATCCACCTCGTGTTGATCTTGTAGGATCATCTTGGGATCTATGCTGAGGGCGCTAGATCATGGGATTGCCATTGAGTATACATTGTTAATGTTTTGAGCATATTAACGTTGTCATATGAGTATGCATTTGTAGGTCTTGTGTTAGGACCGTGCCCGTGTGTTGCATTGATCTGATCTTGGATTAGACCGATATGATTTTCGGGGTATTGTGCATGTTCGAGGTATGTTCCGTATTTTTCCCTTGGTATTTGTCTTTGATGGACAATCGGTTTTCGTGTTGAGACTTGATGATGTCACCCGACGGATTTGGGTTGAACAGAGTTAGTAGATTTTCATAACAGTGAGTTATGATGACGTTTTGAGGATTTTGGGGTATTGTGTGAGACACAGTACGAGAGGTGAATTTTGGTAGAGTTATGACGATAAGATTACATTGGTCGTACTCTTATTTTGTATTCTCATTGGTATGTAATTATTGATGTGATGCGACGGTTATCATTATTGGATATTATGGC
Source organism: Orobanche coerulescens (assembly GCA_033398695.1). Taxonomy (NCBI): domain Eukaryota; kingdom Viridiplantae; phylum Streptophyta; class Magnoliopsida; order Lamiales; family Orobanchaceae; genus Orobanche; species Orobanche coerulescens. The sequence continues at coordinate 21,769,331 of CM065817.1, forward strand.
TGACCCCGTCGTGGGCTTTCTTTTTAGGTTCTTGAGATGTCGAGCTTGTAGCAGTCGTGGAGAGATGAGTTTCCCGGAGTATACTGGCTAGAGCATGTATTTGTGTATCGAGTTTCCTGATCAGTTGTTGTATTCCGTTGCTATAGTATTTTTAATTGTTTGTCTTTTTCCGCCGCGTGAGTATTTTTTTAAATGACCTTTCATTCTGGTAATTTGAGTTACTTTGGAAATCTTTTTCTAAACTATTGAGTTTCGGCCGTTTGGCCTTGCCCTTTTTGAAATGTGATTTTACGATGGTTTTGATAAACCGATTTTTATGGTCTTCAAATGTTTTAAAGGTTGTACCGTCGTTGGCCTCTTGGGCATTTGTAAATGTTTGCGAAAATTCCTTTAGCCTTGTGGGTTCCATCTCGGGGCCCACGGCGCTGTAATATTTCCGGTTAAATCTGGGGGTGTTACACTTTCCTTAGTCCACACATGGATAAGTTTACTCATGGGTAACAATGGTGAAATCACTGGTTTGAACAACAGCTTGAACACTTGATGATCTTAGGCTGATGATGTGTTGTTCACGTTGACGGTGTATATTTCTTCTCGAAGAAATATATTTGCTCTTGCAATCTTGATTGATAGAATAATCTCTTCAGAGTTTATGTGATTATGAATGAGTCAATCGTTCTTTTTTTTTGTTTAGTCAGTCAGTATCTGAGTATATTTTCGTGTGTTGCAATGTCCTCTTGCATGAACTATTTATAACTTTAGAACAGATCCGTTACAAATACGTTTGCTGGTTGGTTGGTGAGCAAAAGTCCATTCTGATTGGTTGATTGACTTTCAAGATCCTTGATCCGGATTTTGCTCCTTGTCTGAATATCCTTGTCGGTTGATAAATACTTTATTCAATCAGTATTTAAATACTTCTTTCAAAATGGTGTTTTGACTTTTGTGAATAAAGCAGATTCCATCACAACGGTCTTCAGTCCTGTTGGATAAGTGTTTGTTTTCCCAACACTTTAAGCATGTATGTTGTATCCAATATTTTACGATTTTATTGCTGTAGCTGTAGACTATCTTCAATGCTGTATGGAAGGTGCTGTATGGAGATTCGAGACAGCTTCCATACTTAGCGGCATTTTGAATCCTTTGCTGTATGATGGCAAGTATTTTTTAGACAACTTGTTGTATGTTGGCAATTATCAAAACAAGATATAGGATTGTTTATCCCAACAATTTCCCCCTTTTTGATAATGCCAAAACCTCTTTAAGACTTCTTGATCCAGAGAGGCTGACTTCTTGGTATTCTGTCGAATGATATGATCTTCAGCACTTAGTCTAAAAATATGAACTGCTCACAGGGAAGTTCTAAAAATTCGCAAACTTCTAATAGGGATGTGTATTACAACTTTAAACTTATGATTGACGCGCAGGCACACTCTTAAATTGTGATCTAGGTTGAATATAATTTAACCTATGAACTGTTCGCAGACAAGTTCTTACAATTTAAGACTTAACAAGTTTTATACTTGTTTGTTTGCAACAAATAAGTTGAATTCGTGATCAAATAGTAAAACAGTAAGTGTAGATTACGAGCTGTAATCTTTCAAGAAAAATTGAATTTTATTGATAAAGATCAAAAGATTACAATGATTTAAAGAAGAAAGATACAGAGATTGCATACTGCATGGATAGAACAAATAAGATGTAAAAGGAGCATCCAGGCTAATTCCAATAATGAAAATGCCTCCAAGGTCTCCTGTCAGGATCATTGTTGGTTCCTCTCCACCAGTTCTCCAAGGAATCCTTGCCTCGATATTTATAGATCACTCTTCCTTCAGCCGATTGGTCTAAGGCAAGTATCCAATCATCGGAATGAGTGAGCCGATCACCTTTCCGGTGCCTTGATTTCCTTGATATTTATAAGAGAAGCAATCTTTTTTCTAACATCCTTGCAAATTCATCTGCAGCCCTCGCCGGAGTTTTGAATTTGTTGAACATAGTGGACTCCCTGATGAGTTTAAAAAAATATCTCATCAGTTCATTTCTCCTCCAGTTCTTCACTTCATCTGCTGTAGGCTGTCGGTTGGAAGGCAGACGAATCTCTGGTGGTCTTTGAATATTTTTCTTTCACGACATGTTGGAATCATGGAACTCTAGATGATAAATAATACCTTGTATCCTTTTGCAGCAGGTGAGGCCAGATGGCCTATTGCAGCAGCAATGCTTTCCTCTAGAGCAGCGTCAAACTCTCTTTCTTTCTCAATCCTCCATTGCCGACCAGACTCTCTGGCTTCTTCCCCCTTCTTGGCATCATCAAGATATGTGACCTTAGCATCAATGCGTTCGAGGATCTTCACAGCATTATCCTGTTTGGTCTCAATATCCGTGATTTTGTAAAAGAAAACTGAGTACCAAGGACATGTCATCAATTTTCTTGTCATATCCTGACAGTCTAGATCCAGTCTATTGGAGGGCAGCAACAATCTTGGCTTCGGATATACGGATCTTTTCCTACTCTTGTTTGATAATTTGTCCTTGGTGCTATTGAAGTTGAGCAAGTGCTTGCCGTAATGCACTAGGCACTATGCAAAATGCCTCTTCAATTTTTGTGATTTCTCTCTTTAAGCCAGTCATCTCATCAAGAGCAGTCTCTCGCACCCAATCGAGCTCTTTGCCAACATCATACAGTGCCTTCATGGCATCCTGCATGAACACTGTTTGGCGACCGATTACTTGGAGTTGCTCTATCCGGGCCTCAGCTCGCAGAGATCCGGGGTGCACTAATTTCTCATCCCCTGCTCCGTTGAGTTGACGCATGACCATATGAGGATGAGGGCTTCGTGGTTTATCATCAGGTAGGAATCCGGCATCGGACTCGGACTTGGAGCTCACGGAGATTAGAGATGCAGGGGCATCTTGTGCGGGCTCGGCAGACAGTTGTGCAACATTGTCAGTCTCAAGGACATGGGGACTGATTCCTCCTGTTCCGGTTGGTGTTCTGTAGTCATCCGCACAGGAGGGACTAGCTCCTTCTGCTGACTCGCAACTTCCGCCTGCTCCGACAGAGGGACTGATTCCTCCTGCTGGATGGCGCGGGCATATTCTTGGGTAGAGACGGGTTTGTCTCCAAGATCAGGAACTTATTGCTGTACAAGAGGGACTAATTCCTCCTATTTGTCCTGAATGATTTCTTGTTGAGGGCTGGGGGACTGGTGTCTTTCTGACGTCACCTGACCCAGATAGCCTTGCATTCTGGATATTTTCCTTCCGCAAGCCTCTTCACGACTCATCCTCAGACCAGCCTGTAGGGCGTCGTCATTATTGTCTGAGTCGGGATCAGATTAAAGGCTGTTAGGAACTGTGTCACCGGATTGGGACTTCTCTTTCAATCGAGCTTTTTCTTTTGCCAGATAATAATTTGTGATCAGCTCTTGGCAATGTAACACACCCAGAATACGTCCGGAAATGTTACACGCCGTAGGCCCTTCTCACAAGGATCTACCAGGCTAAACTCCACTAGACCACACAATGATTGACCGACCGAGGTCAATCTAAATACAACGCAGACCGACAAGGTCATAAAACAATTCAGAAGCTAATGAATTTTACATCTCAATGACAAAAATAAACTTTCACACAAAAAGGGATGACAACTCCATTCAATAAATGAAAACTAAACCCGTGCAAGGATGAATACTCAACCAAATGGGAAAATACCGACCAGGATGGAATAAAAGAAAAAAAGATTCTGACTCTTGTATGATTAGCATCATCGCCTTCCATCTCCTTCCAAGCCAATTCCGTGACTGCTCCCGTGCTGCCAAAACCTGAGCGCATAACAGGCACCCACCCCCCGAAAACTCGGGGGTTAGCAAACTGGAATTTTGCTAGTGCAAGTACATAATATACAAGATATACGAACAATAACAACACAAAACTCAACAGTCGTGAAGCCTTAACACAAACCACACATTCCCATAGTCAACATAGAATAGCATTTGCATATACGAGGTGAAAGATAATCACTTAGTTATATTCTCTTTACGGAGCATAACACCAATGAAATATTAAACGAGCCCAAGGAGTCAAGAGATCTTTGAAAATCCCCTTTTATGAAAGGAAAAGTATTTTGATAAGATAGTTTGCAAACGTTATTGTTGACTCGGGCCGTCTTGGGGTTTTGAAAATCGAATGGGAACACTTCTGGAAAATAATTTCAAAAGCTCTCGGGTCCTTGACCCAACATATGGAACACAATTACACGAAAACCATGTCAACATTATTCGGGGTCCTCGACCCAATTTATAGAACACTATCACAAATGAAATCATTACAACATCTCACAGGGTTCTCAACCCAATCCAAATAACCTCATCACGAGATCAATCATCTCAACATTCCACAGGGTCCTCGACCCAATACACAGAATAGCACCACAATACAATCAAAGGCACAATCTCTCATTCGACATATCCTGCTCATGACCCCGACACTAACCCTGAGATTTCGTCAAACCTCCTTGGTTAATTAACCCTGATACCAACGCTTTAAAAACAAGTTGAAACAAACTTTCAAAAACACGAATCGCGGTCTATATCAATACAAATATTTAAAAGTGAGTTGAAAGAATTTGAGATACGAACATCGTTCGGTAACGGGGTCTTAGCTATCACTCAAATACCCGTAATCAATAAGCCTGTCCGGCGCCTCTCTTGCGCAATTGTGCACCGGCGTTCACTCCACTATGTTGGCCGCTCCTTGAACATGTCACCGCGCCGGCGATCACTCCCGCAAGAGCCGCCCCTTGCGCGCACATTAGGTAACACCGGCGTTCACCACCCATATGAAGCCGCACATTGCAGCATACACCAGGCCGGAGTGCACGCCCCGCCCTCAGAGGTTCCCGGATACGACGTTTCTCACAACAAGTATCCACATTATTTCAAACATTAAGCACACAGACAAACTTCACAACAATTATCAACTCAGTACATCAAATCACATAATTTCTCCGCCAGTCCATAACCACACAAATAAACAATAACACGCACGTTACCAATCAAAACTCAATCACAATAAGCCTTCAAGCATAACCAACCAACACCGCATATATATCCTTATATTGCGACTCAACCGAATATATATATATATATATATAACCTTACTATATTATATGAATAAGTATAGTTCATCCATCAATCCAAGTTGAGTACGTCAACTAGTGTTAGCATTCATCACTCGTCATTCACCGACATAGGCATATATATCAATATACGTATATACATACATATATTTAACATATAAATCTATATATATATACATATATATACATCCGTATAAATTCATACACTTCAACAACAATGATTTCACGCCGTTACAATTCGTATATCAAGGTACTTGCCTTGGTAATCTCTCGCGGATACTCCGAAAATACGGTCGATTGGCAAAATCCAGAACTCCAATGAAAACAACGATCCGAAGGGCTCAACACCAGATTTTTGTAGGGAATTCTTCCATAATATCCTATCATCGAATAAACAATCAATCACACGGGGAAAAACATCACAAAACGACCGAATCTCCCTCAGCGGTATTTTCCCGGACACCTTGAAGGCGTCACGTGAAAACTCATATAAATGACGAATCGGACATGAAAAAACCATGGAAAGATGATGAAATTGATAGAATACAACTTACTCTACAATTATCCATCAGTAATCTAAGTTCATATGGCTCGAACGAATGAAATCTACCAAGATCCCCAAATTTCGCAAAGTTTGGATTTTAGGAAAAACTAACCTTGATTCGGTCGATTGAAGGATGTTATGGAATGATTGATCAATGATATGAACTCAGGATATTCGTGGATTAGTTGTTTGACAATATGTCTTCTTGCCCACCAAAGCTCCATAAGCGGACATGAAGGAAGAGAAGTGAAAAATGGGTGAAAACGGGGCTGCTCGGTCATATATATACTGGTAACTGGCTAATGTGCGCTAGGTTGTCCGGATAGCGTGCGCTATAGGCCGGCCCTGGTCCAGAATCTTCGGCCTAGTCCGACAGCGTGCGCAATCGGCCCGTCCAGGAACTACTGGACTAATCTGCCCGGCCAGGTAGCGTGCGCTAGCCTGCCAATTTAGCGCGCGCAGCTCTCCGGCCGTAGCGTGCGCTACCTGCTGGTCTGGCTGAAGTCCAGACCCTACTGCCTAGACTTCCCGGCCGATTAGCGTGCGTTACCTCCCGGCAGTGGCGTGCGCTACGCCTGTGGGTTAGCACGCGCAGCTGTCCGGCCGTAGCGTACGTTAGGCTGGTCCCTGCCGCAACTGTCCGGCAGCGCCCAGCCTCCATGACGGTTCCTGCCGCTCCTGTCTGGCAGCGCCCAGCATCCGTGCCGGTTCCTGCCGCACCTGTCCGGCAGCGCCCAGCCGCCATGACCCGACGACTCGATTCTCCAAAATCGCATGGAAACGAACATGATGAAATGCTCGGTAGGAGTCTCGGTCACAAATTCAATGCATCAAAGGAAATATTGTGGAAGAAAGTTCGTAACGAATTATAATAATATTATAAGTCATGAAAACCGAGTCATACGAAAATGGGAAAAATAGGATTCTCACACGGTTAGGCGTTCGACGACGTCTCGACCACTCTAACGCACCGGTTATGATCCAAAATGATAACAAGCAAATTACGAAGCATAAAATACCCCAAGCACGGAACGAACACGACGAAGAGCTCGTGGTCAACATCCACGATCCGAAATGAAAATAATGATATACAACAATTCACCACATATGGCCCTAAATACAAAATCGATCGTCGAGAGGGAGAAATAAATAAATGCTGACGCTCAACAGTTGAGAAATTTCCGGTCTACAAAGAAAAATTCAAATTAAACTGGAAATGAAAAATCTCAGGTATTACATTCTACCCCCCTTAAAATAAGTTTCGTCCCGAAACTTAAAGTAAGGAGCGGTGGAACAATCAAGGAAAAGTAATTACGTGCTCAGCCCCAAAACATCACGAGCAAAGCGCGAATGCAAGGTTCCAGAAGTACGATGAACTGACCTAGCAAGTACAAGGCAGTTTAAAATGGTCGGAAGGTTCACAGATGAATTACCAACAATGAAAGTCATCCCATACCGGAAATACTAAGAAGAGTACGGGTAATACATTCCCCCACACTAAGAGGACATTTCGATCTCGAAACTTAGAACCATAAGAGTTGGAAATATAAAGCAATGAAATAAAAGCGATCAAGTCATGATTGTTGAACAAGACATAGCGTAAAATCTTCATCCTGATGTGCTAGGCTCTCCAGAAGGAGACATAAGGTTTCGGGGCACTCCCCGGTCGTTCGCTCTGCTTGCTGAAAGGGCAGCATTCCTTGCCAATTCGGAAACTCTCTCGCAGTGTTTCTCCCGATGACCTTCACACCCGCACCGGTAACAAGTCAAGAGTGGAGAGGGACAATTTGCACATATGTGTCCCTGACAGTTATAGTTGAAACATCTTCTCTTCTTACCGCGAGTCACCGATGCTGGTTTGGGATTTCCAGCATTCACTCCCGACTGCGAAGACGACGCTTTCGAAGGACGTGAGGGTTTGGGAGCCTTAATCTCTTCGCCGCCCAGAAACTTTCCAGATTTCCTCGGTTTCTTTGTCTCGTTCGTGGGCTCGATCACTGAGGAGATTTCATAGGATATCGTTTGGTCTTGGTACTCCTTCACTATAGCATGGATAGTCGTCGTATGAACCACGTCGCTGCTTCCACTTCCACCATCCCGTCTACATCCGCCAAGGCTCGACATGCTAATGCAGACAGTATCGTTCAGCATTATTAAATAGTCAGTCGCACAGTATACCACAATTATCAACACAAGGTTTAGTTAACATTTTCTAACATAACGGTAATATCGTAAAGTACAAAGTTTTCTGAGGCCAATTCCAGTCACTCGACTAGGATAATCATAATATGTACGCGCTTAATGAAAACAAATCTTTGAAAAAGAGAGGGCGAGTCACGTTACGCCCAAAACACGTAAATACTGTCCTTTATTTTGGAAGTGGATGTTCATACAACGACTTTCAAAATTATTTTAAGTAATGCATCAAAGAAAGTTGAAAATTGAATCGTAACAAATCTGAAATATTTCCAAAAGTGTTGAGTTCCAAATATCATAAATTGAAAATTTTTCCTTCTCCACCCAAAAAGTTTAATCGAAAGGTTTTTCACCGAATACGTGACTATTTGATATGACGACATTAAATCGTGGGTTTTCACAATGTTAGAAAATTTCAAAGCACCACTTTAAAATATTCGTGATACTACAGCGCCGTGGGCCCCGTGCCGGAACCCACCAGGCTAAAATAAAACTCAGTTTGCAAGATACCAACAGCTATCTCGAAATACTCACGCAACGGATAAAATTAACACTCAAAGATTTACTCTAATGAAATGTAGAAACCGATAAATATGCTCGACTTCTGAAGCATACTACATAGCCATTTTTACTCGGACCGTATACGCATGCTCTATCCTAAAACAATAATATCACCAACAAGTTACAATCCCTAGTTCACATTAAACACATTAGCACAATATAATCAAATACATATATAAAGGGACTTACGATCGGGAGACTTACCATCACGGATTGCCTGAAGATGATGTCAGAACCACGATACTAATCACAACTCTGATGCGCGCGACTTACACAAGACATGGACTTGACCCAACGACCTAGGTTTTTTGCAAACCTAAGCTCTGATACCATAATTGTAACACCCCCAGAATACGTCCGGATATGTTACACATCGTAGGCCCTTCTCACAAGGATCTACCAGGCTAAACTCCACTAGACCACACAATGATTGACCGACCGGGGTCAATCTAAATACAACGCAGACCGACAAGGTCATAAAACAATTCAGAAGCTAATGGATTTTACATCTCAATGACAAAAATAAACTTTCACACAAAAAGGGATGACAACTCCATTCAATAAATGAAAACTAAACCCGTTCAAGGGTGAATACTCAACCAAATGGGAAAATACCGACCAGGATGGAATAAAAGAAAAAAAGACTCTGACTCTTGTGTGATTAGCATCGTCGTCTTCCATCTCCTTCCAAGCCAATTCCGTGACTGCTCCCGAGCTGCCAAAACCTGAGCACATAACATGCACCCACCCCCCGAAAACTCGGAGATTAGCAAACTGGAATTTTGCTAGTGCAAGTACATAATATACAAGATATACGAACAATAACAACACAAAACTCAACAGTCGTGAAGCCTTAACACAAACCACATATTCCCATAGTCAACATAGAATAGCATTTGCATATACGAGGTGAAAGATAATCACTTAGTTACATTCTCTTTACGGAGCATAACACCAATGAAATATTAAACGAGCCCAAGGAGTCAAGAGATCTTTGAAAATCCCCTTTTATGAAAGGAAAAGTATTTTGATAAGATAGTTTGCAAACATTATTATTGACTCGGGCCGTCTTGGGGTTTGAAAATCGAATGGGAACACTTTTGGAAAATAATTTCAAAAGCTCTCGGGTCCTTGACCCAACATATGGAAAACAATTACACGAAAACCATGTCAACGTTATTCGGGGTCCTCGACCCAATTTATAGAACACTGTCACAAATGAAATCATTACAACATCTCACAGGGTTCTCAACCCAATCCAAATAACCTCATCACGAGATCAATCATCTCAACATTCCACAGGGTCCTTGACCCAATACACAGAATAGCACCACAATACAATCAAAGGCACAATCTCTCATTCGACATATCCTGCTCATGACCCCCGATTAATTAACCCTCGGAGATTTCGTCAAACCTCCTTGGTTAATTAATCCTGATACCAACGCTTTAAAAACAAGTTGAAACAAACTTTCAAAAACACGAATCGCGGTCTATATCAAGACAAACATTTAAAAGTGAGTTGAAAGAATTTGAGATACGAACATCGTTCGGTAACGGGGTCTTAGCTATCACTCAAATACCCGTAACCAATAAGCCTGCTAGGTGCCTCCCTTGCGCACCTGTGCACCGGCGTTCACTCCACTATGTTGGCCGCTCCTTGAACATGTCACCGCGTCGGCGATCACTCCCGCAAGAGCCGCCCATTACGCGCGCATTAGGTAACACTGGCGTTCACCACCCATATGGAGCCGCACATTGCAGCATACACCAGGCCGGAGTGCACGCCCCGCTCTCAGAGGTTCCCGGATACGACGTTTCTCACAACAAGTATCCACATTATTTCAAACATTAAGCACACAGACAAACGTCACAACAATTATCAACTCAGTACATCAAATCACACAATTTATCCACCAGTCCATAACCACACAAATAAACAATAACACGCACGTTATCAATAAAAACTCAATCACAATAAGCCTTCAAGCATAACCAACCAACACCGCACATATATCCCTATATTGCGACTCAACCGAATATATATATATAATCTTACCATATTATATGAATAAGTATAGTTCATCCATCAATCCAAGTTGAGTACGTCAACTAGTGTTAGCATACATCACTCGTCATTCACCGACATAGGCATATATATCGATATACGTATATACATACATATATTTAACATATAAATATATATAAATCTATATATATATATACACATATATATATATATATATACATATACATCCGTATAAATTCATACACTTCGACAACAATAATTTCACGCAGTTACAATTCGTATATCAAGGTACTTGTCTTGGTAATCTCTCGCGGATAATCCGAAAATACGGTCGATTGGCAAAATCCGGAACTCCAATGAAAACAACGATCGGAAGGACTCAACACCAGATTTTTGTCGGGAATTCATCCCTAATATCCTATCATCGAATAAACAATCAATCACACGAGGAAAAACATCACAAAACGACCGAATCTCCCTCAGCGGCATTTTCCCGGACACCTTGAAGGCGTCACGTGAAAACTCATATAAATGACGAATCGGACATAACAAAACCGTGGAAAGATGATGAAATTGATAGAATACAACTTAATCTACAATTATCCATCAATAATCTAAGTTCATATGGCTCGAACGAATGAAATCTACCAATATCCCCAAATTTCCCAAAGTTTGGATTTTAGGAAAAACTAACCTTGATTCGGTCGATTGAAGGATGGTATGGAATGATTGATCAATGATATGAACTCAGGATCTTCGTGGATTAGTTGTGTTGGGAAAAATCAGATCCCACATTCATCCACTAGGGTTGAGTAGAAATAACCGAGAAATAACATGAAAAATAATAACAATCCACAACACAAGAATTTACGTGGAAACTTCAAAACCGGAGAAAAACCACGGGCCTCCAGAGAGAAAACTCCACTATATGACAAATTGTTACAATCACATAGACTAATCTCTCAAGTCAACCCCCCCAATTATACCCACACTCTCCGAAGATTTAACTCACACCTTTCACGCTCTAAACACAAGAGAGAAAGAAAGAACCAAACACTTCAAGTGTATTGGTTGGGGCACTTAGAAACCTAAGCCTTGGTCTTCTTATATAGGCTTGGAGACCACCCCAACTTCCTTACTTAATCGATGTGGGATGCCTTCAAAAACTCTATTTTATTATAGCCAAAATTCCAACAAACTCCACATTGGCTAAATAAAATAAAACTTCACCGTTTTCACCCACAATCCATTGTCTTCACCGACAATCATGATTCTTAAACCAAAGAATCATCATTCAAAAAACAGAGAATAACCTACTCCACCATATGAGTAGAACACTTAGAACAAACCCGTCTAAGAATTTTAACCACTTAGAATCAACCATTCTAAGAATTTCCTCAGCACATATCAAAAAACCCGCTGAAATTTATGGTGCAACTCCCAACTTTTGGCCCTCCTGGAAGTCCTTCAGCCATCGACATAACACACACATTGTATTCATGCCAAATTGATACCCGTGTGTAAATTCCACCACACACCCTACATCCATGTCAAACCAATGTCCGTGTAAAATTCCACCACACCCGGCATCTTTCCATGACAAGCCAATACTCGTGCGCAAATTCGTGAACCCGCTAACATAACCACATCCTCTTTCATGACAACTCATATGCCAAAAGGACATAAATTTTCTCATCAGAGAAAATCATCACTGTCACAATGTTAGCCCGGATTAGGAGTTATTTGCCAGATTAACTCCACCTCCACCTTGACAGTTCACCTTCATAACCTTGTGTAACCCAGATTGTACCAACACATCCTTGACTTATACTTGTCATAAGCCAAACTTGATCATTTCATCAAATTTCTCCACCTGCTTGAACCACCCTAGCCTGATGAACAACCGCCTCCAAATGAGACCCCCGGACACCACTCAAGAAATCATTTTTGATGTGGAAGGTCAGACATCGCTGCGCCTATAGAGCAGACTCAGAATTTCAAGAGACCCAACCCGGGCTCCGATACCAATCACTACCAAAAAAAGTACTTTAGCCGACGACCCGAAAAAAAACGGCCGACGACTATAAAGTGTCGTCGGCTAAACTTCGCACTTTAGCCGACGACTCAAAATACCGTCGGCTAAAGGGTTTTAGCCGACGACTTGGTGGAGGTCGTCGGCTAAAGCTCGAAATAGTTGTCGGCTATATTGAAGATATTTAGCGGACGACCGTCATAAAGTTTAACCGACCGAAAAGAAAAAAAAATATACTTTAGCCGATGACCTAGATCTAGGTCGTCGGCTAAAGTCCTTCCGAAAAAAAATAATAATGTAATGGTTTAGCCGACGACCTAGATCTAGGTCGTCGGCTAAACCTTTTTAAAAAAATAATTTACTTTAGCCGACGACCTAGATCTAGGTCGTCGGCTAAACTCCTTCCGAAAAAAATAATAATGTAATGGTTTAGCCGACGACCTAGATATAGGTCGGCTAAACCCTTTTAAAAAAATAATTTACTTTAGCCGACGACCTAGATCTAGGTCGGCTAAACTCCTTCCGAAAAAAATAATAATGTAATGGTTTGCCGACGACCTAGATCTAGGTCGTATAAACCCTTTTTAAAAAAATAATTTACTTTAGCGACGACCTAGATCTAGGTCGTCGGCTAAACCTCAAAGTGAAAAGTATTTATAGTTCGGGAACACCAACCCAATGTTGCACCTCTCCTCACTAAAGAGCACATTTCTATTCCCGATTATTTCAATTATTCCCAAAAAGCTTGTGAGTTGCTACTTTTAGTTGTGCTAGCCGGAGTGCCGAAGGTTTCTATCGGTTGTTATAATCACCATTTCGATTAAGGTATGTATTTTATTGTATTTTTATTGTGATTTCAAACTTTGTATTATTCATGTTACATTCGATAGCTTTTATGTAAAACAATTAAGTTTTATGATGATAATCATTATGATTAATTGTTTGTTGTGATTTCATTTATAATTTGAACAAAATTAATTAGTTGGATTAATATTGGAAAATGTATACATTTTCGTGATGGATAAGAGTTGGATTGGGTTACGAAAATGGGATCCAAGTGTAATGGATGGGATGAAGCGGTTTATGAGATTTGTAAAAGAGCACGACGGTGGTAATACGTTGCACTCCGTCCATGTAATAAATGTAGATGTCGCAGTTGATATGTTTCGTTTTCCATTTGATGAGGTCCGGGAACACCTAAAGAAGAATGGTTTTGGAGTAAATATACATGTTGGATATACCACGGTGAAGTACCGAATTCATTATTCCGTATGATCACGGACAATTTAGTGGTAACAGCGGGTTCACCGATCCGAAGAGGAGGTTGATTGATGATGTGTTTGGTTTTTCCGAGACGCGTTTGTACCAACCGAGCAAATCCCACGACCCCGTGACCGTTGCCTTGCAATCTTTGGGCTTGACAGTACAATAAGCTAATTCAACTCCAAATGCACCCCTCTATACCTGTGGTGTAACATGACTGTTCTTGATTGTGTCATGGAAACGATAAGATTAAAGGTGGAAAACAAATCATCCATCAAGTCTGTAGATGATTACTTGGAGCTTACGAGTAATATGCTTCCACAGGTCATCATCTTCCTAATACATATTCAAAAATGAGACGAATTTTGAAAGATCTTGGTCTTTCCTACATTAAGATCCACGTCTGCATGTATGATTGTGTTCTATTGCAGGGGCATCCTAATGAAGACCTCACGAGATGTCCTGTATGTGATACGAGAGATATAGGATCACTCCTTCCGGAAAAGAGAAAGCTGGTGAAGGTACTTTGGTATTTTCCCTTTGAAGGACAAAGTTGGAACGGCTTTTTATGTCTCCTCACACGGCAAAAGTAATGAGATGGCATGCCGAGCCGCGCACTAATGACAGGGATACTATGATACACCCTTCAGATGGAGAAGCGTGGAAGCATATAGATAGGGAGTATCCGAATTTTTCTTCAGATATCCGAAATGTGAGGCTCGGGATTGCATCTGATGGTTTCAACCCTTTTGGTAACATGAGTCTTTCATATACTATATGGCCTGTTGTAGTGATTCCTTACAATCTTCCTCCGTGGATGTGTATGCGGAAGGAGTATAATATGTTGACCTTGTTAGTCCTGGGGCCGGGATATCCGGGATAGTGTATCGATGTGTATATGAGACCTTTGATAGAGGAGCTGAAATTGTTGTGGGAGCAAGGTCATCCCACGTACGACAGTTATTCGTCCGAGACGTTCTACTTGCACGCCATGTGTATCGGCACTATTAGTGATTTTCCTGCATATGGAATGCTGTATGGATCTGTTATTAGCGGATATAGAGGTTGTCCAGTGTGTTTGAATGCAGATTGTGCTAGGTACCACTGTAGGAAAGTTATCCGAATGCGTCATCGGATATGGCTTGACAGGGAACATGAGTGGCGTATGGATGCTGCAGCATTTGATGGCACTGTAGAAATGGGCGAGCCACCACGGCCGATGGACGGGTGATGAAATACTATCAATTCTTAATGAGTACGATTTTGGTCACTTAGCAACCATCTGATGTGCTTGCGGCAACCCCTGAAAGGCCCGGACAGTATAAGTATTGGTCGCACAAAAGTATATTCGGGAATTGCCTTACTTGGTCCAAGTTCGATAAGGAACTTCTTGGATGTCATGCACATTGAAAAGAATGTTTGCGAAAGTGTGGTTGGGACAACCTTAGGTTGGGATGGAAAGACCAAAGACGGGCCAAAAGCACGCAAAGGTTTGGAAGAAATGAGCATAAGAAAACATTTGTGGTTGAAAAGCGTCAAGGGAAAACAAAAATGCCTAAGGCGGCTTACACCATCAACTGCCAGCGAGAACCGAGATATTTTGTTGGATAAAGACTGCTAGGTATCCTACTGGGTATCTTGGAAATATAGGAAGATGTGTTAATTTCGGGAGAACAAGTTAACTGGTTTGAAGAGTCATGATTGTCATATCCTACTCCAACGCCTATTTCCGGTATTTATTCGACCGTACTTACCAAAACAGTGGTCAAGCCGTGTGTTGCATTGTCAAGATTTTTCCGAAACTATGTACGAGAGAAGTCAAGAGATCTGATTTGCGTAAAATGCAAGATGAGATCATCTATATCTTGTGCAAGTTTGAGCGAATATTTCCTCCAAACTTTTTGACCTCATGCCTCACCTCATGATCCACCTTCCCGTGCGGTTATTGGTCATCGTCCAGGCACTACACGTGGATGTACCCGGTTGAAAGGCAACTCGGTGATTACAAAGACTCCGTGGCCAATAAGTACGCACTGAAGGATGCATTGCGTAATCTTACCTTGCGTCGGAGTGTATTACGCATATCAAGTTGTATTTGGGCAACTTCGATCCCCCTTCCGCTCTATTCCAGCAGATAAAATACAATTCAATCTTTCTATCATATCCACCGAGGTTGGCGTCTATGGGAGGTTGCCAGAAGACAATTAGACCCGTCTGAGTCACGAATTGCACATTGGTGGATATTGCTCAATTGTCCAAGTTCAAGATCTTGGAAAGACATCCACTTGTCATGCGATATGGTGCGAGGTGACACTAGATTCCACAATGACACTTTTGCCGACTATTTTGGAGAATGGGTACGTATACATTCAATTGCTATTGCATTTTGGACTTAAGATATTTTTACATAAAAAGTTTATTTCTGACGGATGACACACATACAAGATGACAGACACCTAGCGGTCGCGTGAACTTATGCTTCTTTCTATGAAGCCGGTTATGTCAAGAATTTATTCGATGGCCAAAGTCAACGGTGTCACATTCGTATGCCTTGGGATAGACCAAAAAAGAAGATGTCAAAATTCTGGGGTTATGATAGATGGTGGATATTACGGTGTTCTTTTGGAAGTGGTAGAACTAATTTACGGGGAAGGCATGACAATTTACTTATTTAAGTGTCGATGGTACGACACCAGTCTTGGAACCGATATGCAAGACGACTACGGGCTGTTATCTGTTGACACTTCCACTTCATGGTATGAAAGTGATCCTTTTGTATTTGCTACATCAGCAAAGTCGGTGTATTATTTGGACGACTTGGTGAAGAAAGGCACATGGAAGGTAGTGAATGTTGTGACAACGAGGAATATTTTTAGTGCTGCTACACTGGGAGAAACAACAGGTACTGATGACGATGATGCTTATCAAGAGCCAAATGCAGCAAATATTCCACCATCAACGACAATTACAATGAATAATGTTCCTGAAGGACGAGTCATCCGACTCTGTGGTGATGCTCGCGGGTACGTTGACGTTGATACAAACGAATTACTTGAAAATTCTGATGACGATAATGTGGACGACTTGAGGCATATGTTGCCGGATATCAACTCGTATAATGAGACAATTTGTAGTGATGACTCAAACTATGAGCCATAAATTTAGTAGATGTATATTTTTATTTGTTAAATATAATTAAAAAAATAGTAATAATAATAATCATAATCATAACATTAATATTATATCAATAATATTATTAAAAAAACACAGGGTTTAGCCGACGACAAGATCTACGTCGTCGGCTAAAGTTTTTAAAAAATATATAGTTTAGCCGACGACATATATGACGGTGTCGGCTAAACACGGAAGTGACCCGACCGTGTTAGACAACACGGTCGGGTCGATCATCTGATTTGTTTTCCCATTACGGGCTGGTGCGACACGGTCCGTGTCCCCGACACGATCGACTAATGTTTTTTAAAAAAATTGAACTTTAGCCGACGACTTATAAGAAGGTCGTCGGCTAAACCCCGACCGTGTCCATCAACACGACCCGTGTCGCACCCGCCGTAAATTGAAAACAAATCGTTTACTCGCCTGACCGTGTTGTCTAACACGGCCGGGTCACTTACGAGTTTAGCCGACGACCGTCATATATGTCGTCACAAAGTATAATTTTTTTTAAAAAACTTTAGCCGACGACGTAGATCCTGTCGTTGGCTAAACCCCCACCTTTTATACGTTTCTCGTACCTCCCTTTTCTTATTTTCTTCTTCTGCCCCCTTAGCCATTCGCCCGCCGATCGTCACCCAGGCCCAACTACAATCGCGCCCGATCGTCGGCCACTTGACCCGGTCTCGTCACCCGCCCGCGGTCCCGTCGCCCGCCCGCCCTCCAGCCCGCGGTCTCGTCGCCGCTCGCCCGCCCGCGGTCCCGTCGCCCGCCCGCCCTCCAGCCCTCCAGCCCGCCAGCCCTCCGCCCGCCAGCCCCGTCCCATCGCCCGCCCGCCCGCCCGACACCCTCCGCCCGTCGCCCTACAGCCCGGCCGCGGTAACCCTTGTCCCTTTTTTTTTATTTTTTTTGTTGAATTTATTGTATTTGTTTGATGAATTTGTTTAGAATATGTGGTGAATTTGATAAAATGTTTAATGAGTTGTGATGCAATATTTGATGAATTTAGTATTTTCAATATTTTGTGTTTAATGAGTTGCGAATATGATGAATTTGTTTGAGGAGGAAGGGATTGTATAGCCGGCGTTAATCGAAAGATTAACGTGGTATGGCATTGATAATTACTGTTGTGTGGAATTGTTTAGTTGATGAATTTGTTTAGATTATTTGATGAATTTGTTTAGAAATATTTGATGAATTTGATTGAGGAGGAAGGAATTTTATAGCCGGCGTTAATCGAAAGATTAACGTGGTATGGAATTGATAGTTACTGTTGTGTTGAGTTGTGAATTTGATTGATTTGTTTAGATTATGGATAGAATAAAGAAAGCGTTGGGGAAGAAGTCGACCACTCCCGATTCGGGGGGAGTTCCGCAGCCTCTAGTAAGGCGGATCCCGGTACACTATACATATCTCAGAGCAGCGTTTGTGCCCGCCAGATACTAGAAGCTACCGGCATGAACGCTGACGATTTTTATAGGGCGACAGATGAGCCCGCTGCACTAGCGCGGCGTTTATCCTTTCAGACACCACGGCCGACCCCCTCGCAGCCGGAGACTCGTATGCCTCCCATCCACCGACCCACGTCTAGCCCTCACACATCAGGAGATGTACGGAGTTCCTCGTCCGCGGTGCCCCACGGTCCGCCGCCGACTCTATTCATGCCTCCGATGGTTCCGACTATTCCGGAGGTCGATGAGTCGGGAGCCCGAGTTCCCGTTCGATTGATTAGCCCCCGACGAGGCATACGTGTATGAGTCTTGGCCGAACAACATGTTTTGGCGCTTGTCGGGTTTCAAGACGAAATCATGAGGAGATAGAGAGGGAGAAGGAGAAGGGGAAAAATGTAGTCGAGGAGGAGAAGAAAAAGAAGAAGACTCGTGGCCCAGCAAAGGGTCTGGCGCTCGACTCATACGTAACTAAGAATGGCCGTTATGAGATTCCTCTAGACAGACACGGCCGGCCGGTGATGTCTTCTGACGCTGCGGCGTCATATAGCCGTAATGTTGGCTTTGTCATTCGGGACAGAGTCCCCATTTTGTGGCCCGATTGGGGGGACGTGCCGCAGTGCGTGAAGGATGCTTTGAATAATGCTATGTCGGTAAGTTAATAAATATTTAATAAGTGTTTTTCAATCAACACATAGTTCTTGAAAATGCAATATGTGATGTTTTTAAATTCGTGTATTTATCTTTGTTCATAGGTGTGGTTTGTCATTCCCGACTCTCTACTACGTACTTGGTGTGACGAGGTGCGATCTACCAAGTAAGTCATTTTAATTTATTTTGTATCTACATTATTTGCGTAATTTTTTTCTTACGAATGATATATGTTGTGCAACGTGTGTTGTAGGTACAAATCTTGGAAAAATGAGATGCACATGTTACGACACTGGGTGATACCGAGAGGCTACCCGGAAGAATTCAAGTTCCGGAGTACGAGTGGAAGTGGCTACGCGCCCATTTTCGCGACCCGAGTTCATGGTATGACTAAAATACCCTCATTTCATTCTTCCTCTTTGATTTTATTTTTTGAATTCTAAATATAAACTCCATTTTTAAATTAATGTTTGAATATAAAAAATACTTGAAGTTCGGTTTTTAAATTAGAAAAAATCGGAACTTCATGTATTTTAAAATTCTGGAATATTATTAATATTAAAAATCGGAATTTTTATTCAAAAGTGGAAATAAATTGTTTTAATAAAAATAAAAACTAGAATATTATTTTCCATAAAAATAAAAATCTGAATATTGTATTTTATTTATTAAAAAAATGCTAGTATTTAATAAAAATAATAATATTTCGCTTTTATTTTTTTGAATTCTAAATATAAGCTCGATTCTAAATAATATTTTTTGAAGGCGACTAGCTTGACCAACACGACCAATCGTCTTTGGTCCGACCACCATCACATGCTGGGTTCCCTCGTTAGCCGAGTTGCGCACGAGGCCATTTCTTGATTCGTTGAATGCATTTGCCTACGTGACTCGAAAGCATTTCCAAACCGTCAGGAGCATGTAAGTCTTTTTTATTTTATTTTAGTAATAAAATAAATGCCTTTGTATCATACTTTTATTGATATTCAAATATTTATTTTCATATTAACTTAGGAGCGTGTGCGGGAGGAGTCTCGAGAGGATGCTTGCCGAGATTGCTCGGGAGCGATATCCGGACTTAGCGGAGACCGACCTCGATTACGCTATTGGACGGATCGATCAGCCGATCCTTATGTTCGCGCTAGGGTGTGGGTACCGTCTACCCTCCTAGAGGTAGTCGGTACCGCACTAAGATGATGGGAGCCGAGGGTCACCATGTATTGAAAGATACCCCGGCTTCCAGGCGCCCTCGCGAGACAGGATGCACCTGACCGCCTATCTCGAGGAGCGATTGAGGGCGGAGAGGAGCTCCGGCGAGAATGAAAGGAGGACTCGACGCGGTTACATGAGAGCGAGCAGAGGACCGAGTCGCGGTTAGAGAGTTTCCAGAGACAAAGCAGCCATGATGGACTATATGATGACGCTCGACTGACCATTACTCGAAGCCGGATCACAGCACTGCTCCACCGCCTTCTCTCTTGGACAGACCCCATCTTCACATCCTCGTGACGAGGATCTAGGGATGGTGGTAATCCTTCTACTACTACATTTCGACATTTAGATGATTTTGGCGGTGGATTCTAGTTGTGTTGTTGTAGTACTCTTGTATATTTATATTTGTGTTACAATTGTGTAAGTGATTTTATTGACGCTACTAGTATGTTGATGAAATTAATGTTCTTGAATATGTTGTGCGTTGATTGTTGTTGATAATGAGAGTGGTGTATAAAAATTGCAGTGCAAAAATACAGGTTTTGGGATACCAAAATCTGAATTATTTTTTTTTTAAAATAGGGTTTTAGCCGACGACATATAAGACGGTCGTCGGCTAAAGTTGTTTATTTTTTTTATTAAAAAGTGTTTTAGCCGACGACAAATAAGACGGTCGTCGGCGAAAGTAATTTTTTTTTTTTAAAAAATAGGGTTTTAGTCGACGACCTGTAAGACGGTCGTCGGCTAAAGTAATTTTTTTTTAAAAAAAATAGGGTTTTAGCCGACGACCGTAAAAAGACGGTCGTCGGCTAAAATAATTTAATTTTTTTTTTAAAAATAGTTTTAGCCGACGACATATAAGACGGTCGTCGGCTAAAATGTATTTTTTTTTTTAAAAAAAATGGTTTTAGCCGACGGTCTCGTTACGGTCGTCGGCTAAATGTTTTTTTTTTCCAACAGGTTTAGCCGACGACCGTGTACTAGTGGTCGGCTAATGGTTGAACTTTAGCCGACGACTGCACAAAGGTCGTCGGCTAAACCTTGTCCGACGAATATCGGCCGACGGTTTTTTAGCCGACGGCTGGTATGATTAGCCGACGACTTTGGGGTTTAGCCGACCACTTTAAGTCGTCGGCTAAAGTCTGATTTTTGGTAGTGGCTTGTTCAGAAAAATCAGATCCCACATTCATCCACTAGGGATGAGCAGAAATAACCAAGAAATAATATGAAAAATAATAACAATCCACAACACAAGAATTTACGTGGAAACTTCAAAACCGGAGAAAAACCACGGGCCTCCAGAGAGAAAACTCCACTATATGACAAATTGTTACAATCACATAGACTAATCTCTCAAGCCAACACCCTCAATTACACCCACACTCTCCGAAGATTTAACTCACATCTTTCACGCTCTAAACACAAGAGAGAAAGAAAGAACCAAACACTTCAAGTGTATTGGTTGGGGCACTTAGAAACCTAAGCCTTGGTCTTCTTATATAGGCTTGGAGACCACCCAAACTTTCTTACTTAATCGATGTGGGATGCCTTCAAAAACTCTATTTTATTATAGCCAAAATTCCAACAAACTCCACATTGGCTAAATAAAATAAAACTTCACCGTTTTCACCCACAATCCATTGTCTTCACCGACAATCATACTTAAACCAAAGAATCATCATTCTAAAAACAGAGAATAACCTACTCCACCATATGAGTAGAACACCCAAACTTCCTTACTTAATCGATGTGGGATGCATTCAAAAACTCTATTTTATTATAGCCAAAATTCCAACAAGTTGTTTGACAACATGTCTTCTTGCCCACCAAAGCTCCATCCGCGGACATGAATGAAGAGAAGTGAAAAATGGGTGAAAACAGGGCTGATCGGTCATATATATACTCATAACTGACTAACGTACGCTAGGTTGTCCGGATAGCGTGCGCTATCGGCCGGCCCTGGTCTAGAATCTTCGGCCGGGTCCGACAGCGTGCGCAAGACATCGGCAGCAGCGTGCGCAATCGGCCCATCCAGGACCTACTGGACTAATCTGCCCGACCAGGTAGCGTGCGCCGGCCGAGCCGGTAGCGTGCGCTAGCCTGCCGATTTAGCGCGCGCAGTTGTCCGACCGTAGCGTGCGCTACCTGCTGGTCTGGCTGAAGTCCAGACCCTACTGCCTAGACTGCCCGGCCGATTAGCGTGCGTTACCTCCTGGCAGTGGCATGCACTACGCCTGCGGGTTAGCACGCGCAGCTGTACGGCCGTAGCGTACGTTAGGCCGGTCCCTGCCGCAACTGTCCGGCAGCGCCCAGCCTCCATGACGGTTCCTGCCGCTCCTGTCCGGCAGCGCCCAGCATCCGTGCCGGTTCCTGCACTTTGTCGTGGCAGCCGGCCACCCGCCATGACCCGATGACTCGATTCTCCAAAATCGCACGAAATGAACATGATGAAATGCTCGGTAGGAGTCTCGATCACGAATTCAAATCTCTAATATGCATCAAAGGACATATTGCGGAAGAAAGTTCGTAACGAATTATAATAATATTATAAGTCACGAAAACCGAGTCATACGAAAATGGGAAAAATAAGATTCTCACACGGTTAGGCGTTCGACGACGTCTCGACCACTCTAACGCACCGGTTATGATCCAAAACGATAACAAGCAAATTACGAAGCATAAAATACCCCAAGCACAGAATGAACACGACGAAGAGCTCGTGGTCAACATCCACGATCCGAAATGAAAATAATGATATACAACAATTCACCACATATGGCCCTAAATACAAAATCAATCGTCGAGAGGGAGAAATAAATAAATGCTGACGCTCAACAGTTGAGAAATTTCCGGTCTACAAAGAAAAATTCAAATTAAAAGGGAAATGAAAAATGTCGGGTATTACAGGCAAAAGTCGTTATCCATTGAATCAAGACTTGGATATATTGATTATCCGTAACCTCCAGAGCAAAAGTTTCTTCTTCCTTCCACTCCTCCCAATTGTACAGGACGTCGTACAGAGCGACCCTGTAGTTCTTCCAAGCAACAAAGCGCTCAAAGGCTTGTTCGATGTGTACCTGGAGAAGAGTTTTGTTAATGACAGTGGTGGGGGAGGGACTTCGTACAGTATTTGGGTCTACTGTAGGGATGGGATCCATAACAGGTGTGGGAACCTGTTTTGGAGATGGATCCCGAACAGGGGTTGGTACCCTGATGGGAGAGGGATCCTGTATGGGTGTGGGTTCTCTTACAGGAGAGTCGGCTCTCAGCTCCGAATGGGCAGCCGATTCACCAGTTCCTTCCAATTTGACAAATAATTGGTCATCCATCATAGCCGCCACTGGCTCGGGATCTGCAGACTTTGCAGCAATTATTTCTTCCGAATGGGTTGCGCCCTTGGGGTGTTGTACAGCGGATTGCGCCATAGTTGGGATATCTACAGAGATCTTTGTAATCTCTGCAGCCTTTTCTTTAGAAGCCTTCTTCAGCTTCTTCTTCGGCTTCTCTACAGCAAGCGGTGATTTGCTGTGAGATGTACTTCTTTTTCTCTTCTTCTTCGAATTCCCTTCACTCACGGACTTGAGAGTGAAATCCCTTGGATAATCATAGAGGGGCAAATATCTGGCAAAGGGTCTTGTCGCAATTAACTCGTCTCTATTGTAGGCAAAATCCACCAATGTACTTGCCAGGTCCTATCTTCTTGGCTCCTTTGGATTGTGGCACATCGCACTTGGTAAGAATGTTGTTGAGTATAAGGCCAAATGACTTCTTCTGAGTACCAGGCTTGGAGGCCTCTTCCTGTAACCTATTCAATACGATCTAGCACCAGTTTACTCGTTCTCCAGACATGATGGCAACCATCATTCTGAAACGCAGAATTGTGCACATCTCAAATGCACCGGTTCTGTTCTCAACAACACGACAACAGAAATCGTGTAAAAAACAAAAGATAGACAAAATATTTTCTTGTGGCAAGATGGATGGACATTCTTGTCCGAAGCATCACCAATGAATAATCCCCAGTAGGCAGTGAGGAGTTCTTGTGACCCAAAGGTCTCAAGCTTTTCCATTGTCAGTGTAATACCCCCAGAGCCATACAGAAATATTACAGCGTCGTGGGCCCCGAGACGGAAACCACAAGGCTAAAAGATATTTTTACAAACATTTCAAGTATGCCTAAGTGGCGATGATGGTAACCTCTTTTTAAAATATGCAAAATCTTTATAAAAATCCATTTATCAATACCGTCGTAAAATCTCATTTGAAAGTACAAGGCCAAAACGCAAAAGCTCAATAGTTTCAAAGGTGTACATTAAGCCATCACTTGCACGTACCGACAAATATAGTTTAGAAAACGATTTTCCAAAATAACTTAAGTTGCCAAAAACCAAAATGTTATTTAAAAATACTCATGCAGTGGAAAAGACAAACAGTTAAAAATACTCTAGTAGCGGAATACAACAACTAGTCAAAGTACTCGATTCACAAACACATGTCATAGCCAGTATCCTCCGGGAAGCTCATATATTCACGACCGCTACAAGCTCGATATCCCAAGAACCTAAAAGAAAAGCCGACGACGGGGTCAGCCATAATACTCAGCAATGATAACGATCGCATCACTTCAATATTACATACCAATGAAAATACTAAGTAAGAATACCACTACTGTAATCTTACCGTCATAACTTTACCACTTCGTGATAATCCTCATCAAAATAACCCTTATCATATTCCACATCTCGTAATCTCCATTAAGTAATGAACTCATACACGACATCTATACGGTACCTCAAACAATACTCAAGTTTCTCAAAACAACATCATAACTCACCAATACGGAATGTACCAAGTCTGGCCAATTTAATTCATCGGAAAACATCAACAAATATCAACACGATAATCTGATTGTCCATCCAAAGACAAGAACCAAGAAGGAAATACAGAACATACCTCGAGCTACGCAATGCCACGACAAATCACGCTAGTCTAATCCGAGATCAGATCAATACCACATACGACCACATACAGACATGGTCCTAACACAAGACCTACAAATGCCGACATCAATATGCCCACAATAATAACAACAATGTTTACTCAATGGTAATTAGATGATCCAACGCACACAGCATAGATCTCAAGATGATCCTGTTAGATCAACACGAGGTGGATAACCAATAATATACATATGCACAACAACACATGGTAATCCAACGATCCAGCGCACACAGCTATAGATTCCCATGATGATCCCGTCGGACCAATGCATGGTGGAAATACCTGTCCAAAGATCTAGTGCATACATCATAGATACCCAAGATGATCCCATCGGACCAACACGAGGTGGACATACGAAAACAATGCACAAATGCATGTTAACAACAATACACGAATGCACGACAACATCAATACACAAATGTATTACAACATGATCGACACAAATGACAAAAATGATTAGAGTACTTACGAACTCATATCCACAATACAAACCGCAACTCGATAATCATAATTAACAATTAATATAACCGATCAACAAACACAACGGTTCCACAATATCCCGATTAAACACAAATCCGAATAACCCAAATCAATCGATCATGAATCCATAATCATAATACGATTCCACCATCCAATAATCATATCAATAATTAATTCAACTAAGTGTCTTAACATACTCGACTCCAACTTCAACTTTAAATACGAATTAACAAGGTTCCTTCTTGTTCATATTCGCAAATTCATAGAAAACCAATTACCAATTATTATCACGAATTGTCCTATACTAAAATTAACCGTAATCTTTCCAAATTCCATCCCTTATTCATAAAATCATGACATATATAACTCAAGAGTTCTTCAAGAACATGAATTAATCCGTAATCATGTTCATAGCCAACAAAACTGCATAATCCGATGTGTTCTAACATCTAAGCAATCACCTAATTCATAAATCAAGACATATATAATCATGTTTTTCAACATACACTTCACATAACATTAAGAATCATAACAACAACACTATAACCATCATCATATGAAGCAAATAAGGATAACAAAACCAAGAATCCGAAATCAAGGTGTAGAGTTCATCGACATACCTCAAGAACATGAACAACACCATCAAACACCTCAAGGATCAACAATATCTTCATATCTCAAGCTCCAAATCCATGCCATCAAGCTCATAATCAAGTTAGAGGAGCCAAGAATCCATCTCGGGGGGTTGAAGGATGAAGAAATGAAGTGCAACTCTCAAAATATCGAAGTAACAGACATCTCATATTTATATAAACTTCAGTCGTTACGTATGTTACCTAATCCACCTAACGTACGCAATGAGCATTACATACATTATCCGGATTCGATAGCGTATGTAACACTACTCCAAAACCTACTGCCTCATTTCGTACCTTGTATTACGTACGTAACATCTGTGCCATAGCGTATGTAACATAGAGTTGACTTGCTACAGTAATATACCCATTTAACGTCGTAATGTACCACTCATAACGTACGTTAACTCGGAGTTGACTTCTCCTGTCCACATCTGCGCTGAAAGTTGCCGATACTTCGGATCCTGTTCGATTCTCTTCATAACGTACGTTATATACTCAACGTAACATACGTTACGTCTGTGTCTTAACATACGTAAGCTCATATGCCTAATGTACGCTACACTTGTATTTTGACAAAGTCCTCTGATCAGACGACTGCGTATCACCTGATGCTATAACGTACGTAATGCATGATACATAACGCACGTTATACTTACCAACTTAACGTACGTAAGCTCCACAGCTTAGCGTACGTAATGGCTTCTGGACTTAGCCAATTCCAACTGTTCCTGTCCGTCTCGACATACTGGTTACGTATACACACATACTAAATACATATACTTGTATCACTAACATTCTCATACGATACACCCGATATCATAATTAAAACAACCTAATACAAGATGTCTTCAAATGCAATTGTCGACCAAGTACGATGATTATATCAATACAGATGTCTCAGTCGTTCAATTATTTATCCATATTGTACAGATTCCACACTGTACAACATAACTCGAATAAAATAACATTAAGCAACCATAGTAGAAATTTAGGATATTACATACTACACCACATAAAATAAGTTTCATCCTCGAAACTTGCAATCCCATCGTAATCAACAGTTCAACCAAGATATCCAAAATCATCACGAAACCAATCAATCGTCATCATTAACGAATAAACCAAACAATATACTTACAAATGCGTGAAGTCGATGATCTCCTGTGATACTAGCAATTGACCCCACTTCAAAGCCTCAATACGCTTACATTCACGATTTCACAAATTTTAACAAAATGCAAAATTATAACTCAATTATGGAATAATCCATCCGTGTCAAAGCCTGTCTGCCTGATCGCACAATCAAGTCCAATCCTGATAAAAACCAATAATACACGATACATCTGTGAAACAATTGCCCAAAACAATGGCAACAAATCCCGAATCATCGACACAAAGTCTGAACGCTTATACGATCAATAACAATGATCAACCAATGAATTAACTGAGAATATCATTGACATGATAAACTCCAATACGACCAACCAAAGGTCAAAACACAACCTAGAATATCATAAACATGATAAACTCCAATACTACTAACGAAGAATCAACAATAACCGAGAACACCCTCACATGGTAAGCTCAAACACGATCAACACAGAACTACAAAGACATCTATACGAAAGAATAAAATTCTCAAAACGTTACAAAAATCACATACAGTGGATCTCAAAGAAACACACCCGGCTGTTGAACATACCCCTTGGGCGTATGAACAACCAGTCACAACCCGTCGAACATATCCAATCATACCTGGAGTGGGAACGACCAATCAATATCCAAAACAACCATCCTGGGGTTACCATTCCTAAATCTACACTTACTCAGAAATCACTCAGAATACCACATGCGAAGAAAAAGAAAAATCAATTGGCTCAAAAGTCAAAAATCAGCAAAATGATGCTACTACCACACCAATAGAGCCTCATAGCACATATGCCCCGGTTTCACAAAACCCAAAGTTCCAAAATCATATCCTGTACTGAATCTACAACGCGCGACATATTTCTTTTATCTGATCAACCAACCGGTCATCCCTAGATATCCAAACTACCATACTGAAGTTCGAATCTCCTTTCACTGTACCATTAATCTGTTATCCAGTGTGTGGGTCTCAATCAGAACTTCACCATGATATGTATTATGTACTACGTTTGTACGTATACCAATCACTTTTTCAAAATAGCTTTGAAATTATACAATATTGTCAATAAAAATCCATTTTCGAAGTGCTTTCAAGGATTTTAAAACTCAAAACATAAATTTTCGTAACACCACGAAATCAATTTTCGAAAGTTAAACTGGCTCGCTTGTGTCAAGTTATTGATGACAATTCTTTTCGAATACACATGATTAAATAAAATAAAATTATGCAAATGATTGACCACATCCATACTCCTGCACCAATTCCACTGATATTCGGTCGGATAACCACATGATAGAATCCAAAATCCTATTATAGAGACTTTCTTAAAACCACATTTCCCATATATGACTTGCTTTATCGACCATTATTCCATTCTGAAATACCTCAACTATGCCATGATGAAACATGTTTTTAATGACAACAATACTGTCTCTCAAAATAAATTTAAGAAAATACATTTTCATGACAGCGAGCAAAATAGTTTATTCAAAATATATCATGTTAAAAAGTATCATTTTCAAATGTTAAAAAAAAAAACAGTTTCATATGTCTCAAAATGAACTAGCATGACTACATGTTCCTCTCAACAATCCACAACATTTCTTCTAAATACACGACTCTGTTTTCTAAGTTTAACCGACATGTTGATTCTCCATAATCATAGTTTCTCAAGATCATCAATTTTGTCCCAACTCTGTTACCTCATACTGTAATCCATAATATTTTCCCAAAGGGTTATTATACAAACATGTTACTAAAGTTTACTAAAAAATGCAATTTTGTTACTAAAGTTTATTTTGTTACAAATAGGTTACTAAAGTTTTGTAACCGGTTACTTAAGTAACTAAAGATGTTTTAACCCATTGATACCGGTTACATTGCCAACGTAGATTTGTTTTTTTTAAAAAAAAATTTGACTTAGGGTTTGACTTATACCTAGGGGTGATTGCAGCATATAAAAAAACTACCTACACAATATTTCATAAAAAAAGTGTTTGGCTAATACATTTCTTTTAAAAATATATTTTTTCGTAAAATAATTTTTTTCGAAATATTATTTTTTCTAGAAAATATTTTTTTATCTTTCGCAAAAAGTATTTTTTTAAAAATATAAAAATCCGTAAAATAATTTTATTTTTGAAAAAATAATATATTTTTTCCAGAAAATAAATTTTTGAAAAATATTTTTGCCAAAAATAATATTTCTCCGAAAATGATTTTACTTTTGAAAAAATAATATATTTTTCCATAAAATAAATTTTTTGAAAAATATTTTTGCCAAAAATAATATTTCTCCGTAAAATAATTTTATTTTTGAAAAAATAATATATTTTTCCGTAAAATAAATTTTTTTGAAAAATATTTTTGCCAAAAATAATATTTCTCCGTAAAATAATTTTATTTTTCAAAAAATAATATATTTTTTCCGTAAAATAAATTTTTTTGAAAAATATTTTTGCCAAAAATAATATTTCTCGAGAAAATAATTTTATTTTTGAAAAAATAATTTATTTTTCAGAAAATAAATTTTTCGAAAAATATTTTTTTGCCAAAAAAAATATTTCTCCATAAAATATTTTTTTAATTTTTTCGGAAGAAATAAAAAATTTCCATAAATATTGTTTTTTTCGAAAAGATAAAGTTTTTCCTAGAAAATTTTATTTTTTATTTTTTTTGAAAAAAAAGAAAAAAAAAAAAGAAAAAAACACGCATAGTAACTTTTTGTAAAGTTCAGTAACCTATTTAATAACCCCGTAAACTATAGTAACTTCTTTGTAACATTTAAAACTATGGTGCTGACGTGGACAAGGGGAACCGGTAATCATCGGTTGCCCACTCTCGCAGTTACATTTGTGTAAGATTTTAATCTTTGAGTAACCTAGTTGACAAACCCGAAAACTTGAGTAACCTCTTTGTAACAAAAAAACTTTAGTCAGAAAATTGTCATTTTTGGTAAACTTTAGTAACCTGTTTGTATAATAACCCTTTTCCCAAATCTCAAAGTACATCAACTTATAACTGAAAATAACCTCAATATAATCCGAAAATCCAAATACTTACAGATCGTGAAGCAGACGATTCCCCGTGATACTGGCACATATCTCAACTCTAGAAAATACTCGATACAGATATTTTCAAAACATACATTTTTCAAAATCATTCAACTCAAAATACGACACATCTCTTTCAAAAAATCACGTTAATACCATTTGGAAAAGTTTACAGCAACCACAGTGCCACACTGGTAAATCACATAACACACAAGTACGAGTGATCAATAAAAACCCAAAACTCTAACACTTGTCAACCGACAACTCGAATGACATGACAAAAGCACGACTCGACCCGACAGCTTCGGTTTTCACAACTTAAGCTTCGATACCATATTCTGTAACACCCCCAAAACCATCCAGGAATATTACAGCATCGTGGGCCCCGAGACGGAACCCACAAGGCTAAAATACATTTTTACAAACATTTCAAGTTTGCCTAAGCGGCGATGACGGTAACATCTTTTTAAAATATGCAAAGGCTTTATAAAAATCCATTTATCAATACCGTCGTAAAATCTCATTTGAAAGTACAAGGCCAAAACGCCAAAGCTCAATAGTTTCAAAGGTGTACGTTAAGCCATCACTTGCACGTACCGACAAAAATAGTTTAGAAAATGATTTTCCAAAATAACTTAAGTTGCCAAAAACCTAAAGGCCATTTAAAAATACTCACGCAGCGGAAAAGACAAACAGTTAAAAATACTCTAGCGGCGGAATACAACAACTAGTCAAAGTACTCGATTCACAAACACATGCCATAGCCAGTATCCTCCGAGAAGCTCATCTCTTCACGACCGCTACAAGCTCAATATCCCAAGAACCTAAAAAGAAAGCCCACGACGGGGTCAACCATAATACTCAACAATGATAACGATCGCATCACGTCAATAATTACATACCAATGAAAATACTAAGTAAGAATACTACTACTGTAATCTTACCGTCATAACTTTACCAATTCGTGATAATCCTCATCAAAATAACCCTTATCCTATTCCACATCTCGTAATCTCCATTAAGTAATGAACTCATACACGACATCTATACAGTACCTCAAACAATTATCAAGTTTCTCAAAACAACATCATAACTCACCAATACGAAAATGTACCAACTCGGGCCAATTCAATCCATCATATAACATCAACAAATATCAACACGATAATCGATTGTCCATCCAAAGACAAGAACCAAGAAGGAAAAACATAACATACCTCAAGCCACGCAATGTCACAACAAATCACGCTAGTCTAACCCGAGATCATTTGAATACCACATACGGACATGGTCCTAACACAAGACCTACAAATGCATACTCACAAGATGACATCAAGATGCCCACAATAATAACAACAATGTATACTCAATGGAAATCTGATGATCCAGCGCACACATCATAGATCCCAAGATGATCATGTTAGATCAACACGAGGTGGATAAAAAATAATATACATATGCGCAACAACAACACATGGTAATCCAACGATCCAGCGCACACAGCTATAGATTCCCATGATGATCCCGTCGGACCAACGCATGGTGGAAATACCGGTCCAACAATCCAGTGCACACAACATAGATACCCAAGATGATCCCGTCGGTCCAACACGAGGTGGACATACGACAACAATGCACAAATGCATGTTAACAACAATACACGAATGCACGACAACATCAATACACAAATGTATTACAACATGATCGACACAAATGACAAAAATGATTAGAGTGCTTGCCTCGAGTCCTTCGAGAGCAATCTCAAAGTCTAAACCATCACTAACAATTTCCTCAATATTCGACGATCCAAAAGTGCCATGGACTATAGATAATTCATATCCTCGCATTTAGCACAATGTATCCTCGATACCCAAGTATGCCAATAACAAATGTAAATCATATACATTATGATTAAATTCCCAAAATTCGAAAACAACGTACAATCCCAAATCCCTAGAGTTCATAATTATAATCATTCATATACGAATTATAAACAAATGAAACTGAAACTATTCATTAAATATTATAAACTGAGCAAGTAAAAACATGTCTCGGTACCGATACGATGATAGTGAAGCCGTTCCCAATTCCTTACTGTCGTCTACAAGCTCTTCAGCCCTGACCATTGCAATCCACGAGCATCCTCGAACTCGACCGTAAGGCACGGTTCTTATCAACGATCAATTACCACAACCTATTGCAATAATCAATTAACAACAATCTGATAACAATCAACAACTGACATAACCAACCAATCAAACTCAACGGTTCAATGATATCTCGATCATATCCAACTCAACAATTACGAACTCATGTCCACAATACAAACCGCAACTCGATAATCATAATTAACAATCAATATAACCGATCAACAAACCCAACGGTTCCACAATATCCCGATTAAACACAAATCCGAATAACCCAAATCAATCGATCACGAATCCATAATCATAATATGATTCCACAATCCAATAATCATATCAATAATTAATTTAACTAAGTGTCTTAACATACTCGACTCCAACTTCAACTTTAAATACGAATTAACAAGGTTCCTTCTTGTTCATATTCGTAAATTCATAGAAAACCAATTACCGATTATTATCATGAATAGTCATATACCAAAATTAACCGTAATCTTTCCAAATTCCATCCCTTATTCAGAAAATCATGACATATATAACTCAAGAGTTCTTCAAGAACATGAATTAATCCGTAATCATGTTCATAGCCAACAAAACGGCATAATCCGATGTGTTCTAACCTCTAAACAATCACCTAATTCATAAATCAAGACATATATCATCTTGTTCTTCAACATACACTTCACATAACATTAAGAATCAAAACAACACCACTATAACCATCATACGAAGCAAATAAGGATAACAATACCAAGAATCCAAAATCAAGGTGTAGAGTTCATCGACATACCTCAAGAACATGAACAACACCATCATACACCTCAGGGATCAACAATATGTTCATATCTCAAGCTCCAAATCCATGCCATTAAGCTCATAATCAAGTTAGAGGAACCAAGAATCCATCTTGGAGGGTTGAAGGATGAAGAAATGAAGTGAAATTCTCAAAATATCGAAGTGACGGACATCTCATATTTATATAAACTTCAATCGTTACATACGTTACGTAATCCACCTAACGTACATAACGAGCATTACATACATTATCTGGATTTGATAGTGTACGTAACACTACTCCAGAACCCACTGCCTCATTTCGTACCTTGTATTACATACGTAATGTACCTCTCATAACGTGCGTTAACTCAGAGTTGACTTCTCCTGTCCACATCTGTGCCGAAAGTTGCCGACACTTCGGATCCTATCCGATTCTCTTCATAACATACGTTATATACTCAACGTATCGTACGTTACGTCTGTGTCTTAACGTACGTAAGCTCCTATGCCTAAAATACGCTACACTTGTATTTTGACAAAGTCCTCTGATCTAGGGCTGTCCAAAAGGTTCGTGGTTAGTGGTTTTAACTGGAACCGAACCGAACCGACATGGTTTCGGTTAACCGATAACCACTATTTGTAACACCCCCAATCCACTCAGGGATATTATACGCCATAGACTCTTTTCCTCAAGGATCTACCAGGCTGGTAACTAAAATCAAGCAACTCAACATCGCCTTTAAGGCTAAAGAAAATGACCCAGTAGACCGATTTGGTCTTTCAATTAATACATACAACTCAATCTCAATACATGCCCACGCAGGGGTCAAACACAACACGCTCCCGTACAACGGGGGAAATACTGCAGCGGAAATAAAGTACAACTAAATAAATACGACATCATATGGATCCTCATGTGATTAGTATCAATAATCATTCATCATCCTTCGTACCAACCCTGTGTTATGCTCCCCATGACCCTGCACGTACCTGAATGCAATACAGACATCCACCCCCCGATTACTCGGGGTTAGCAAAATTCCATTTTTGCTAGTGCAAGTACAAGTGCAAATACGAGTCATACAAATCATATTCCAAGAATAATAATAATCAGGAATACTCAAAGATTCAAACATAACGAAAATACTTCCCGAGGCAAGGGCTTGAGTAAAACTCTCCAAATTCGAAAGATCACAAATCACGGGAACAGTTTGTAAAATGGTTTAAAATGCCCTCGGGAGTTTTAACGAAAAACAATTTAGGATTATCAAATCCTTCTCTTTCCAAAACTAACAGGGGTCACAACCCGAAGATTAAAAACCAACAACAATTTACAGGGTTCAAAGCCCACGTCACGTGTCCTCGACGGATATAAAATCAATAAAACATAACCACCCAAGATACGAAATCTCGGTAACACATCCAAGGTACTCGACCTAGCAAAACACATCCAAAATCATATACATAGCACCATAAACACATGCCACATTATCTCACGGTTGGATCAATCACTTGTTGTCTCCTGAACACATGATCACAAGCCATGTGTCACCGTAGGTTTTCTTATACCACCGTGATCACTTGCCACATCATCTCATGGTTGGATCAATCACTTGTTGTCTCCTGACAACATGATCACAAGCCATGTGTCACCGTAGGTATCTTGAGGCTTTCACGGTTGGATCAATCACTTGTTTCATCCTGACCACATGATCACATGCCACGTGTCACCGTAACCCCGCCCATATCCACACATTCACACACATAACACAGTACGCCAAGGATATCCAAACAATTCACCCAAAGGCAACAAACACATAGCATGACACAATTGTCAAATCACAACGCGCCGAAATGAGATAATGTATGTGTATATATATTATCAAAGCACGACAACAACACCAAGCGTATTCATAGGATTCACTTAACCATTCACAAAACACACGCATTTTGAAAGTGAGCCTTTAACAAGGCTAAACCAAATCTTTTGAAAGTTCATTTCAATCAACCAAACAAATATACCAAGACGATCACTAATCATCATATCCACAAAACAAGAATGTATGAACAAGGTACTTACCTCAAATTATCACAAACGCGGAGAATCGGCCGAAGTAGGATGGCACGAACCGACTATGAACCCGCCGACTCCGCCGAATGCCAACTCATGACAATAAACTATGAACGACAATAACAACAATGAAAATGAATTCCATAGCACGACCCAAAGCCGATGAATTAAAGGAACAAACGACGAAAGTTCAAGGGTTTCCTCCAAAATGGCCAAGAACGCCAACCGACCCAACGAGAGATGAAAATGGAATTCTAAACCGAAATATGGATATACAATCCATAGGATATGTTTAACAACATCATTTAACAACAATCGGTTTATCAAAATCGGATGGAAAACGAAATCAAGAACAAAACTCCCAAAAAGTCAACTCTAGGGAATCAAGAATAATACCTTGATTTGGCAAAGAACAATGGATTAGATGATGTTATAATCACCTAGGATACTCCAAAACACCTTAGGATTGAGAAAAATCAGCCAAGATCGCGAACCCTAGTCGCCATTGACTTACTCCCGTGGAGAGAAGAGAAAATGAGGGTGAAAATGAGAATAATGAATGGTGTCCAGTTTATATACCGGACAGCTTAGCGTGCGCTAATCCTACCTAATTAGCGTGCGCTATCGAAGCATCAGAACAAATGTTCTGCCAAAAGGTACAGTTAGCGTGTGCTAACCACAAAAGTAACGAAACCTCCAGACCCAGTCCAGTAGCTTCTGGACTGCCTCGAACTACCAGTTAGCGTGCGCTACCACAACTGTAGCGTGCGCTAACTACAGAAACTTAGCTTGCACTATCCACCTGAATGTAGCGTGCGCTATCGAGTCAGAATGACAGCAACAGTATTCTCAAAAATGGGTACGACGACGGATTTCTCCGACCGAATCTTCGAGTTCAAGATACGCACGGAAAGCTCCAGAATATAATCATACTAATAGCTTGAGCTCCAATCAAACTCACACACCACCAAGAAAAGGGTCGATACAACAAATACGGATACAGATACCCACAACTTTGGGAAATTACAAAATAGCCCAAAATGCCCAAAAATCACGATACGTGATCCAATAACCAAACCGAAGTTCACAACACGTCTAACAAAGTTAAACAGAGTTACGGGAAACTCGAGACAACAGTTTCGAACGAGATTCGCAAGAATCGAACTCAAGTGCGGAAAAGTCGCTAAGAAGCATGGAACTCAACATAATGACACCGAAACGAACTCGGATGTCAAAAAGTGCAGAATTAATCATTCTCAGAATGACGAAATGGTCACAAGGGAGCCATTAAAACGGACTCCTGCCGAATTTTTTTTTTTTACCAAAAATCGAAATCGCGGATATTACATACTACCCTCCTTAAAAAAGTTTCGTCCCGAAACTTAAAAATAAGTAGGAAGGAGCAACATCCCACGAGGAACATCTCTACGAGATACACAAGAACCATGTTACGCCCATTAGCGAAACATTACAAGAAACACAAAGAAACATATAGCGTGAAATCACACTCAACGACAAACATCACAATGCCACAAGTAGAGACATAATAAAACCAACATGTGTCAAGTATCACTAAACAGATAACATAATCCAGTCAACTATCCGAACAATCTCCAAAACAGGAGGCACTTATTACAAGAAAACATGCACAATCAAGAAAATAGAAAATAAACACAAACGATCCGTAAGGATAACCACAAACAATTCAGACTACGCCGAAATTCTTCAAAACCCACATTAGGCATCTCCGTGTCCTTCTGGAGCAGAGATGCAAACTCGATCCCCAAACTTCTCAGCTATAGTCTCGCAATGCACATCTTGGTGACCCACTTGGCCACACTCGAAACAGCTGACTAACGGTGAACGACAATTCTTCGCGGTATAGCCCGCTCGAATACAGTTATAACACGTCTTCAAGCTGCTCACATTACTCAATGCAGGGGTACTACTCCTCTGCTCACGCGATCGAGGAACCTTCTTGGGATGACGACATGAAGTCCCAGCCTTAGGAGGCCCACTCCCCTGATTTCCTGAAAAGTTCCCAATAGTTTTCTGTTTCTTCGACTCTGACATATGCTCAGTCGATGATACGGATAGCTCGTAGGCTAATGCCCTATTCTGATATTCTCTCAATGAAGTACAAGTGAGACCCGCCATGTACTGACGAATCTCCGGCTTCATTCGCCTACTAAAATGACAGATCTTATCTTCCTCTGTCGTTACCTGATCCTGCACATTGCTGAGTTGTTTGCTAAAATCAATAATAGCCTGAGACAGCGGTACATCTTACGGTTTTGCCAAAAAGAATTCATTAATCCTCTGATTTCTGATCGGTTCCGAACAAAACTCATCTCTCATGAATCTCTAGAACTCTGCCCGCGCGACAAAACGATCTCGAGGCTTAATATCCTCCCACCAATTAGCGGCATCCTTGTCCAGAAGATACTGAGCGACCGGCACCTTACGTTCTTCTGGACAATTAACTACCTCGAATATCTTTTCCAACTGGAAAAGCTAACCATCCCAACCCAAAGCATCTATGGCACCAGCGAAACGAGGAGGATTCATGCGAACCACTTCTCGAATCCACTGATTTGCACCAATGTTCTGGGTTACATTTGTATTACGTTGAACTGCTTGAGTCAACATCTTTGCAGCTACATGCTGCAAAATAGTAGGAACACCGATACCAAAACCATCGCCGGCCGCATGATCCACGCGTTCGGTCTCCACGACCACGACCTCTGCCCTTCGACATACTGAATAAGCAACCACTTAGAACAACAAAAAATCATAACACGCAACACATACAACGATTACCATCATAAAACAACACACATACAAAAATCACATCAATGATGGTATCGTTCGGCGACCTCAGCGGCCCGAACGATAACTAGCACACAATTACAAAACAACATGAAACAATCATACAAGTACACAATCGTACAAACCCAAGCTCCAACAGCTCGCACAGGTGCAATAACATGCAATTCACCACGAAGCGACAAACATTAAATACCAACATCACACCTCTCACAGAGTGCTAATACAACAAATGCGTGGCGAACGACTCAATGCTCACACCACCAATTCAATCACAACTCGGAGGGCTAACACGCTAGCGACAATACTAACATCATACACACCTTCTCTGACCACAAGCAGGAAGTGATAGGTTTTAAAAACGAGAACCACCTTTTGAAAATAATTTTGGAAACACGAGTTGATCTTGAGTATCACCTTTCAAAAAATAGTACAAACATCATTATCGAGACTTTGAAAAACCATCTTGCATTGATAAAAATGAGGATATTTTTCTTTTAGTGAAAAACTTTCAGAAATATTCGACCCTCGGGTCTAAGCAAATGCATTTCTAAATCATTGAAAATATCTCAAAATATTTTGGTCCTCAAAGTGGAATAATTTTGAAACATACTGTGGCACTAGTAGGCGCCTTGAAAGTACCGCGAGAAAATAATCCATTTTAAAAGTATGTCTCGAAATTTATTTTCTAAGATACTTAAGGTTTTCAGAAATCCAATAGGCCAGAATGCCCAAAACTCACACGTATCGACATTGGCTTAAACACATCATAGTACACGCATCAAATCGTTCAAAATCAAGACAATGCGTGTCTTTGACCGAAAAACAAACAGTCAAATATCACAGTCGAAACCGCCTAGGATCGAGGCGAAATCACTGATCCCATTCGAGGCCTCTAAGGACCCTCCCGAACTGGCTAGCGAACAAGCTCGTGAATCCGGAGTGAAGTCACGGATTCCATCGAGGTCTCACCGTACCCTCCCGGAGTGAGAAAATCAAACACATATAAGCACAATCCATATTAAGCACAAAGGTTTTACAAGAATACTTGCAAAACGAGCAAATCATTTAGAACATTATTAGCAGCGGACAAAACAATAGTCGAAAAGACATAAGCAGCGACAAAACTTCTCATATAAACGAAATATGAGAGTCAAATAAACACACATCACGAAACCAAGAAACTACATAAAGATTCCATCACTTAACAAGAAATCATACAAGTAGCTCGTGTCATACGAGGCACAATACAAAGAAGGGAGAATTATATCCATAGGTCGCACGAAGATGATGATCGCCCCATGATACAAATCACGACCAACAAACTCAGACGACACGTCGTGACATGACTCGGTCAGACCAAATCCGAAGAGACAAGACTCAACAGACACAACTCGACCCGACAGCCTAGGTTTCCACAACCTAAGTTCCAATACCATTTATGTAACACCCCCAATCTACTCAGGGATATTACACGCCGTAGACCCTTTTCCTCAAGGATCTACCAGGCTGGTAACTAAAATCAAACATCTCAACATCGCCTTTAAGGCTAAAGAAAATGACCCAGTATACCGATTTGGTCTTTCAATTAATACATACAACTCAATCTCAATACATGCCCACGCATGGGTCAAACACAACATGCTCCCGTACAATGGGGGAAATCCTGCAGCGGAAATAAAGTACAACCAAACCAATACGACATCGTATGGATCCTCATGTGATTAGTATCAATCACCATTCATCATCCTTCGTACCAACCCTGTGTTATGCTCCCCAAGGCCCTGCACGTACCTGAATGCAATACAGACATCCAACACCTGATTACTCGGGGGTAAGCAAAATTGCACTATTTTGCTAGTGCAAGTACAAGTGCAAATACGAGTCATACAAATCATATTCCAAGAATAATAATAATCAAGAATCCTCAAAGATTCAAACATAACAAAAAATACTTCCCGAGGCAAGGGCTTGAGTAAAACTCCCCAAATTTGAAAGATCACAAATCACGGGAACAATTTATAAAATGGTTTAAAATACCCTCGAGAGTTTTAACGGAAAACAATATTGGATTATCAAATCCTTCTCTTTCCAAAACCAACAGGGGTCACAGCCCAAAGATTTGCTTTCTCAAATAAAAACCAACAACAATTCACAGGGTTCAAAGCCCATGTCACGTGTCCTCCATGGACATAAAATCAACAAAACATAACCACCCAAGATACGAAATCTCAGTAACACATCCAAGGTACTCGACCTGGCAAAACACATCCAAAATCATATACATAACACCATGAACACATTCCACGTCATCTCACGGTTGGATTAATCACTTGTTATCTCCTGACCACATGATCACACGCCATGTGTCACCGTAGGTTTTCTTATACCACTGTGATCACTTGCCACGTCATCTCACGGTGGGATCAATCACTTGTTGTCTCCTGACCACATGATCACAAGCCATGTGTCACTATAAGTATCCTGAGGCTCTCACGGTTAGATCAATCACTTGTTGCATCCTGACCACATGATCACATGCCATGTGTCACCGTAGACCCCGCCCATATCCACACATTCACACACATAACACAGTACGCCAAGAATATCCAAACAATTCACCCAAAGGAAACGAACACATAGCACGACACAATTGTCAAATCACAATGCGCCGAAATGAGATCATGTATGTATATATACATGTATGTGTATATATATATATATACATATATATATATATTATCAAAGCACGACAACAACACCAAGCGTATTCATCGGGTTCACTTAACCATTCACAAAACACACGCATTTTGAAAGTTATCCTTTAAGGAGGCTGAACCATATCTTTTGAAAATTCATTTCAAACAACAAAACAAACATACCAAGACTATCACTAATCATCATATCCACAAAACAAGAATGTATGAACAAGGTACTTACCTCAAATAATCACAAAACACGGAGAACCGACTATGAACCCACCGACTCCGCCGAATGCCAACTCGCGACAATAAACTATTAACGACAATAACAATAATGAAAATGAATTCCATAGAACGACCCAAAGCCGATGAATTAAAGGAACAAACGACGAAAGTTCAAGGGTTTCCCCCAAAATGGCCAAGAACGCAAACTGACCCGATGAGACATGAAAACAGAATTCTAAACCAAAATATGGATTTACAATCCATAGGATATGTTTAACAACATCATTTAACAACAATCGGTTTATCAAAATCGGATGGAAAACGAAATCAAGAACAAAACTCCCAAAAAGTCAACTCTAGGGAATCAAGAACAATACCTTGATTCGCCGAAGAACAATGGATTAGATGATGTTATACTCACCTAGGATACTCCAAAACACCTTTGGATTGAGCAAAATTGTCCAAGATCGCGAACTCTAGTCGCCATTAAGTTACTCCTGCGGAGAGAAGAGGGAATGATAGTGAAAATGATAATAATGACTGCTGTCCAGTTTATATACTGGACAGCTTAGCGTGCGCTAATCCTACCTGATTAGCGTGCGCTATCGAAGCATCAGAACAAACGTTCTGCCAAAATATACAGTTAGCATGCACTAACCACAAAAGTTAGCGTGTGCTAATGAGACCTCCAGACCCAGTCCAGTAACTTCTGGACTGCCTCGAACTACCAGTTAGCGTGCGCTACCACACCCATAACGTGCGCAAACTACAACACCTTAGCGCGCGCTATCCACCTGAATGTAGCGTGCACTATCGAGTCAGAATGACAACAACAGTACTCTCAAAAATGGGTATGACGACGGATTTCTCCGACTGAATCTTTGAGTTCAAGATATGAATGGAAAGCTCCAGAATATAATCATACTAAGATCTTGAGCTCTAATCAAACTCACACGCGACCAAGAAAAGGGTCGAGACAACAAATAAGGATACAGATACCCACAACTTTGAGAAATTACAAAATGGCCCAAAATACCCAAAAATCACGATACGTGATCGAATAACCATACCGAAGTTCACAACACGTCTAATAAAGTTAAATGGACTTACGGGAAACTCGAAACAACAGTTTCGAATGAGATTCGCAAGAATCAAACTCAAGCGCGGAAAAGTCGCTAAGAAACACAGAACTCAGCAAAACGACACTGAAACGAACTCGAATGTCAAAAAGTGCATAATTAATCATTCTCATAATGACAAAACGGTCACAAACGAGCCGTTAAAATAGACTCCTGCCAAAAAAGAAATTTACCAAAAATCGAAATCGCGAATATTACACTATTTGTGGTTAGGGTCCGGTTTGTGCTTCCTACTTCAAAAAAAATATGGTTAGTGGTTAACCGGAACCGAATGGTTCCAGAACCACAAACCCAAATTATGATAAATTAATAAATTAAAATTATATATTATCCTAAAAAGAAATTCAATTGAATTAATAATATGTAAATTAATTACCCCCACATCAATTCTCCGTTTGTGATTGTTTTGTATTTTAATTTTTGGATTTGTGGATTAATTTTGACTTATAGTTGTTGGATTTATGGATTAATTGTGTTGTTGTCTACTATTTTTGTTTTAAAAGATTAATTTTAGCATTTTAGAATTGATTATTTCAGTTTTTTCGGCCCAAAAAAAGAAAAACGGTTTTTAAGGTTAACCGAACCGGAACCATATATAATCGGTGTGGTTCTGGTTAACCGAAATTTAAAGTGGTGTGGTTAGTGGTTCCTATTTTGGGGTGTTTATGGTTCCGGTTAACCGAAAAATGTGGTTCGGTTAACCGGAACCGAACCACTCGACACCCCTACTCTGATGAGGCGACTGCGTCTCACCTGATGCTATAACGTACGTAATGCATGATACATAACGTACGTTATACTTACCAACTTAACGTACATAAGATCCTTAGCTTAGCGTATGTAATGGCTTCTGCACTTAGCCAATGCCAACTGTTCCTGTCCATCTCGACATACTGGTTACGTATACACACATACTGAATACATATACTCGTCCCACTAACATTCTCGTATGATACACCCGATATCCAAATTAAAACAACCTGATACATGATGTCTTCAAATGCAATTATCGACCAAGTACGACGATTATATCAATACAGATGTCTCAGTCCTTCAATTATTTTATCCATACTGTACATATTCCACACTGTACAGCATAACTCGAATAAAATAACATTAAATAATCATAGTAGAAATTTAGGATATTACATACTACACCACTTAAAATAAGTTTCGTCCTCGAAACTGCAATCCCATCGTAATCAACAGTTCAACCAAGATATCCAAAATCATCACGAAACCAATTAATCGTCATCATTAATGAATAGCCAAACAATATATTTACAAATGCGTGAAGTCGATGATCTCCTGTGATACTAGCAATTGACCCCACTTCAAAGCCTCAGTACGCTTACAATCACGATTTCATAGATTTTAACAAAATACAACATTATAACTCAATTATGGAATAATCTATCTGTGTCAAAGCCTGTCTGCCTGATCGCATAATCAAGTCCCAATCCTGATAAAAACCAATAATACACGATACATCTGTGAAATAATTGCCCAAAACAATGGCAACAAATCCCGAATCATCGACACAAAGTCTGAATGCTCATACGATTAATAACAATGATCAACCAATGAATTAACCGAGAATATCATTGACATGATAAACTCCAATACGACCAACCAAAGGTCAAAACACAACCGAGAATATCATAAACATGATAAACTCCAATACTACCAACGAAGGATCAACAATAACCGAGAACACCGTCACATGGTAAGCTCCAACACGATCAACATAGAATCACAGAGACAGATATACGAAAGAATAAAATTCTCAAAATGTTACACAAATCACATACATTGGATCTCAAAAAAACACACCCGACTGTTGAACATTCCCCTTGGGCGTATGAACAACCAGTCACAGCCTGTCGAACATATCCAATCATACCTGGAGTGGGAACGACCAATCAATATCCAAAACAACCATCCTGGGGTTACCATTCCTAAATCTACACTTACTAAGAAATCACTCAGAATACCACATGTGAAGAAAAAGAAAAATCAGTTGGCTCAAAAGTCAAAAATCACTATAGCAAAATCATGCTACTACCACACCAATAGAGCCTCATAGCACATATGCCCCGGTTTCACAAAACCCGAAGTTCCAAAATCATATCCTGTACTGAATCTACAACGCGCTGCATATTTCTTTTATCTGATCAACCAACCGGCCATCCCTAGATATCCAAACTACCATACTGAAGTTCGAATCTCTTTTTACTGTACCATTAATGTATTATCCAGTTTATGGGTCTCACTCAGAACTTCACCATGATATGCATTAGGTACTACGTTTGTACGTATACCAATCACTTTTTCAAAACAACTTTGAAATCATTCAATATTGTCAATAAAAATCCATTT
The DNA here is from genome assembly GCA_033398695.1 of Orobanche coerulescens. Lineage (NCBI taxonomy): Eukaryota > Viridiplantae > Streptophyta > Magnoliopsida > Lamiales > Orobanchaceae > Orobanche > Orobanche coerulescens. The sequence continues at coordinate 21,814,160 of CM065817.1, forward strand.
CAATAGTTCTTTCAAGAATTTCAAAACTCAAAACATAAATTTTCGTAAGACCACGAAATAAATTTTTGAAAAATTAAACCGGCTCGCTTGTGTCAAGTACTCGATGACAATTCTTTTCGAATACACATGATTAAATAAAATAAAATTATGCAAATGATTGACCACATCTATTCTCCTGTATACCAATTTGGCTCGTCACCAATTCCACTGACATTCAGTCGGAAAACCACACAATAGAATCCAAAATCTTATTATAGAGACTTTCTTAAAATCACATTTCCCACATATGACTTGCTCGACCATTATTCCATTCTGAAACACCTCAACTATGCCATGATGAAACATGTTTTTAATGACAACAATACTGTCTCTCAAAATAAATTTAAGAAAATACATTTTCATGACAGCGAGCAAAATAGTTTATTCAAAATATATCATGTTAAAAAGTATCATTTTCAAATGTTCAAAAAAAAAAACAGTTTCATATGTCTCAAAATGAACTAGCATGACTACATGTTCCTCTCAACAATCCACAACATTTCTCCTAAATATACAATTCCGTTTTCTAAGTTTAACCGACATGTTGATTCTCCATAATCATAGTTTCTCAAGATCATCATTTATGTCCCAACTCTATTACCTCGTACTGTAACGCATAATATTTTCCCAAATCTCAAAGTACATCAACTCATAACTGAAAATAACCTCAATACAATCCAAAAATCCAAATACTTACAGATCGTGAAGCCGACGATTCCCCGTGATACTGGCACATGTCTCAACTCTATAGTCGAGGTACTGCTAGAATGGCCAAATTATCCAACACATATTCACAACCCAGAAATATAACAATCTACACGGAAGCACAATATCTCAACAGCACCGAAACTGTAACACCCCCGATATATTCAGGAATATTACAACGCCGTAAATTCTTTACATAAGAATTTACAAGGCTGAAGAAATGAAAAGACAATAAGAGATACCAACATATGAAAGTAACTGAAATAAAATACAACAGTTCTGGGCCAATACCGAGAATACAATATCCGAAGGAAGAATATTAATACATCACCAAAATCAATCATCACAAACAACGACGTACTCGAGTACTTATTAAAAACAACACAAACAACAGACAATTAAACCCGGCCGAAACATCACTCTGCACCCTCGTCGTCATGCAGTTCCAGTGGTTGTTTCCCTGCTCTCCTGGATCCTGAACATAAACAAACATTCACCCCCGAAGGGGTTAGCACAACGATGCTAATACAAGTATCACAACAATTATTTAACATTTCACGAAGAATAATAATAACATAAATGACAATATACCGAGTCTTCTCCTACGAGAAATTCATAAACAACATACACAAATGATAATGATAACATGATATCACAACATATACATGCTAATTCCGATAGACATGCTCCTTAGCGTACGTTAACAAACGTTGACTTCAAAAGTGTTCAGGTTCATCCGAGGGAATCTTATTCGGACCCATGTCCGGCTGGCGCATGCGATAGCCGCCCAACTCAATTATTGACTGTCTAACGTACGCTACGCTTCATTCGTAGCATACGCTAACTCTGGCCGATAACGTACGTTAAGCTACATTCTTAGCGTACGTTATCACGTATTTGCACGGGAAAATTTACATATTGCCATACTCATATACAAAGATACAAACACGAGAAATATCATACTTCGATTATCGATATCACAATTCCGAATAATACAGGGTTCAATTACATATGAAATACTCAATAATTAATCCGGATATTACAGAAACGACACAACCAATATCACAAAAACTCACATATTCGTTGATAACCACGTGACTCCACGCACACATTTTTTACAAAGAATTGAACTTTACATTTACCGACGACATAATTATACATAATGACATCACACGAAAGTAAGGCGATCCTATACTCAACACTAGCACAAATATTCAATTAAGCATATTAATTCCCGAAACACACGGGTCACCTTTAAGAAAACGATGATGGTAAATATACTGATTCTTTTGAAAAATGGTTATAAATATTTATTTAGCACATATCGACGATTAGTAACCATTATATCCACAAAACACGTAATGTATGGGCAAGATACTTGCTTCGACAATCGATACCGGACACTCCGAAGAACACGGCTCAACCGGGAAACCTCGAATACCTACAATTCTCCGGCGAAGACAATGAATACACCCTCGATCGTAAAGCTTGAAGAAAACGACAAACGGAAGGGTTCCGATTCGAGTTCTTCGCAAGGAACCTGACCCTAACATCATACCATCAATAAATTAACGATCGAACGAGGAAAAATAATCGTAGAATGCTCGAATCCCCTTTGTGACATTTTATCGAACACCTTCAAGGCGTCGATAAGAAACTCAATAAAACGACGAATCCTCGGCAATCCAACCGTGGAATAACAAGGAATTCGATATAATATAGCTTAACAATCATCAATCTATCACTATTCTATGTTAATACGGATTAAATGGACAAATCAGACGAAATCTCCAAAACTTGATTTTAAGAAAACTTACCCTGATTCGATCGATCAGAGCAAGTTATGGAGGGATTAATCGATGTTATCGACTCAGTAATTTCATGCTTTGATAGATTAACAACATGTCTTTGGTTCCCCCAAGACTTGGCTGCGGAAGGATTGAAAACGAAATGGGAAAAATGAGTGAAACCCGACTGCTCTGCCATATTTATACCCATGCAGAACACGGCGCAACAAACGGCCCGAACCAGTGCCGTGTCTACCGCCGGGTTGCGGGTCAGTGCGCGACCTGACCGACACGCCGCAACACCTAGCGCAAGATGCCTGCGCGTGTGTCTCGGCCGTGTCCGACACGGCGCATCACCCGGCGCAAATCTTGCGCGGGTTCTCGACCGTGTCGCGGCAGACTTGCTAGTCCTGGCCGACCCGGCGCAGGACACGGCGCTCGGCAGCGCCGTTTTCACCACCGTTTCATACAGTTCCGGCCAACAAACTTATAGTTGCAAAACGATTCCGACATAATCCGGAAATTACTATAGGACCACAATAACGATCTGGAAGAAGACGAATAATAATAAAACAGGACATACAATTTGCTCGACTTACGAAATGAAAAGTCGTACCCGACGAATATCACAACAAGGTCTATCATGCCGGACCAATAAATCGTCCACAGAACAAAATGACCGGCACAACCGGTAAAATTCAAGAATAACCGGAACCGAGAATCTCGAGTATCACATTCTACCCTACTAAAAATAAGTTTCGTCCCGAAACTTAAAACAAAAGAAAGGTGACTCTAGATAACACTCGTTATCTGATACTGACAGCGCACACACTACAACAAAAAAGGCCTTTCACAACGTTTTTTAAACGTTGTCATAGCTATTTGACAACGTTTTCTAAAACGTTGTGATATCCACTGTTGTCTTTGGTCCAGATCTAAGACAACGTTTTGAAAAATATTGTCAAACTTTTACAATGCTTATATAAAACGTTGTTGTACTTTTAATACAACATTTGTATAAAACGTTGTGAAAATGTTTTTTTTAAAAAAAGAAATTAAAAATTAATTTCCACCCCCAAATTCACATATTATTATTTGTGACCTATTGTTTCAATTTATGTATTTTGACATTTTTAATTTATGTATTTTGACATTTATATATATATATATATATATAAACAATTACACTTTAGTCCCTCGACTTTTCATGTATTCAAATCAATTGATATTTCAACAATTACACTTTGCCCCCTCAACTTCTCATACACTCAAATCAATCCTTGATATAAATGGATTAATTACAAAATGAACTACAATTTAATTTGAACTGCCTTTTACGCCACCACCACCAAACGCCAAACGCCCAACGCGTCATACGCCACTAACAGCAGTCAATCACCAGCCGTTAATCACCACCCAACACCACAGTCAAGTCGTCAATGCCATCATCGCCTCAAAATCTATCAAAAACAAACGAACAAAAATCAGATCTACGATTTTATAAAATATATAATATTAGTCAGATCTTATGTTTCTGATGTAGTCTTCTTTTGTTATTGAACGAAGCGGGCCTGAAAAGGAAGGTGCCTAGTTCCATTCCTTCGCTTTATATAAAGTGCATCAGATCTGATTTTATCAAATGAAAAAAATCAGACCTACGATTGTGGGAGGAGATGAAGGTGACTAAGAGAGGGAAGAATGAGGAACGAAAGAACAGAGAGAGAGAGACGAAAAATGGAGGACCTAAATGAGAAGCGGCGGCTGCGATGTGAGCGAATGGAGGGGAAAATGGGGGAGGAGATGGAAGGGACTAAGAGAGGGATGAATGAGTGGGGCAGGAAAGAGGCGATGGTGAGGCAAAGGCGGTGAGAAGGTTGAGGAGTGAAGGTCGCCAGCATTGAAAGTGGCGGAGGAGGAGGCGGCGGCGTGAAGGGGGAGGTAGAGGCTGAGGCGTGAGATGAAAAGGAAACGAGTGGGGGAGGGGGGGAGAGATTGTTAAAAATGGGGAGGGTTGAGATTAAATTAGGATTTTGGGGATGTTGAAGTGGGTCAAATTGTGAGCCATTGATCTGTATTGAATGAATGGTTAGATGAAGGGGGTGGATATTTTTGGTAATCCATGTGAATGTTGAGTAACCAATCAATGATGGACACCTAATCATGGAAATTCTGGATCATTGAATTAATATATTTGATGTATTTAAGGGTGTTGTTTGATTTAGTGATTTATGTGAATACATAAATAAAACTACACTTGATATTTTTACTTATTACATTTTTTAAAGCAATTTACTTATTTTACATTGAAATTCAATTGATGATAATTTAAATAATACTATTTTTTAATAAAAAAAATTGAATGAAATAATAACTGAATAATGAGTAATTATATTTTAATAGTAAAATAATTTGTGATCATAATAATAGTAATAATATTTGATAGTATAATAGTAATAAGCAGTAATAGAACAAGAAAATAACAAAAAGAAGAATCTTTAGTAGTATTATTGATTATTGATAATAAATGAAAATTGAATAATAAATGTTAAAAATAATCAAAATATTACCACAACGTTTTATAAACGATGTCTTTAAGTTTTTTACAACGTTTATGTAAACGTTGTCTTAAGACTTACTACGACGTTTAGCTTCAAATGTTGTCAAAACTTTTATATATTACAACGTTCTTGCAATAAACGTTGTTGTTACACGCAACGTTTTCATAATAAACGTTGTCATAATTATCTTTTACAACGTTTTTTTCCTAAGCGTTGTCTATTTTTCTATTCTACAATGTTTTAGGTTGAAACGTTGTCTAAACCGACTTTAACAACGTTTTTGTTGAAACGTTAAAAAATGTTGTTAAAGCCTGTTTTTGTTGTAATGAATACCAATAATATTATTATTAAAATTTAAAATCAGGCAAAAAAAGCGACCAGGCGTTCAGCAATTGCGCCTGGACCATGGCCGAGGCGTCTGGCATGGACGCCAGCCACGTCTGGCGTCTGAATCGGACGCCTAGCCCATGGTACAGCGCGTCTGAATCGGACGCCTGCACCATGGTCTGCGCGCTGGTTTACGCCTGTACCCAAGGGCGAGCGTCAGTTGCGCCTGTACCATGGTCTAAGCGGAATCTGTGGACGCCCGTGCCATGGGACATGCGGAATATTCAGACGCCTGCGTCATTTTCTCCAAAAAATTACCTCCAAATGTGAATTCTCGTCCATTTTCGTAGTTATCGATGATATTGACGATATATATTTGATTGTGTGTTCGGTAGAATAAATGAAAAATTGCTTTTAGATTTCAATTCGAAAAACTTGTGTGTTGGTGTGTTGGGTAGAAATAATGAAAGATTGTCAAATAGGCCGCAAAAAGATAATTTTTTAGGACGGTGTCTAATAATTTAGGACGGTGTTTAACAATCTTTTTTTTCGGTCAAATTCATAAAACGCGTTGAACGTAGACCATTCTGCACTTCATTGTCCAAAAACAAAATCGTTTCCTAACGGGACACTGAATCTTCCACCTCTTTCCAAGCAAGACGACGCCGCCTTCTCTTTTTCCCATCCGTATAATTATAAAATACCCCTCCCATCTTATGCTCGCTCCCTACTCTTCTCCTCCTTAGTCCTCACGGCACACCGAATTTTTATCCTATTTCTTTCCTATCCGAAGAACCAGTCATGTCGACCGCCGATGTCGCCGTCTCCAAATCGATAAAGATCCGAGAAGTATGGTCCGATAATCTCGAATTCGAAATCGCACTGTTATCGGATCTCGTCGATCGCTACCCGTTTATCTCCATGGACACGGAGTTCCCAGGGGTGATCTTCAAGCTCCAGGAGGACCCGCCCGGCCGGCGTCCATCGCCGTCGGATCACTACCGGATCCTGAAATCGAACGTCGACGCTCTGAAACTGATCCAGCTCGGCGTCACGCTCTCCGACGTCGCAGGAAATCTACCGGATCTAGGATCCGACGGAGAGCTCTGCATCTGGCAGTTCAACTTCTCCGACTTCGACGCCGAACGCGACCCCCACGCGCCGGACTCGATCGAGCTGCTGCGGTCCCAGGGGGTCGACTTCGAGCGGAGCCGGAGGTCCGGGGTCGACTCGGCCCGGTTCGCCGAACTGATGATGGGATCCGGCCTCGTGTGCAACGAAGCCGTCAGCTGGGTCACCTTCCACAGCGCGTACGACTTCGGGTACCTGGTGAAGATTTTCACGCGCCGCCTGCTGCCAGCACGGATCGGCGAGTTTATGGATGTGATAAAGGCGTTCTTCGGCGACAACGTTTATGATGTGAAGTATCTGATGCGGTTCTGCGAGAGCTTGTACGGCGGTCTGAACCGGGTGGCGCGGGCTCTGGATGTGGACCGGCTTGTCGGGAAGTGCCACCAAGCCGGTTCGGACAGTCTGCTGACGTGGCACGCTTTTCAGAAAATGAGGGAGGTGTATTTCGTACAGCAGGGGCACGAGAAGTTTGCTGGGGTGCTCTATGGATTACAAGTATAGTAAAAGTAGGATTGATTCGAGGATTATAGGATTGTGGTTGGTGATTTGGCAAATTCGTTAATATTATTATAGTTTTTTCTTTTGAATATCAAATTCTTGACCTATATTTTATTGGGATAAATATTACTCCGAACTCGGAATATGTTTGTTTGTTCTCTTATTAATTTGAGATTATAATTAATTATCATCTACCTATATATTAAATCCCTCCAATCCAAATTTATTTTACGTATTGTATGGATTCGTCTTTTAAACTATTTTCATAATATGCTTTTTGGATTTAAAAAGAATACTTTCAGGATTTTATTTTTTGATAAATTTATATGATATAATTAGAAAAATATTTCTGATTGAGATTTTGCCCGAGAAACGAGAACAAAATTTATTTATGAATAAGAGGGACAAAGAAATCTATGAATTTTGGGACCCATCACCAAATTTCTCAAAATATCAACATCAACATATTTTTTTCAGATTATAATATTTATGTATATCGGGACTCGTGTATTTATTTTTTAATATCTATCTAACAACTTCCTTTATGTTTACGGAACCTATCAATTTGTGCACGTCATCAAAATTTAATACACGGGTAAAGGATGCGCTGGGGCATGTTAAGTTTAAGATATGATCGTTGGTCATGTGTAACAACTCCGTCCCGAGTCGGAGCTGTTACAGCGTCTTCAATCCATTCCGGGAATCCACAAGGCAAGACCTATTTAAAACACATACACACACACAACGACCAATTAGGTCGAACACAAAACCAAGACACCACACGTTAACTCGCATGGTCGACAATACAACATATCCACAACATCATGACCGGCAAGGTCGAACATGACGACAGTCACAACCCGTTTAACATACAGATAACAAAACTCCAAGACAGTTCCCAAGCGAGTACTTACAGAAGATAAGCCCACACACGGGCGTAACATCAATAAAAATAGTACCTGCGAGTACTTACACAAGATAAGCCCAAAACAACTAAAACAACATCGGCAACCCGAGAGAATATCACTGTTGCTCGTCGTCCTCGTCCCCTTCATGCGCCGGTTCGTCATTAAGACTTGTACCTGAATACACAAAAGGTATTCACCCCCGAAGGGTCAGCAAATAGCCGGTGGAAGTACTTGATAACAAGAATATGTATAGCTTGCAATAAAGGAAATACTGTGATGACAGATTATATTAGTATATCCAGAAGAAAGTCATTATCACCCGGTACCAGCGCCTCAACAGTATTTTGACGACATCGTCGACCCACGTCATTATTCTGAAATATTATGCGTATCATCAATAAAACAATCTCCCGAGCTATACTGGCTACCGTATCCCGCAAGATACGCACCCCAAGAGACCTCGTCGGGCTCTCTCTGGTTGTATAACACAACCAAGTGATCCGCAGAAAACGCAGTCTAACAGACCCCAGAGGACCTTCGCTCGTTTTACTTGGCTCACACACGCTCATCAATATTATATCATTCCAATCATATCATTTCTACATTTCACAGTACGTTGTCACAGAACTTTGACGACGCAATCTCAAATCATTATCTAAAACTTTTAGCAACCCTGCTTTTCAATCGCATTTGAAATAACGTTTCGAGGCATCCTCGATAAATCATATATACAATGATATCATTCCAGAAAACAATAACCAAGATCAGTCATCAAGTATTTACAGAAAATCTTTCCAAAATCATTTTCACAAAACATTTTCGAAATCCTTTCAAAACACATTTTATTTCAAAATTATTTTCAAACAAAAGTCGTTAATTTAATTGAAAATCATTTTCGAATCATTTTAAAATATCATCGTAGAATTGTGAATTCAGAGCATAACCAAAACCATACAAAAATCATGGTGTATACATATTCAGTTACGATTTATATATAAAGCACGATCAAATACTTGCTTGGCAACTTTTAGGGAATGATGTTTCAAATGGTTCGTAATTAGGGTTCGAAACCTTGGACGTTCAGTGTAATACCCGGTTGTAATTCAGTCATTATTATTCAGTAATTATCGTTCAGTAATTGTCACTCAGTAATTTTCACTCATTAATGATCATTGTATTCACCGTTCAGAGTAATTGTATCGTGTATCAATCGTCATTCATCATCAATCTAGTTGGAGAATCGTGCCGTGTTTATCACCATTGTTATCTTCATAGTGGGCTGTGTGTGAGGAGTAGCGCACGCTACGTACTCTCTTTAGCGCACGCTAATTGAGTTCGGGTAGCGCACGCTACCTCTCAATATTAGCGCACGCTAATGTAGTTCAGCAGGCAGTCCAGAAGGCACTGGACTGCAGTTGGGTTGTAAGTAGCGCGCGCTATTAGGTCGGAGTAGCGCACGCTATGTAGTCGGTGTAGCGCGCGCTAAGGTCGGATCAGGCAGAGTCTAGTGGCTACTGGACTGAATTGGAAAAATTCCTAGCGCACGCTACGAGTAGATATTAGCGTACGCTAATCGGTGTCAGTAGCGCACGCTGAATTTTGTGTGTAGCGTGCGCTATCGCGAACAGATCTGAGAACATGAGGTTCTGGACTTCAGTACTGGGCAGCAGATAAATTGTTAGCGCACGCTAACATTTTGAGTTAACGCACGTTAAGTATATGGTTGTAGCGCACGCTACAAAGGGTACGTAGCGTACGCTACCGTTGCGAACAGAGGGTACTGGACTACCCAGTACACCCGTTAGCGCACGCTACGCACAGGAGCTAGCGCACGCTAAACTGGGGTTGCTATAAATAGGACAGTTCAGTCTTTTCTTCGTCATTCTTCATTTCTTTTCATTCCTTCGTCGGTTCTGGGCAATTTGGAGCTTCTTGAGGAGTGTTCTTCGAGGTGCAATCATCTATCAACATCTCCAAGCTTATAATTCGGAGTAATCATCATTTCATCATGTCCATCACATCAAATCAAGGTAATAATCTCTTGGATCTAGAATTTCAAATTTTGGGCATTTTCCTTCCGATTTCTTCGTGTAAGCTTGGATTGTTGTTGGAATATGTTAGATATGGATTATCTACCTTGATAAATGTATTCCTACGGATTTAATGGCATATATTTCGGATTTCATGAATTGTTTGGGGTTTGATTCAAGAACACATTAGAGTTGACTTTGATATTTGGGGGTTTTCGATTAGATGTTGTCGTTAACTCGATTTGTGGTTTCCTATGGGATTATTGATATCATTGAAGGTGTTTTGTTGGTCTGAAATACTCATTTTGGAGTTGGTTTCGATATATTCGGGATTGGATATTATCAAAGGATGTGTGTTTGCTAAGTATTCGATAGAATGCCTCTATGAGTTTGGATATTGTTGTATCGACGTTTGAGTTGGTTATAATCGTGTTTGTTATGTATATTGAGCGTTTGTTGGTAATTGTCATTCAAGGTTGTTCGAGCGACCGACATCCCTTTTAGGACATTGTTCGAGGAAGGACATTCTTCACCGGTGTTGTGTAAGTTAATTCTTACTCGGTTAAAAGGATTTTCATTCCTTTTGTTGTTGTTCATTCATAATCATAATTCATTCATAATGTATTAACCGTATTGAGATTTGTAATTGTCAAATAATCACTTCATTCACGAAGAACGACGGTTCCAATCATTTCATTGAGCTATCATTCATTTCACTATCATTTCATCTCGATGAGTCGTTCTCGACTTTGTCGGATTGTTATTCATTATTAATCTTCATGGTCATTCTTGTCCATATGACCTTTTGGGTTCATATTGCGTGTCCAGGTGGGGATGTGTGGAATTTTTAGTCGGGCACGTGATAGTCATGTGATTGGGTTTACCGACACATTGGACTGTGCACACGGTAACGTACCTCCGTGAGACTAATTCGGTACAAGGGCGGGTGTGTCCGTACACTCGTCTTGTGCACTTGCACATACCATTACGGGCGTACTATGATGCCCTTCTTCAGCTTAATTTCATAATTGAGATATATCATGATTGTATTTATTCAACTCTTGAGGATTGTTGTTCTGTGTAACGAACCCCGTTGGGGGATGTTGTTTTCAGGTCAAGGCAAGGCTAAGACACGGGAAGAGAACGTTGACGGCGAGGAGTCCCAATGATACTAGTAGGGCCCCCCAGTCCTTTCAGTATTCATGTGTTCTTCATTTGTACTCCGCTGCAGACTTCCATTTATATACTCATTTTAATTGGTGTTGTATATTTTATTTTCATATAAAATATATATGTATTCTGTTTTATCCTGGGTGTGTTGTACTTAAAACTCCTCATCGGAGTAATTATTGATATACTGTGGTTCGGTACTACAATTATATCACTTAATTCATTAATTTTCACTCGCCTAGTGGGTCCCAGTCGGGGGTCCACGACACTGTAATATTCGCCTAGTTTGGGGTGTTACAGAGTTGGTATCGGAGCGTGGTTTTGAATACTACCTTCCGAGTCATGTCTCATTTGAAATCATCATTCATCAGACTAGTATCATTGGACTTTCGCGTCACGTGTGACCTGTGCAAGAGCCGAGCCCCTCAGACCAAAGAACAATAATATTTCTGACGCCATGGTATAATTTCTGGCAATAAGAATCACTCATTCATCATTCAACAGTCAACAATCCTCTTTCATGATTTTCATTTTTGATCAAGTCGATCATGTTAATTCATTAATCACTCAGTTCATTTCATTGTTTAGTTGTTGATCTTGAGGATCATTGTAACACCCCCAATCCACTCAGGGATATTACACGCCGTAGACCCTCTCCTCGAGGATCTACCAGGCTGGTAACAACGTTTAACATCTCGACAATGCCTTCAAGGCTACAATGACTCAGTAGACCGATTTGGTCTTTCCACAAATACATACAACTCAAATACAACTCATGCCCACGCAGGGGACAAAATACAACTACACCCGTACAACGGGAACAATACAAAGACGGAAAATAAAGTACAACTGAACCAACACACGATGTACGGTTCCTCATGTGATTAGTATCGATCATCTTTCATCATCCTTCGTGCCGACCCTGTGTTATGCTCCAAAACCTGAATGCAAAAACAGACATCCACCCCCCGAATACTCGGGGGTTAGCAAACTCCACTGTTTTGCTAGTGCAAGAACAAAGTGCAAATACGAGCCATACAATTCACATTCCACGAATAACAATAACCAGGAATCCTCAAAGATCCAAACAAAACGAAGAATACTTCCCGAGGCAAGAGTTTGAGAAAACCTTTCAAAATCGAAATATCATAAATCAATGGAAATAATTTATAAAACGATTTAGAATACCATCGAGAGTTTTAATAGAAAACAATTTAGGATTATCAAATCCTACTTTTCAAAATCCACAAGACAAAAGGGGTCATCGCCCCAAAGTTTACTTTCCGTAAAATAACCTTTACCAAACCGTCGGGATTTTAGCCCCCAAACCCGTCAAATGACCTTTACAAAACCATTGGGATTTTAGCCCCAAAACTCATCAACTCATAGTACGCAAGAACGACCACAAGGTTCGTCTCCCAACACCAAAATCCACAAATAAAGGATTTAAAACAAACAACAAAATACTCTTGTGCCATCCTAGCCAAGTAGGCCAAACGAACAACTTACCTCTTACACACTTAGTCAATGCATGCAATCATGAAAATCGTTCAAAAGCGCTCATTTCCGGAAATGCCATAAATAAGTCACATTTGTAAAATGCACCACAATTAACCGTCGATCCACGTCTCTGTGGACCCCTACCGAGACCCCGTCGGATCTAACCCGTAGTGGTTAAAAGCAAGATCGTCGATCCACGTCTCTGTGGACCCCTACCGAGACCCCGTCGGATCTAACCCGTAGTGAGCATACACACACACATTACTCATGCAAAACTAACATGCTAAGAATGTAAGTTCATTAAGAATACTCACTAGAGATGGCCATTAACTCGACACCATTATCAAACTCTTCAAAACACAATAACAAGATTAAATACGGAATACACGATTCCATAACTTTAAACAATAGGAGTATCATCATCAAATCCTTCGACGTTCAAAATAATCAAATCATAATAAATTCCCAAAACACAACGTTCACAAAACACAGACGCGTTTGAAAGAGAGCCTTTAACGAGGCCAAACCGAAATCTTTTGAAACTTCATTTCAAACAACCAAACAAACACACCAAGACGATCACCGATCATCATATCCACAAAATAAGAAGAGTATGGGCAAGGTACTTGCCTCGAATAAGAATAACGCGGAGAATCGACCGAAGTAGGTTGGCCCGAACCGACTACGAACCCGCCGACTCCACCGAACGCCAACTCACGTTCATAAACTACGAAGGACAAATAATAACAATGAAATGAATTCCATAACACGACTCAAAGCCGTTGAATTCAAAGAACGAATGACGAAAGTTCACGGATTTCCCCCAAAACGGCCAAGAACACGATTCGTTCCGTCAAAACCCGAAAACGGAATTCCAAGTTGAAATATGGATATACAATCCATAGAATATGTTTAACAACATCATTTAACCATAATCGATCCATCAGCGGATGAAAAAGCGAGATCGGGGACAAATCCCCGAAAAGTCAATTCAAGGAAATCAAGAATTATACTTCGATTCGATGAAGAACAATGGATTAAATGATGTTAAACACAAGAATACTATCAAGATTAATCATACCCATCATGAATTAATCAACAACACGGAACGAATCGGACGAAAATGCAAAAATCCCCAAATTCACGAAATTAGGGTTCTAAGGAAGATTACCTTGATTCGCTGGATCAAAGGTTGATAACGGACGATCGATTGATGTTATGAACTCAAGGACTTCATGGATTTGTTGTTAAACAACATGGCTTCGTCACCCATGAATCGCCATTCGCGGAAGGTGAAGGAAGGGAATGAAAAACGAAGTGAAATGTGACTGCTCAGCCACATTTATACTGGGCCAGACTAGATTGCGATAGCCTTCCCGGACTAGCGTGCGCTATCGGCCGGTATCGGCCGAGTACCCTCGGCCAGGGCCCACACGACCCGGCACCACCGACCAAATTCTGCCGACCATGACTCGTCTCCCGACTCCCGCTAGCGTGCGCTACGGCCGGAAGCCTGCGCGCGCTAGCCGACCTGTCTAGTAGCCACTGGACTGAACTGCCCGGCCAGGTAACGTACGCTAGCCGGCCGACAGCGTGCGCTACGCCTGCCGACTAGCGCGCGCTACGCTCGGCGTAGCGTGCGCTACCTGCCGATCCTGACCGAGTCGTAACCTCGAAACCCCCTGTGCCCGGGCGATAAGCGTCGTTAGGCGGCCCGTAGCGTGCGCTACACTGCCCGGTTAGCGCGCGGCCTTCCGGCCGTGGCGTGCGCTACGCCGGTTCTCTGCCGCACCGTCCGGCCGGTGCCATAATCGTCCGGCGATCCGCGCCGTCGGCGATCCATAGCCGTCGGGCTTGACGGCCGATTTAGAAATCGCCGCGGGCGAACACGGCGAAAAGTTCACGGACGACATAAACGACTCGAAATGAAAACGTAATACCATATTTAGTCATACGCGACCAAGAAACGGGTCGAGGCAACAATTACAGATACGGATACCCGTAACTTTCAAGAAATTACAAAATGGCCCAAAACGCCTAAATCACGATACGTGATCGAATAACCAAACCGAAGTTCACAACACGTCTAAAAAGTTAAACGGACTTGCGGGAAACTCAAACAGCTTTCGGTCGAGATTCGCAAGAATCGAACTCAAGTGCGGAAAAGTCGCTAAAAAGCACGGAACTCAACAAAATGACACCGAAACGAACTCGGATGTCAAAAAGTGTAGAATTAATCATTCTCAGAATGACGAAACGGTCATGAGCGAGTCGTCAAAACGGACTCCGACCGAAAAAATAAATTTACCGAAAATCGAAAATTGCGGATATTACATTCTACCCTCCTTAAAAGAAGTTTCGTCCCGAAACTTAAAACAAGTAGGGAGAAGGAATATTCCGCCAAGGAAAACTCATCGAGATACACAAGAATGCGTAACTAACGCCCAACGGCAAAACGTTACAAACAACGCAATGGAATATACGGCGTGAAAACACGCTCCACGGCGACCAACACAACGTCGCCGTTAGCGATATAATAAAACCAACAAACGACAAGCGTCATCAAACGGATAATATAGCCAAGTCAATTATCCGACAATCACAAAACACAACGAACGAAAACCATTATGATTGACCAACCCAACGGTACATCAATCAAAATGCGAGCCAAACGCTGAACAAATACGGAATTCTACCGCCTAAGGTTGAAAGATCGAAAACGAAACTAATTTCCCGAACTGAAAGGAATTACGAAGGAGCCTGAATGTTCACCAATCACGGAACGAGATCAATAAAAACCGAACAATCAAACGATCGAACCACAACGATTGAGACAACAAAAATCGAAGAATCATGTTCGAATCACGAAGAACAATAAAGTTCAAACAACAACCCCCAGGATGATCTGGTGAGAACTACAAGACATGCATTCCCATAAGGTCCACAGGAAAGGGCATAGCGATTGAAAAGTCACAACGACAAATGAGTTATTCCGAAATGATACCACACTCGTTCGATAAACAAAAACAAGGGGCAGGACAAGCTCAGAAATGTCAACGAACATAAATGAGTCGACAGAGTCGAAAACATAAGAGTTCCAAATCCGATCCACTTCGAATAAAAGAACTAATAGAACCAGATGATGTCACTCCCGAACAAGGTTCACAAGAATCGAACTGAACCCTAAAAAGTAACATCGATAACCAGACCGACCCACAACAAGATCACAGCTCGTTCGGACGATGAAACCGAAATACAGAACAAGTTCATAAAGTACCAACGAACATGAGCGAATCGATAGACTGGGGAAAGAGAAAATACAGAAGTCAAAATAGTACGGGCATTACCTCCGACCTCGTCCACGAAATTCACAAAAACGGGAGCAAGGTAACAAGACATTAAACAATCGACGCATAACGGAACCATCACCGATGCACACAGTCATACCAACCCAAGCTCTAACAGCTCGCACTTGCGCGACAACGCAGAAATCACCACGAGGCGACAATATTCAACACCGACATCCCACCTCTCACAAGGGGCTAACACAACAAATGTGTGGAAAACGACTCAACACTCACACCGCCAATTCGGTCATACTCGGGAGCAAACATCAAAATAACAACGCGAACATCATACATATATACCCAGCCCTCAAACGGGAATGGATAGGTTTTAAAAACGAAAACCTCATTTTGAAAATAATTTGAGAATACCGATTGATCTTGAGTATCACCTTTCAAAAAGTACAAACTTGAAACATCGTTATCGAGACACTGGAGAACCATTTCGTATTTGATAAAAATGAGGACACTTTCTCTTAGTGAAAACTTTCAAAATTTTCGACCCTCGGGTCTAAATAAAAGTGTTGAAAATATCTCAAAACATTTTGGTCCTCGAGGTAGAAAATTTTTGAAATATATTGTGGCATCTAGGATGTACCACAAGAAAATAACTCATTTGAAAAGTATGTCTCGAAATTTGTTTTTCTAAGATACTCAAGGTTTTCAAAAATCCAATAGGGCAGAATGCCCAAAACTCACACATACCGACGTTCACTAAAACAACTCTTAGCACACGCATCAAAAAGTTTAAAGTCAAGACAATATATGTCTTTAAACGGAAATAAACGATAAAATACCACATTCAGAACAAAACCACTGATAAAATACTCTCCCGCACTGGCTAGTGAACAAGTCGAACGCGTATAAGCACAAAGCTTCCACAAGAGACTTGTAAAACGTACAAATCGATTCGAAATTCATCAGCCACGGACAAAAACAACAATAAAAAGACATCAAAAGCGACGACACTCCTCGTATAAATCAAATACGAAAGTCGACTAAATACATATCGTGAAATCAAAATTCACATAAGGATTCCACCACTTAACAAATAATCATAAAAATAGCTCGTGTCACACGAGGCACAACACAAAGAAGGGAGACTTACTTCCACAGGTCGCACGAAGATGATGATCGCCCCACGATACTAATCACGACCAACAAACTCAAACGACGCGTCGCGACACGACTCAGTCAGATAAAATCCGACGAAACAAGACTCAAACAACACGACTTGACCCGATAGCCTAGGTTTCCTCAACCTAAGCTCCGATACCATTTATGTAACACCCCCAATCCACTCAGGGATATTACACGCCGTAGACCCTCTCCTCGAGGATCTACCAGGCTGGTAACAACGTTTAACATCTCGACAATGCCTTCAAGGCTACAATGACTCAGTATACCGATTTGGTCTTTCCACAAATACATACAACTCAAATACAACTCATGCCCACGCAGGGGACAAAATACAACTACACCGCATAACGGAACAATACGGCAATGAAAATAAAGTACAATCGAACCAACACACGATGTACGGTTCCTCATGTGATTAGTATCGATCATCTTTCATCATCCTTCGTGCCGACCCTGTGTTATGCTCCAAAACCTGAATGCAAAAACAGACATCCACCCCCCGAATACTCGGGGGTTAGCAAAACTCCACTGTTTTGCTAGTGCAAGAACAAAGTGCAAATACGAGCCATACAATTCACATTCCACGAATAACAATAACCAGGAATCCTCAAAGATCCAAACAAAACGAAGAATACTTCCCGAGGCAAGAGTTTGAGAAAACCTTTCAAAATCGAAATATCATAAATCAATGGAAATAATTTATAAAACGATTTAGAATACCATCGAGAGTTTTAATAGAAAACAATTTAGGATTATCAAATCCTACTTTTCAAAATCCACAAGACAAAAGGGGTCAGCGCCCCAAAGTTTACTTTCCGTAAAATAACCTTTACCAAACCGTCGGGATTTTAGCCCCCAAACCCGTCAAATGACCTTTACAAAACCATTGGGATTTTAGCCCCAAAACTCATCAACTCATAGTACGCAAGAACGACCACAAGGTTCGTCTCCCAACACCAAAATCCACAAATAAAGGATTTAAAACAAACAACAAAATACTCTTGTGCCATCCTAGCCAAGTAGGCCAAACGAACAACTTACCTCTTACACACTTAGTCAATGCATGCAATCATGAAAATCGTTCAAAAGCGCTCATTTCCGGAAATGCCATAAATAAGTCACATTTGTAAAATGCACCACAATTAACCGTCGATCCACGTCTCTGTGGACCCCTACCGAGACCCCGTCGGATCTAACCCGTAGTGGTTAAAAGCAAGCTCGTCGATCCACGTCTCTGTGGACCCCTACCGAGACCCCGTCGGATCTAACCCGTAGTGAGCATACACACACACACACACATTACTCATGCAAAACTAACATGCTAAGAATGTAAGTTCATTAAGAATACTCACTAGAGATGGCCATTAACTCGACACCATTATCAAACTCTTCAAAACACAATAACAAGATTAAATACGGAATACACGATTCCATAACTTTAAACAATAGGAGTATCATCATCAAATCCTTCGACGTTCAAAATAATCAAATCATAATAAATTCCCAAAACACAACGTTCACAAAACACAGACGCGTTTGAAAGAGAGCCTTTAACGAGGCCAAACCGAAATCTTTTGAAACTTCATTTCAAACAACCAAACAAACACACCAAGATGATCACCGATCATCATATCCACAAAATAAGAAGAGTATGGGCAAGGTACTTGCCTCGAATAAGAATAACGCGGAGAATCGACCGAAGTAGGTTGGCCCGAACCGACTACGAACCCGCCGACTCCACCGAACGCCAACTCACGTTCATAAACTACGAAGGACAAATAATAACAATGAAATGAATTCCATAACACGACTCAAAGCCGTTGAATTCAAAGAACGAATGACGAAAGTTCACGGATTTCCCCCAAAACGGCCAAGAACACGATTCGTTCCGTCAAAACCCGAAAACGGAATTCCAAGTTGAAATATGGATATACAATCCATAGAATATGTTTAACAACATCATTTAACCATAATCGATCCATCGAAAACGGATGAAAAACGAGATTGGGGACAAATCCCCCAAAAAGTCAATTCGAAGGAAATCAAGAATTATACTTCGATTCGACGAAGAACAATGGATTAAATGATGTTAAACACAAGAATACTATCAAGATTAATCATACCCATCATGAATTAATCAACAACACGGAACGAATCGGACGAAAATGCAAAAATCCCCAAATTCACGAAATTAGGGTTCTAAGGAAGATTACCTTGATTCGCTGGATCAAAGGTTGATAACGGACGATCGATTGATGTTATGAACTCAAGGACTTCATGGATTTGTTGTTAAACAACATGGCTTCGTCACCCATGAATCGCCATTCGCGGAAGGAGAAGGAAGGGAATGAAAAACGAAGTGAAATGTGACTGCTCAGCCACATTTATACTGGGCCAGACTAGCGTGCGCTAGCCTTCCCGGACTAGCGTGCGCTATCGGCCGGTATCGGCCGAGTACCCTCGGACAGGGCCCACACGACCCGGCACCACCGACCAAATTCTGCCGACCATGACTCATCTCCCGACTCCCGCTAGCGTGCGCTACGGCCGGAAGCCTGCGCTAGCCGACTGTCGATGCAGCCACCGGATCGCGCCGGCCAGTAACGTCGCTAGCCGGCCCGACAGGCGCGCTTACGCTGCCGACTAGCGCGCTACGCTCGGCGTAGCGTGCGCTACACCGCCGATCTGGCCGAGTCCAACCTCGAAACCCCAGCCTGTGCCCGGGCGATGGCGTCGTTAGGCGGCCCGTGCGTCGCTACACTGCCCGGTTAGCGCGCAGCCTTCCGGCCGTAGCGTGCGCTACGCCGGTTCTGCCGCACCCGTCCGGCCGGTGCCCGCAATCGTCCGGCCGATCCGCGCCGTCCGGCCGATCCATAACCGTCGAGCTCGGCGACCGATTTCCGAAATCGCACGGAACGAACACGACGAAAAGTTCACGGACGACATAAACGACTCGAAATGAAAACGTAATACCATATTTAGTCATACGCGACCAAGAAACGGGTCGAGGCAACAATTACAGATATGGATACCCGTAACTTTCAAGAAATTACAAAATGGCCCAAAATGCCCGGAAATCACGATACGTGATCGAATAACCAAACCGAAGTTCACAACACGTCTAATAAAGTTAAACGGACTTGCGGGAAACTCGAAACAGCAGTTTCGGTCGAGATTTGCAAGAATCGAACTCAAGTGCGGAAAAGTCGCTAAAAAGCACGGAACTCAACAAAACGACACCGAAACGAACTCGGATGTCAAAAAGTGTAGAATTAATCATTCTCAGAATGACGAAACGGTCACGAGCGAGTCGTCAAAACGGACTCCGACCGAAAAAATAAATTTACCGAAAATCGAAAATTGCGGATATTACAATCATATCATTAATCTTGTTAACTTGTTCAGGATAATCATTTCAAGAATTTCACCAGATAACGTCACTTCAGTTGATCATTCATGTAATCATTGCGTTTGAGCGCGTATGCTCATTTTCATCATTTTATAACGTAATCATAATGTGATATTCATGCGAGATATATAATTATCATATGACTTTCACTTCAGTATGGAAAGAGCTGGCAGAGGACGCGGGGGAAGAGGCCGTGGTGCGGGCCGAAACCCAAGAGCTCGTGTGAATACACGCGCGAATGCGAGGAATAATGCAAATTCATCGAGCAGCGCCGCCGCCACTCATTCACCCAGAAATGATCACTCACTGTCAGGGAGTCGTACCCGGGACACAGCTCAATCAGAAGGTGTTAGGGTTGATCCACTCACTTTTATGCAGGGCATGATGGCCCAGATGACTCAAATGGCACGCCTCATGGAGACGATGCAAAACTCAGCTACTCAGAATCAACAGGCTCCTCCGCCGCCACCTCAGGGGCAAGAGAGGGGTGTAAGCAGTATCATTGGTGACATCTCTCGCTAGAGGCCACCTACTTTTGAGGGCTCACCTGAGCCAGCGGATATTGTTCACTGGCTTGAGCATTTTGAGAAGTTGTTTGCTATGGTGGAGTGTCCCGAAGGGCACAAAGTTTCAGTTGCGGCTTACCATCTTGGTAAGGGTGCACATTCATGGTGGTTATCGTTGAAGCCCACCGACGGATCTTGTACTTGGGATCAATTCAGGACTCTCATGATGGAGAGGTATTATCCGGCCCCACTCAGGGAGTCCAAGTTGTCAGAATTACTCACACCCGACCTCTCTGTAACACCCCCCGAGATATTCGGAGAATATCACAACGCCGTAAATCCCGACCTGGGATTCACTAGGCTTATCTCACTCACAACGTATTAAATTTAATAAAATCCACTTGGGAATCAATAAACTCGATACAACTAAGGAAGTTCAACCACGGACAAACAATACCATGAAGAAATACAAGAAGTTGTATGACAATGGAAAAGGACTTTCCTAAAGTACTCGAGTACCACTTATTATTACAAGGATAAAATGAATCGAAGAGAACAACGACCAAACAAAGTAGAACACAACTAGCCACAGTATCACGCCTCGCCATCCTCATCGTATCGTCCCGGCGCTCGCTCGTAAGGTTCCTTAGGACCTGAAAAACACAAAAGTAATTTTCTCCAAACGAGAGGGGTTAGGGCAAGTATTACAAGTGAAATGTCAAGTCTTATACATAAAAGCATATGCACCAATTCAAAGCCATGATAATGATTTTCCGGAAAATACAATTATCCAAACATATTTGGAAATGATGATATCTCTTGATTAACTGCGGACTCGACAATGCGCGAATCCCTCCTCGACCCCGTCGGATCATCTCAGAGTGGCTAACCCAAATGTTCACGGAACCGACATAAGCGGAACCCTCCTCGACCCCGTCGGGTCCTCTCGGAGTGAACGAAAGCAACTCTCACAATCACATGCATTACTTTTCACATTTAAGAACATAACTTTCGCAAGAATCACTTGCCTGGAAACGAGAGGAGAGGGTACAAACGACAAGGTACCAAGATCGAAGGATTCAACAACTCCGAACCTAGACAAGTTCGTAATTCAATTATCAAAACCCCATCGGTATGAAAATAAGTTGGAATCACCCGAATATACTACCCCGATACATGTGTTCCGGGAATAATTCTCTTGGATAGTGAATCGCAAGTCAAATATCCAAAACACTCAAGAACTCCAGAAATACACCATTAAATCCATAGGAAACATGTATCCAAGGTAGATAACTCGTAATCGATATATTCTAACATAACAACAAGCTGGATCGAAGAAATCGGATGGAAAATCCCCAAATCCCGAAAATCTAGGGTTGTGAGAATTTTACCTTGATTTGGAGCGGTGGAGAGGATTAAACGTTGATAAATCCGAACTAGAAACTCAAAGATTTTGCTAGATAATTGCAGCTCGAAGAACTCTTCACAAATCGCCCGGAATCGCCTAGAATCGCCCAAGGAGGTGAAGGTAGGAAGAAATGACGATTTGGGAACGGAAATGTCCTATTTATACTAAATAGGGACTAGCGTGCGCTAGTCATGAATAATAGCGCGCGCTATCGGACTCACCAGGCAATCCAGTAGCCTCTGCCAGTTCCATTAGCGTACGCTAACATCTGCTCATAGCGTGCGCTAGTGACTTCAATTAGCGTGCGCTAATTATTTCTAATAGCGTGCGCTACCTGGTAGTCAGTGCCCAGTCCAGAACCTATTGTCCCCAGCTCTGCTCTCTTTAGCGCACGTTACTCTAGTAACGTAGCGTGCGCTACCACCAAAATCTAGCGTACGCTACCAGTCACACCTAGCGTACGCTAGGAATTCCCTTTCGATCCGGTAGCTCTTTGTGTCCGCCTCCAATACATTAGTAGCGTGCGCTAATGATAATGGATAGCGTGCGCTACCCTCACTAAATTAGCGTGCGCTACAAGGTGTGCGTAGCGTGCGCTACCCATTACACGAAGGTAGTATAATCGCATCAAGGATCCGAAAACAGCGACGATCCGAACAAGAAAAGGGGTAAATCCAATTGACAAGAGTTCCAAGATCCATATAAGCTTACCAAACACTTATACGAGCGTAAAAATTACAAAGTACAAGAGTAGAAGATTTACAAAAAGTACGGGTATTACATCCTCCCCCTCTAAAATGAAGTTTCGTCCCGAAACTTAAGAAATGAATAACTCTGGGTATCTAGTGCGCATGCTCTCTTCGGTTTCCCACGTCGCTTCCTCAACTCCGTGTCGTGACCACTGAACTTTAACCAACGGTATGGTTTTGTGCCGGAGTTGTTTTACTCGATGCTCTAGTACTTTCACTGGCTTCTCTTCAAATGTGACATCCTCTGCGATCTCGATGTCCCCGTAATCAATGATATGACTCGGGTCAGGGACGTACCTCCTCAGTTGGGAAACATGAAACACACTGTGAACATGGCTAAGGGCTGGAGGTAAAGCCAATCGATAGGCCAGTTCCCCAATTCTGTCGAGAATCTCAAAAGGTCCAATATATCTCGGACTAAGTTTGCCCCTTTTTCCGAACCTGAAGACTCCTCTAATCGGTGATACTTTGAGTAGGACATGATCACCCACATCAAATTCCAAGGGCCGACGACGATTGTCAGCGTAGGATTTTTGTCGACTCTGAGCGGTTAACAGTCGGTCTCGGATGATGAAAATCTTCTCTTTAGTTTCCATCAACATATCGGGTTCCGTCCCGACTAAATCTGAAGCTTCATCCCAACAAAGTGGAGATCTACACCGCCTACCATACAATGCCTCAAAAGGTGCCATCTTGATCGATGCGTGCCAGCTATTATTGTAAGTGAACTCGATCAAAGGTAGGTGTATTTCCCAATCGGTACTCGATCCAGGCACACGCCCTCGGCATATCTTCCAATGTCGGATCGTCCGCTCGGTCGACCGTCGACCGAGGGTGGAAGGAAGTACTCAACCTCAATTGGTGCCCAAGGCTTGATGGACCGCCTTCCAAAATGCGACACGAAACGGCCATCACGATCGGAAACAATAGACTTTGGCGTCGTGTAATCTCACAATCTCCGATATAAAAATCCGGGACAATCGCTCCGGTCCCCACGTGTCCTTAATGCCAAGAAAATGTGCCGACTTAGTCAATCGGTCAACAACCACCCAAATCATATTCATCCCGACTTAGTCCTCGGCATTAGGTGATGAAATCCATGGTAATATCCTCCCATTTCCATTCGGGAATAGGGAGAGGTTTCAACAGCCCGGTCGGCGTTGATGCTCAATTTTGACTTGTTGACATGTCAAACACCTTGACACAAACTCGATGACATCTCTCCTCATATTATTCCACCAAAAACTCCTTTTAAGATCCTTGTACATCTTACTCGTCCCGGGATGGATCGAGTAAGGTGTAGCATGGGCTTCTCGGAGTATTCTCTCGTCTCGGCTCCGAGTCATTCGAACACAAATCCTACCTTGAAATTTCAAAATGCCATCCTCGTGGATCATAAAACCAGGGCTTTCCCTTTTTCCACGTCCGCCTTGGTGAACAAGCATTGGGTCATTCTCTGTTTTTCCCCAGCGTCGTCAATCAAGGACGGAATAGCCTCAAGAGTACACATCGACCACGAACCCGTTGGATCCGTACTTGACTCCTGCTCAATTAACTCCGTCTGATCTTAACTTGAGGCGTAAGGGCCTCAAGCATATGAAGAGATATCGACTCCGGCTCAATGCATCGGCTACAACGTTAGCCTTTCTGGATGGTAAAGGATTTCCGAGATCATAATCCTTTATCGGCTCAACCAACGTCGTTGTTTCATATTCAGCTCTTTACGGCTAAAAATATACTTTAGGCTCTTGTGGTGGTATAAATTCGACATGAAGAACCGTACAAATAGTGACGCCGGATCTTCGATGCAAGCGATGCTGACTAATTCCAAATCATGGGTAGGATAATTCAGCTCATACGGTTTAAGTTTCCGTGAAGCATGGGCAATCGTCTTATCATGCTGCAAGAGTACACACCCAAGTCCTTGTCCTGATGCGTCACAATAAACCGAATACCCACCGACTCCCTGAGGTAGGGCTAAAACCGGCGCGGTAGTCAGGCGCCTTTTCAGCTCTTCGAAACTCCGTTGTCTCTCTTCATTCCATTCAAACTTTTCGGACTTCTGGAGTAATTGAGTAAGTGGTCGAGCAAGTTTGGAGAACCCCTCGATGAACCTCCGGTAGTATCCGGCCAGACCCAAAAAGCTACGAACCTCCTTCACGTTCCTGGGTGGAGCCCAATCCAACACTGCCTCAATTTTCTGGGGATCTACCCGAACCCCTTCCGCTGAAATCACATGTCCGAGAAACATGACTTCCTTCAGCCAGAATTCACACTTAGAAAACTTTGCATAGAGGTGCTGAGTTCTCAAAATCTCCAGCACCAATCGCAAATGCCGAGCGTGTTCCTCTTCATCTCGAGAGTAAACCAAAATATCGTCGATAAAAACGACTACACAATTATCAAGATGCTCAATAAATATTTTATTCATCAATTGCATAAATATCGCCGGTGCGTTGGTTAACCCAAAAGGCATAACCACAAACTCATAGTGTCCATACCTCGTACGGAAAGCAGTTTTAGGAACGTCGGATTCCTTAATGCGAAGTTGATAGTAACCGGACCTCAAATCAATTTTCGAGAACACCGCGGCTCCCTGCAATTGATCAAACAAATCATCGATACGCGGCAAAGGGTATTTATTCTTAATGGTCACTTTGTTCAGTTCCCGATAATCAATGCACAAACGTAGTGAACCATCTTTCTTCCTTACGAACAAGACCGGTGCACCCCATGGCGAGGCACTGGGTCTAATATACCCTTTATCCAACAATTCTCCCACTTGTTTCTTCAACTCTTGCATTTCTGAAGGTGCCATACGATACGGTGCCTTAGAAATCGGGGTTGCTCCTGACTCCAAATCAATTGTAAATTCAACTTCCCGCCCCGGTGGTAGTCCCGTAATTAAATGCGGAAAAACATCCGAAAATCACTTACAATAGGAATCGAGGAAGTTCAACTTTCCCATCTTCGACTTTCATGGCATAACACCAATACCCAACACACCCTTTCTAATAAGTTTTGTCACCTTCAAGGCACTAATCAAAAATTTCGACATCCCCTCTTGTACCCCGCAAAATGGTGTTGGTACCGTCTTTGGCTAACATAGATATGATCTTCGTGCGATAATTCATTACCGCACCGTGTCTATCGAGCCAATCGTCACCGAGGATTAGATCTTCATCAACAATGTCTACGACTATCAAATTCGAAAACCACACTCTCTCGATTAACACCGACAATCTCTAACTTCCTTGTCTCCCACGATTCTATCACCACCGGGCAACTTAACCACAAAGGACTCACAAGGAGACAAGCCCTCAATATTCAATCGACGCACACAATCCAAAGAGATGAGCAGAATGAGAAGCACCAATCAAAAAGCACTCTAACTGGATGAGACAAAGAGAAATGATACCCGCCACGGTAGCCTCTGGATCTCCGGCTTTCCTCATCTCATAGACACGAGGATGCACCGAACCGGCCTTGAGCTCCTCTAACAGACTGACCACGGCCTCTGCCTCGACCGTAACTCTGGGATGGTTGACCCGTAGATGACTTCTGATTAACACTCGGTTCTCCAGGCGTAGGGGCTGTTGCCTGAGTTCCAAGTGGGGTTTCTTCTTCCGTACAGTACATGGCTCTGTGGCCTTCCTGGCCGCAATTAAAACACCTCAATGGGGGTAGACCACAATCACGATTAATATGGCCCTGCTGGCCACAATTAAAACATGTCACAACCCGGTTGGACGCATTAGCACCATCTCTGAAATTCCGTTTACCTCCCGATGCACGGGAAGACCCTTTGGTTGTATAGCTTGCTGACTGCGATCCCCGCGGGTTGCCACCTCTACCGCTAGAAAACTTTCCAGTGGTCTTCTGCTTCTTACTCTCACTTGTCGTTTCGGTAGTAATGAAGGACATATCATATGCTAGTGCCCTATCCTGATACTCCTTCAATGTGGCGCAAGCGAAGCCCGACATATAGTGCCGAACTTTTGGCTTCATTCGCATGTCAAAGTGACGAATTCTATCTCTCTCTTCCCTCACTTGATTTTTCACATGGTTGAGTTGACGGTTGTATTCAATGATTGCCTGAGATACAGGGACATCCTGGGGTTTAGCTTCATAAAAGGCTCGAATCCTGGCCTCCTGAACAGGCCACGGGCAGAACTCGGCCTCCATCAATTCCTTAAACTCGTCCCATGAAACCTCACGATCCTGAGGTGCAACAGCTTGCCACCAGCTAGCCGTATCCCTTGATAGGAAGTACTGGGCAACTGGCACCTTACGTGCCTCTGGACAATTCACGGCCATGAAAACTTTATTCATCTCATTAATCCAATCTTCCCAGCCGATCGGATCATTTGCACCAATAAATTGGGGAGGGCGCATACGAATAACATCTTGTAACCACTTCTCAGCCCGATGTCGATGCAGAGGTGGTTGGTTAAGCTGTCGCACTTTGGGTTAAAAGAGCCATTTGGTTCGCCACTTGCCGATATGGTGGCAACACCCACATCCGGTTGGCTCCCTGTAGAAGTTCCCAGACTGGCTGACGGTTCCTGATGACTACCGGTGCTAGGTTGAATAGAGTCCGACAAGCTAGGCGTAGCTGAGCCTTCTACCGAGCTGAGGGACATGGCCGCTACACCGGATGCGCCACGCCCTCGGCCACGACCACGGCCGCATCCACGTCCTCTACCAGTTGACATTCTAAAGAAAATGTGAGTAAAATCATAAGAATAGCTCGAAGCAATGCCATCTAGAATATGGACTTCTCATGTCCCATAATCGAATGATAGTGAGTGAATGAAGAGGGTAAATAAGATAGGGAACTTACGAGTACCGGTCGTACGAGATGACGGCAGCGCGATGATACTGTGTCCTTGGAATAGTACATTTAGACCCAGCAATCCGACAGCCTAGGTATCCATAAACCTAAGCTCTGATACCAAATTACGTAACACCCCGAGATATTCGGAGAATATCACACGTAAATAAATCCCGACCTGGGATTCACTAGGCTTATCTCACTCACAACGTATTAAATTTAATAAAATCCACTTGGGAATCAATAAACTCGATACAACTAAGGAAGTTCAACCACGGACAAACAATACCATGAAGAAATACAAGAAGTTGTATGACAATGGAAAATGACTTTCCTAAAGTACTCGAGTACCACTTATTATTACAAGGATAAAATGAACCGAAGAGAACAACGACCAAACAAAGTAGAACACAACTAGCCACAGTATCACGCCTCGCCATCCTCATCGTATCGTCCCGGCGCTCGCTCGTAAGGTTCCTTAGGACCTGAAAAACACAAAAGTAATTTTCCCCAAACGAGAGGGGTTAGGGCAAGTATTACAAGTGAAATGTCAAGTCTTATACATAAAAGCATATGCACCAATTCAAAGCCATGATAATGATTTTCCGGAAAATACAATTATCCAAACATATTTGGAAATGATGATATCTCTTGATTAACCGCGGACTCGACAATGCACGAATCCCTCCTCGACCCCGTCGGATCATCTAGGAGTGGCTAACCCAAATGTTCACGGAACCGACATAAGCGGAACCCTCCTCGACCCCGTCGGGTCCTCTCGGAGTGAACGAAATCAACTCTCACAATCACATGCATTACTTTTCACATTTAAGAACATAACTTTCACAAGAATCACTTACCTGGAAACGAGAGGAGAGGGTACAAACGACAAGGTACCAAGATTGAAGGATTCAACAACTCCGAACCTAGACAAGTTCGTAATTCAATTATCAAAACCCCATCGGTATGAAAATAAGTTGGAATCACCTGAATATACTACCCCGATACATGTGTTACGGGAATAATTCTCTTGGATAGTGAATCGCAAGTCAAATATCCCAAACACTCAAGAACTCCAGAAATACACCATTAAATCCATAGGAAACATGTATCTAAGGTAGATAACTCGTAATCGATATATTCTAACATAACAACAAGCTGGATCGAAGAAATCGGATGGAAAATCCCCAAATCCCGAAAATCTAGGGTTGTGAGAATTTTACCTTGATTTGGAGCGGTGGAGAGGATTAAACGTTGATAAATCCGAACTAGAAACTCAAAGATGTTGCTAGATAATTGTAGCTCGAAGAACTCTTCACAAATCGCCCGGAATCGCCTAGAATCGCCCAAGGAGGTGAAGGTAGGAAGAAATGACGATTTGGGAATGGAAATGTCCTATTTATACTAAATAGGGACTAGCGTGCGCTAGTCATGAATAATAGCGCGCGCTATCGGACTCACCAGGCAATCCAGTAGCCTCTGCCAGTTCCGTTAGCGTACGCCAACACCTACTCATAGCGTGCGCTAGTGACTTCAATTAGCGTGCGCTAATTATTTCTAATAGCGTGCGCTACCTGGTAGTCAGTGCCCAGTCCAGAACCTACTGTCCCCAGCTCTGCTCTCTTTAGCGCACGTTACTCTAGTAACGTAGCGTGCGCTACCACCAAAATCTAGCGTACGCTACCAGTCACACCTAGCGTACGCTAGGAATTCCCTTTTCCAGTCCAGTAGCTACTGGACTGTCCGCCTCCAATACATTAGTAGCGTGCGCTAATGATAATGGATAGCGTGCGCTACCCTTACTAAATTAGCGTGCGCTACAAGGTGTGCGTAGCGTGCGCTACCCATTACACGAAGGTAGTATAATCGCATCAAGGATCCGAAAACAGCGACGATCCGAACAAGAAAAGGGGTAAATCCAATTGACAAGAGTTCCAAGATCCATATAAGCTTACCAAACACTTATACGAGCGTAAAAATCACAAAGTACAAGAGTAGAAGATTTACAAAAAGTATGGGTATTACATCCTCCCCCTCTAAAATGAAGTTTCGTCCCGAAACTTGAGAAATGAATAACTCTGGGTATCTAGTGCGCATGCTCTCTTCGGTTTCCCACGTCGCTTCCTCAACTCCGTGTCGTGACCACTGAACTTTAACCAACGGTATGGTTTTGTGCTGGAGTTGTTTTACTCGATGCTCTAGTACTTTCACTGGCTTCTCTTCAAATGTGACATCCTCTGCGATCTCGATGTCCCCGTAATCAATGATATGACTCGGGTCAGGGACGTACCTCCTCAGTTGGGAAACATGAAACACATTGTGAACATGGCTAAGGGCTGGAGGTAAAGCCAATCGATAGGCCAGTTCCCCAATTCTGTCGAGGATCTCAAAAGGTCCAATATATCTCGGACTAAGTTTGCCCCTTTTTCCGAACCTGAAGACTCCTCTATTCGGTGATACTTTGAGTAGGACATGATCACCCACATCAAATTCCAAGGGCCGACGACGATTGTCAGCGTAGGATTTTTGTCGACTCTGAGCGGTTAACAGTCGGTCTCGGATGATGAAAATCTTCTCTTTAGTTTCCATCAACATATCGGGTTCCGTCCCGACTAAATCTGAAGCTTCATCCCAACAAAGTGGAGATCTACACCGCCTACCATACAATGCCTCAAAAGGTGCCATCTTGATCGATGCGTGCCAGCTATTATTGTAAGTGAACTCGATCAAAGGTAGGTGTATTTCCCAATCGGTACTCCAATCCAGGGCACACGCCCTCAGCATATCTTCCAATGTCTGGATCGTCCGCTCAGTCTGACCGTCAGACTGAGGGTGGAAGGAAGTACTCAACCTCAATTCGGTGCCCAAGGCTTGATGGACCGCCTTCCAAAAATGCGACACGAAACGGCCATCACGATCGGAAACAATAGACTTTGGCGTACCGTGTAATCTCACAATCTCCGATATAAAAATCCGGGACAATCGCTCCGGTCCCCACGTGTCCTTAATGCCAAGAAAATGTGCCGACTTAGTCAATCGGTCAACAACCACCCAAATCATATTCATCCCCGACTTAGTCCTCAGCATTCCGGTGATGAAATCCATGGTAATATCCTCCCATTTCCATTCGGGAATAGGGAGAGGTTTCAACAGCCCGGCCGGCCGTTGATGCTCAATTTTGACTTGTTGACATGTCAAACACCTTGACACAAACTCGATGAAACCTCTCCTCATATTATTCCACCAAAAACTCCTTTTAAGATCCTTGTACATCTTACTCGTCCCAGGATGGATCGAGTAAGGTGTAGCATGGGCTTCTCGGAGTATTCTCTGTCTCAGCTCTGAGTCATTCGGAACACAAATACTACCTTGAAATTTCAAAATGCCATCCTCGTGGATCATAAAACCAGGAGCTTTCCCTTTTTCCACGTCCGCCTTCAGCTGAACAAGCATTGGGTCATTCTCCTGTTTTTCCCCGACGTCGTCAATCAAGGACGGAATAGCCTCAAGAGTACACATCTGACCCTGAACCCGTTGGATCCGTACTTCGACTCCCTGCTCAATTAACTCCCGTCTGATCTTAACTTGAGGCGTAAGGGCCTCAAGCATATGAAGAGATATCGACTTCCGGCTCAATGCATCAGCTACAACGTTAGCCTTTCCTGGATGGTAAAGGATTTCCAGATCATAATCCTTTATCAGCTCCAACCAACGTCGTTGTCTCATATTCAGCTCTTTCTGGCTAAAAATATACTTTAGGCTCTTGTGGTCGGTATAAATTCGACATGAAGAACCGTACAAATAGTGACGCCAGATCTTCAGTGCAAACACTACAGCAGCTAATTCCAAATCATGGGTAGGATAATTCAGCTCATACGGTTTAAGTTTCCGTGAAGCATAGGCAATCGTCTTATCATGCTGCAAGAGTACACACCCAAGTCCTTGTCCTGATGCGTCACAATAAACCGAATACCCACCGACTCCCTGAGGTAGGGCTAAAACCGGCGCGGTAGTCAGGCGCCTTTTCAGCTCTTCGAAACTCCGTTGTCTCTCTTCATTCCATTCAAACTTTTCGGACTTCTGGAGTAATTGAGTAAGTGGTCGAGCAAGTTTGGAGAACCCCTCGACGAACCTCCGGTAGTATCCGGCCACACCCAAAAAGCTACGAACCTCCTTCACGTTCCTGGGTGGAGCCCAATCTAACACTGCCTCAATTTTCTGGGGATCTACCCGAACCCCTTCCGCTGAAATCACATGTCCGAGAAACATGACTTCCTTCAGCCAGAATTCACACTTAGAAAACCTTGCATAGAGGTGCTGAGTTCTCAAAATCTCCAGCACCAATCGCAAATGCCGAGCGTGTTCCTCTTCATCTCGAGAGTAAACCAAAATATCGTCGATAAAAACGACTACACAATTATCAAGATGCTCAATAAATATTTTATTCATCAATTGCATAAATATCGCCGGTGCGTTGGTTAACCCAAAAGGCATAACCACAAACTCATAGTGTCCATACCTCGTACGGAAAGCAGTTTTAGGAACGTCGGATTCCTTAATGCGAAGTTGATAGTAACCGGACCTCAAATCAATTTTCGAGAACACCGCGGCTCCCTGCAATTGATCAAACAAATCATCGATACGCGGCAAAGGGTATTTATTCTTAATGGTCACTTTGTTCAGTTCCCGATAATCAATGCACAAACGTAGTGAACCATCTTTCTTCCTTACGAACAAGACCGGTGCACCCCATGGCGAGGCACTGGGTCTAATATACCCTTTATCCAACAATTCTCCCAGTTGTTTCTTCAACTCTTGCATTTCTGAAGGTGCCATACGATACGGTGCCTTAGAAATCGGGGTTGCTCCTGACTCCAAATCAATTGTAAATTCAACTTCCCGCCCCGGTGGTAGTCCCGGTAATTAAATGCGGAAAAACATCCGGAAAATCACTTACAATAGGAATCGAGGGAAGTTCAACTTTCCCATCTTCGACTTTCATGGCATAACACCAATACCCAACACAGCCCTTTCTAATAAGTTTTGTCACCTTCAAGGCACTAATCAAAAATTTCTGACATCCCCTCTTGTACCCCGCAAAATGGTGTTCGGTACCGTCTTTGGCTAACATAGATATGATCTTCGTGCGATAATTCATTACCGCACCGTGTCTATCGAGCCAATCGTCACCGAGGATTAGATCTTCATCAACAATGTCTACGACTATCAAATTCGAAAACCACACTCTCTCAGCGATTAACAGGACAATCTCTAACTTCATTGTATCCCACGATTCTATCACCACCGGGCAACTTAACCACAAAGGACTCACAAGGAGACAAGCCCTCAATATTCAATCGACGCACACAATCCAAAGAGATGAACGAATGAGAAGCACCGTAATCAAAAAGCACTCTAACTGGATGAGACAAAAGAGAAATGATACCTGCCGCCACGGTAGCCTCTGGATCTCCGGCTTTCCTCATCTCATAGACACGAGGTTGCACCGAACCGGACTGGGAGCTCCCCCTCTAACAGGGACCACGACCTCTGCCTCGACCGTAACTCTGGGATGGTTGACCCGTAGATGACTTCGATTAACACTCGGTTCTCCAGCGTAGGAGCCGTTGCACGAGTTCCAAGTGGGGTTTCTTCTTCCGTACAAGACATGGCTCTGTGGCCTTCCTGGCCGCAATTAAAACACCTCAATGGGGGTAGACCACAATCACGATTAATATGGCCTGCGCCACAATTAAAACATGTCACAACCCGGTTGGGACGCATTAGCACCACTCTGAAATTCCGTTTACCTCCGATGCACGGAAGACCCTTTGGTTGTATAGCTTGCCGATTGCGATCCCGCGGGTTGCCACCTCTACCGCTAGAAAACTTTCCGGTGGTCTTACGCTTCTTACTCTCACTTGTCGTTTGGTAGTAATGAAGGACATATCATATGCTAGTGCCCTATCCTGATACTCCTTCAATGTGGCGCAAGCGAAGCCCGACATATAGTGCCGAACTTTTGGCTTCATTCGCATGTCAAAGTGACGAATTCTATCTCTCTCTTCCCTCACTTGATTTTTCACATGGTTGAGTTGACGGTTGTATTCAATGATTGCCTGAGATACGGGGACATCACAGGGTTTAGCTTCATAAAGGCTCGAATCCTGGCCTCTGAGCAGGCCACGGGCGAACTCGGCCTCCATCAATTCCTTAAACTCGTCCCATGAAACCTCACGATCCCGAGGTGCAACTTTCCACCCTAGCCGCATCCCTTGATAGGAAGTATCGGCAATGGCACCTTACGTGCCTCTGGACAATTCACGGCCATGAAAACTTTATTCATCTCATTAATCCAATCTTCCCGATCGGATCATTTGCACCAATAAATTGGGAGGCGCATACGAATAACATCTTGTAACCACTTCTCACCCCAGTGTCGATAGGAGGTGGTTGGTTAAGCTGTACCGCCTGGGTTAAAAGAGCCATTTGGTTCGCCACTTGCTGCAGTATGGTGGCAACACCCACATCCGGTTGGCTCCCTATAGAAGTTCCCAGACTGGCTGACGGTTCCTGATGACTACCGGTGCTAGGTTGAATAGAGTCCGACAAGCTAGGTGTAGCTGAGCCTTCTACCGAGCTGAGGGACATGGCCGCTCCACCGGCTTCGCCACGCCCTCGGCCACGACCACGGCCGCGTCCACGTCCTCTACCAGTTGACATTCTAAAGAAAATGTGAGTAAAATCATAAGAATAGCTCGAAGCAATGCCATCTAGAATATGGACTTCTCATGTCCCATAATCGAATGATAGTGAGTGAATGAAGAGGGTAAATAAGATAGGGAACTTACGCGTACCGGTCGTACGAGATGACGGCTACACACATGATACTGTGTCCTTGGAATAGTACATTTAGACCCAGCAATCCGACAGCCTAGGTATCCATAAACCTAAGCTCTGATACCAAATTCTGTAACACCCCCCGAGATATTCGGAGAATATCACAGCGCCGTAAATCCCGACCTAGGATTCACTAGGCTTATCTCACTCACAACGTATTAAATTTAATAAAATCCACTTGGGAATCAATAAACTCGATACAACTAAGGAAGTTCAACCACGGACAAACAATACCATGAAGAAATACAAGAAGTTGTATGACAATGGAAAAGGAATTTCCTAAAGTACTCGAGTACCACTTATTATTACAAGGATAAAATGAACCGAAGAGAACAACGACCAAACAAAGTAGAACACAACTAGCCACAGTATCACGCCTCGCCATCCTCATCGTATCGTCCCGGCGCTCGCTCGTAAGGTTCCTTAGGACCTGAAAAACACAAAAGTAATTTTCCCCAAACGAGAGGGGTTAGGGCAAGTATTACAAGTGAAATGTCAAGTCTTATACATAAAAGTATATGCACCAATTCAAAGCCATGATAATGATTTTCCGGAAAATACAATTATCCAAACATATTTGGAAATGATGATATCTCTTGATTAACCGCGGACTCGACAATGCGCGAATCCCTCCTCGACCCCGTCGGATCATCTCGGAGTGGCTAACCCAAATGTTCACGGAACCGACATAAGCGGAACCCTACTCGACCCCGTCGGGTCCTCTCGGAGTGAACGAAAGCAACTCTCACAATCACATGCATTACTTTTCACATTTAAGAACATAACTTTCACAAGAATCACTTGCCTGGAAACGAGAGGAGAGGGTACAAACGACAAGGTACCAAGATCGAAGGATTCAACAACTCCGAACCTAGACAAGTTCGTAATTCAATTATCAAAACCCCATCGGTATGAAAATAAGTTGGAATCACCCGAATATACTACCCCGATACATGTGTTCCGGGAATAATTCTCTTGGATAGTGAATCGCAAGTCAAATATCCCAAACACTCAAGAACTCCAGAAATACACCATTAAATCCATAGGAAACATGTATCTAAGGTAGATAATTCGTAATCGATATATTCTAACATAACAACAAGCTGGATCGAAGAAATCGGATGGAAAATCCCCAAATCCCGAAAATCTAGGGTTGTGAGAATTTTACCTTGATTTGGAGCGGTGGAGAGGATTAAACGTTGATAAATCCGAACTAGAAACTCAAAGATGTTGCTAGATAATTGCAGCTCGAAGAACTCTTCACAAATCGCCCGGAATCGCCTAGAATCGCCCAAGGAGGTGAAGGTAGGAAGAAATGACGATTTGGGAACGGAAATGTCCTATTTATACTAAATAGGGACTAGCGTGCGCTAGTCATGAATAATAGCGCGCGCTATCGGACTCACCAGGCAATCCAGTAGCCTCTGCCAGTTCCGTTAGCGTACGCTAACACCTGCTCATAGCGTGCACTAGTGACTTCAATTAGCGTTCGCTAATTATTTCTAATAGCGTGCGCTACCTAGTAGTCAGTGCCCAGTCCAGAACTTACTGTCCCCAGCTCTGCTCTCTTTAGCGCACGTTACTCTAGTAACGTAGCGTGCGCTACCACCAAAATCTAGCGTACGCTACCAGTCACACCTAGCGTACGCTAGGATTTCCCTTTTCCAGTCCAGTAGCTCTTTGGGTGTCGCCCTCAATACATTAGTAGCGTGCGCTAATGATAATGGATAGCGTGCGCTACCCTCACTAAATTAGCGTGCGCTACAAGGTGTGTGTAGCGTGCGCTACCCATTACACGAAGGTAGTATAATCGCATCAAGGATCCGAAAATAGCGACGATCCGAACAAGAAAAGGGGTAAATCCAATTGACAAGAGTTCTAAGATCCATATAAGCTTACCAAACACTTATACGAGCGTAAAAATTACAAAGTACAAGAGTAGAAGATTTACAAAAAGTACGGGTATTACACTCTCAGCGGACGATGATGTTCTCGCCATCGCTGAGAAATTTCAGGAGCTACTTCCTTTCGCCTCGTCTATTATTAACTCTGAGGCGAACAAGTATTTCAGCAAGAGGTTGAAGCCTCGTATGTGGATGCAGTTGCTTAATCACAATTGCACCACTCTGACCGAATTCATTGACAAACCTCTTACTTATGAGCTTACTGCTAAGGAGATTGCTAAGCAAGAACCTTCATCTGCTGGCAAGAAGTCAAAGAATCGTAATCAGTCTGATGGCAGTCAGGCCACTTTCAAGAAACCTCGTGCGGGCTCTACTTTTTCTGAGCAACCTCCTATGGCGCCTAGACCCGCAGAATCTCAGTCACGAGCGGCCAGTTCGGCCATCACATGTTTCAACTGTGAAGAACAGGGTCATTTCAGCACCAAGTGTCCGAGGCAGACTGTCACGTGCCATAACTGTGGGATTGCTGGGCATAAGGCCTGTTTTTGCCGAAGAGACTCTAAACCTACTCCGGCGTCATCTCAGGCCCCGAGACATTCAACGGTGCAGAATCAGGCCACTCAGTCCGCGTCATTCAAGACGATAGGAACAAATAAAGGCAGAGCCAAGAGCTATCAGACGGGAGCGTCCGGTTCGGGGGCCGGCAAGCCCCGAATTTATGAGATGAAGAAGACCGAAGATCCAGAGGCCCAGATGATCCCAGGTACACTCGATATTCTATCTCAACCTGTGTGTACCCTTTTTGATACTGGTGCATCGCATTCATTCATTTTCGAGTCATGTTTGAGTAGACTACGTCTGGGTAGTACTACTAGTTGTGAGCCTTATGTCATTGGTCTACCTGATGGTAGAAGAATTATCGGGAATCGTGAGATTAAGGATTGTCCGATTCAGCTTCATGGCCGTGATTGGTTAGAAGACCTAATCGTGGTAGATTTACCGAGAAACGACGTCATCCTGGGTATTGATTGGATGGATCGTCACGATGCCATAATTAGTGTCCGTAAATGTATGGTCACTATCATTTCAGCCGATGGGGTCGAATGTGTATTTCAGGGAGGTAATCCCAGATGTTCCGGGAGAGTTATCAACTTGATGAAAGCAGTGAGATTACTCAATTAGGGGTGTGTCGGTTATTGGTGCTATATGACCAAGACCGAGGAACCATCAATAATGTTGATGGATATTCCTGTAGTGAGAGAATATGCCGATGTATTTCCAGACGAGTTACCTGGCTTGCCTCCACAGAGAGATGTGGAATTCACGATTGAGTTGGAGCCTGGTACGTCCCCAATATCGAAGGCACCGTACCGGATGGCCCCGACCGAAATACAAGAGTTGGAGAATCAATTAGAGGATTTGACCGAGAAGGGTTATATTCGACCGAGTGCGTCCCCGTGGAGAGCACCAGTGTTATTTGTCAAGAAGAAGGATGGTTCGTTCTGCTTGTGTATTGATTACCGGGAATTGAACCGGGTGACGATCAAGAATAAATATCCTCTACCCCGTATCGATGATCTTTTGGATAAACTTCAGGGAGCGTTAGTATTTTCCAAGATCGACTTAAGATCTGAATATCATCAGCTGTGAATTCGAGAGTCGGATATCGCAAGGACGGCATTCCGAACATGCTATGGTCATTATGAGTTTGTGGTAATGCCGTTTGGGTTAACTAATGCACCTGCGGTATTCATGGAGTTACTGAATCGGGTTTTCATCGACTATTTGGACCAGTTCGTGGTTGTCTTTATTGATGACATTTTAATTTATTCTCGTGACCGGGAGGAGCACGAGTTTCACCTTCATCAGGTGCTCGACGTGTTGAGACGAGAGCAACTTTATGGGAAGTTTTCCAAATGTGAGCTCTGGATGTCCGAAGTGACGTTTCTCGGACATGTAATTTCATCAGACGGAGTTCGTGTCGACCCTCAAAAGACGGAGGCTATCCTAGATTGGCAACCTCCGAAGAATGTTAAGGAAATCCGAAGTTTCCTCGGATTAGCTGGTTATTATCGGCGGTTTGTGGAAGGATTTTCTAAAATCACTCAACCCATGACGAACCTTTTATGGAAAGATAAGAAATACACGTGGTCCGACGCGTGTCAACAAAGTTTTGAGGAACTCAAGAGCCGGTTAATTTCAGCACTTGTCCTTTCTTTACCGCAAGGGACAGAAGGATTTTTGGTTTATAGTGATGCATCCGGACAGGGTCTCGGATGTGTAATAATGCAGAACGGGAAAGTTATTGCTTATGCTTCACGGCAATTGAGACCTTATGAGGTTAATTATCCGACCAACGACCTGGAGCTAGCAGCCGTGGTATTCGCATTGAAGATTTGGCGTCATTATCTTTATGGCGTTACCTGTCAGATATTCACCGATCATAAGAGTTTAAAGTATATATTTATTCAGAAGGAGTTAAATATGCGACAGAGATGGTGGTTGGAACTAATCAAAGATTATGATATTGAGATACTTTACCACCCGGGCAAGGCGAACGTTGTCGCCGACGCCTTGAGTCATAAGTCCGTTCAGGAACAGATGCTTGCTCGATTAACGATTGAAGGAACTTGGCGGGAATTTCTGAGACTCGAGATCGAGGTCTGGTTACAGCGAGTACAAGGGCAACTTTGTACGTTAGAGATTTCATCGCCACTTGAGGAGGCGATCAGGGAGAATCAGGGTTCAGACCCATTTTTGTCACGCATTCGAGATGATGTGACTCAGGGGAAAGCCCCTGGGTTTGTGGTCCACGAGGATGGACTTTTGCGATTTAAGAATCGGTTGTGCGTACCGGCGAATGATGAGTTGAAAAACTCGATTTTGAGAGAAGCTCATGCTACCCCTTATTCCGTTCATCTGGGGTCTAGCAAGATGTACAAAGACTTGAAACAAAATTACTGGTGGAGTAATATGAAGCGAGAAGTCGCGGAATTTGTTTCGAGATGTTTGACCTGTCAGCAAGTCAAGATAGAACATTAGCGACCGGCGGGTATGCTGAAACATCTCCCTATTCCAGAGTGGAAGTGGGAAGATATTTCAATGGACTTCATCATGAGTTTGCCGACGAGTCATCGTGGCATGAATACAATTTGGATAATTGTGGATCGTCTAACTAAGTCAGCTCATTTCCTTGAGATTAAGGATACGTGGGGTCCCGAGAGACTTGCCCAGTTGTTCATCAAAGAGATAGTGAGACTGCACGGTACTCCTAAAAGTATCGTTTCCGATCGTGACGGACAATTCGTGTCTCATTTTTTGAAATCAGTTCATCGTGTTATGGGAACTCAGCTTAATCTCAGTACAGCTTTTCATCCTCAGTCCGAACAATCAGAGAGGACTATTCAGACTTTGGAGGACATGTTGAGGGCATGT
Source organism: Orobanche coerulescens (assembly GCA_033398695.1). NCBI lineage: Eukaryota > Viridiplantae > Streptophyta > Magnoliopsida > Lamiales > Orobanchaceae > Orobanche > Orobanche coerulescens. Next base: position 21,854,442 of record CM065817.1, read on the forward strand.
GTTCTCGATTGGAAAGATGATTGGGAAACCCAACTACCGTTGATCGAGTTCACGTGCGATAATAGTTGGCATGCTTCGATTAAGATGGCACCTTATGAGGCCTTGTACGGTCGTCGTTGTCGATCTCCTTTGTGTTGGGATGACTTATCAGAATCAATCGGCACCGAGCCGGATATACTTATAGCCGCCCGTGAGAAGGTAGCTTTGATCAGGAATCGTTTGTTGACCGCTCAGAGTCGACAAAAATCTCATGCAGATAACCATCGTCGGCCATTAGAGTTCGAGACGGGTGACCATGTTTTGGTCAAGGTATCCCCGAGTCGAGGTATCTTCCGTTTTGGGAAGAGGGGAAAGTTGAGTCCGAGATTCATTGGACCGTTTGAGATTTTGGATCGAGTAGGCAAGTTAGCTTATCGATTGGCCTTACCTCTGGCGTTGAGCCGAATTCATAATGTGTTTCACGTCTCTCAGTTACAGAAGTATGTTGCCGACTCGAGTCACATACTTCAGTTCGACGAAATTGAGATCGCTGATGATCATTCATATGAGGAGCGTCCTATAAGAGTCTTAGAGCGGCGAATCAAACAATTGAGGAACAAGACGATTCCTTTGGTCAAAATTCAGTGGTCTAGACACAGAGTCGAAGAGGCTACTTGGGAAATCGAGGATAGTATGCGGGAGAGTCATCCCGAGTTGTTTGACCCTTAGTTCCGGGGACGAAACTCTTTTAAGGGGGGGTGTATGTAATACCCAGTTGTAATTCAGTCATTATTATTCAGTAATTATCGTTCAGTAATTGTCACTCAGTAATTTTCACTCATTAATGATCATTTGTCACACATATTCAATCATTGTATTCACCATTCAGAGTAATTATATCGTGTATCAATCGTCATTCATCATCAATCTAGTTAGAGAATCGTGCCGTGTTTATCATCATTGTTATCTTCATAGTGGGATGTGTGTGAGGAGTAGCGCACGCTACGTACTCTCTTTAGCACGCGCTAATTGAGTTCGGGTAGCGCACGCTACCTCTCAACATTAGCGCACGCTAATGTAGTTCAGCAGGCAGTCCAGAAGGCACTGGACTGCAGTTGGGTTATAAGTAGTGCACGCTACGAATGGTAAGTAGCGCGCGCTATTAGGTCGGAGTAGCGCATGCTACGCAGTCGGTGTAGCGCGCTCTAAGGTTGGATCAGGCTGAGTCCAGTGGCTACTGGACTGAATTGGAAAAATTCCTAGCGCACGCTACGAGTAGATATTAGCGTACGCTAATCGGTGTCAGTAGCGCACGCTAAATTTTGTGTGTAGCGTGCGCTATCGCGAACAGATATGAGAATAGGAGGTTCTGGACTTCAGTACTGGACAGCAGATAAATTGTTAGCGCACGCTAACATTTTGAGTTAACGCACAAGTATATGGTTGTAGCGCACGCTACAAAAGGTACATAACGCACACTACCGTTGCGAACAGAGGGTACTGGACTACCCAGTACACCCGTTAGCGCACGCTACGCACAGGAGCTAGCGCACGCTAAATTGGGTTGCTATAAATAGGACAGTTCAGTCTTTTCTTCGTCATTCTTCATTTCTTTTCATTCCTTCGTTGGTTCCGGGCGAGCTGGAGCTTCTTGAGGAGTATTCTTCGAGGTGCAATCATCTATCAACATCTACAAGCTTATAATTCGGAGTAATCATCATTTCATCATCTCCATCACATCTAATCAAGGTAATAATCTCTTGGATCTAGAATTTCGGATTTTGGGCATTTTCCTTCCGATTTCTTCGTGTAAGCTTGGATTGTTGTTGGAATATGTTAGATATGGATTATCTACCTTGGATAAATGTATTCCTATGGATTTAATGGCATATATTTCAGATTTCATGAATTGTTTGGGGTTTGATTCAAGAACACATTAGAGTTGACTTTGATATTTGGGAGTTTTCGATTAGATGTTGTCGTTAACTCAATTTGTGGTTTCCTATGAGATTATTGATATCATTGAAGGTGTTTTGTTGGCCTGAAATACTCATTTTGGAGTTGGTTTCGATATATTCGGGATTGGATATTATCAAAGGATATGTGTTTGCTAAGTATTCGTTAGAATGCCTCTATGAGTTTGGATATTGTTGTATCGACATTTGAGTTGGTTATAATCGTGTTTGTTACGTGTATTAAGCGTTTGTTGGTAATTGTCATTCAAGGTTATTCGAGCGACCGACATCCCTTTTAGGACGTTGTTCGAGGAAGGACATTCTTCACTGGTGTTGTGTAAGTTAATTCTTAATCGGTTAAAAGGATTTTCATTCCTTTCGTTGTTGTTCATTCATAATCATAATTCATTCATAATGTATTAACCGTATTGAGATTTGTAATTGTCAAATAATCACTTCATTCACGAGGAACGACGGTTCCAATCATTTCATTGAGCTATCATTCATTTCACTATCATTTCATCTCGGTGAGTCGTTCTCGACTTTGTTGGATTGTTATTCATTATTAATCTTCATGGTCATTCTTGTCCATATGACCTTCTGGGTTCATATTGCGTGGCCGGGTGGGAATGTGTGGAATTTTTAGTCGGGCACGTGATAGTCATGTGATTGGGTTCACCGACACATTGGACTGTGCACACGGTAACGTACCTCCGTGAGACTAATTAGGTACAAGGGCGGGTGTGTCCGCACACTCGTCTTGTGCACTTGCACATACCATTACGGTCGTACTATGATGCCCCTCTTCAGCTTAATTTCATAATTGAGATATATCATGATTGTGTTTATTCAACTCTTGAGGATTGTTGTTCTGTGTAACTGACCCCGTTGGGGGATGTTGTTTTCAGGTCATGGAAAGACTAAGGCACGGGAAGAGAACGTTGATGGCGAGGATCCCAATGATACTAGTAGGGGCCCCCAGTCCTTTCAGTCTTCATGTTTTCTTCATTTGTATTCCGCTGCAGACTTCCATTTATATACTCATTTTAATTGGTGTTGTATATTTTATCTTCATATAAAATATACATGTATTCTGTTTTATCCTGGGTGTGTTGTACTTAAAACTCATCATCGGAGTAATTATTGATATACTGTTGTTCGTTACTACAATTATATCACCTAATTCATTAATTTTCACTCGCCTAGTAGGTCCCAGTCGGGGGTCCACGTCACTGTAATATTCGCCTAGTTCGAGGTGTTACATTCAGGCCTACAACGAATAATATGAGGTAACCGATATTAGGGCTACTTATTTTAATCGAAATAACATTGAAAACCTTAATTTATTCCCTTATGGAACTTTTATCGGATACTTCGCGGACGGTATCCGATTACGATGATTCAAATGAAAGATTTAATTTTTGTTCCGCTAGAATCGATAAGAACAGCCCTAGTATACTCGATATATATTCATTTACGAATTCTAAACAACCATTCATCAAGAATCTAGAAAAATAAATTCAGGGTTCAGGGCCAGATTGCCTCCAATCCGGCGAAAACCGCTGAAATCGGCTGAAGAGGACTTGCTAATTTGATTCTCGGGCGTTGATTACACTTTTAAATTGCTCGAAACCGGGCCAAAATGGAATTTCAAAGTGAAGGCCGAAGCCATCTGCTCTTCCATGTTGAAATGCCATTAAAATGGCTGAAAAACGATTTTATACACAGGAAGAAGCATCTAGGTCGGTTTTGAGGGTAATTTAGTAATTTCGTCGCGACCGACTGACATCCTTGTCTTGTTTCGACCATAACTTGCTCATTTGGGCTCGGAATGGCTCATCATTTATTCCATAGGAAAGTTAACTCAATAATTTACAACGGTATAATGGTGACTGATCAAAGTGAGTCCTGGCGCACAGCGCCTTCCAGAAAGCTCCACATTTATTTTTATTGACTCCCTCGTGGTACTCCATTTATATTTTGAATAGTCCAATGATATAATACTTAAAAGAGGAATTGCAAACCTCGAGACCATCAATCAATCCAGTCACAGTTCGATTGGCGAGTCTAGAACGGTCCACGAAACGTCGAGAAACAACAAAAAGATCTTTGAGACATTGAAGTGAATTCTTAAGGTCTCGTAATCAACTTTAAAGTATTCTAACGAGTACTATTAGACCTGACATTATTAAAATGACCGTTAATGATATCGCATGTCGGGTTCACATCACCATCAGAATTATAGAGCAAAATACAAGGTTAAGAAAAGTAATACATATGGGATCATGAGTTTTGCAATGAAAATAGTTCCAATCAATCACTAATATCAAAATAACACGATGGATGTCGTATAATCGACATGTGTCGATGTTCAGAATCCTAAAAGTCAACGATAAGTTAAGAGTGAAGAATGGCAACAGTTAGAAGTTAAAAAAAAATATAAAAGAATTCATAAAATGGGTCGAAAATTAGAAGTTACTTAGGGGTAAGAATCTGGGGTCTCACACCCTATCCCCCTAAAAACAAATTTCATCCCAAAACTTTAGATGCAATGGGAAGAATGTTACAAGTCTATCGTACTGGTGGATAATAAAATTTCAAACTCAAATTCAAAGTGAACTCAGAGGGAAATAATTAAGGGAGGTGTTCGAGGCTGAAAATCAACATAGAAAACAAGTTTGAATATTAATCCCTGTATGGAACGACTCCTCAGGCTGGGTACATGATATGACCATATCCACTGACAGCTTCATCGACAATACTATCCAGACTGGATCATCGTGTCACAGTTAAATTATCAAACCTTGCTTTGCATGATTAACTATAAGGTTAGTTTCAAATGTCCGAATAAGATTAAAATTCTTTAGGTGATAGGGTTTGGTTTTTGAAAAGAAAATTGAAGATCACGTTCTTTACCAAAAATTTAAAAAGTACTTGTTGTCACCATGGAAATAGTATCTATTGAAGTTTTATATAACAATTTACTCTTATTTTGATAGTATATGCTTGCTTTAATATATACGGGGTTATAGCAAGAATGGGTGTGGGTATTCTATTCATATCGGTACTTTAAGCAGAAAATATCGTTAGGTAGAATCAGAAACACCCATGTATACACATGTTAAAACCTCCATCACATTGTATTCAACTTACATTAGTCTGGCATTCTGTTGTAGCTCTTAGAGAACATCGCTAGGATCTCTTAAACTCTCCCCCAACATCTCTAGTTGAACAATACGCTAGAAAATATCATCTTTATCCCAAACCGACATTCGTCAAATCTGGTATAAAATTCTATGGCTATAGCAATATCTTGCACAATGTGCGGCGCTTTGCATGCTTGTCCTATTTATTGAGTAGGTCAAGAAGTCATCAACGAACAATAACCATGAGCTCATCAGAATTACCGAATAGGGGTCGGGTTCATCAAGTTTGCAAGTATGACCAAAGTAGTTGTTAGGCCAAAAAGGTGTAATCACAAACTCGTGACATTCATATTTGATGTCAAGATATGATAGAAATTTCTTATATATTAGTCATCGAGGACGGGGAACCGAAATAAAAATGAGTATGAAACAAAAAGGAAACTGACGGAAATAAATTGACATTACGATTCACAGATATGTTGTTCTGTTATGGCCATAAATAAAGATTCATTATGGCTGTAACACAGCTTCTAGAGTCTTCAGTTAATCGTCATTCTTACGGCCATAACAGGTGATGTATAATGGCCGTAACATGGCTTTGGGATTATTCAGACAATCGACTTACTTGCTCCCAGAAAGTTCCACTGACCCCTGTAGTTACAGCCGTAAGAGACGACAACATACAGCCGTAACATGGTCTCTCTCAAGTCCGGTCAACTAATTTTCTTGCAACTGTAATATAATATTCCTACAATCATGGCATAAAAAAATACGGTCGTCATGGTAGTGAATACATCACTATAATGAGACCTCTTTACTTTAGACGACCATCGCTGCCACGCTCGTGGAGAACCGTTTAGTCAACTACGCCCTGCGTCCATCAGTTCATCTGACCGCTTGTTCAACACAAACAAGTTCAATGAATCCATACGATACGGTGCTCTTGGCACTAGTACCTCACTAGGTCCTCGCTCAAGAGCGAACTCAACCTCAACTATGGTGATAGCATTGGAAACTCTTCCAAAAATACGTCTGAGAGCTTGCTCACAGCTGGTATCGAGTATAGTTAAGTTTTGCTGCTCTCGAGCCTCATTACGTAGCTAGTACAGCTTCGTCTCAACAATATCATCGCTTCTGTAGCTCGCATCATCTCCCCAAAAGCACTTGGTTCTCTTTCGATGATACATGATGGCTTCCTACAGTTCATCTAGTCTCCATCGTGGATTAAATCCTCGCCCAACACATCAACGCTGGTATAATTCAGAAATCAGTCTCTATCCCAGATACGTACAAGACAATCGTGAATCTCACGACTCCCAACAATCTTATCTCAACCTAACATGCCTATAATGAATGGCTACCAAGAGAATATGTCGTCGAGGTTTAACTTGATGCACATACGACCAATGTATCAAAGAATGGGTGACATAATAACAAAAGCTGAATCCGGTTTAGATATTTCAATAAAGTATAAAGAAAGAAACTTGCTTCTTAAGAAATAGGGGACAAAAATGTTTAAGCACCAAAAAGAGAATCATCCACGATGGGTTGGAATATTAATATGCCGCATCTCGATTGAAGCGATGAGATCACAAAGCTCTAATTTTAAACTCATTCTTCTAGCCATTACACATCAACAAGGTCGCACGTACATAATTCGTGATCGACCATTCACGTGACCCTGTTACACATTGTAGCTATGATGCCTCTCTTACTCCCGGTACATGGGCTCGTATATTTGTTTTTCAGAAAGAAACTTTTTACATTCACATGTTATGTTTATACGTATATACTCCTGTCGAGGAGTTCTTAGTGCATAAATCAATTCTCTATTTTAACTCCGAAAACATTCAGTTTGAAAAAGTGCAAAAAATCACCGTCTATCACCGAGAAGTGCCGACATCTTCTCAAAGCAATGCCATTTCTTAATTCTCGTTGTTTCTAAAAGAACTTAAAAGATACGTCTCATCAAAATCATATTGCAAGATAACTTAATCTGCATGACAAATCTGCATGTCATACATCCAAATCCGAAATCCAAAATTAAGTCTACAGGCTTTCATAAGGATTTAAATCGAAATTTCGAAATTAAATTTCGTTTTGAAAATGGCATGCTTGATTTTTTTTCAAAAGTTTTGAAACTTATGATGTTATTTTAAAAGAAAATGGTATTAACATGGGTTATAAAATATCATACTCTCATTCGAATAAATACACGAGCCTAAGTACCGCTGAGCATTTCAACCCGACAGTGACTTCGCTATCTCGAAGGATTTTGTCTTATATCATTGAGTGTAGAATCTCTAGTCCAACGAGTAGAATCTCGCAGGTATTAAATTCGAATAAAAGATGAACACGATTTATGTTGGGAATAGTGCCCTAGGACATTCGATGTGCCTAGATTTGTAATTGTCACATTTAAATAAAGTTAATTGATATCATTTATTTCTCGTTGATTATTATAATGTTTGCATGTTTTAATGTTATAATAATCAAATAATAGTTATTCACGAATAATAAAATTATTCAAATTTCCCTGGTCCAATCGCATTGAGTGGAGAATCAAGTGATTAATATACTAGTATAAATTTGATTGATAATCATCAGATGATTATGTGTATGGTACGGATCAAACTTATGGGTATTAGTTGAAGAACCAATAACGGACAGACCCATATTGAGATCAATGCATGGAAATATCATAAGTGAATCTCAATATAATAGTATGTCAATAAATCCTTGAACCTCAGATTATCATAGAGTCCAACATGATAACTGCTATGCCTTGACGTAATCCAACATCATCTGAAATATGGTGATCATAAAGGTTAGCGATCGGGATTAGTGGGAGTCATGTAGAGGGCAATGAATAATAAAGATGATGATTTGTCCCTCTCTTTAGTGAGAGAGATATCTGCTGGACCCCTCTATAAGTAGGACTGAAGGAAATGCATGGTCATGCTCAAATGAAGAGTCATTTGATTCAATCAGTCTACTTAAGATTGAGAAAGCATTTGAACATAATAAATATGATAATTTACACGACTCAGTTCAAATATGATATCACACGACAAAGGGATTTGACACGTCAAATAGTTTAATGAACTATAAACTTATATTATTTGGGTAGTCATAATGTCTTCCTAGAGACCGCTTATGATTTATTTTTTAATAAGGTATTAAATAATTGCCAACATAATATAAGCCTTTTAGGTCACACATACGACAACTAAAGACAGGCAAGAATTAATAGATATAATATTAGTTTATTAAAGAAAATAAATAATGAGTAATATTTAACATATGATATTATATATTATATTATTATATCAACTGGGAAAGATAATGTAATGCCCGGTTGTGAATTCATTGATTATCATTCAGTAATTGTCACTCAAAAATTTTTTCACTAAGTAATAATCATTCATCATTCATGTTCACTCAATTGTGTTCACCATTAGGCGTACTTTGGAATCGCATATCAGTTGTTATTCGTCATTAATCACTATTTGAGATCGAGACGAGATTATTGTCATCATCATCATATTTTGGTATTCGGTGTGTGAGGTAGTGCACGCTACGTACTCTTGTTAGCGCGCGCTAATGGAGTACAGGTAGCACACGCTATAGCTCAGTATTAGCGCATGCTAGCACAAGTGTGGCAGACAGTCCAGAAGGTACTGGGCTGATTTAGGAAATTCGTAGCGCACGCTACGAGTGGTAAGTAGCGTACGCTAACTATGCTGGTAACACACGCTAAGGCGTAAGAGTAGCGCACGCTATCGCAGCAAGGCAGAGTACAATGGGTTCTGGAGTCCAATATACTGGGCAACAACTATCAGGTAGCGCACGCTGAACATCCGGTTAGCGTACGCTAACAGGAAGCGTTAGCGCATGCTACCATGTTCGTAGCGCATGCTAACGATGCAGGCAGTGGGTACTGGACTACCCAGTGAACCCGCTAGCGCACGCTAAGCACAGGAGCTAGTGCGCGTTAATCTGGGTTTTGTATAAATAAGACATTTCACTATTCACTTCGTCATTTCTTCACTTCTTAACCATTTCGGACGAGCTTGGGCGATTCGGAAAGGTCTTTTCGAGCTGCAATCACCTAGCATTATCTTCAAGCTCCTACTTCATATTAATCAACATTAATCCACTCCATCACTCCAAATAAAGGTAATTTTTCATTGAACTTTGGAATTTCGGGATTTGAGGGTTTTCTTCCCAATCTCTTCGAGTTAGCTTGCTGTCATGTTGGAATATGTTGAATATGGATTATCTATCTTGGATACTTGTATTCTTAAGAATTCATTGGTGTAATTTTCGGAATTTGTGAATCATTGAGGAATTTTTGAAGAACACTTTGGGTGTTGACTTTGGAATTTTGGGGGTTTTCGACTAGATGTTGTCGTAATCTCTAAAGAAGTATTCCTATTGGATTATTAATAGTATTAATGAGGTTTTGTTTGATTTATCATTCATTGGAAGTTGGTTTTCGGTATATTTGAGTTTTGGTTGTAAATAATTGGAGATTGTTTACAACGTTTCTGTTAGATTGCCCCAATGAGTTTGTGTAGTGTTGTATCGACTTTTTGAGTTGGTTGTGATCATGCTTGATTCGTATATTAAGAGAATTGTTGGTACTTGTGTCATTCAAGGTTGTTTGAGCGGCCGATATTTCTTCAAGGACGTTGATCGTGGAAGGACTTTCTCGCCTTTGGTTTGAGGCAAGTTTTATACTTGTACTAGTAAATGAGATTAATGTTATCATATATGTGTATGAATGTGTTGTATCATTCCAAGACTTAGTCTCTTCATTAATTTATTGATATTGAGGGATCGTTCGATACGATACTCTTCGGCAATTATGCCAAATGTTTATTATCGTTCACTAATGGCCGGTTCAAGGCATTGGGATACTCCTTATTAATGTTATTGTCGTTAGCCGGTTCGCGGTATCGATTGTTGTTATTGATATTGATGTCGATCTAGGACATCGTTGTAATCATTGTTATTGATGTTGGTGTTTTGTCATTGATGTTGTATTAGCCGATTGAAGGCATTGGCGTATTCGTTTCTTATCTTTGTCATCGGTAACCTATTAAAGGTGTCGAGGCATTCTTCGTATCATTGTTATCGATTGGCCGTTCTAAGGCAATCGAAGTGTTCAATCATTCATTGTATCATTGTTATCGATCGGCCGATCTAAGGCAATCGAAGTGTTCAATCATTCATTGTATCATTGTTATCGATTGGCCTTTCTAAGGCAATCCAGGTGTTCAATCATTCATTGTATCATTGTTATCGGTTGGCCATTCTAAGGAAATCGAGGTATTGAATTGGGACTGTCGAGGATGGTGCCCATCCGTGAGTCATTGTCGTCGTGTTGGCCGACTCAAGGCAGCACACTATCATTCTTGTGAATTTGGTAATCTTTGAATCGTTGCCGTTTATGGTTAATTGTGTTTTGGAGGCTAGTCTCGGCTAGTGCTCGTAGGGTAAGCTTGGGGCTTGAACCTTCGCGGTTGGTTTCCCAACACATACATCTCAGTAGGTCACGGTCATGGTTATGATCTCATTATGGGTATGTCTGGGGCTTGAACCTTCGCGGTTGGTTTCCCAGCACCTGCAATTCAGCAGGTCACGGTCACTGGGTGATATCATTATGGGTAAGCTTGGGGCTTGAACCTTCGCGGTTGGTTTCCCAACACCTACAACTCAGTAGGTCACGGTCATGTTTATGATCTCATTATGGGTAAGTTTGGGGCCTGAACCTTCGCGGTTGGTTTCCCAAAACCTACAGTTCAGTAGGACACGACCATTGGATGGTCTCATTGTGATACGGCTTCGTGCCGTGGCTTTGGACCTCATTAATAGAGATTCGGGCTGTTTTGGTTTCAGGTGATTGTGTTGATTGACAGCTTCGGCTGAGTGGATTTTAGACCTTTGTGATGTCTTGGTAATCTCATTGGAGCCTTCGGCCATTGTGATTCATATTTAATTCAGTCCTGGTTTGGTTCATGTCGTGTAATTCATTGTGGTGCTCTATAATATTGATTCACCGTTGGGCACTTATGTTCTAACCTATTGAACAGGTACTAATAGTAAGCCGTGGGCATAGAGTTTCATGAATGCTCGGTTCTTACCTTGGTTTGTGAGCATATCGTATTATTATTATCATTGTACTGTTTCATTCTGCCTTTGGATGCATATCATGTTATACATGTATTTGATGTTCATTATCTGGATGACTGACCCCGTGGGGGCGGAACATGTTTTCATGTTTTAGGTGCTTGCGAGGAGAGAGTTGAGACACAGGGGCATGGCGAAGGTGATGAGGCATTTGAGCGATACTAGTCCAAGTTGTTCATGTTGGTTAGTCAGTTGGAGTGATCTCCAGATTGGTCAGTCATTATCTTTATGTATTACCCGAGCGGATGCTCGTGGATGTTGTTGAAATTTTTATTTTTATTTTGGCCCATATAGGCCCATCGTTGTCGTTGAAATTCCTTATCGGAATATTGTGTCGGATATTATAGTAGGGACTGTGATTTTCCATTGTTGGTTAATTTATTATATTTTTAGTCATGTTCGCTTGGTGGATCTCCTGGTGTGGGGTCCACGGCACTGTAATAACCCAATAGGATTTGGGGGTGTTACAGAAGTGGTATCAGAGATTTGGGTTTTGAGATACCCTGATATGTGAGTTATGTGGCTCTACCGTTGCGGTAGTAGTGGGACTGTCAGGTTATGACAATCTGAACAGTCGGGTTTTGTGAGTCGTGAAATTTGTACGACTGCACGAGTCATTCATTCATCGAGTCGTCGTCAGTGAAGACTAGTATCGCAAGACCTCGAAGCTTCATATGACCTGTGTAAGGACTCGATTCTCTTTATGTTCATACATTCATTATGTCATTGAATATACATGTTTTGCTGAAACCTATATGTGACATTTGTGTTACGACTGAATCATGGCTAATTGTTTTGGAACACGTGTGATCTGTATAAGCGATAAGGATCAACTCATTCATCAGTCAACAATCCTTAATCACCAGTTTTTATCTTGTCGATCATGTTAATTCATTAATCACTCAGTCAGTCTCATTGCTTAGTTGTTGATCTTGTGGATCGAATTATCAACCTTGTTAAATTTTTCAAGATAATCATTCCAGGAATTTTATCAGATAATCATGTCATCTCACTTAATCTTTCATGCGATCTTACATATTCCGGCGTCATGTCGATGATCATTTATTGCATTATTAATGCGTTATTTGTGTTAGAGCATGTATGCTCATTATTGTCATTCCGTAATGTAATCATAATGCGATATTCATGCGGGATCTAGAATCATCATGTGACTTTCCTACTTCAGTATGAACAGAGCTGTCAGAGGACACAGGGGAAGAGGCCGCAGTGAGGGCCGGAACCCGGGACCTCGTGTGAATACCTGTGCGAACGCGAGGGATAACATTAGTTAATCAGCTAGCGATGCTTCTCATTCACCGGCAGATAATCAGTCACTGTCAGGGAGTCGTACCCGTGATGCAACCCAATCGAAAGGTGTTCGGGTAGACCCATTGATATGTATGCAGGGCATGATGTCCCAGATGACTCAGATGACGCGGATAATGGAGACCATGCAAACCTCTAGGGTTTGTGGTCCACCACAACAGGGACTTCAGGTGCCGTTTCATGGACAGACTAGAGGAGTGAGTCAGATTGTTAGCGATATCTCTCATCAGAGGCCACCTACTTTTGAGGGTTCGTCGGAACCAGCTGATATTGTTCATTGGCTTGAGCATTTTGATAAACTCTTCGACATGGTTCAGTGTCCGGAAGAGAGTAAGGTGGCAGTAGCGGCTTACTACTTGAGTAAGGATGCTTATTCTTTGTGGCTTTATGTGAGACCCACCGATCATAATTATGTTTGGAGCGAGTTCAAGACTCTTATGATAGAGAGGTATTATCTAGCTCCACTTCGTGAAGCCAAGTTATCAGAGGTGTTAAACCCCGAACCCGTCGAGGACGAGGGTGTTATTGTCATTGCTGAGAAATTTTAGGGACTACTTCAGTTTACTTTGTCTGTTATCTGTACTGAGGCGGATAAGATCAAGTATTTTAGCAAGAGGCTAAACCCGCAGTTGGGGATGTATTTGTTCAATCACAATTGTAATTCATTTAGTGAGTTTATCGAGAAGGCTCTTGGAGCAGAGCTTTTGATCAAGGAGCTTACTCAGAAGCACCCTTCAGTTTCTTCTGGTGAGAGGACTAGGATGCCAGTTCGTTCTGAGGGACATCGGACTCTGACGTCCAAGAGGTCATTTTCTAGTCATCTTCGTGCTGAGAAAGCATCTTCATCTCAGACGACGAGTTCGACTGTTGTTTGCTTTAACTGTGATACTTTAGGACATCGCAGTACCCATTACTCGATGCAGGCCGTTGATTGTTTTCTGTGTGGGAGGTAGGGACACTTTCAGAAATACTGCAGGAGTTCTAGTGCTAATAGACCTCAAGAGAGCTCAAGGGCCTCGAGAGATTTTGTTACTCCTGCCCATGCATCACCCAAGGGATCCTATCAGGCCTCGAAATCCAGAGGTAAGGACATTCATCACCGGTTTTAAACGAGTTAATTCTTGTTCGGTAATAAGATAATCATTCATTTCGTTGTCGTTCATTCATTCATATAATTCATTCATCATACATCAATAATGTTGAGACCCATAATTATCAATTAATCATTCAATTCACGAGGAACAACGGTTCCAATCACTTCGTTTGAGCTATCACACATTGCGTTATTATTTCACCTAGGTGAGTCATTCTTAATCCTTGTCGGAATTCTAGTCATTTATCATTCATCCTAGTCATTCTCGTTCTTGTGACCTTCTGAGATCATATTGAGCGGTGAGTTCAGATTTGGATCTACTTTGAATCGATGGGATCGAGGAGATCGATGATATGGAGGGTATCGATGTTGGGTACATTCGAGATGTAGCCTTGTTTTTCGGACGACTGTGTAACTCAATCCGCAATAATGTATCGTGGTTGTGGATCATTCATTGTTGATCTATTTTATAATGATCGTATTTGAGAATCTTGAGATTTTGAAATCGTTTGATGCGTTCCTTTTGGTATTGTACCCGAGGTTTCGTGATAATCTAGGAAACCATTCATTTTGATTCGAGACGTCAAGTCATGGGGACTTGAGCGTGCGATGCATATGGTTCCAAGGACTATTTGTGAATTGTTGTTTTCAGATCATGATGGATAGTTCATATCCCGAGTTGTTTACCCGTAGTTTCGGGGACGAAACTCTTTTTAAGGGGGGGTAGTATGTAATACCCAGTTGTGAATTCATTGATTATCATTCAGTAATTGTCACTCAGAAAATTTTTCACTAAGTAATAATCATTAATGTTCATTCAATTGTGTTCACCATTCGGCGTACTTTGGAATCGCATATCAGTTGTTATTCGTCATTAATCACTATTTGAGATCGAGACGAGATTATTGTCATCATCATCATATTTGGTATTCGGTGTGTGAGGTAGTGCACGCTACGTACTCTTGTTAGCGCGCGCTAATGGAGTACAGGTAGCGCACGCTATAGATCAGTATTAGCGCACGCTAGCGCAAGTGTGGCAGACAGTCCAGAAGGTACTGGGCTGATTTAGGACATTCGTAGCACACGCTACGAGTGGTAAGTAGCGTACGCTAACTATGCTGGTAACGCATGCTAAGGTGTAAGAGTAGCGCACGCTATCACGGCAAGGCAGAGGACAGTGGGTTCTGGACTCCAATATACTGGGCATCAACTATCAGGTAGCGCACGATGAACATCCGGTTAGCGTACGCTAAGAGGAAGCGTTAACACATGCTACCATGTTCGTAGCGCACGCCAACGATGTAGGCAGTGGGTACTGGACTACCCGGTGAACCCGCTAGCGCACGCTAAGCACAGGATCTAGTGCGCACTAATCTGGGTTTTGTATAAATAGGACATTTCACTCTTCACTTCGTCATTTCTTCACTTCTCAATCATTTCGGACGAGCTAGGGCGATTCGGAAAGGTCTTTTTGAGCTGCAATCACCTAGCATTATCTTCAAGCCCCTAATTCAGATAAATCAACATTAATCCACTTTATCACTCCAAATCAAGGTAATTTTTCATTGAACTTTGGAATTTTGGGATTTGAGGGTTTTCTTCTCGATCTCTTCGAGTTAGCTTGCTATCATGTTGGAATATGTTGAATATGGATTATCTATCTTGGATACTTGTATTCTTACGGATTCATTGGTCTAATTTTCAGAATTTGTGAATTATTGAGGAATTTTTTAAGAACACCTTGGGTGTTGACTTTGAAATTTTTAGGGGTTTTCGACTAGATGTTGTCGTAATCTCGAATGAAGTATTCCTATTGGATTATTAATGGTATTAATAAGGTTTTGTTGGATTGAATCATTCATTGGAAGTTGGTTTTCGGTATATTTTAGTTTTGGTTGTAAACAATTGGAGATTGTTTACAATGTAGTTGTTAGATTGCCCAAATGAGTTTGGGTAGTGTTGTATCGACTTTTTGAGTTGGTTGTGATCATGCTTGATTCGTATATTAAGCGAATTGTTGGTACTTGTGTCATTCAAGGTTGTTCGAGCGGCCAATATTTCTTCAAGGACGTTGATCATGGAAGAACTTTCTCGCCTTCGGTTTGAGGCAACTTTTATACTTGTACTAGTCAATGAGATTAATATTATCATATATGTGTATGAATGTGTTGTATCATTCCGAGACTTAGTCTCTTCATGAATTTATTGATATTGAGGGATCGTTCGATACGATACTCTTCAGAAATTATGCCAAATGTTTATTATCGTTCACTAATGGCCGGTTCAAGGCATTGGGATACTCCTTATTGTTAATGTTATTATCGATATCCGATTCGCGGTATCGATGTATCGATTGTTGTTGTTGATATTGATGTCGATATAGGACATCGTTGTAATCATTGTTACTGATGTTGGTGTTTTGCCATTGATGTTGTATTGGCCGATTGAAGGGATTGGCGTATTCGTTTCTTATCTTTGTCGTAGGTAACCGATTAAAGGTGTCGAGGCATTCTTTGTACCATTGTTATTGATTGGCTGTTCTAAGGCAATCGATGTGTTCAGTCATTCATTGTATCATTGTTATCGATTGGCCGTTCTAAGGCAATCGAAGTGTTCAATCATTCATTTTATCATTGTTATCTTTGGCCGTTCTAAGGCAATCGAGGTATTCAATCATTCATTGTATCATTGTTATCGGTTGGCCATTCTAAGGCAATCAAAGTGTTGAATCATCCGCTGCATCATTGTTATCGGTTGGCCATTCTAAGATAATCGAGGTATTGAATTAGGACTGTCGAGGACGGTGCCCATCCATGAGTTACTGTCGTCGTGTTGGCCGACTCAAGGCAGCACACTATCATTCTTGTGAATTTGGTAATCTTTGAATCATTGCCATTTGTGGTTAATTGTGTTTTGGAGGCTAGTCTCGACTAGTGCTCATTGGGTAAGCTTGGGGCTTGAACCTTCGCGGTTGGTTTCCCAACACCTACAGCTCAGTAGGTCACGGTCATGGTTATGATCTCATTATGGGTAAGTCTGGAGCTTAAACCTTCGCGGTTGGTTTCCAAGCACCTGCAATTCAGCAGGTCACGGTCACTGGGTGATCTCATTATGGGTAAACTTGGGGCTTAAACCTACGCGGTTCGTTTCCTAACACCTACAACTCAGTAGGTCACGGTCATGTTTATGATCTCATTATGGGTAAGTTTGGGGCCTGAACCTTCGCAGTTGGTTTCCCAACACCTACAGTTCAGTAGGTTACGGCCATTGGATGGTCTCATTGTGATACAGCTTCGTGCTGTGGCTTCGGACCTCATTAATACAGATTCAGGCTGTTTTGGTTTCAGGTGATTGTGTTGATTGACAGCTTCGGCTGAGTGGCTTTCAGGCCTTTGTGATGTCTTGGTAATTTTATTGGAGCCTTCGCGCATTGTGATTCATATTTAATTCAGCCCTGGTTTGGTTCATGTCGTGAAATTCATTGTGGTGCTCTATAATATTGATTCACCGTTGGGCGCTTATGTTCTAACCTGTTGAACAGGTACTAATAGTATGCCGTGGGCATAGTGTTTCACAAATGCTCGGTTCTTACGTTGGTTTGTGAGCATATCATATTATTATTATCATTGTACCGTTTCATTCTGCCTTTGGATGCATATCATGTTATACATGTATTTGATGTTCATTATCTGGTTGACTGACCCCGTGTGGGCGGAACATGTTTTCATGTTTTAGGTGCTTGCGAGGAGAGAGTTGAGACACAGGGGCATGACGAAGGTGATGAGGCATTCGAGCGATACTAGTCCGAGTTGTTCATGTTGGTCAGTCAGTTGGAGTGATCTCCAGATTGGTCAGTCATTGTCTTTATGTATTACCCGAGCGGATGCTCATGGATATTGTTGAAATTTTTATTTTTATTTTGGCCATGTAGGCCCATCGTTGTCGTTGAAATTTCTTATCGGAATATTGTGTCGGATATCATAGTAGGGACTGTGATTTTCCCTTGTTGGTTAATTTATTGTATTTTTAGTCATATTTTCCTGGTGGATCTCCTGGTGTGGGGTCCACGACACTGTAATAACCCAATAGGATTTGGGGGTGTTACAGATAAATGTAATATTAGATATTATATTTATTAGAGAATTAAATAGTAAGTAATATATAATATAAGATATTATATGTATTGTATTATTTAATAAGTTGAGGGGCAACTAAGCAAATACTAGAGTTTGACTATAGTGTTTACTTAGTATAAATAAAGGGTCTTGGACAAAGAGTTGTTAGAAGAAAAATTACACAACCATAATTTTGTAAGACCTAAAATAGCCCCCCTTTCTCTACTGTTCGGCCGAACTACTCTCAGTCCGAAAAGTCCATTTCGGCCATCTCCGTCTTATTCCCTTAGTTGATTTTGATCAACTGTACAAATCCTTCTAGTAAGAAATTATTCGTAAGGATCTAGCAGTCGGCTTGTACCAGTTGTTCGTGTGTGGATCACCGAAAGAGGAAGAGGATTTAATCAGCTTCTAGTCCTGGTTCAGATTTGTTCTTCGAATTAAGGTAATTCGACGAACTCTTAATAAATTAATTAAATTACTGCTTGAAGATCCTCGTCTAGTTTTTTTGTTAATTTATTCTACTGCGTCTTGTTCATATTTATTGTATTGGATACACGTAAAACCCAGTAGTGGTATCGGAGCCAACTTGCAGTGATATAATTATTTATGTAGAATATATTTTATATGCTTTGAATATATAAAAAAATTATGTTCTTGATCATATTTATGAAATAGAGATTTTATAAATATTTTTCTGATTTAATTTGATTGAATCGGATCGTTCAAAGTCAATTCTCTGGACTGTTTTTCGTATGAACTATTGTCCAGAACTGTTCTGGAACAATACAACAATTCGGGCAGGTTCGGGCAGATTCGGGTCGGGTACGGATTGGGCCTGGACCCGCAGGCTGTGGTAAAATAGCAAAACATATACTGCGCCTGAAGTGATTTGATCCCGCGCCGATTCACACCCTCGGTCGCGTCTTGTTCATATTTTATTATATTGGATACACGTAAAATCCAACAGTGGTAGCGGAGCTAACTTGCAGTAATTTAATTATTTATGTAGAACATATTTTATATGCTTAGAATATATAAAAAAATTATGTTCTTGATCATATTTATGAAATAGAGATTTTATAAATATTTTTCTGATTTAATTTGATTGAATCGGATCGTTCAAAGTCAATTCTCTGGACTATTTTTCGTATAAACTGCTGTCCAGAACTATTCTAGAACAGTACAATGATTCGGGCAGGTTCGGGCAGATTCGGGTCGGGTCCGGGTCGGCCTGGACTCACGGGCTGTGGTAAAATAGCAAAATATATACTGCGCCTGAAGGGATTTGATCCCGCGCCGATTCACACTCTCGGTAGCGTCCCGACTATCTCGACTGGCACACCTCTTGTGAATTTTATTCACTGATATTTTATTTAACTCCTGTTTTGTGAAATCAAAATAAATGTCTCAAAAATGCATTTTTACGGCAAGCAAGATTCGAACCCGCGCGGCCGAGTGCTGCTGAAGAGGGCTCGGCTATCTGGGCTAGTGTTCCAGATTGTTGATTTTTGATCGGATATTATTGTTATACCTGACTGTCAGGAAGATTCATATTCTGTTTAATTAATTATATGATAATTAATTTCAATAGTATGTTTAATTAATTATGTGATGATTAATTTTAGTATATGTTTGGTGTATCGCATGACCATAAATTGACCAATGTGATTGGATGTTTCAATTTAATTTTGGGTTGGTTTTACGGCCTGCGTGTCGTTTAATTATAATTGGTTTTTATGGCATGCGAGTCGACTTTTAATTTATTATTATAATTTACGGCATGTGTGTCGTTTGCCCTCTTGTAATTTAACTTTACTAGTGTAGTATCATTTTCATTAATATAATGAAGACAAGAAGGAAGGGTATGACGGACTCTAGGAGCCAATTGATCGCGTATGACATTCCAAAGAGTTGGAAGATCAATGAAGACCAATTATACCCTTTACATTGACCCTTGTGATTTTCATGTTGGCTAATGAAAATCACGCTAGAATTATGATCATTCTATACATAGTCCTATGTTTATTATGTCATGTGATGATACGTATGTTTAAATTTCGCATGTATATGATGCGATGCATGTTTAGATGTATGTTAGCCAATATAGACATGCTACATAGAATATAACCCGTCGTTAGAATTTTTTTAAATGCCATTCAATTAAAACACCTATCAATACTTCGATCATCTTAAACAGGTCATGCCAAATCGGATTATCTTAGTAAGGTAGGATAGGTAATTGTGATGCCTATGTGTTTTAATGAACTAAGAACTCAAAATAGTTTTGAACCTTAAGGCATAAGATGGTATTATAACATGCTTGGGCATAAGATGCCAGATCCCATAAATATAATCTAAGAGTTACATATGATGTAATCGATAAAGAGTTATCCACCTAAAGTAGCTCAATTCTAGGCTTCATACCAAAGCTGAGTTTAGAACTGTGCGAAATGGGGTCTTAGCCCACTAAAATTACAAATGTTGTAAAATTGAAGGTACGTTGTTTTAGTGGGAGTATTTTTTGAGAAATAAAATAATATGACTAAATACTTTGCATATTGACTTTTGTAGATAATAGAATGACATCAAACAATACATCCACCATTTCACTACAATCTGTCCATGAGAAGGACAAGCTCAAATAAAACGGCATCAACTATCTGGATTGGATCCGGAGCTTGAGAATAGTTCTCAAGCAATAAAAAAATATGTATGTTCCTGAGGAAGAAATTCCCGATGAGCCTGATGATAATGCTAACAAAGCAACAAAAGACAAACAGAAGAAATATTGTGATGATTCCATTGATGTCAGTTGTCTTATGTTGGCTACCATTTGTCGAGAACTTCAGAAGAATATGGAAGAAATGAAAGCTAATGAGCTTAATGCTCACCTCAAGAAAACTTTCTCGAAGCATGATAGGCAAGAGAGGTATGAGACCTTTCAAGCCTTGTATGCTTGCAATATGGTTGAGGGGACATCTGTCAGCGCTCATGTTGTAACACCCCCAATCCTCTCAGGGATATTACAAGCCGTAGAACCTTTTCTCAAGGATCTACCAGGATGGTAACAACATCGAACATCTCAACAATGCCTTTAAGGCTAAAATGACTCAGTAGACCGATTTGGTCTTTCAATAGAAACATACAACTCAATCTCAATACGCGCCCATGCAGGGGTCAAATACAAAATACTCCCGTACAATGGGGAAAATACTGTAGCGGAAATAACATACAAATAAACCAATACAACAACGTACGGGTCCTCATGTGATTAGTATCAATCATCTTTCATCATCCTTCATGCCAACCCTGTGCTATGCTCCTCAAAACCTGAATGCAATACAGACATCCACCCCTCGATTACTCGAGGGTTAGCAAAATTCCACTATTTTGCTAGTGCAAGTACAAAGTGCAAAATACGAGTCATACAATTCAAGTTCCAAGAATAATAATAACCAGAAATCCTCAAAAATTCAAACATAACAAAAAATACTTCCCGAAGCAAGAGTTTGGGTAAAATATTCCAAAACCGAAAGTTCACAATTCAAGAGAAACAATTTACAAAATGGTTTAATAAGCCATCAGGAGTTTTAATAGAAAATAATTTAGGATTATCGAATCCTTCTCTTTCCAAAAATCAACGGGGGTCACAACCCAAAGGTTTTGTTTTTGTAAATAGAAAACTGGCAACAATTCACAGGGTCAAAACCCACGTCACGTGTCCTCGACGGACATAAAATCAACACAAAATAATCACCCAAGATACACAAATCTTGGTCACACAAATACAACACCAACTCGTGAATCCAGAGTGAAGTCATAGATTCCCTCTAGGCCTCGACGGACCCTCTCGAGGTGGCCATATCATAAACAAATTACGCACAAGCATCGCCTAGGACCGGGATGAAGCCACTGATCCCACTCGAGGCCTTTAAGGACCCTCCCGAGTTGGCTAGCGAAACATATTCACAAATCATAAACACACCAGCGTGAACACTTGTCATGGTATCTCACAGTTGGATCAATCACCTGTTGTCTCCTGACCATATGATCACATGCCATATGTCACCGTAGGTATTCTTTCGCGCTCACGGCTGGATCAATCACTTGTAGCATCCTGACCACATGATCACATGCCATGTGTCACCGTAGTTTTTCTTAGGCTCTCACGGTTGGATCAATCGCTTGTTGCATCCTGACCACATGATCGCATGCCATGTGTCACCGTAGGCCCCGCCCAGATTCACACATTCACACACATAGCACAATACAATAAAGATATCCAAACAATTCACCGAGAGGCATCAAACACTTAGCAAAACACCACTTCAAACCACAACGCACCAAAATGAAGCTATATACGTACACACGCATTACCAAGCACAAAATCAACACCAAACATATCCATAGGATTCATATAGTCATTTACGAAAACACACCAATCACAACATACCCACGAGTTTGAAAGGGAGCCTTTAGCGAGGCTAAACCAAATCTTTTGAACGTTCATTACAAACAACCAAACGAGCACATTTAGACGATCACCAATCATCATATCCACAAAACAAGAAGTTTATGAACAAGGTACTTGCATCAAATAACCACAACGTGGAGAATCGATCGAAGTAGGTTAGCACAAACCGACTACGAACCCGCCGACTCCACCGAATGCTAACCCGCGACAATAAACTACGAACAACAATAACAACAATGAAAATGAATTCCATAGCACGACCTAAAGTCGCTGAATTCAAAGAACAAACGACGAAAGTTCAAGGGTTTCCCCCAAAACGTCCAAGAACACGAATCGACCCGTCAAAACATGAAAACGGAATTCCAAACCGAAATATGGATATACAATCCATAGGATATGTTTAACAACATCATTAAAAAACAATCGCTTTATCAAAATCGGATGGAAAACGAAATCAAGAACAAAACTCCCAAAAAGTCAACTCTAGGGATTCAAGAAAAATACCTTGATTCGGCGAAGAACAATGGATTAGATGATGTTATAATCACCTAGGATGGAAGAAAATTAGCACAGATCGCGAAACCTAGTCGCCACGTCTCAGACCTGCGGAGGAAGAAGAAGAAATGAAGAAAAATGAAGATTAATGATTCCTGTCCAGTTTATATACTAGACAGCTTAGCGTGCGCT
Organism: Orobanche coerulescens; assembly: GCA_033398695.1. Classification (NCBI taxonomy): domain Eukaryota; kingdom Viridiplantae; phylum Streptophyta; class Magnoliopsida; order Lamiales; family Orobanchaceae; genus Orobanche; species Orobanche coerulescens. The sequence goes on from CM065817.1 coordinate 21,877,415, forward strand.
AATCCTACCTGATTAGCGTGCGCTATCGAAGCATCAGAACAAACGTTCAGCAAAAAATATAAAGTTAGCGTCCGCTAACCACCAAAAGTTAGCGTGCGCTAACGAAACCTCCAGACCCAGTCCAGTAGCCACTGGACTGCCTCGAACTACCAGTTAGCGTGTGCTACCAAACCTGTAGCGTGCGCTAACCACTGCACCGTAGTGCGCGCTAACCACCTGCCCTTAGCATGTGGTAACGGCCTTGTTATGCGGCGATTTATACGCCTCGATGGCGATCGGCATAATAGTCAGGAGCCAGCTAAAGAAGACAGATTCTGGGCAAGCGCCTAGCGGTTGACGTCCAAGGCGATCGTCTATTGGCATCTGGCGATCGCCTCTAATGTCCGACTGGAGACGATCGTCCCATGCCACGTGTGAATCTGACACCCGTCAAAGTCTGCAGGGACCGAACCTCGGGCGAAGACCCACGTGCAGATCCGCAAAAGGTGCCGCAAGAACAGGCCCTAGTCCAGCCCATCAGCAGCTGTCAGTGATAAGGACGGCCTCACCAACCGACAGACCCACCGAAAGGACCTAAGGTGGGACCGCCCAAGACAGCGAGAAGAGGCACCTGTGGCCTCCTCATTGGTTTGCGCATCTGGCTACCAGCAGCAGCTGTGAGCTTTAAGGAAACAGTCCCACGTGCTAGGACGGTCGCCCGCCTTATTTAAATGCAGGAAACGGCGATCGCCCGCGGGTGAAACGGACGTCCCAGCAGCCCTTTCTCCTATAAATCGGAGGCCTCCAGCTTCGGCAAAAGGACACAGTTTACAACGTGAACACATAACGCTAAAAGCAAACAATACGGAGAACTCTCCATCTTTGTAACAAGAACTCACAGAGCTTCAACTCTGGTTCTTCCGGCAATCTTCAGCACTCGATAGCTAAGATAACTAGAGTCTTTACACTCATTGTAATTGTACTCTAACATTAATATATGTACTCGTTAGTATTCATATTAATAACATCTCGCGAGAGAATTCAAGCCCGGGACTAATAACCCCAGCAAATCTTGTGTTATTTATTTCCCCACGGACGTGCTCTCGCACTTTGTTTGTTACTCGTCCATTCTAGCATATCATCTCCGGGTAATATTTTGGGTAACAACAATTGGCGCTAGAAGAAGGGCATCTTAACCTTCATTTTTTAATCCGACCATCTCGAAGAACACTCACTGTTCTCCGGGGCATATACTTGAAGAAACACTCACTGTTCTTCAAAGAAAAACCTTCAGAATCATGACGTCTGCCACGTCCTCGAAAAGGGCCACTCTACGATCTGCCGGACACCTTATTCCGGCCCAAGCCGAGTCCCAACCTGCGACGGAAGGCGACCACGGCGACGCTAGACTCTCATTCCTGCCCCCGAGGGACGGCCCCAGCCTCTCACTTGATCAGTTCCAAACCGCGGAACAGATCGAGGAGGCCATGGCCATCCTAAGGGAGCAACGGAGAGCGTGCGACTCGCCCACCATTACTCCATCAGCCATCCGCCGTGCGGGCAAACGGAAGCTCAAGGGGCTACATGTCGAAAAATCGTCAGAAAGCCCCCAGCCATAGGAAAAGGCGCTCGTAAGGCGGGACGATTCTGTCTTCAGCCGCCTAGGGAGTGATCCCTCATGGCGACCCGGACATTCGGGCCCCAGCCGGGAGACATCAGAGTCCGAATCCCTCACCAGGAGTTCGGCATACCCAACTCCCAGAAGACAGGCCGGCTAACGGGCTCCCACTCGCCCTAGAATTGAGCTCGGTGGCGGAGAACTCGTCACCTACCACGGGGCCAGGAGATCGGTACATGATCGCCTCGGCTCCCGCTCCGAGAGCCAATCCGCAAGCAGTCAGGCTACGGCAATGGCCGCAATGCAGCGCCAGCTCGACGAAATGAAGGCGCTCATAGAAACTGGGGCAGGCGCTAAGAGATCGATTGCCGGGCCGAGTGATCCGCTCGCGGTCCAGATCGAGCTCGCCCCCGTACAACCGAAGATCGCTCCTCCTCAAACACCTTTATATGAGGGGAGATCAGACCCTGTGACCCACTTGAGCAAGTTCCGGATCTACATGACCGGATGCGGGGCATCGGACGCAACGAAGTGCCGAATATTTCCCTTAACATTGGGCGATCTTGCCTATAGGTGGTACATCTCACTGCCACCACATTCAATCAACTGTTTTGAGAAACTGGTGAATGACTTCACGTCGTATTTCACCGCCAAAGTTGCTCGGCCAGAGGGCCCCCACCGCATGATGAAGATCAGGCAGGGGAAGGTCGAGCCCGACGAAGACTACATCGACCGGGTGGATGAAATAGTCCTCACCGGCGAGCCCATTAGCGATGAGATCGCCCTCTACTCTGTCCTAGGAGGATTTTATGGCCATTTACCCATGTTTAGGCACCTCACAAAGGACATCCCCCCGACCTACACGATCTTCCACGTCAGGGCCGCCGACTTTCTGGATAGGCAGAGGATGCTCACCCTTTGCTTAGGCGAGGGATCTACCGGAGAAGGGAAGGCACCATCTTCCATCTCGAAGAAGGCGGTCGCCAAGCCCAGAAAGGCGGTTGCAAAGCCGCCCGGTGAGTTCAAGGCCTTCGAGGATGTGGAAGTTCACCTCCTCCGCAACCTCAATCTGTCTCCGGACCATATCTTCAACGCCATCAAGGGGAGCGAGTGGCTTAGCAAGCCAAATCCGATGAGGGACAACGGTCATCTGGACCGCAGCAAATTTTGTACCTACCACAAAAGTCCCGGCCACAACACCAGCCAGTGCCGCGACCTCCTCAGACAACTCTGAAGATTGTTCGAGGAAGGCAAGCTGGACAATTTGGTGACCAAGCCAGAACCCCGGACAGAAAGGACCGGGGGGCGCAATCGCCAGCAGAACGACGGAATCCCTCCCAATCCAGTTGCCAGGATCGAGCAAAATGAGCCGGAGTACTCAGACGAGTCAATCCCTCCGATCAACCCCAGTGGCCGGATCAATATGCTTCAGTCGGGAGGTGGAAACCTCGGAGGCCTTTCCCCGATTTCCACCATGTCGAATAGAAAGCAGAAGGTCGAGTTGAGGGCGTTCGCCGGGGTCCATGTCGTGGCACACCCAGAGCCGACCATCTCCGGAGACGCGCTCATCACCTTCTCCAACAAGGATAGGGAGGGAGTGCATTGCCCCAAAGAGGATGCATTGGTAATCTCTGCATGTATCCTTGGGAAAATGGTCGACCGCGTGCTGGTTGACAATGGGAGCTTTTGCAATATCATATTCAAATCTGCTCTGGACCAGCTCGGCAACCTGACCAAGTTCATCAAGCCATTAGATACCGTGCTTCAAGGTTTCATCGACAACACGGTCCAAGCCTATGGAAGGATCAAGCTCTCTGTCGAGCTAATATGCTATTACGATCCCAAGGTTAGGATCACTAGGAAACTCAATTTTGTAATCATAGATAGGCCCAGCATATATAATGGGTTCCTAGGTCGCCCTTTTCTAGAAACCTTCGAGGCGGTCGCCTCTTCTTTTTTTTACTGTATCAAGTTCCCCACTGCCGATGGGACGGTCGGGACTGTAAAAGGAGACCAACTAATGGCAAAGAAATGTTTGAATTACTCATGTGTCGTGACTTCCCTTTTAAACGCTTCCCACACCATTTATAACATTGAGACGATCGACATTCAACCAATGAAGATCGACGAGCCAAACACCTCATACCAGCCCGACTCAGAGGACGGCATCTCACATCGATTGTCGGACGACATCGAGCCAAGGATCGGTTTCGAGCCAAGCCTCGACATTGATCCAAGGATCGAGTCCGGAAATCGTTCCAAACGAGAAACGACCGTCCCCATTGAAGAGTTGGAAGGTATAACCATAGATCCGGCTCGCCCGGAACGGGAGGTGCATATCGGCACAAGCGTCGATCTTGAGTTAAAAGACGATCTGATCAGTTTACTACGTAAGAGCATCGGAGTCTTTGCCTGGTCGCATAAATATATGGTCGGCATTAGTCCTGAACACGCTTGCCACTATCTAAAGGTCGACCCGACAAGAAAGCCTGTTCACCAGAAACGTAGGAAATTCGGTCCTGAGAAGTACGCTGCGCTCAACGCAGAAGTCGAAAAGCTACTCGACAACAAACTGATTGGAGTAGCTACCGACGAGCCACAATGGGTAGCCAACGCAGTGCTCGTCAAAAATGCGAGCAACTCATGGAGGTTATGCATCGATTTCACCGACCTCAACGCAGCATGTCCAAAAGACCACTTTCCGATGCCTCATATTGACCACTTGGTCGATAGCATGGCAGGTTGCGAAATGATGTCGTTTATGGACGCCTTCGCCGGGTACCATCAGATCCCAATGGAGGAGAAATACATAAAACACACGTCATTGTTGCGATATTTCTTGAACGCAAGTGCACGTTATCGTATACAAGTAATAAAGTGATGAGTGAGTATCGTTCCCACGAGGACTGAATCACTAACTACCGATTTTTGTGTATTCCAGTTTTATTTGAACAATCGAACTTTGGGTAGTAATTAATTTCTAAAGAAAATTAATAAAAGACTAAACAGTAAAAACGATCGCTTGAAGAAAGAGAATCAAATGATGAATAAGTCTAGGATTCTGAATCCACCTCGGTTTATCCGAATTTACTCTCGATTATCTGCAGTTAATGATTTTCTCAATTTATTGAAGGCGAAGATTGCTAATATACTCTACCGCCTCTCCCGAGGTCAATAGATTTTTCTAAAGGCGAATAACGCACTCTATCCCTAGGTGAATTAATTCGTCAATATGCAAAAAGCATAAAATCTCCAAAAGGCCACGTAGTTCCTATGAGTATATTCCTATCTCACAAGATAAAACGGTCCTCACCAATAGTTCCTCACCAACTCTCCTCTCCCGATTCGAATTGAATGATTAAAACAATACAACTATTGGCCAGATAATTGAAAGCATTAAACACGATTGGGAAAACTCAACAAAAAGGGAATTAAATAGATAATCTCAAGCAAATCCGTCAAAACATAGGCTTCATCAAAATCCTAGATTAGGGTTTTAGCCTGACATGCTAAATAATGAAAATACAGAATTAATAAATAAAAGCATGAAAATCAAACGCAGATGAAGAGCTCGGATTCCTCCGTTCTTCTGGCTTCCGCCCTCCGCCTTTGATCTCTTCTGCTTCTCTCGTCTGCGATAATCTTCTGTCTTCCTCCTTTTTACAAGCTTCCAAGATGATTAATTAGGGGCTTAAACCCTTATTTATAGCTCTCAACAGTCTCCAAATCGCGTCCGTGTGAGTAGGTCGAGAACTGGCTTCAAAACGGCCCAAATACGCGCGGAGCACATCAAAACCGCCTTGTGTGCCGCGGCTCACTTAATCTGTGCTGCGGCACATAGCGTGTAATTTAAAACCTGGGCGCTGGGTGTTACGTCTGGGCTGCGTCTCACCTTGACTGTGCCGCGGCACAGAGTACAGTCTACTCTGGTGCGCGCTGGTCCTCTGCGTGTGCCGCGGCCCACTTGCCTTGTGCCATGGCCCACGGCCAAAATTCGCCGTTTTCGCCCGTTTCGCCTCGTTTTAGCTTCCGGACTCCAATCTCCTGACAAACATACAAGATTAAGGCATTAAAAGCTCATTTATGCAAATTTACTCGCCAAAATAATACAAAATAATGGTAAATAAGCGTATAAAAATACGCCTAACAAATACCCCCAAACTTAAGCCTTTGCTTGTCCTCAAGCAAAAAGAATTAGTTTCAACAAAAGAATATCGTGAATAATCGTGCAACTCATAGTGCTCAACCTAATCAATACTATCCTGAAATTCTCTCTGAATAATACGAGTATCGTAATAGCGAGCTTCACTCAGATCACTGATTCCGCAAAGTAACCAAACTCAGTCCTAATCACTCGTTCATGAAGAAAATCCAGCTCAAAGATTAACAAACATGAATCTAATCGACCGTCAATATGAAAGGTTAAAATAAACAAGCTAGTTCGCCCCGTTCCACAGTCTAATGGCAAAATTTTCACGAGTTTCATAAAAAATAACCCTCGGACAGTATTCCCTTATATATATGCTCAAGAAATTGATTCGAGTTGACCACTAGGTTGGGATCTCGGTATGTTTCATCGGGATAATCCTAGGGTGGAACTTCCATTCTCATGTATTGGGAAACCGTTTGACGTAAAAGACACTCATGGGGCACATGGATGCTTCTAGTTACGAAGTTCCCCTCCACAGCGGAGAAACAACTCTAATAGCTATTCCCGCATGTCCGAATCAAGGTCGCTGTTTTACGCGAGAGTAAACAACGGGTCACGCGAGTACCCCCGGTTACTAGGCTCCCTATCATCAGCACATGTGAAATTTCTAAATCACTACTCTAATCAGGGTTATCGTTTTACGCGAGAGTAAACAACGGGTCACGCGAATACACCCGGTTACTAGACTTCCCATCATAGAACAAAATTATCTCGACTTTTGGGAAAAACTGACCGACTCTAAACTCAATCTAAGTGCCAACACGACTTATGTTACTGGACGACTAGCTAACCGAAAAATGTAACCAAACGTATCGACGGTGATTTTAAAACACGTATGTATCCTCTCTTATCCGCTAAGACTTCTACAATTACGAAAAAATTTCGGACCTAAATGAGGACTTAGCAGAAACAGAAATCTCTGACTACAACCCGACTAAAACTCGACCGTTTCTTCAGAGAGAAAAACAGTGTCGTAACATCAGTATTACACAAATAGAAGCACGAAAAATTCACGAATAAGAGTAAAATCATGACAAGCAAGGCTATCGACAAAAAGGTAATTAAAAATAACAAAAAGTGCAACGAAATAAGTACAGCAGTAAATGTAGCAACAGAAATAGACCCCCCCAAACTTAGGACGTACATTGACCTCAATGGACAAAATATAATATGCAATAAAAGTGAAAGGTCAAGTACTCCCCTACAAACAGCTCACGAACTGGTGCCGGCATCATCCGGTGAGGAGGGTGGTGTGGCTGGCCGAGCAGGTGCAATAAATGGCCCGTCCGGATGCAAAATGTGGGCCGTCCATGCGGCAAGGTGCTCCTGATGGTAGGCGTCCCTCGCTGCCAGACGCCTCGCCTCACGCCGGTTGGCCCGGCGGGCCTACTCTCGCATCTCATCCCTGACGGCAGCAATGAATCTCTCCCTCTCCGTCCGCTGCTCCTCTCTCATGGCAGCCAGCATATTCTCTCTCTCTCTCCCCATCTCCTCTCTCTCTCTCCTCATATCCTCTCTCTCTCTCCTCATATCCTCCCTCAGCCCGTCGAACATCGCCTGCAATCTCTCTCTGCTGGGCGACGGACTGGCATCTGCCTGCTCCTGTGTCAGCAGAAGGGGCTCGGGGGACCCCTCGTAGGCCTCATCCAGTAGAAATCCTCTCCCCCGAGCGTGCGCCGGCGCTCCTCCCCACTGGTCAAAATATGAGATGATGCGGTGGTCGATCGGGGCCTGGGGAGCTAGCATCGGCTCGTCGTCCGACCACGTGAGCCCCGACTGCCGGCACAGAGCGCAGATAAGAGAGGGGTGCTTCAACCCCGTCTTGCCCCCTCCCTGAATGCACTGGAATATAGATCGGACCAAGAGAGGGGCCACATCGAATCGCAGCCCGGATGTGATAGCATATAGTGTCCGGGCTCGGGAGAGAAAAATAGTGCGGATCTGAGATGTGGGGTCTATACGAGCGCAGATAAAATATAGCCAGGCACGCCCGAGCCGACTGAGGCGCGAGCTCTTAAAGTGGAAAGTGGAAGAACCCGGTGCGCGCCGCTCCCAGTCGGAGTCAGGCTGTGTAAGAGTCTCGAGCAGAGCCTCCTTCGTGAGGCTAGACATAACTCGGTCATAAGCCGTCTCATCTACCACCGGCAGCCCAAACAACCTCCGAATAGCAGCTGTGGAATAATCAACCGTAATACCTCGGACATCGACCTGAGTCCGAGTGTCTGACTGCTGCAACATCTGGCCTGCTCGAATGTGCTTCAATAACGCGCTGGCATAGAACTCCTGCACTATCGATATCACCGCTGGCTCGAGGGGTCCAGCAAAACGGGCCCACCCCATCTCATCTATCATGGTAAGCAGTTCCCCGTCTTGGGGGGCTGGAGTGAATCCCCACTCCGGGATCAGAGGTCGCGACCGAATCTTCTCGTTGAAGATTTTGTGGATCTCCGGGTCAAAAAACTGGTGCGCATCCGACTCGGCGTGACTACGAGAAGTCTCCCCTCGAGTGGGGGATGACTGAGTCCTGGCCCTCTTGCTCAGCTTCTTAGTCCTAGCCATAGCGAGTCCTGAAAAAATTAAACACCGGAGTTTACATACTCAAACAATAACGAGAATAATCATCACTCGGCTAAGGATATCCGGCCGTAAATCAAGAATTTAACGAGATCGCACAGCCATGAGATAAAAATAAAATTTGAACTTTAACGTTTAAACTAGACGTAAGGGTTGGGCTTGCTGTACTTTCAGAACGAATACATTGCACAAAGATTCACAATATTGACCTAACAAAGAAAATTTTTCATTCAGACTTTTCATCAAACACTTAAAGGGCATGAGTTCAATTGAAGAACAAATATGGCAATAGCTCGATTAAATCCCCAAGAAACACGACTCATTTGTCATGACAAACGACACATTCAACTCATTCATAATCGAAAATAATCATGAAAAATCAACCAAAAACCATCATATCCTCCACTTAACCATCATAGAACTTTTGAAAGAAAAAAATAGACATATTCAACCATCAAATGCATAACACAACTTCACATTTAAATTCATAGAACAATTTGAGATTAGAGATTTAGACTAACCTTGCTTGGATTGTGAAAAGTGCAAGAAAATTGCAAGAAGAAGAAGGGAGATGAAGGTTGGCCGATCGCGCGCGCAAGGGAGAGGAAAGGGAAGGGAAACTTACCTGGGTAGTCGGCCGAATGAGAGTTATAAGATACCTGGGCTCTTCAAATTCCGCATGGTATGCTGCGGCACAGCTCAAGTGAGCCGCGACACCGAGTACAGTCCCTTTTACCTGCTTGTTTTTTTTGTTGTGGGCCGCGGCTCAGATTTCGTGTGCCGCGGCTCAGGACTCAAGTGTGCCGCGGCTCAGTAATGTTGTGCCGCGGCACAGAGTACAGAAAGTTTAGCTCTCCCTTTCGATTTGTGTGTGCCAAGGCTCACAAGCCTTGTGCCGCGGCTCAGGCATAAATTTCTCCCCTGGGACATTTCCTGCACAGAATTTTAAGAGGAACACGTTAAAAGCGAGAGGTAAAAGCAAATCAAAGCACAAAATGATGAAAAATAAAAATTCAAGAATGCAAGAAAAATACAGAAACTCATAAATCTAAAACTACGAACTCGGGTTTCCTCCCGAGAAGCGCTAAGTTTATAGTCTTCAGCCGGACCTATTAAAAAAAATCAGTTCGCTTTTCGCAAACTCCATTTGATCTCCGCCCCGTTCATCGAACCGTTAATATGGTTTTTAAAATTTTGACCATCGGTCATTACCGATTCGATTTTAGGTTCGGACACCCAATGTTGGTTGCGTAAAGGTTTTGACGAGAACAACATCCCGAAACACCCGTTTTTCTCATGACTAGACGTCCGTTTGACTTCCGGCTTATTTTCCTCTTTCACGAACGAACTTATGACAGCAGCAGACTTTTCCGATTGTGGCTGGTCAGATGGCGATGATTGCATGTTCACATGCTTGAAAAATGCTACTTGTTCTACATCTTTCTTAAAAGTTGGACCATCTGAAACGGAATCTGAATTTTTCGACCGACGATTTTTTTGGTGTCTTTCTTTCGCAACGGCCTCCACACTTTCACTTTGTGAGCTCTTATCAACACCTCCCGGACATGAAAAGGATTTGAATACTTGGAACGTAACATGCTCGTCTTGAACCCGCAGAGTTAATTCTCCTTTTTCCACGTCTATAAGAGTTCTGCCGGTCGCTAAAAATGGTCGTCCCAAGATAATCGGGATATCTTGATCTTTCTCCATGTCGAGAACAATAAAATCCGCTGGAAAGATAAATTTATCCACTTTTACTAACACGTCCTCAATCACTCCCCTCGGATACTTAATAGATCGATCCACTAATTGCAAGGAGACCGTCGTTGGCTTTGCTTCTCCAACTCCCAGCTTTTTGAAAATAGACAGAGGCATGAGGTTAACACTAGCACCGAGATCGCACAACGCCTTATTAAAGGAGAGATTCCCCATGGTGCACGGTATGTTGAAACTTCCCGGATCTTTCAATTTTGGTGGAAGCTTCTTCTGCAGAATAGCGCCGCACTCTTCCGTTAAGGCGACTGTCTCAAACTCCTCGAGTTTTCTTTTCTTTGACAAGATCTCCTTCATGAATTTAACGTAGCTTGGAATTTGTTCCAATGCGTCGGCAAATGGAATGTTAATATGAAGCTTCTTGAACACGTCTAGGAACTTAGAGAATTGCTTGTCCACCTTTTTCTGTTGTAGTCTCTGCGGGAACGGGACGGATGGCACATATGCTTTCGGATTATCTGGAAACATTATCGAGGGTCTCCAATCTTGTGATTCCTCCGTCGCTAAATTTTTCTTCTCCTCAATTTCACTCCTCTTGGGCTGGTCACACACCTCCTTCCCGCTTCTCAAACTGATTGCATTTAGACTTTCTCTAGGATTTGTCTCGGTTGTACTTGGCAATCCTCCCTCCGGGCAGGCTGTCAACACATTAGCAATCTGGCCCAGCTGGACTTCCAAGTTGAGAATGGAGGCGGAATAATTTTGCAATGTTGCTTCAGTATGGGTCATGAATTGACTCGTATTCGCTGCTAATTTCGCAATTGCTTCCTCGAGAGAAACTTTTGGAGCGGGAGGAGGCTGCTGTTGGTTTTGAGCGAACGGAGGCTGGTTCGATTTCTGTTCGTTTCTCCACGAGAAGTTGGGATGATTACGCCACCCCGGATTGTACGTGTTGGAATACAGATTATTTTGCCGGTTTCCGTTTCCTACGAACTGAGCTTGTTCAATTTGGGGCTGCTCGAATGGGTTTCCGACTTGGCACTCCACGCTAGGATGCAATCCGTTACACCAATTGCAAGACTCAATGGTAATGGGGGAAGGAGCATGCGAAAATGCTTGAAGCTGCTGCGCTAATGCTGCGACTTGGGCTGACAATGTAGAGATTGGATCATTATTTGAAATTTCCATGACTCGCTTCGGAGTTACTCTTTCGGATGGCCATTGATAAGCATTAGCAGCCATAGCTTCCAACAACGAGTGTGCTTCAGCCATCGTATTTCCCATCAAGGCTCCACCGGCGGCTGCATCCACGAGAGTGCGTGTAGAGGCACTCAAACCATTGTAGAACATCTGAATTTGAAGCCAGTCTGGAAGGCCGTGATGTGGGCATCTCCGTAACAAATCTTTGTATCGCTCCCACGCCTCGTGAAGCGATTCCATGTCATACTGACCAAAAGTAGTGATCTCGTTTCTCAGTCTCGCCGTCTTAGAAGGTGGGAAGAATTTAGCAAGGAAGGCTTGCGCTAACTCTGCCCATGTCGTGATCGAGCCCGGCGGTAAGGAATTCAGCCAAAATTTCGCTTTATCCCTCAAAGAGAAAGGGAAAAGCCGTAATCGGATAGCATCATCACACTACAACATTTTTGGCTTTAGACCACGCTAATTTTTTTGTTTTAAAAAACCGCGGTTAAAACACAAAATAGACCACGGTTTTATTTATGTGGATAATTATATTTATAGACCACAGTTTCAAAAATGTGGAATACTTATAGGCCACGGTTATTTATAATAAATAATTTAAGCCACGGTTTAATATGTGTGGAACGCTTATAGACCACGGTTTTTTTTTTACCACGGTTTATTAGGTGTGGCTTATAATTTAAAAATAAAACCGTGGCCAAATATTCTTATTAATTTATAAAAAACGTGTTGATAGGTTAAAGAAAAAAAAGGAAACGATAGCCACGTATTATTAATAAAATCTTAAAAATAAAATCTGAGAAGGAAAAAAAAATGCGGGAACCGGTGAAAAATTGCGCGGCCGCGGTGAGTTGACTTCTCAAAGCCCTGAAACTACCCATCGCACTAAGCTTATCACAACTTCACATTCAAAAACAGCAAGAAGGCAACCAAGACCTCTGGCAGCGAGTTCCAATCTCATTGGCGGCGAGTTCTGAAACCCCTTTCCATTCACGGCGCTCACTCTCACGCTCACCGCTCACGACACTCCCACCCGATCTTCCTGCCACTCTCTAATCCGGTATGCAGTCTTCTTCTCCCCTTCTGATTATTAATTTTTTGTTTCATTGTATTTGAGATTAGTGATTAACTCGGTAAAGTTTATTTCTCTCTCTGTCCTTTCTAGTAATTTTTTATTAAGGGTTTCAAATAGTTTGTTTATTTATTTATTTAATTGTATTTGAGATTAGAGATCTTTGGATTATGGGTTTAGATTTTGGATTTCTGGCTGGTTTTGAATTAGGCTTGGTTTCAATCAGGTTTAGAATTTAAGTGTTCTTTCCTATTGCATTTTAGGAGCAAGACTTTTTTCTGAATGGCTAATTGATGTTTAGAGGCGATTTAAAGTTAAAGTATTAGAGAGTGGATGAAAGATTGCTGAATTAAAAATAGAAGTTAAAGTATCTAGAACACATCTCTTTCAAGGTTTTTTATGTATAATTTTGGTAAAATTGTATGTATTTGATGTTTTTTTAAAAGTATTTATATGCTGTCCGAAATTTTGATTGGTCAGTTGAGGAAACGATTTTAATTTACAAGTAAGGAGTTCTTGAAGTGTTATTACAATTTTTTCGTTGTATTGCAGTTTCAAGATATATTAATGTTTCTTTTTCAATTTCTATAATTTTTATTTTATTTTTGTGTGTATTAGATTAGATTAAAAGGGACGAACAAACAGTGGACTAAATTTCCAAGGTTTAGTTCAGAGTACATCGAAGGTGTTGAGTCATTTTTAGATTTTGCCTACATTCGAGGAAGACCTCAAGGGGATGAGATTTTATGTCCTTGTGCTAAGTGTAGAAATAGTTTGTGGGCAACGAGACATGTGGTTCGTGACCATTAAATAGCCAAAGGTTTTCTTAAAAAATATGACATCTGGGTACACCATGGGGAGCGAATAACGTTGCCTCTAGAAACTGATGATGTTATGGAAGATCAAGAAGACTCACACGATGACATTGGCGGTTTATTGTATGACACATTTAGGAATGTGGCAGCAGAAGGAATAAGTGAGGGCCCTAACGAGAATGCTAGAAAGTTCTACAATTTGATTAATGAGGCGAAAAAGGAACTATACCGAGGATGTAAAAACTTCTCTACTCTATCATTTATAATTCGATTGTACTTAATGAAATGTCAGAATGGGTGGAGCAATGCATCATTCACTGCCCTCTTAGAATTACTGAAAGAAGACATACCTAATTTAAACATTCCAGAATCTTTTAATAAAACAAAGGCCATGATTAGTGACTTAGGCCTTGATTATAAAAAGATTCATGCATGTCCGAATGACTGCATGTTGTTTTGGAAAGAGCATGAGAATGATGATTATTGCAGCATTTGTAAAACTTCTCGTTGGAAGGAATTTCCTCAAGTAGATTGTGAGACTGAGCAATCCAAAAATGATCACAAAGTTCCTGTAAAAGTTTTGAGGCACTTTCCTTTGATTCCTAGACTTCAAAGGTTGTTTATGTGTTCGAGGACAGCCGAGTCAGTGAGGTGGCATGAAGAAAAACGCACACAAGATGGAAAATTGAGGCATCCTGCTGATGGCCAAGCATGGGAAGATTTTGATACTTTTCATCCTGATTTCTCTTCCGAGTCTCGGAATCTAAGACTTGGATTAGCGAGCGATGGATTCAATCCGTTCAGGACTATGAGCGTATCACATAGTACGTGGCCTGTTATGACGGTTGTATACAATTATCCGCCTTGGTTGTGCATGAAACCTGAATATACAATGTTATCGTTACTGATTCCAGGACCCCGATCACCAGGAAATGATATTGATGTGTACCTTCAACCGTTGATTGAGGAGTTGAAGATATTATGGGAATCTGGAGTAGAGACATTTGATGCCTCAAAAAATCAAACATTTCGAATGTGTCTTTGCTCTTTTCTGGACTATTAGCGACTACCCCAGGTATGCTATGTTGTCCAGTTGGAGCACTAAAGGAAAATTTGCATGTGCGTGTTGTAACGAGGGCACTCATTCGGAGTGGTTGACCCATAGCCATAAGATGTGCTATATGGATCATCGTGTCTTTTTGCCATTGGATCATCCTTGGAGAGCTGATAAGAAGTCCTTTAATGGTAAAGAAGAGCATGGGTTTGTACCTCTTATGTTAGATGGGACAGAAATCTTAGAAATTTTGCGGAACTTCAGCAACGAATTTGGTAAGGCGAACAAGAAGAAAATTGACAGTCCATGGAAGAAAAGGTCAATTTTTTTTGAGCTGCCTTATTGGTCTCTAAATATATTACGTCACAACCTTGATGTAATGCACATTGAAAAGAACGTGTTTGATAATATCATTGCAACTCTTTTGGAAATCTCGGGAAAGACAAAAGATCATGTCAGGGCTCGTTATGATTTGCAAGATATGGGAATTAGAAAGAACCTTCATCCTTTTGACATTGGCGGAGGCTATGTGAAGTTTGAAAAAGCATGTTTTTCAATGACTTCAGAGGAGAAATCTATTTTTTTTGGTGTCTTTAAGGGTGCAAAATTGCCGGATGGGAGTGCATCAAATATATCAAAGTGTGTGCAAGTTGGTGAAAAGAAAATATCTGGTTACAAGAGTCATGATGCACATTTCATGTTACATTACTTATTGCAAATATCAATAATAAGCACGATGCCTAATGCGATGGTGACCCGCTAATTCGCCTTGGATCCTTTTTCCGTACTTTATGTCAAAAAGTGATCGACATGCGAGATCTGGATTACTTAGAAGCACAAATTGCTGAAATATTGTGTAAATTGGAGATGATTTTTCCTCCTAGCTTTTTTGACATAATGGTTCACTGCTATTCACTTGGTAAACGAAGTGAGATTAGGTGGTCCTGCTCAATTCAGTGGATGTATCCCATAGAAAGGTTCCTTTGCAAACTTAAGTCGTATGTTCGTAATAAAGCTCATCCGAAGCTTCTATTGCCGAGGGATATCTGGTGAAGAAGCTTTAACTTTTGCTCAAGATATTTGCATACAAGTGTAGAGACAAAGGTGAATAGAAAGAGTCGAAATGATAAATGGAAGAATAAAGGTAAACCATTTTCTTTGGATTTGAAAATGAAAGACCAAGCTCATCGATACGCCTTATTCAATTCTTTGGGATGTTAATGAGTACATCAGTACTATAATTTATAACTTCCTCCAACTCTTGCATAAAACTTATTTTACGATCATACTAACAAATAATGTTGATGAATTTGTAGAGAGCATGACGATATTGTTAATACCCACACTAAAAGAGGAAGGTGGAGCAAGGCGAAATCCAAAGTCGAGTTTCTGAATGGTTTAAGAATCGTGCCTTAGAAGATGATGTACCATATCAAATCAAACAATTTGCAAGAGGTCCAAACAATGTTGCAAAGAGGTTTTCTTGTTACCTTGTGAATGGATATAGATTCCATATTAGGAAACGAGATGCAAGACGCAAAACTCAAAATTCGTGTCACCTTGGTTTCATTGACTCCAAGTTTTGCAAGCTCCAAGGATGAAAATCCTAAGTTAGAGCCTGTCACTTATTATGGAGCAATTAATGATATAATTGAGCTAGACTACTATGGTCACTTCAAGTTTGTGTTGTTCAAATGTGATTGGTTTGAGGTCAAGACGACAATTATGGGCTTACTTGCGTGCGATTTAATAAAAATGTTACAAAAATGATCCTTTTGTGCTAGCTTCTCAAGTCCATCAATGCTTTTATGTCCAGGATCCCTGTTAGTGCAAATAGGCATTATGTTATGAAGACCGTTCCAAGAGATTTATTTGACATGGGTGACGATCAGTTAGAAGTCACGACTTATCGAACGAGCCGTTGGACCGTATGACAAATCTAGATGTGTCTAATAATGATGAACTCTATCTGGTTAGAGAAGAGTTACCTGAAACCATAACTGAGAAGCCTCCAAGTGCTCCATGTGCTTGGCAGGAAAATGAAGAGGACTCTGATTTTGATGACACTTTGTTAGATTATATGGACTAGTTAATGTTAGCCTATTGATAACAATGTATTGGACAAGTAGCTGAAATAATTTATTAGGATAAGAATATTCTACTTCATTTTGTATTTTATCATTTCCATATTATTGAAATATTACTTCATTTTGTATGTGTGCTTTGGATGAATTTTGCCATATTGTTATTTTGTTGTTCTTTCATGTTAATATTGCTAGCACTTGTCTCATGTTTTGTGTTGGATCACCCTTTGTTGTTGTTTTTGTTGTTTGATACTTTTATTTTGCTGTTGGTTTTTACTGTTTAAGTAGTATGTAAGTATATAAGTTGATTTTGTTGTTGCTATTCTGTTTATTTTATTGTCTAACTTGGATCACCATTTGATTTTTCTGATTTTGTTGTGTATATAAATAAGTTTTAACTTGAATTTATTTTTCTTTTCAGGTAAGAAGAAAAAAGATAAAAGATGAAAGCTCAAGACCAAGGAGAAATGAGTGTTTCCAGTTCCGAACTATCTCCTATAAGATCTAGCGCTGAATTGTATAAGAAGTTTAAAATCAACCCAGAGAAGATAGTGAAAAAACTTGGAGAAAGCAGGGCACAACTAGTTGAAGCACGACTAGTTGAATTTAGAGGAGCAAATAATAAAAAGCAATATAAGCCCTCATTTATGGTGCCACCCCAAGCACAATTCAAGTTATCTGATATTGCGGTTAGTGGCCAAGCACAAATGACTAAAAACAAAGTATCTAAACAAATTCAAGATCAAAAAAGTCAGTTGATTACTCGTAGCAAACAGTCCATGCAGATCCAAGATCCATTGAAGCAACCCATAAAAAAGATAATTGCTCAACGTAATGATTCAATGGCAGAACAGCAGACAGTGCAAAAGGCAATGAAAAGAGCTTCAATTGAAAATCCAATGGCAAATCAGCAGCCAATGAGAAGGAAAGCAGTGGAAAGTGATCATTCAAGAACAAGTCAACAACTCATGAAAAGGAAACTGATTGAAGATAGTTCAAGAGCAGACCAACAAAATAAAAAAAAGGATAGAGGCTGGGAATGACAATTCAAAGGCAAAGCAACAACATTTAAAAGGATCATCAATTGAAAGTGGCAATTCAAGATCAAATCAACAACCCATGAAAAGTGCAGCGGCTGAAAATGATAGTTCAAGGGTAAAGCAACAGCCCAAGAAAAGGGTTGTGGCTGAAAATGACAATTCAAGTGGTACGAAAAGGGAAAAGAGGGTTCCAATGTGCCCACCGATGTTAATTGGTGAGTTTCTTAGAAAAAATGGAGAAGTTGACGAAGAGGAGGAACTCAGGGATGAAAGCGATGATGAAGAACTAAATATCGTGGAACAAGAAGAAAATATGGGTCCCGAGGAAGATGGTGAAGGTAAAAACTTAATCTCATCATATAAGGAAGTTTTTATGAATCACATTTTTGTTCCTCTTCTTATAACTTTGGTAGTTTATCAAACCTTATGTATGTTTTATGTGACAATAGGGACACGTAAAAAATAACACGGGACCAACTATATGTTTAAAAATACATTCAAGAGCTGCTCAAGATCGCGAAGAAGTCATCTTAGACAATGATGGAGAGCCAATTGGGCACGATGATCGTCTTGTATCGATTTGAGCTTATTCCTTGGCACTATAGCAAGGAATGCTGATTTTTGTCCGTTGATTTATACGAACTTTAAAGTACTGCTCAAAAATCACAAGGAAGATATATGGGAATATGTCAATGTATGGCTAAAATAGTTTCTTATGATAATTATTTGCTGCCCAAAATTTATGATTAGTATGATGACAATTATATATACTTTTTTTTGTAGGATAAATTCAATATCCCTAAGAAAGGAGAAAAAGCAGTATTCTCTCGCATAAATGATGCTTGGAGGCAGTACAAGAGAAAAATTAAGAAGAAACATTTTCAAGGATACTCTACCATGAAGGAAAGGTTAAAACATCGACCTGAATGTATACCGAAAGCTCATTTCGAGCAACTGATGGCTTATTGGAGAAGTGGCATTGTTCAGGTAAGAAAATTGTGACTTTTTAAAGTTTTTTATAAGCAAAGAGCAAATATCTTGAAAGTGAGCTTTTCTTTCATCTACAAACTCAAATGACACATCTTCGTAGTTCCTTTGCTTTGTCTAGATATTATTCAATCTAAACTTTTTCATACTTTCTTTCTATATAATAACTATTTGCTTCTCTATAATGTAGGATATTGCTAAGAAGAATGCCACTAATAGGGCCAACCAAAAGTATTTGCACCGTATGGGACCAAGAATTTTGCTAGAATTCGAGCAAAATTGGTATTTATTTATATATAAAAATATATATTTCGGGATGTAATTATGTTTTATGTATGAGTAAATCCACCTTCTAAATTATATTGATTTCATTCTTAATGTTCCGTCTAATTAACTAATGTAGCGTGCAAAGAAGAAAGATGCAGATCGTGAAGTCGGCCAGTGAAATGTTCATTGAGACTCGCAGGTTTAAATGGAAAAGAGATCGATGAAGAAACACAATCTATTATCGTAAGCTTGTTGTTACTTATCAAGTATGTTTTTAGAGCAATTCCTTATTTTATCCTTGTTACTCTATCTCCTTGCGCGTTTTGTTTGCTGTTTTAACCTGCTGGCCTTTGGTTTCTTTTGCTTGTTGGTATTCATTTTAAGCAGTTCCTCTCTTGCTCAAGGACAGCTCGGTGGCCATGGTTCCTTTTGCACTTGGTTTAGTAATTATTTTGCACATGGTTACTCTTTTGCTCAAGTTAAACGAATGATGATGTCATAGCCACCTTTATTAGATATAGAGCTGTTACCTTATTCAGCCATGATATATGAATATATTATACATGAAATGTTTTATCTTATACATGAATATTACTTTTGTCATCTTTATTAGGGTAAGCTTAAAGATTCAGTTCAAGAGTCTAGCGAATCCGCTAAAGAAACATTTCAATCATTGTTTGGTAAAGAAAAGCCCGGTAGAGTGCGTTGCTATGGAAGAACTGTCACACCGTTACAGTTAAAAAGAAATGAAGAGATTGATCTTATCAAGAAGGAACATGCAAATGAGATGAATAGAATGAAGATGTTTGTAAGATCATTATTGAAGCAAAACAATCCAGATTTGGATGATGAAGCTTTAGATATGATGATGACAAATGCTACTGCCAACGAAAATGGTGCAACACCGCATTCTTCTACATCGACCAATATTCCTATTCTTGAGAAGGTATCATTTATGATCCCTTTACCATTTATAAACATCGTGATTTTGAGTTTCATGATTTTTGTAGTAGAAATACATGATTTTTGGTAACTCAGGGTGGTGCACCATTTGATCAAAATATCAGGGTACTACCTTAAATTTGGAATTACATGAGATAGTGCATTACATGAGATTTTTGCTATTTTTCTACCATTATTATGTTATTGTTGTCTTTACCAAGATGGTGTGCTGCCTAGTTTTATGCGCTGCCAATTTGTCTTTTTTATTCTATTTTTGATGTTCTTGCTGTCTTGAAATGAGGACGATGCTGCCCATAATGTGACCATAACCTGCACCGTGTTGTTCTTATATGAACTTCAGGAAGGGTAGTTATGGGTTTTGGGAGAATTATGGTGATGTTATTTATACTTGGTTCTAATTTGTTTTTTAGGTGAGGTTTGTGGCCCTAGCTTTTCGGTCCCGGTCCGGTTCGGGCCCGTTGACCGGCGGTCCCGGGCTAAAACCGTTGACTTAGGGCCGGTTTAGGGCCAAAACCGGCGGGCCTGAAAGCCCAGGTACGTCTAGTACTATCGTAGTGAGAAACAAACGGAGGAGTTCAGGAATGTACTGGATGAGTGTGACCTGCAGGACCTGCATAGTTATGGGGAATTCTTTATGTGGGGTAATCTACAAGAAGGGAAGGGGGCTATTGTTGAACGCATTGGTCGTTATGTGGGCATCCTGGGGTGGA
Organism: Orobanche coerulescens; assembly: GCA_033398695.1. Taxonomy (NCBI): domain Eukaryota; kingdom Viridiplantae; phylum Streptophyta; class Magnoliopsida; order Lamiales; family Orobanchaceae; genus Orobanche; species Orobanche coerulescens. Next base: position 21,897,701 of record CM065817.1, read on the forward strand.
GAATGCTACATCCCACAGCTTAAATTCAAAAGCTTAATTTTTATCCTTCGGACCATAGGCCTGTGATGATTGAATTTCTTTCGGCCGCAAAACAGAATCATGACGTCTTAAGAGATTCTAGGAAACGATTTCGTTTTGAGGCTGTGTGGAGTGGGGAAACGGATTGTGTTGAAGTGGTGAAAAGGGGTTGGGTTGGGGCTGGCGTGGGGGCAGAATTGAGCGATAAAATCAGGAAATATAGTGAGGAGTTGAAATGGTGGGCAGGGGAGAGATTCATGAAGGTATCTCAACATCTTAAAAAGGAGAGAAAGAAGCTTGATAGTTTACCAAACCACAGAGAATGGCCAATGAGGTATTTGGAATTGGGGAAGCTGGAGAAAAAGGTTAAGAAACTAGCATCACAACAGGAGACCTTCTGGAGACAAAGAAGACGAACTGCTTGGCTTGGTAGATAAGAATACAAAATATTTTCAGGCCCAGGCATCAATGAGAAGGGCGAAGAATACCATTAAGGGCTGATCTCAATTCATGGAGATTTATGCTCAGGGAAAAAGGGATATGGCAGAGATAGTGGAGGACTATTTCTCATCCTTATTTACGTCCACGAATCCATCAACCTCACCTATGGCAGATATAGGCTTCATTTTTGAATAAGATTTTGTCATAATGATCTTGTGAATATTTATATTCATGCTTCTATATTTGCTTATGATTGTGTTTTATGTTTTCATATATGTAGGGTGGAGAGGAAGATCATGATGAAGATATAAGGGATAAAGAATGATGTTCACGTACAACACGTGAATTTTATGGCATTGTATCAAGAGATCTTCTTTGTATATACACTTGGACTAATTGTTGCGGATGAGGACATATCTGTAGTGCTCATTTCTTGATTTTACAATTGGCATGTTCAAATCAGATGAGGAAATAGTACTGTGTCGTCACATTATCGCGAAACATTTCCTCATCTTAACATATTTAACCGGCTTGTTGGCTAACCCTTCGATTGAAGTGGCTGATTTGATCAAGCCGATTTGCAAGATATTCGTCACCTATCTACGTATTTTGACATTCCCGTAGTTTTAGCTAGTTTCAATTTGCTAGATTAAAGCATCAACAATTCCACTTAGCACATGACGGTTTTCACAGATTAAAAGTACCATTCTTAAGTTTTTTTAACCTCTATTAAAAGTTTCTATTTATAAATTCAAATCACTATTTATAAGTTCTATAAGATTCAAGGTTTAAAAATATAGTAAATGTACAATGGTTTTTAAATTTAAATTTGTGAAAGAAAAACGGTGACCAAAGAATACACAGTCTGAAATCGCATATGGCTAGAACTTATCCTAAAAATCGTGGCCGAAATTATATACAAAACCGTGGACAAAGAATATACAAAGCGTGGCCACAAATATAAAAACCGTGGCTAATCTCATAATAAAAACTGTGGCCTATTCTTGAACTTTAGCCCACGGTTTTATTCTCTCGTGGCGAATGGTCAAAAAACCGTGGTGTATTCGAATAGCCCACGGTTTTATAAGAATAGCCCACGGCCACCTGTACCACGCACGAAAAATCGTGGTCTAAACTTTAGGCCACAGTTTTTTCACATTTAGCCATGGTTTTCATCTGTGGCCTCAGGCTAAAAATGTTGTAGTGTCAGTGACACCATTGTTCTTGAACGTGTCACAAATCTCGAGAAAAAAAGTAATATGTGCGTTGGGGTCATCGTTCGGCAATCCACAAAACTAGCTAGCCTGTACCATCTGAATGATCGCAGGCTTGATTTCGAAATTGTTGGCTTAGATTGTTGGACGCCGGATCCCCGAAAAGTTCGCGTTGATCTGCGGCATAGCATAATATCGAAGAGCCAGTGCTGGTTGAACTTGCTGCGCATGGTTATATCCTCCTTGAATTTCGATATTTTCAGCCATAGTGACTGTTGTCGGTAGCTCTCGTTTCTCCTTCTTCTTTCTCCTAAGAGTGCGCTCGAGTTCGGTATTCAAAGGTAGTAGGCCTTTGTTACCGAGTTTTCTCATGCACTACCCGAAAAATTCCTGAAAGGAAAAACAAACAAATAAATAAAATTAAATACACGAAAATAAGTAAATAAAAACGTTCAAACTAAGACTAGAAATACTGAAATCGATATTAGCAAAAATTTCAATCCCCGGCAACGGCGCCAAACACTTGTTGCGATATTTCTTGAACGCAAGTGCACGTTATCGTATACAAGTAATAAAGTGATGAGTGAGTATCGTTCCCACGAGGACTGAATCACTAACTACCGATTTTTGTGTATTCCAGTTTTATTTGAACAATCGAACTTTGGGTAGTAATTAATTTCTAAAGAAAATTAATAAAAGACTAAACAGTAAAAACGATCGCTTGAAGAAAGAGAATCAAATGATGAATAAGTCTAGGATTCTGAATCCACCTCGGTTTATCTGAATTTACTCTCGATTATCTGCAGTTAATGATTTTCCCAATTTATTGAAGGCGAAGATTGCTAATATACTCTACTGCCTCTCCCGAGGTCAATAGATTTTTCTAAAGGCGAATAACGCACTCTATCCCTAGGTGAATTAATTCGTCAATATGCAAAAAGCATAAAATCTCCAAAAGGCCACGTAGTTCCTATGAGTATATTCCTATCTCACAAGATAAAACGGTCCTCACCAATAGTTCCTCACCAACTCTCCTCTCCCGATTCGAATTGAATGATTAAAACAATACAACTATTGGCCAGATAATTGAAAGCATTAAACACGATTGGGAAAACTCAACAAAAAGGGAATTAAATAGATAATCTCAAGCAAATCCGTCAAAACATAGGCTTCATCAAAATCCTAGATTAGGGTTTTAGCCTGACATGCTAAATAATGAAAATACAGAATTAATAAATAAAAGCATGAAAATCAAACGCAAATGAAGAGCTTGGATTCCTCTGTTCTTCTGGCTTCCGCCCTCCGCCTTTGATCTCTTCTGCTTCTCTCGTCTGCGATAATCTTATGTCTTCCTCCTTTTCCCAAGCTTCCAAGATGATTAATTAGGGTCTTAACCCTTATTTATAGCTCTCAACAGTCTCCAAATCGCGTCCGTGTGAGTAGGTCGAGAACTGGATTCAAAACAGCCCAAATCCGCGCGGAGCACATCAAAACCGCCTTGTGTGCCGCGGCTCACTTAATCTGTGCCGCGGCACATAGCGTGTAATTTAAAACCTGGGCGCTGGGTGTTACGTCTGGGCCGCAGCTCACCTTGACTGTGCCGCGGCACAGAGTACAGTCTACTCTGGTGCCCACTGGTCCTCTGCGTGTGCCGCGGCCCACTTGCCTTGTGCCGCGACCCACGGCCAAAATTCGCCGTTTTCGCCCGTTTCGCCTCGTTTTAGCTTCCGGACTCCAATCTCCTGACAAACATACAAGATTAAGGCATTAAAAGCTCATTTATGCAAATTTACTCGCCAAAATAATATAAAATAATGGTAAATAAGCGTATAAAAATACGCCTAACAGTCGTTCCACACGGAAAAGGACGTGTACTTTTGGGTCCGAATGCCATTCGGTCTGAAGAATGTGGGGGCGACCTACCAACGACTAGTCAACGGGATGTTCGCCAACCAGATCGGCAAGACCATGGTGGTTTAGATTGACGACATCGTGGTCAAGAGCCTCAAAAAGGAAGATCACCTCAATGACCTTGCCGAGACGTTCGCCATCCTCGAGAAATTCAACATGAAACTAAACCCCAAGAAATGCAACTTCGGGGTAAGCTCCGGAAAGTTCCTGGGGCACATCGTGAGCCAAAGGGGGATCGAAGTGAACCCCACCAAGATCCAGGCGATCCTCGACATGCAGGAGCTACGGAATATCAAACAGGTGCAATGCCTCACAGGTTGTCTAGCTGCCCTTAACCGTTTCATTTCTCGGCTCGGAGATAAAAGCAAGCCATTCTTCGCCACCATAAAGAATAAGAAATTTGCATGGACGAAGGAAAGTTAAGTGGCGTTCTCCAAAATCAAGGAGTATCTGTCTAATCCCCAAATTTTGGCGAAGCCAATCCCCGGCGAAAAGCTATTCCTTTACCTGGCGGCCTCGGAGGTCGCGCTGAGCGCTGTATTAGTGCGAGCTGAGGGGCAAGCCCACTTGCCGATCTACTTCATTAGTCAAGCGCTCCATGATGCGGAAACGCGTTACACGCCTCTGCAGAAGATCGCCTACGCATTAGTCATGAGTTTTCGCAAGCTGAGGGCCTACTTCTTCGAACACCAAGTGGAGGTTCTGACGACTCTCCCTCTAAGTCAAGTTCTACACCTGCCAGACACCAACGGGCGACTCCTCAAGTGGTCACTGGAGATCGCCCAATACGGTGTTACATACGCTCCTCGCACGGCAATCAAAGGCCAAGCTCTAGCGGACTTCATGGTGGAATTAACCTTCCCGCCCAGTCCGACCCAGGTCGGCCGTCCTGCTTGGAAATTATACGTAGATGACTCGGCAAGCAACTCGCGAGCAGGGGCAGGGATTGTCCTCATCAGCCCCGATGGCCAAAGTTTCACAAATACTGTGCGTTTCGGGTTCCGCGCGACCAACAATGAAGCTGAGTACGAAGTCTTGGTAGGCGGGCTCGATCTAGCACTCGCCCTGGACGTTCGTCGCCTCCACATCTTCATGGACTCCCTCTTGGTCGTGAACCAAGTCAAGGGGGAATATGAGGCGCGCGGCGAACAAATGATCAAATACCAAGAATTGGTCGCCGAGATTTGCACAAATTTGAAGAAGTGCTGATCGAACAAGTCCCGAGAGAGCACAACTCCCAGGCCGATGTCCTATCCAAACTAGTATCGTCAGATGGGGCGGCTGACTTCTCCAACATCCAAATCACGAAGTCAGCAAAGCCGGCGATCGACAGAAGCCTGATCACCACAGTTGCCATCGCCGAAGAGAACTGGATGACTCCGTTCGTTAAATACTTGAAGGACGGAACGGTCCCCGCCGATCGTATCAAAGCTCGCCAGCTTCAGCTCCGTGCAACCAGATACACCCTATTGGACGACCGGCTTTACAAGCGAGCTTTCAGCCTTCCTCTCCTCAAGTGCATTATGTTGGAGGAAGGCGGACTCGTTTTAGCCGAGATCCATGACGGGATCTGTGGAAATCACGCTGGAGGGCGAGCTCTCATCCACAAAATGACCAGGCAAGGTTTTTTCTGGCCTACACTACAAAAAGACTCGAATCCCTTACGCCCGATCGTGTCACAGGTGTCAAGTGATGGGCCCGAACATCAAGCTCTCCCCCGAGCTGTAACACCCCCATATCCGACCGGGAATATTACAGCGTCGTGGACCCCTAGATGGAACCCACAAGGCTGAAGGAAATTTTCACAAACATTTATCAATGCCCAAGAGGCTAACGACGGTACTGTCTTTTAAAAATATTTCAAGACTTAATAAAATCCATTTAACAAACCGTCGTAAAATTTTCATTTGAAACCAGAAGGCCCGAAATGCCAAAACTCAACAGTTTAAAAATATACGTTAAGCTATTGCTTACACGTACCGATAGAATAGATTTAGAAAGCGATTGCCAAAGTGACCTAAGTTACCAGATACCAAAGGCCATTTAAAAATACTCACGCAGCGAAAAAAGACAAACAATTTAAAATACTCTAACAGCGGAAATACAACAACTGATCAGAAACTCAATACACAAATACATGTCCTAGCCAGTATCTTCTGGGAAGTTCATCTCTCCACGACCGCTACAAGCTTGATAATCCAAGAACCTAAAAAGAAAGCCCACGACGGGGTCAGCCATAATATCCAACAATGATAACCATCACATCTCGTCAATAATTACATATCAATGGAAATACTAAGTAAGAATACGACCAATGTAATCTTACCGTTGTAACTTTACGAGAATCCACGATTCGTATCCTTAACAACACATTAAGATAATACCGAAATATCTGTACGGTATCTCAACAATACTTAAGGTTCTCAAAACATTATCATAACACGCGATACGGAAATTATACCAACTCTGGCCAATTCAATCCATCGGATAACGTAGACAATTCCAATACGATAATCGATTGTCCATCAAAGACAAGTACCAAGGAAATACGGAACATACCTCAAGATACGAAATACCATGACGAAATCACGTCAGTCTTAATCCAAGATCAGACCAACACAACAGACGGGCATGGTCCTAACACAAGACCTACAAATGCATACTCATATGACAACATCAATATGATCACAACAATAACGACAATGTATACTTATGGCAACCCATAATATACATATGCACAATAACAACAACATATGGTAATCCAACGATCCAGCGCACACAGCTATAGATTCCCATGATGATCCCGTCGGACCAACGCATGGTGGCATTACCTGTCCAGCGATCCAGCGCACACAGCTATAGATTCCCATGATGATCCCGTCGGACCAACGCATGGTGTACATCTGATCCAGCGACCTCAGCATAGATCACACGATCCCATCGGATCAACACAACACAAACAACACAATTATGCATACACATATGCAAATCAAAATGTTCATCAACATGAACAACGCACATGAACGACAATATGAAAAATCAACTAAGACGACCTCATGTTCGACAACATGAATGACAATATGCATGATCAAATCACTAACACTAACTGAATCGATATAAGATACTTTCCCCGAGTCCTTCGGGAGAAATCTCGATATCAAACCATTACCGACGATTATCCGCAATGCTCGGCGATCCAAACGTACCATGGACTACAGATGCTCATATCCTCGTCTTTACCATAATGTAACCTCGATACCCGAATATGACAATAACCGAAATAAATCATATACATTATGATTAAACTCCGAGAATCGGAATGACAACATATAATCATTGCTATATGCATTATAAACGAAATGAAACTGAAACCATTCATTAAACATTATAACTGAGCAAGTAATAACTTGCCTCGATACCGATACGATGATGATGAAGTCGCTACCAGTCAAAATGCCTTCGTCTACGAGCTCCTCGGACCTCAAACCGAAGGCGAGAAGGTACTTCCACGATCAATGTCCTTAATGAAATTATCGGCCGCTCGAACAACCTTGAATAATACAATTACCAACAATCCGATCAATATACGAATCAAACATGAATATAACGAACTCAAAACGTCGATACGATCAAACCAAGTTCATTGGGGCATTATATCGAACACTTTGTGGCCAACTTCGATTGTTTAAAACCAAACCTCAATAATACCAACATCAAATCCCCAAGAAGTGTTTCAAACCAACAAAACATCTTCAATACGATCAATAATCCATTATGAATATCCAAAATCATGATTTCAACAACAATTAATCGAAAACCCCCAAATCCAACACAATATTCAAAGTGTTCTTGAATAATCCTTCAATAATCCAATGAATAATCAAACATGTCCATAATCATGTGTATATCACTTCATACAACATGATCTTAACATCCAAAACATCATATCTCAAAACAAAATCGAAATCCAAGATGTTGAAGAAATTACCTCTTGAAGATCCAAGCACTTTTGATCCGAAGAACACGCATTAGATCGACTATCCGGGCTTCACGATCGAAAGGAGATGAAGAAAATAAAATACTCAAGTGATAGATGATGGGAAATCTCCTCCCTCAAGCCCTCTCTCTCGTATGGTTGAAGAAATGGGAAAGAAATGAGTTGTTCTCGCTCAAAAACACAATTATAGTGCTGACTGCACTGTGTGCCGCGGCCCAGCCGAAGTGTGCCGCGGCACAGGGCCAAATCTGCCAGCAGTGACTTGGCAGTGTGCCGCGGCCCTGTCGGCATGTGCTGCGGCACAAGGTACAGAGTGCTCGGCCAAAAACTGGAAATGAGAGTGACTTAGCTATTTCGACCATAACTCCCTTGTCCGGACTCCGATTGACTTACCGTTTGAACCATTGGAAAGCTAACTCGATGATTTATAATATTGCAAAGATTCAGAATTTTTGGAGTTTCCAAAAATTAATGGTGATTTAACAAAGTCGAACTCATACGTGGAAAAGTCGCTAAAGAACACGGAATTCAACAGAACGACACTGAGACGAACTCGGATGACAAAAAATGTAGAATTAATCATTCTCGGAATGACGAAAAGGTAACAATAGAGTCGCTAAGATGGGCTTCCGCCAAAAAATAAAATTACAGAAAGAAATTACTGAATGATAATGACTGAATTACAACTGAGTATTACATACACCCCCCCTTAAAAGAGTTTCGTCCCCGAAACTAACGGTCAAACAACTCGGGATAACTCTCCCGCATACTATCCTCGGTTTCCCAAGTATTCTCTTCGACTTCGTGTCTAGACCACTGAATTTTGACCAAGACGATTGGTTTGTTCCTCAACTGTAATTGTCGACCACGTATAGTAATTATACCAATACAGATGTCTTAGTCCTTCATTTATTTTATCCATACTGTACAGACTCCACGCTGTACAACATAACTCGTATAAAATAATATTAAACCACAGTAGTAGAAATTCCAGATATTACATACTACACCACTTAAAATAAGTTTCGTCCTCGAAACTTGCAATCCGTCATAGAAAACAAACAAACCGTTCAACCAAAATATTCCGAAACCATCACGACAACGATCAATCATCATTATTACCGAATAACCAAAATAGCAAACTTACAAATGCGCGAAGTCGACGATCTCCTGAGATACTAGCAAGTGACTTCACTGTAAAACTTCAACACGCTTACGATCACAATTCCATGAGTCTCAACAAAAATATATCATCTTCGGATGAAATAATCTATCCATTTCAAATCCTGTCTTCCTGATTACACAATCAAGTCCAAATCCTGATACAAATCAATAATACACGATACATATGTGAAACAACTGCCCAACACAATGGCAACAAATCCCGAAATATCGACACAAAATCTGAACGTTCAGATGATCACTAGCAATGATCAACCAATAAATTAACCGAGAATATCATCGACATGATAAACTCTAATACGACCCATCCAAAGGTCAAAACGCAGTCGAGAATATCATCGACATGATAAACTCCAATATTACCAACGAACGATCAGCGATAATTGAGAATATCTTCACACGGTAAGCTCCAACACGATCAACACAGAACCACAGAAACCGATATACGAATGAATAAAGTTCTCAAAACGAAACACCAATCACATACAATGGATCTCAATAATCATACCCGACTGGTGAACACACTCCTCGGCATACGAACAACCAATCACAAACTGATGAACATATCCAATCATAAGTCGAGTGGGAACGACCACTCAATATCCAAAGCAACCAGCATGGGGTCACCATCCCCAAATCTACACTTACAAAGAAATTATTTAAAAAATCATTATGGTAAAATCGTGCTACTACCATACCAATGGAATCACATAGCACATATGTCTCGGTTTCACAAAATTCAAAGTTTCAAAATTACATCGTGTGCATGAATCTACAACACGCAGCGTATTTCTCTTATCCGATAAATCAACCGATCATCCCTGGATAACCAAACTACCATACTGAAGTTCGAATCTCTATTCATCGTTCCATACTAATGTCTTATCCAGTTTGTGAGTCTCACTCAGAACTTCACCATGATATGCATTATGCACTAAATGCGTATGTATATCGATCATATTTTCAAAACCAGTTTGAAATCATATAGTCTCGTCAAGAAGACAAATTTTCAAAAGTTTTTCAAAAATTTCAAAACTCAAAACATAAATTTTGGTAAGATCACGAAATCAATTTTCGAAAAATTAAATCGGCTCGCTGGTGCCAAGTATTCGATAACAGTTTCCTTCGATTCCACACGATTTCGAAGTTTAAAATGAAAACTATGCAAATGCTTGACTACACCCATACTACTGTATACCAATTCGGTTCGCTATTCCATCGGAAAACCACACGATAGAGTTCCAACATTTCAATATATAGACTCCGATAAAAACTCCTTTTCCATGTATGACTCGCAACGTCAACAATTTACCCATCCTGGATCACCTCAAATATGATATGACAAAATGTTGAAACAAATCAACAAATCAAACACGACGAAAGACTTCCCGAGAAGTTCCATTTGAACAAGTAAACCAAAGCCTCGAAAGGCGGAAATAACATAGGTAAACGATTGGTAAAGTATTTTACAAATCTCGGGAGTTTTAGAAAACAGGAAAGTCTTTTGAAACATTAGGGTCTCAGCCCGTATCTCATTCCACATTACAAGAAGTTTAAAAAGTAGAAAACTCTTTTCAGACCCCAAGTCCTGAGTTATAAAACCATTTCAAAATCGATTGGGTCTCGGCCCAAAAATCATTTACGGTAAAACATCCGTAAAACATTCATTTTGAAATCTATCATTTTCAAATGCTCAAAAACAGTTCCATATATTTCAAAATGAACTACATGACTAGATGTCCTTCTCAACAATCCACATTTCTTCTCTCGAATACACAACTCCGTTCCAAAAATTAACCGACATATTGATTTCCCAAAATCCTAACTTCTCAAGATCATCAATCCTGTCCCAATTCTGTCACCTCATACTGTAACACATAATATTCTACTGAATCCCAAAGCATATCAACTTAGCTCGGCAATAAATCTCAATGCAATTCAAAAATCCAAACACTTACAGATCGTGAAGCCGATGATTCCCCGTGATACTGGCACATGCCTCGACTCAAGAAAATACTCGACACAAATATTTTCAAAACACACATTTTGCAAACTCAGTTCAACTCGAGAACACAACACATCTCTATCCGAAGAAACACGTTAATACCATTTGAAAAAGTTACAACAACCCTAGTACCACACTGGTAAATCACATAACGCACAAGCCCGAGTGAACAACAAAAACTTAGAGCTCAAACACTTGTCAACCGACAGCTCGAATGACAAGACAAAAACACGACCCAACTCGACCCGACTGCCTAGGTTTTCACAACCTAAGCTCCGATACCATATTCTGTAACACCCCCAGATCCGATCGGGAATATTACAGTGCCGTGGGCCCCGAGATGGAATCCACAAGGCTGAAGGAAATTTTCACAAACATTTATCAATGCCGAAGAGGCTAATGACGGTACTGTCTTTAAAAAATATTTGACGACTTAATAAAATCCGTTTAACAAACCGTCGTAAAATTCTCATTTGAAACCACAAGGCCCGAAATGCCAAAACTCAACAGTTTAAAAACATATGTTAAGCTATTGCTTACACGTACCGACAGAATAGATTTAGAAAGCGATTGCCAAAGTGACCTAAGTTACCAGATACCAAAGGCCATTTAAAAATACTCACGCAGCGGAAAAAGACAAACAATTTAAAATACTCTAACAGCGGAAATACAACAACTGATCAGAAACTCAATACACAAATACATGTCCTAGCTAGTATCCTCCGGAAAGTTCATCTCTCCACGACCGCTACAAGCTTGATAATCCAAGAACCTAAAAAGAAAGCCCACGACGGGGTCAGCCATAATATCCAACAATGATAACCATCACATCTCGTCAATAATTACATATCAATGGAAATACTAAGTAAGAATACGACCAATGTAATCTTACCATTGTAACTTTACGAGAATCCACGATTCGTATCCTTAACAACACATTAAGATAATACCGAAATATCTGTACGGTATCTCAACAATACTTAAGGTTCTCAAAACATTATCGTAACTCGCGATACGGAAATTATACCAACTCTGGCCAATTCAATCCATCGGATAACGTAGACAATTCCAATACGATAATCGATTGTCCATCAAAGACAAGTATCAAGGAAATACGGAACATACCTCAAGATACGAAATACCATGACGAAATCACGTCAGTCTTAATCCAAGATCAGATCAACACAACAGACGGACATGGTCCTAACACAAGACCTACAAATGCATACTCATATGACAACATCAATATGATCACAACAATAATGACAATGTATACTTATGGCAACCCATAATATACATATGCACAATAACAACAAAATATGGTAATCCAACGATCCAGCGCACACAGCTATAGATTCCCATGATGATCCCGTCGGACCAACGCATGGTGGACATCTGATCCAGCACCCTCAGCATAGATCACACGATCCCATCGGATCAACACAACACAAACAACACAATTATGCATACACATATGCAAATCAAAATGTTCATCAACATGAACAACGCACATGAACGACAATATGACAAATCAACTAAGACGACCTCATGTTCGACAACATGAATGACAATATGCATGATCAAATCACTAACACTAACTGAATCGATATAAGATACTTGCCCCGAGTCCTTCGGGTGAAATCTCGATATCAAACCATTATCGACGATTATCCGCAATGCTCGGCGATCCAAACGTACCATGGACTACAGATACTCATATCGTCGTCTTTACCATAATGTAACCTCGATACCCGAATACGCCAATAACCGAAATAAATCATATACATTATGATTAAACTCCGAGAATCGGAATGACAACATATAATCATTGCTATATACATTATAAACTAAATGAAACTGAAACCATTCATTAAACATTATAACTGAGCAAGTAATAACTTGCCTCGATACCGATACGATGATGATGAAGTCGCTACCAGTCACAATGCCTTCGTCTACGAGCTCCTCGGACCTCAAATCGAAGGCGAGAAGGTACTTCCACGATCAATGTCCTTAATGAAATTATCGGCCGCTCGAATAACCTTGAATAATACAATTACCAACAATCCGATCAATATACGAATCAAACATGAATATAACGAACTCAAAACGTCGATACGATCAAACCAAGTTCATTGGGGCATTATATCGAACACTTTGTGGCCAACTTCGATTGTTTAAAACCAAACCTCAATAATACCAACATCAAATCCCCAAGAAGTGTTTCAAACCAACAAAACATCTTCAATACGATCAATAATCCATTATGAATATCCAAAATCATGATTTCAACAACAATTAATCGAAAACCCCCAAATCCAACACAATATTCAAAGTGTTCTTGAATAATCCTTCAATAATCCAATGAATAATCAAACATGTCCATAATCATGTGTATATCACTTCATACAACATGATCTTAACATCCAAAACATCATATCTCAAAACAAAATCGAAATCCAAGATGTTGAAGAAATTACCTCTTGAAGATCCAAGCACTTTTGATCCGAAGAACACAAATTAGATCGACTATCCGGGCTTCACGATCGAAAGGAGATGAAGAAAATCAAATACTCAAGTGATAGATGATGGGAAATCTCCTCCCTCAAGCCCTCTCTCTCGTATGGTTGAAGAAATGGGAAAGAAATGAGTTGTTCTCGCTCAAAAACACAATTATAGTGCTGACTGCACTGTGTGCCGCGGCCCAGCCGAAGTGTGCCGCGGTACAGGGCCAAATCTGCGGTGACTTGGCAAGGTGTGCGCTGCCGGCATGTGCCGCGGCACAAGGTACAGAGTGCTCGGCCAAAAACTGGAAATGAGAGTGACTTAGCTATTTCGGCCATAACTCCCTCGTCCGGACTCCGATTGACTCACCGTTTGAACCATTGGAAAGCTAACTCGATGATTTATAATATTGCATTCAGAAGTTTTGGTGTTTCCAAAAATTAATGGTGATTTAACAAAGTCGAACTCATACGTGGAAAAGTCGCTAAAGAACACGGAATTCAACAGAACGACACTGAGATGAACTCGGATGACAAAAAGTGTAGAATTAATCATTCTCCGAATGACGAAAAGGTAACAATAGAGTCGCTAAGATGGACTTCCGCCAAAAAATAAAATTACAGAAAGAAATTACTGAATGATAATGACTGAATTACAACTGAGTATTACATACACCCCCCTTAAAAGAGTTTCGTCCCCGAAACTAAGGGTCAAACAACTCGGGATAACTCTCCCGCATACTATCCTCGGTTTCCCAAGTAGCCTCTTCGACTCCGTGTCTAGACCACTGAATTTTGACCAAGACGATTGGTTTGTTCCTCAACTGTAATTGTCGACCAAGTACAGTAATTATACCAATACAGATGTCTTAGTCCTTCATTTATTTTATCCATATTGTACAGACTCTACGCTGTACAACATAACTCGTATAAAATAATATTAAACCACAGTAGTAGAAATTCCAGATATTACATACTACACCACTTAAAATAAGTTTCGTCCTCGAAACTTTCAATCCGTCATAGAAAACAAACAAACCGTTCAACCAAAATATTCCGAAACCATCACGACAACGATCAATCATCATTATTACCGAATAACCAAAATAGCAAACATACAAATGCGCGAAGTCGACGATCTCCTGAGATACTAGCAAGTGACTTTACTGTAAAGCTTCAACACGCTTACGATCACAATTCCATGAGTCTCAACAAAAATATATCATCTTCGGATGAAATAATCTATCCATTTCAAATCCTGTCTACCTGATTACACAATCAAGTCCAAATCCTGATACAAATCAATAATACACGATACATATGTGAAACAACTGCCCAACACAATGGCAACAAATCCCGAAATATCGACACAAAATCTGAACGTTCAGATGATCACTAGCAATGATCAACCAATAAATTAACCGAGAATATCATCGACGTGATAAACTCTAATACGACCCATCCAAAGGTCAAAACGCAGTCGAGAATATCATCGACATGATAAACTCCAATATTACCAATGAACGATCAGCGATAATTGAGAATATCTTCACACGGTAAGCTCCAACACGATCAACACAGAACCACAGAAACCGATATGCGAACAAATAAAGTTCTCAAAACGACACACCAATCACATACAATGGATCTCAATAATCATACCCGATTGGTGAACACACTCCTCGGCATACGAACAACCAATCACAAACTGATGAACATATCCAATCATAAGTGGAGTGGGAACGACCACTCAATATCCAAAGCAACCAGCATGGGGTCACCATCCCCAAATCTACACTTACAAAGAAATTATTTAAAAAATCATTATGGTAAAATCGTGCTACTACCATACCAATGGAATCACATAGCACATATGTCTCGGTTTCACAAAATTCAAAGTTTCAAAATTACATCCTGTGCATGAATCTACAACACGCGGCATATTTCTCTTATCTGATAAATCAACCGATCATCCCTGGATAACCAAACTACCATACTGAAGTTCGAATCTCTATTCATCATTCCATACTGATGTCTTATCCAGTTTGTGAGTCTCACTCAGAACTTCACCATGATATGCATTATGCACTAAATGCGTATGTATATCGATCATATTTTCAAAACCAGTTTGAAATCATATAGTCTCGTCAAGAAGACAAATTTTCGAAAGTTTTTCAAAAATTTCAAAACTCAAAACATAAATTTTGGTAAGATCACAAAATCAATTTTCGAAAAATTAAATCGGCTCGCTGGTGCCAAGTATTCGATAACAGTTTCCTTCGATTCCACACGATTTCGAAGTTTAAAATAAAAACTATGTAAATGCTTGACTACACCCATACTACTGTATACCAATTCGGTTCGCTATTCCATCGGAAAACCACACGATAGAGTTCCAACATTTCAATATATAGACTCCGATAGAAACTCCTTTTCCATGTATGACTCTCAACGTCAACAATTTACCCATCCTGGATCACCTCGAATTTGATATGACAAAATGTTGAAACAAATCAACAAATCAAACACGACGAAAGACTTCCCGAGAAGTTCTATTTGAACAAGTAAACCAAAGCCTCGAAAGGCGGAGATAACATAGGTAAACGATTGGTAAAGTATTTTACAAATCTCGGGGGTTTTAGAAAACAGGAAAGTCTTTTGAAACATTAGGGTCTCAGCCCGTATTTCATTCCACATTACAAGAAGTTTAAAAAGTAGAAAACTCTTTTCAGACCCCAAGTACTGAGTTATAAAACCATTTCAAAATCGATTGGGTCTCGGCCCAAAAATCATTTACGGTAAAACATCCGTAAAACATTCATTTTGAAATCTATCATTTTCAAATGCTCAAAAACAGTTCCATATATTTCAAAATGAACTACATGACTAGATGTCCTTCTCAACAATCCACATTTCTTCTCTCGAATACACAACTCCGTTCCAAAAATTAACCGACATATTGATTTCCCAAAATCCTAACTTCTCAAGATCATCAATCCTGTCCCAATTCTGTCACCTCATACTGTAACACATAATATTCTACTGAATCCCAAAGCATATCAACTTAGCTCGGCAATAAATCTCAATGCAATTTAAAAATCCAAAAACTTACAGATCGTGAAGCCGATGATTCCCCGTGATACTGGCACATGCCTCGACTCAAGAAAATACTCGACACAAATATTTTCAAAACACACATTTTGCAAACTCAGTTCAACTCGAGAACACAAGACATCTCTATCCGAAGAAACACGTTAATACCATTTGGAAAAGTTACAACAACCCCAGTACCACACTGGTAAATCACATAACGCACAAGCCCGAGTGAACAACAAAAACTCAGAGCTCAAACACTTGTCAACCGACAGCTCGAATGACAAGATAAAAGCACGACCCAACTCGACCCGACTGCCTAGGTTTTCACAACCTAAGCTCCGATACCATATTCTATAACACCCCCAGATCCGACCGGGAATATTACAGCGCCGTGGGCCCCGAGATGGAACCCGCAAGGCTGAAGGAAATTTTCAAAAACATTTATCAATGCCCAAGAGGCTAACGACGGTACTGTCTTTTAAAAATATTTGAAGACTTAATAAAATCCGTTTAACAAACCGTCGTAAAATTCTCATTTGAAACCACAAGGCCCGAAATGCCAAAACTCAACAGTTTAAAAACATACATTAAGCTATTTCTTACAAATACCGACAGAATAGATTTAGAAAGCGATTGCCAAAGTGACCTAAGTTACAAGATACCAAAGGCCATTTAAAAATACTCACGCAGCGGAAAAAGACAAACAATTTAAAATACTCTAACAGCGGAAATACAACAACTGATCAGAAACTCAATACACAAATACATGTCCTAGCCAGTATCCTCCGGAAAGTTCATCTCTCCACGACCTCTACAAGCTTGATAATCCAAGAACCTAAAAAGAAAGCCCACGACGGGGTCAGCCATAATATCCAACAATGATAACCATCACATCTCGTCAATAATTACATATCAATGGAAATACTAAGTAAGAATACGACCAATGTAATCTTACCATTGTAACTTTACGAGAATCCACGATTCGTATCCTTAACAACACATTAAGATAATACCAAATATCTGTACGGTATCTCAACAATACTTAAGGTTCTCAAAACATTATCATAACTCGCGATACGGAAATTATACCAACTCTGGCCAATTCAATCCTTCTGATAACGTAGACAATTCCAATACGATAATCGATTGTCCATCAAAGACAAGTATCAAGGAAATACGGAACATACCTCAAGATACGAAATACCATGACGAAATCACGTCAGTCTTAATCCAAGATCAGATCAACATAACAGACGGACATGGTCCTAACACAAGACCTACAAATGCATACTCATATGACAACATCAATATGATCACAACAATAATGACAATGTATACTTATGGCAACCCGTAATATACATATGCACAATAACAACAACATATGGTAATCCAACGATCCAGCGCACACAGCTATAGATTCCCATGATGATCCCGTCGGACCAACGCATGGTGGCATTACCTGTCCAGCGATCCAGCGCACACAGCTAGAGATTCCCATGATGATCCCGTCGGACCAACGCATGGTGGACATCTGATCCAACACCCTCAGCATAGATCACACGATCCCATCGGATCAACACAACACAAACAACACAATTATGCATACACATATGCAAATCAAAATGTTCATCAACATGAACAACGCACATGAACGACAATATGACAAATCAACTAAGACGACCTCATGTTCGACAACATGAATGACAATATGCATGATCAAATCACTAACACTAACTGAATCGATATAAGATACTTGCCCCGAGTCCTTCGGGAGAAATCTCGATATCAAACCATTACTAACGATTATCCGCAATGCTCGGTGACCCAAACGTACCATGGACTACAGATACTCATATCCTCGTCTTTACCATAATGTAACCTCGATACCTGAATATGCCAATAACCGAAATAAATCATATACATTATGATTAAACTCCGAGAATCGGAATGACAATATATAATCATTGCTATATGCATTATAAACGAAATGAAACTGAAACCATTCATTAAACATTATAACTGAGCAAGTAATGACTTGCCTCGATACCGATACGATGATGATGAAGTCGCTACCAGTCACAATGCCTTCGTCTACGAGCTCCTCGGACCTCAAATCGAAGGCGAGAAGGTACTTCCACGATCAATGTCCTTAATGAAATTATCGGCCGCTCGAACAACCTTGAATAATACAATTACCAACAATCCGATCAATATACGAATCAAACATGAATATAACGAACTCAAAACGTCGATACGATCAAACCAAGTTCATTGGGGCATTATATCGAACACTTTGTGGCCAACTTCGATTGTTTAAAACCAAACCTCAATAATACCAACATCAAATCCCCAAGAAGTGTTTCAAACCAACAAAACATCTTCAATACGATCAATAATCCATTATAAATATCCAAAATCATGATTTCAACAACAATTAATCGAAAACCCCCAAATCCAACACAATATTCAAAGTGTTCTTGAATAATCCTTCAATAATCCAATGAATAATCAAACATGTCCATAATCATGTGTATATCACTTCATACAACATGATCTTAACATCCAAAACATCATATCTCAAAACAAAATCGAAATCCAAGATGTTGAAGAAATTACCTCTTGAAGATCCAAGCACTTTTGATCCGAAGAACACGCATTAGATCGACTATCCGGGCTTCACGATCGAAAGGAGATGAAGAAAATCAAATACTCAAGTGATAGATGATGGGAAATCTCCTCCCTCAAGCCCTCTCTCTCGTATGGTTGAAGAAATGGGAAAGAAATGAGTTGTTCTCGCTCAAAAACACAATTATAGTGCTGACTGCACTGTGTGCCGCGGCCCAGCCGAAGTGTGCCGCGACACAGGGCCAAATCTGCCGGCAGTGACTTGGCAGTGTGCCGCGGCCCTGCCGGCATGTGCCGCGGCACAAGGTACAGAGTGCTCGGCCAAAAACTGGAAATGAGAGTGACTTAGCTATTTCGGCCATAACTCCCTCGTCCGGACTCCGATTGACTCACCGTTTGAACCATTGGAAAGCTAACTCGATGATTTATAATATTGCATTCAGAATTTTTGGAGTTTCCAAAAATTAATAGTGATTTAACAAAGTCGAACTCATACGTGGAAAAGTCGCTAAAGAACACGGAATTCAACAGAACGACACTGAGACGAACTCGGATGACAAAAAGTGTAGAATTAATCATTCTCGGAATGACGAAAAGGTAACAATAGAGTCGCTAAGATGGACTTCCGTCAAAAAATAAAATTACAGAAAGAAATTACTGAATGATAATGACTGAATTACAACTGAGTATTACATACACCCCCCCTTAAAAGAGTTTCGTCCCCGAAACTAAGGGTCAAACAACTCGGGATAACTCTTCCGCATACTATCCTCGGTTTCCCAAGTAGCCTCTTCGACTTCGTGTCTAGACCACTGAATTTTGACCAAGACGATTGGTTTGTTCCTCAACTGTAATTGTCGACCAAGTACAGTAATTAAACCAATACAGATGTCTTAGTCCTTCATTTATTTTATCCATATTGTACAGACTCCACGCTGTACAACATAACTCGTATAAAATAATATTAAACCACAGTAGTAGAAATTCCAGATATTACATACTACACCACTTAAAATAAGTTTCGTCCTCGAAACTTGCAATCCGTCATAGAAAACAAAAAAACCGTTCAACCAAAATATTCCGAAACCATCACGAAAACGATCAATCATCATTATTACCGAATAACCAAAATAGCAAACTTACAAATGCGCAAAGTCGACGATATCCTGAGATACTAGCAAGTGACTTCACTATAAAGCTTCAACACGCTTACGATCACAATTCCATGAGTCTCAACAAAAATATATCATCTTCGGATGAAATAATCTATCCATTTCAAATCCTGTCTACCTGATTACACAATCAAGTCCAAATCCTGATACAAATCAATAATACACGATACATATGTGAAACAACTGCCCAACACAATGGCAACAAATCCCGAAATATCGACACAAAATCTGAACGTTCAGATGATCACTAGCAATGATCAACCAATAAATTAACCGAGAATATCATCGACATGATAAACTCTAATACGACCCATCCAAAGGTCAAAACGCAGTCGAGAATATCATCGACATGATAAACTCCAATATTACCAACGAACGATCAGCGATAATTGATAATATCTTCACACGGTAAGCTCCAACACGATCAACACAGAACCACAGAAACCGATATATGAACGAATAAAGTTCTCAAAACGACACACCAATCACATACAATGGATCTCAATAATCATACCCGACTGGTGAACACACTCCTCGGCATACGAACAACCAATCACAAACTGATGAACATATCCAATCATAAGTGGAGTGGGAACGACCACTCAATATCCAAAGCAACCAGCATGGGGTCACCATCCCCAAATCTACACTTACAAAGAAATTATTTAAAAAATCATTATGGTAAAATCATGCTACTACCATACCAATGGAATCACATAGCACATATGTCTCGGTTTCACAAAATTCAAAGTTTCAAAATTAAATCCTGTGCATGAATCTACAACACGCAGCATATTTCTCTTATCTGATAAATCAACCGATCATCCCTGGATAACCAAACTACCATACTGAAGTTCGAATCTCTATTCATCGTTCCATACTGATGTCTTATCCAGTTTGTGAGTCTCACTCAGAACTTCACCATGATATGCATTATGCACTAAATGCATATGTATATCGATCATATTTTCAAAACCAGTTTGAAATCATATAGTCTCGTCAAGAAGACAAATTTTCGAAAGTTTTTCAAAAATTTCAAAACTCAAAACATAAATTTTGGTAAGATCACAAAATCAATTTTCGAAAAATTAAATCGGCTCGCTGGTGCCAAGTATTCGATAACAGTTTCCTTCGATTCCACACGATTTCGAAGTTTAAAATAAAAACTATGCAAATGCTTGACTACACCCATACTATTGTATACCAATTCGGTTCGCTATTCCATCGGAAAACCACACGATAGAGTTCCAACATTTCAATATATAGACTTCGATAAAAACTCCTTTTCCATGTATGACTCGCAACGTCAACAATTTACCCATCCTGGATCACCTCAAATATGATATGACAAAATGTTGAAACAAATCAACAAATCAAACACGACGAAAGACTTCCCGAGAAGTTCCATTTGAACAAGTAAACCAAAGCCTCGAAAGGCGGAAATAACATAGGTAAACGATTGGTAAAGTATTTTACAAATCTCGGGAGTTTTAGAAAACAGGAAAGTCTTTTGAAACATTAGGGTCTCAGCCCGTATCTCATTCCACATTACAAGAAGTTTAAAAAGTAGAAAACTCTTTTCAGACCCCAAGTCCTGAGTTATAAAACCATTTCAAAATCGATTGGGTCTCGGCCCAAAAATCATTTACGGTAAAACATCCGTAAAACATTCATTTTGAAATCTATCATTTTCAAATGCTCAAAAACAGTTCCATATATTTCAAAATGAACTACATGACTAGATGTCCTTCTCAACAATCCACATTTCTTCTCTCGAATACACAACTCCGTTCCAAAAATTAACCGACATATTGATTTCCCAAAATCCTAACTTCTCAAGATCATCAATCCTGTCCCAATTCTGTCACCTCATACTGTAACACATAATATTCTACTGAATCCCAAAGCATATCAACTTAGCTCGGCAATAAATCTCAATGCAATTCAAAAATCCAAAAACTTACAGATCGTGAAGCCGATGATTCCCCGTGATACTGGCACATGCCTCGACTCAAGAAAATACTCGACACAAATATTTTCAAAACACACATTTTGCAAACTCAGTTCAACTCGAGAACACAACACATCTCTATCCGAAGAAACACGTTAATACCATTTGGAAAAGTTACAACAACCCCAGTACCACACTGGTAAATCACATAACGCACAAGCCCGAGTGAACAACAAAAACTCAGAGCTCAAACACTTGTCAACCGACAGCTCGAATGACAAGACAAAAGCACGACCCAACTCGACCCGACTGCCTAGGTTCTCACAACCTAAGCTCCGATACCATATTCTATAACACCCCCATATCCGACCGGGAATATTAGAGCGCCGCGGGCCCCGAGATGGAACCCATAAGGCTGAAGGAAATTTTCACAAACATTTATCAATGCCCAAGAGGCTAACGACGGTACTGTCTTTTAAAAATATTTGAAGACTTAATAAAATCCGTTTAACAAACCGTCGTAAAATTCTCATTTGAAACCACAAGGCCCGAAATGCCAAAACTCAACAGTTTAAAAACATACGTTAAGCTATTGCTTACACGTACCGACAGAATAGATTTAGAAAGCGATTTCCAAAGTGACCTAAGTTACCAGATACCAAAGGCCATTTAAAAATACTCACGCAGCGGAAAAAGACAAACAATTTAAAATACTCTAACAGCGGAAATACAACAACTGATCAGAAACTCAATACACAAATACATGTCCTAGCCAGTATCCTCCGGGAAGTTCATCTCTCCACGACCGCTACAAGCTTGATAATCCAAGAACCTAAAAAGAAAGCCCACGACGGGGTCAGCCATAATATCCAACAATGATAACCATCACATCTCGTCAATAATTACATATCAATGGAAATACTAAGTAAGAATACGACCAATGTAATCTTACCATTGTAACTTTACGTGAATCCACGATTCGTATCCTTAACAACACATTAAGATAATACCGAAATATCTGTACGGTATCTCAACAATACTTAAGGTTCTCAAAACATTATCATAACTCGCGATACGGAAATTATACCAACTCTGGCCAATTCAATCCATCGGATAACGTAGACAATTCCAATATGATAATCGATTGTCCATCAAAGACAAGTACCAAGGAAATACGGAACATACCTCAAGATACGAAATACCATGACGAAATCACGTCAGTCTTAATCCAAGATTAGATCAACACAACAGACGGACATGGTCCTAACACAAGACCTACAAATGCATACACATATGACAACATCAATATGATCACAACAATAACGACAATGTATACTTATGGCAACCCATAATATACATATGCACAATAACAACAACATATGGTAATCCAACGATCCAGCGCACACAGCTATAGATTCCCATGATGATCCCGTCGGACCAACGCATGGTGGCATTACCTGTCCAGCGATCCAGCGCACACAGCTATAGATTCCCATGATGATCCCGTCGGACCAACGCATGGTGGACATCTGATCCAGCGCCCTCAGCATAGATCACACGATCCCATCGGATCAACACAACACAAACAACACAATTATGCATACACATATGCAAATCAAAATGTTCATCAACATGAACAACGCACATGAACGACAATATGACAAATCAACTAAGACGACCTCATGTTCGACAACATGAATGACAATATGCATGATCAAATCACTAACACTAACTGAATCGATATAAGATACTTGCCCCGAGTCCTTCGGGAGAAATCTCGATATCAAACCATTACCGACGATTATCCGCAATGCTCGGCGATCCAAACGTACCATGTACTACATATACTCATATCCTCATCTTTACCATAATGTAACCTCGATACCCGAATATGCCAATAACCGGAATAAATCATATACATTATGATTAAACTCCGAGAATCGGAATGACAACATATAATCATTGCTATATGCATTATAAACAAAATGAAACTGAAACCATTCATTAAACATTATAACTGAGCAAGTAATAACTTGTCTCGATACCGATACGATGATGATGAAGTCGCTACCAGTCACAATGCCTTCGTCTACGAGCTCCTCGGACCTCCTACCGAAGGCGAGAAGGTACTTCCACGATCAATGTCCTTAATGAAATTATAGGCCGCTCGAACAACCTTGAATAATACAATTACCAACAATCCGATCAATATACAAATCAAACATGAATATAACGAACTCAAAACGTCGATACGATCAAACCAAGTTCATTGGGGCATTATATCGAACACTTTGTGGCCAACTTCGATTGTTTAAAACCAAACCTCGATAATACCAACATCAAATCCCCAAGAAGTGTTTCAAACCAACAAAACATCTTCAATACGATCAATAATCCATTATGAATATCCAAAATCATGATTTAAACAACAATTAATCGAAAACCCCCAAATCCAACACAATATTCAAAGTGTTCTTGAATAATCCTTCAATAATCCAATGAATAATCAAACATGTCCATAATCATGTGTATATCACTTCATACAACATGATCTTAACATCCAAAACATCATATCTCAAAACAAAATCGAAATCCAAGATGTTGAAGAAATTACCTCTTGAAGATCCAAGCACTTTTGATCCGAAGAACACGCATTAGATCGACTATCCGGGCTTCACGATCGAAAGGAGATGAAGAAAATCAAATACTCAAGTGATAGATGATGGGAAATCTCCTCCCTCAAGCCCTCTCTCTCGTATGGTTGAAGAAATGGGAAAGAAATGAGTTGTTCTCGCTCAAAAACACAATTATAGTGCTGACTGCACTGTTTGCCGCGGCCCAGCCGAAGTGTGCCGCGGCACAGGGCCAAATCTGCCGGCAGTGACTTGGCAGTGTGCCGCGGCCCTGCCGGCATGTTCCGCGGCACAAGGTACAGAGTGCTCGGCCAAAAACTGGAAATGAGAGTGACTTAGCTATTTCGACCATAACTCCCTCGTCCGGACTCCGATTGACTCACCGTTTGAACCATTGGAAAGCTAACTCGATGCTTTATAATATTGCAAAGATTCAGAATTTTTGGAGTTTCCAAAAATTAATGGTGATTTAACAAAGTCGAACTCATACGTGGAAAAGTCGCTAAAGAACACGGAATTCAACAGAACGACACTGAGACGAACTCGGATGACAAAAAGTGTAGAATTAATCATTCTCGGAATGACGAAAAGGTAACAATAGAGTCGCTAAGATTGACTTCCACCAAAAAATAAAATTACAGAAAGAAATTACTGAATGATAATGACTGAATTACAACCGAGTATTACATACACCCCCCCTTAAAAGAGTTTCGTCCCCGAAACTAAGGGTCAAACAACTCGGGATAACTCTCCTGCATACTATCCTCGGTTTCCCAAGTAGCCTCTTCGACTCCGTGTCTAGACAACTGAATTTTGACCAAGACGATTGGTTTGTTCCTCAACTGTAATTGTCGACCAAGTACAGTAATTATACCAATACAGATGTCTTAGTCCTTCATTTATTTTATACATACTATACAGACTCCACGCTGTACAACATAACTCGTATAAAATAATATTAAACCACAGTAGTAGAAATTCCAGATATTACATACTACACCACTTAAAATAAGTTTCGTCATCGAAACTTGCAATCCGTCATAGAAAACAAACAAACTGTTCAACCAAAATATTCCGAAACCATCACGACAACGATCAATCATCATTATTACCGAATAACCAAAATAGCAAACTTACAAATGCGCGAAGTCGACGATCTCCTGAGATACTAGCAAGTGACTTCACTGTAAAGCTTCAACACGCTTACGATCACAATTCCATGAGTCTCAACAAAAATATATCATCTTCGGATGAAATAAACTATCCATTTCAAATCATGCACTTTGATTACACAATCAAGTCCAAATCGATACAAATCAATAATACACGATACATCGTGAAACAAGCGCCAACACAATGGCAACAAATCCCGAAATATCGACACAAAATCTGAACGTTCAGATGATCACTAGCAATGATCAACCAATAAATTAACCGAGAATATCATCGACATGATAAACTCTAATACGACCCATCCAAAGGTCAAAACGCATTCGAGAATGTCATCGACATGATAAACTCCAATATTACCAACGAACGATCAGTGATAATTGAGAATATCTTCACACGGTAAGCTCCAACACGATCAACACAGAACCACAAAAACCGATATACGAACGAATAAAGTTCTCAAAACGACACACCAATCACATACAATGGATCTCAATAATCATACCCGACTGGTGAAAACACTCCTCGGCATACGAACAACCAATCACAAACTGATGAACATATCCAATCATAAGTGGAGTGGGAACGACCACTCAATATCCAAAGCAACCAGCATGGGGTCACCATCCCCAAATCTACACTTAAAAAGAAATTATTTAAAAAATCATTATGGTAAAATCGTGCTACTACCATACCAATGGAATCACATAACACATATGTCTCGGTTTCACAAAATTCAAAGTTTCAAAATTACATCCTGTGCATGAATCTACAACACGCAGCATATTTCTCTTATCCGATAAATCAACCGATCATCCCTGTATAACCAAACTACCATACTGAAGTTCGAATATCTATTCATCGTTCCATACTGATGTCTTATACAGTTTGTGAGTCTCACTCAGAACTTCACCATGATATGCATTATGCACTAAATGCGTATGTATATCGATCATATTTTCAAAACCAGTTTGAAATCATATAGTCTCGTCAAGAAGACAAATTTTCGAAAGTTTTTCAAAAATTTCAAAACTCAAAACATAGATTTTGGTAAGATCACGAAATCAATTTTCGAAAAATTAAATCGGCTCACTGGTGCCAAGTATTCGATAACAGTTTCCTTCGATTCCACACGATTTCGAAGTTTAAAATGAAAACTATGCAAATGCTTGACTACACCCATACTACTGTATACCAATTCGGTTCGCTATTCCATCGAAAAACCACACGATAGAGTTCCAACATTTCAATATATAGACTCCGATAAAAACTCCTTTTCCATGTATGACTCGCAACGTCAACAATTTACCCATCCTGGATCACCTCAAATATGATATGACAAAATGTTGAAACAAATCAACAAATCAAACACGATGAAAGACTTCCCAAGAAGTTCCATTCGAACAAGTAAAACAAAGCCTCGAAAGGCGGAAATAACATAGGTAAACGATTGGTAAAGTATTTTACAAATCTCGGGGGTTTTAGAAAACAGGAAAGTCTTTTGAAACATTAGGGTCTCAGCCCGTATCTCATTCCACATTATAAGAAGTTTAAAAAATAGAAAACTCTTTTCAGACCCCAAGTCCTGAGTTATAAAACCATTTCAAAATCGATTGGGTCTCGGCCCAAAAATCATTTACGGTAAAACATCCGTAAAACATTCATTTTGAAATCTATCATTTTCAAATGCTCAAAAACAGTTCCATATATTTCAAAATGAACTACATGACTAGATGTCCTTCTCAACAATCCACATTTCTTCTCTCGAATACACAACTCCGTTCCAAAAATTAACTGACATATTGATTTCCCAAAATCCTAACTTCTCAAGATCATCAATCCTGTCCCAATTCTGTCACCTCATACTGTAACACATAATATTCTACTGAATCCCAAAGCATATCATCTTAGTTCGGCAATAAATCTCAATGCAATTCAAAAATCCAAAAACTTACAGATCGTGAAGCCGATGATTCCCCGTGATACTGGCACATGCCTCGACTCAAGAAAATACTCGACACAAATATTTTCAAAACACACATTTTGCAAACTCAGTTCAACTCGAGAACACAACACATCTCTATCCGAAGAAACACGTTAATACTATTTGGAAAAGTTACAACAACCCCAGTACCACACTGGTAAATCACATAACGCACAAGCCCGAGTGAACAACAAAAACTCAGAGCTCAAACACTTGTCAACCGACAGCTCGAATGACAAGACAAAAGCACGACCCAACTCGACCCGACTGCCTAGGTTTTCACAACTTAAGCTCCGATACCATATTCTGTAACACCCCCAGATCTGACCGGGAATATTACAGCGCCGTGGGCCCCGAGATGGAACCCACAAGGCTGAAGGAAATTTTCACAAACATTTATCAATGCCCAAGAGGCTAACGACGGTACTGTCTTTTAAAAATATTTGAAGACTTAATAAAATCCGTTTAAGAAACCGTCGTAAAATTCTCATTTGAAACCACAAGGCCCGAAATGCCAAAACTCAACAGTTTAAAAATATACGTTAAGCTATTGCTTACACGTACCGACAGAATAGATTTAGAAAGCGATTGCCAAAGTGACCTAAGTTACAAGATACCAAAGGCCATTTAAAAATACTCACGCAGCAGAAAAAGACAAACAATTTAAAATACTCTAACAGCGGAAATACAACAACTGATCAGAAACTCAATACACAAATACATGTCCTAGCCAGTATCCTCCAGGAAGTTCATCTCTCCACGACCGCTACAAGCTTGATAATCCAAGAACCTAAAAAGAAAGCCTACGACGGGGTCAGCCATAATATCCAACAATGATAACCATCACATCTCGCCAATAATTACATATCAATGGAAATACTAAGTAAGAATACGACCAATGTAATCTTACCATTGTAACTTTATGAGAATCCACGATTCGTATCCTTAACAACACATTAAGATAATACCGAAATATCTGTACGGTATCTCAACAATACTTAAGGTTCTCAAAACATTATCATAACTCGCGATACGGAAATTATACCAACTCTGGCCAATTCAATCCATCGGATAACGTAGACAATTCCAATAGGATAATCGATTGTCCATCAAAGACAAGTACCAAGGAAATACGGAACATACCTCAAGATACGAAATACCATGACGAAATCACGTCAGTCTCAATCCAAGATCAGATCAACACAACAGACGGACATGGTTCTAACACAAGACCTACAAATGCATACTCATATGACAACGTCAATATGATCACAACAATAATGACAATGTATACTTATGGCAACCCATAATATACATATGCACAATAACAACAACATATGGTAATCCAACGATCCAGCGCACACAGCTATAGATTCCCATGATCATCCCGTCGGACCAACGCATGGTGGCATTACCTGTCCAGCGATCCAGCGCACACAGCTATAGATTCCCATGATGATCCCGTCGGACCAACGCATGGTGGACATCTGATCCAGCGCCCTCAGCATAGATCATACGATCCCATCGGATCAACACAACACAAACAACACAATTATGCATACACATATGCAAATCAAAATGTTCATCAACATGAACAACGCACATGAACGACAATATGACAAATCAACTAAGACGACCTCATGTTCGACAACATGAATGACAATATGCATGATCAAATCACTAACACTAACTGAATCGATATAAGATACTTGCCCCGAGTCCTTCGGGAGAAATCTCGATATCAAACCATTACCGATGATTATCCGCAATGCTCGGCGATCCAAACGTACCATGGACTACAGATACTCATATCCTCGTCTTTACCATAATGTAACCTCGATACCCGAATATGCCAATAACCGAAATAAATCATATACATTATGATTAAACTCCCAGAATCGGAATGACAACATATAATCATTGCTATATGCATTATAAACGAAATGAAACTGAAACCATTCATTAAACATTATAACTGAGCAAGTAATAACTTGCCTCGATACCGATACGATGATGATGAAGTCGCTACCAGTCATAATGCCTTCGTCTACGAGCTCCTCGGACCTCAAACCGAAGGCGAGAAGGTACTTCCACGATCAACATCCTTAATGAAATTATCGGCCGCTCGAACAACCTTGAATAATACAATTACCAACAATCCGATCAATATACGAATCAAACATGAATATAACGAACTCAAAACGTCGATACGATCAAACCAAGTTCATTGGGGCATTATATCGAACACTTTGTGGCCAACTTCGATTGTTTAAAACTAAACCTCAATAATTCAAACCAACAAAACATCTTCAATACGATCAATAATCCATTATGAATATCCAAAATCGTAATTTCAACTACAATTAATCGAAAACCCCCAAATCCAACACAATATTCAAAGTGTTCTTGAATAATCCTTCAATAATCCAATGAATAATCAAACACGTCCATAATCATGTGTATATCACTTCATACAACATGATCTTAACATCCAAAACATCATATCTTAAAACAAAATCGAAATCCAAGATGTTGAAGAAATTACCTCTTGAAGATCCAAGCACTTTTGATACGAAGAACACGCGTTAGATCGACTATCCGGGCTTCACGATCGAAAGGAGATGAAGAAAATCAAATACTCAAGTGATAGATGATGGGAAATCTCCCCCCTCAAGCCCTCTCTCTCGTATGGTTGAAGAAATGGGAAAGAAATGTGTTGTTCTCGCTCAAAAACACAATTATAGTGCTGACTGCACTGTGTGCCGCGGCCCAGCTGAAATGTGCCGCGGCACAGGGCCAAATCTGCCGGCAGTAACTCGGCAGTGTGCCGCGGCCCTGCCGGCATGTTCCGCGGCACAAGGTACAGAGTGCTCGGCCAAAAACTGGAAATGAGAGTGACTTATCTATTTCGACCATAACCCCCCCGTCCGGACTCCGATTGACTCACCGTTTAAACCATTGGAAAGCTAACTCGATGATTTATAATATTGAAAAGATTCAGAATTTTTGAAATTTCCAAAAATTAATGGTGATTTAACAAAGTCGAACTCATACGTGGAAAAGTCGCTAAAGAACACGGAATTCAACAGAACGACACTGAGACGAACTCGGATGACAAAAAGTGTAGAATTAATCATTCTCGGAATGACGAAAAGGTAACAATAGAGTCGCTAAGATAGACTTCCGCCAAAAAATAAAATTACAAAAAGAAATTACTGAATGATAATGACTGAATTACAACCGGGTATTACATACATCCCCCCTTAAAAGATTTTCGTCTCCGAAACTAAGGGTCAAACAACTCGGGATAACTCTCCCGCATACTATCCTCGGTTTCCCAAGTAGCCTCTTCGACTCCGTGTCTAGACCACTTAATTTTGACCAAGACGATTGGTTTGTTCCTCAACTGTAATTGTCGACCAAGTACAGTAATTATACCAATACAGATGTCTTAGTCCTTCATTTATTTTATCCATAATGTACAAACTCCACGCTGTACAACATAACTCGTATAAAATAATATTAAACCACAGTAGTAGAAATTCCAGATATTACACGAGCAGCTCACTTCTATGTACAACCCGTGGCCGTTCGCCCAATGGGGCATCGACCTCATCAGTCCCTTGCCGATGGCGCCAGGGGGATGTAAATTTGCCATCGTGGGGGTCGTTTATTTCACAAAATAGGCTGAGGCCGAGACACTCAACAAGATCGGCCAAGAACAAGTAATCAAGTTCATTTGGAAGAACATCATATACCGGTTCGGTCTACCCCAGGCTATCATCTCCGACAACGGAAAGCAGTTCGACGGTTTGGAAGTCATGCAATTCTGCGAGAAATGGGGAATTAAAAAGTTGTTCTCGGCCCCTTACCACCCTCAGACGAACGGGCAGGTATAGGCTGTAAACAAGATTCTCAAACACACGATCAAAGCAAGACTCGAATCCAAACAAGGACGATGGGCGAGCAAGCTCCCGGATGTTTTGTGGTCCTACCGAATGATGACCCGAAATTCAACCGGTGAAACCCTATTCGCCCTCGCCTTCGGAACGGAGGCAGTGATCCCTTCAGAGATCGCCACCCTCAGCCACCAAACTGAACAAGAAATGATGACGGACAATGATGTAGCCCGACGGATCGACTTGGATATGCTCGAAGAACGACGACTGACCTCGAAAATGAACAACACGATCCACAAAAGGAAATCCGAGAAATTCTTCAATTCGAAGGTCAAGGAAAGGCGATTCCAAGTGGGTGACCTAGTCCTCAAAAAGGTCCAGACTCACACGAGAGTATTTGGCCCGAATTGGGAGGGCCCCTTCAGGATATCTAAATGGCTGACTAGAGGAGCCTACGAACTCCAACACCCAGACGGCACTCCGGACCAATATCCCTGGAACGCCGTACATTTGAAGAAATACTACCAATAAAAACTCTGTATTCAGTTACCCAATGTACAAAGAGTTTAATGAGATTTTCTGATCCCCTCTATATGATTCGCCTCGACAAAACAAACAAATAAAAAGAGGACGACTCGCTCGCCCAACAAGAGGTCGTCATCTAACCTGATGGACCTATGCAAGCGATCGCCCCTCCAAGCACAACGCATACCGTCGAGGATCGTCATCTAACATGGCGGTCCGAGGTAGAAAAGTGCAGCCATGGTCCTGGGAGTCGATGGAACCGATAGCCAGTCCATGCAAGGTTCCTTTGGGCATAGATCGCCCGCCCTTTCATTTAAATACGAGGTGGGCGTAGCCGAAGGACCCTCCAAAACAAATCAGTGGACGCACTCACCCGTACTCGGACCCATCATCTAATATGATGGACCGAGGCAGGCGATCGCGTCCTACCCCCGTCACAACATATGCCCTCTTAGGCAGAAAAGTGCTAACAAGCCACGGTAGCAAAGTCGAATTATCTGACGGCGCCCCGTGCAAGGAATCCTCCAGGCAGAGACCGTCCGCCCCATTGCTACTTTACGAGGCAAAACGTAGCCTACAGAGGACCCTTACAATTAAGTGAGTCGCGAGAAGTTAACCATCAGACGGAATGTCGCTCACGCACAAGACATAGTCATCGGGGTCGGTTCCATCGAACCCCAGGACTATGCGAAGTCTGTCCAGGACGGGACGTTCGGCCTCCATCGTGGAATCAACAAAATTGAAGATCGCAAGAACCGAACTAAAGATAGCTCACTAAATGAATTATTTTCATTCCCTTGCTTTCACTAAGTAAACGGAAACAAGGGGCAAAGCGGAGCCATACATGCGATCAGGAGGACGGAACCACATACGATCGGCTTTGTTCAAACACACATATGATGATCGGTTTTGTTCAGAAATTTACAAAGAGACGATCATACAAGCAAGGCATCAGATGCAATTATGTAAACACTTGTGTAAATTCGTATGCGAAACATTCAGAGAGGCGATCGAACAAATAAAGAATCGGATGCAAATACATATTTTATTTCATTCAAGTCATTTGTACATACGCCCAAAGGCAAAACAAGAAGAAATTGAAAATTACAAGGAAAATACAAAATGACAGCGGTCTCACTCAGGCGCCCCCGCCTGGCCTTCGTCACGAGCAGCTGGATCGGCGTGCGCTTCCTCACCGGCTTCCGGATGAACAAGTTTGTCCGGTGACGGATACCAGCTCAGATCGATCCCGAGGTCGGTGAGGTCAAGGATCGGCAGAAAGAAGGCCGGCTGCAAGGGATGCCCAATCACGTAGGCTTTGAAGTTATCGATCAGAGGGCCGACCTCGAGCCCTCCCTTCTTGGCAGCACGGATGGCGTCGGCGTAAGCCATGTAATAAGCAAACTTGCCGACGTACTCCACGTTGAGGTAGGTATCGGTCTCGACCGCCTCCAACTTCTCATTCAGCCCCGCGACTGTTTTGTCCGCATCCTTGAGCTCGGCAACCTTGGAGGCCAGCTCCCCCTTCGACGACTCCAAATCGCCATTTAGCCAGTCCACCACCGCCTTCAGCCCGGTCACCTCCTCCTGCAGGCCGCATGCAACCGACGGGCCTCCGTCATCTGATCGCGCATCCGATCGATCGACGCCCGGGACCGGTCGAGCTCCTGCCTCATCCGATCAAGATCCTGTTTAGCTCGCTTAGCCGTCTCAGCATACTCGTTCTCCATAGCCACGATCCTATCGGCAAACTCGGCATTCTGGTTCCGAGCAGTCTCAAGGTCTGAATGGAGGCGAGTAGTAGAGGGCCGCCCCTCATAATACTTTACAGCTTGAGCGGCCATCGTCGCCGCTTGGAGGGTCAAGGCAAGAGTCGCCTGCATTGCATCTCCAGACCGCCGGCGCGCGCAATCGCATCCAGGTCGGTTGTCCAAGCCTTCGGAAGAGAGGAGATAGCCCGGGAGACATAGTAAGGGACGTCGCTAGGCTCGCGGGGGGACTTGCTCACCAGGAAGTCCAGCACCATCGGCGACATGTTCGGGTCGGCAAGGCGGACCCTACAACAAAAAACGAAGGAGTTATTATGCACACTACACAAGTGGCTTAACTCATCAAGATCAAACCAGTCTTACCTTTCGACCTTCTCGGGGTCGTGGCCGAAATAGGGCTTGCCCCGCGGAGTCTGGGCCGTCAGCGGTCGCCATGGCCTTTAGGAAGGCTGCTGAGGGGGTAGGCCCCTCCGCCATTGGAACAGCAGAAATAGGAGGTGCGGCGACCGGAGGCACCACAATGGATGCCTCAGCATCAACGGTCGGCAAGGGCTCCTCCGGCCTCCGCCTCTTGCGGTTGCACTGAAGCTGCTCCTCCTCCCGATCCTCCGGCTCGACGACCGGCGCTATGAGAGGTATCACCTCGGGGATGGGATGGGTCGTCGTTGTAGGGGCTCGACCCGCTTTCTTCCCTTGGCAGAGACGATTGATAAGGCCGGGGTTCGACATAGCAATCTCCCTTGGCGGCTCGGAGTAGCGAGGGAAGTAGATCTCTGTCAAAGAAGACATTCAACTAGGTTAGACATCTCTTTCAATCAAAGACGATCGTCAAGCAGAAAGGAGAATCGTAAACATTTGTACCTGGGACCTTCAAGTGGCGGTGGAAGCGAAACAATCGAGCGCCCAACCAATTAGCTTCGTTGTTGATCGTGCGAGCGTCGATTTAGTTGTCCGGTAGACCGCGGATTCACTCCCAGACGATCATAAAGTCAAATGGAAGGTCGCCGGCTGCTGGAACAAGGGAGCCTGCGAAAAGGAAACCAAATTAGATTAGTTCAAGATGTATCCGAACAAAGGGAGGGTTAAAACCCTTACTCGGATTTCTCTCCCGAACCGGTGGGGATATCCTACTCATCCTCTGGTTTATCGCTCGCCGCCGACCTCCACGCTCCGCCGACCCAACACCATTTTGTCAGGTCGCCCCGAACCTTGTTCGGCACCCCGAGGACCACCCTGCCCATGCGACCCTGAATGTGGTAGCCGCCAACTGAACCCTTCTGCGCCGTCAGCTTGAAGAGGTAGTTCATTTCCAGCGCAGAAGGGAGACGGAACAACCGATGACCGCCAAAAAGAGTCAAAGTACTGACGATCTGCAACCAGGCGTTCGGCGTCAGTTGAAGCGGCGCCACATTCCAGGCGGTCAACAGGTATGACACGGAGAACGGCAAAGGGAACCGCAATCCGGACCCCATGATCAATTCATTAACGGCGACCATACCCTCGGGAGGTTGGTCGACGCGCTCGTTCTCCGTTGGCACAAACAATGAGACATCAGAGGGGACATAGAACTCCACCCTCCAACGACTCAAGTCCTTCTTAGTCGCCGAAATCCTGATCTGACCGAGGGTCCAAGGGGAGTGGTCCGCGGCCCGAAATGATGTCCGCTTCACGGGTTCATAGGGGTGATCGACCGAGTATGCACGAAAATCAAACTAAGGACGTGGTCCGGCCAGCCTCTCCATAAGCCCGGCAAAATCCAAAAAGGCCCGGCCAAACACACTGTTCTGCTCCCAATACAATCTCACTGCCTCATCCTCGTCTACCGGCGAGTGCTTCTGCTCCGCCGTAGCCGACCTCGCCGCGTCAGCCTCGTTGAAAATCTTTTTAACCTCCGCGGGTGCAACCCCCGCACGAATGGCCTCGACGGCCGTTTCCACGTGAAATTCCATGGAGGTTTCATCCCAGGCAGGGGAAGTCGCGGCGGCGGAAGTGCTACCCGCCTCATACACAGTGGCTCCTCCTCCAGACATGTTCGAAGAGAAAAGGGGAAGAAAATTTTTTTGTTCTTACCTAGAGAGAACGACGATCGGCGCACAGAGCTTCAAGAAATTTCGGCTAACTCTTTGTCTAAAGGCAAGAGCGCATAAAGATCTAAACTCTAGTACCCCTAGTCCTTTTATAGGCGAGAGCAGGGACTTCAGTGCAAATAGGCAGAATCTCGGGGGCTGAAGTGCAAACGTCGAGGGGAGCCGCATTTAATGCAGCCCTCGAAACCCGCGCATGCGTCGTTTAGAGGGCACGCCAGATGACAAGTCTGGCAAAAACCATCGGACTCCCCCAAAAAGAGCGCGATGCGTGTCCCTGTGACGTCTCGAAAGCCCTCCTCCACTTCCCGCTATTTCCAGCATCCAAGGAGATCGTCCGAATTCAAAACCAGTTCGTCCAGGCGATGATCGTCCGCTTCATAAGTAGATGAGTCGCTTGTCTTAAACAAGCGATCGCCAACAGTGCCACCTCACCCCATGTCTTCAACATCGGAGCGAACTCTGGGGCAATTGTTGTGCGGCGATTTATACGCCTCGATGGCGATCGGCATAATGGTCAGGAGCCAGCTAAAGAAGACAGATGCTGGGCAAGCGCCTAGCGGTTGACGTCCAAGGCGATCGTCTATTGGCATCTGGCGATCGCCTCTAATGTCCGACTGGAGACGATCGTCCCATGCCATGTGTGAATCCGACACCAGTCAAAGTCTGCGGAGACCAAACCTCAGGCGAAGACCCACGTGCAGATCCGCAAAAGGCGCCGCAAGAACAGGCCCTACTCCAGCCCATCAGCAGCTGTCATTGATAAGGACGGCCTCACCAACCGACAGACCCGCCGAAAGGACCTAAGGTGGGACCGCCTAGGACAGCGAGAAGAGGCACATATCGCCTCCTCATTGGTTCGCGCATCTGGCTGCCAGCAGCAGCTGCGAGCTTTAAGGAAACAGTACCACGTGCTAGGACGATCGCCCGCCTTATTTAAATGCAGGAAACGGCGATCACCCGCGGTTGACAGGGACGTCCCAGCAGCCCTTTCTCCTATAAATAGGAGGCCTCCAGCTTCGGCAAAAGAACGCAGTTTACAACGTGAACACATAACGCTTAAAGCAAACAATACAGAGAACTCTCCATCTTTGTAACAAGAACTCACAGAGCTTCAACTCTGGTTCTTCCGGCAATCTTCATCACTCGATAGCTAAGATAACTAGAGTCTTTACACTAATTGTAATTGTACTCTAACATTAATATCTGTACTCACTAGTATTCATATTAATAACATCTCGCGAGAGCATTCAAGCCCGGGACAAACAACCCCGGCAAATCTTGTGTTATTTATTTCCCCACGGACGTGCTCTCGCACTTTGTTTGTTACTCGTCCATTCCAGCATATCATCTCGGGGTAATATTTTGGGTAACAACAGGCCTGAATCCAGCTACTGACCTCAGACCCTGCTGCTCGATAGCGTGCGCTAATGCACCTAGAACTACAGCAGTA
Organism: Orobanche coerulescens; assembly: GCA_033398695.1. NCBI lineage: Eukaryota > Viridiplantae > Streptophyta > Magnoliopsida > Lamiales > Orobanchaceae > Orobanche > Orobanche coerulescens. The sequence continues at coordinate 21,935,334 of CM065817.1, forward strand.
GTGCTCTCAAAGCTGGTTACAACAACGGACTCCTCCGATCGATATACCAAGTTCAAGGTACGCACGGAGAGCTCCAGAATAAGATTATACTAAGAGTTTGAGTTACAATCAAACTCACACGCAACCATAAAAAGGGTCGAGACAATAAATACGTATATGGATACCCACGACTATGGGAAATTACAAAAATGGCCCACAACGCCCGAAAATCACGATACGTGATCGAATAACCAAACCGAAGTTCATAACACGTCTAACAAAGTTAAACGGTCTTACAGGAACTCAGAAAAACAGTTTCAGACGAGATTCGTAAGAATCGAACTCAAGTGCGGAAAAGTCGCTAAAAAGCACGGAACCCAACAAACGACACCGAAACGAACTCGGTCGTCGAAAAGTGCAGAATTAAACATTCTCAGAATGGCAAAACGGTCAGAAGCGAGTCATCAAAACGGACTCCCGCCGAAAAAAAAAAGAAAATTACCGGAAATCAAAATTGCGGATATTACATACTACCCTCCTTAAAAGAAGTTTCGTCCCAAAACTTAAACAAGTAGGGAGAAGCAATATCCCGCCAGGAAATGCTCAACGAGATACACACAAACCGAAAACTCGTGCCCAACGGCGAAACGTTACAAGAAACGCAATGGAACATACGACGTGAAATCACGCTCAACGACAACATTCACAATGCCACAAGTAGAGACATAATAAAACCAACAAGTAACAAGCGTCAAGTATCACCAAACAGATAACACAATCCGATCAACTATCCGAACGATGTCCAAAACAGGAGGCACTTATTACAAGAAAACATGCCCAGTCAAGAAAATAGAAAATGAACCCAAAACGATCCGCAAGGATAACCACAAACAATTCAGACCACCGAATTTCTCAAAAACCACACTACATATCTTTGTGTCCTTTAGGAGCAGAGGCGCAACCTTGATCCCCAAATCTCTCAGCTACCGACTCGCAATGCACGGCTCGATGACCCACATGGCCACACTCGAAACAGCTGACTAACGGTGAACGACAATTCTTCGCGGTATGGCCCGCTCGACTACAGTTATAACATGTCTTCATCCTGCTCACATTACTCACTGCAGGGGTACTACTCCTCTGATCACGCGATCGAGGATCCATATTAGGACGACGAAACGAAGTCCCAACCTCAGGGGGCCCACTCTCCTGATTTCCTGAAAAGTCCCCAATGGTTTTCTATTTCTTCGACTCAGACATATTCTCGGTCGATAATCTGGATAGCTCATAGGCTAACGCCCTATTCTGATAATCTCTCAAGGAAGTACAAGTGAGACCTGCCATGTACTGACGAATCTCCAGCTTCATCCGCCTACTAAAATGACAGATCTTGTCCTCCTCCATCCTTACTTGATCCTGCACATAGCTGAGCTGTTTGCTAAAATCAATAATAGTTTGAGACAGCAGTACATCTTGCGGTTTCGCTGAAAAGAACTCATTAATCCTCTGATTTCTGATCGGTTCTGGACAAAACTCATCTCTCATGAATCTCTGGAACTCTGCCCACATGACAATACGATCTCGAGGCTTAACAGCCTCCCACCAGTTAGCGGCATCCTTGTCGAGAATATACTGAGCGACCGACACCTTACGTTCTTCTAGACAATCGACTACCTCGAATATCTTTTCCAACTGGAAAAGCCAACCATCCCAACCCAAGGCATCTGCGGCACCAGCAAAATGAGGGGGATTCATACGAACCACTTCTCGAAGCCACTGATTTGCACCCATGTTCTGGGTTACATTTATATTACGTTGAACTGCTTGAGTCAACTGAGTCATCTATGCAGCTACCTGCTGCAAAATAGTAGCAACGCCGATACCAACACCATCACCAGCAGCATGATCCAGATCACGCATCCGGTCGCCACGACCACGACCTCTGCCACGGCATACTAAATGAGCAACCACTCAGCACAACAAAAAATCATAACACGCAACACATACAATGATTACTATTATAAAGCAACACACATATCAACATCACAGCAACAACGGCATCGTTCGGCGATCTCAACAGCCCGAACGATAACCAGCACATAATCACAAAACATCATGAAACAATCACACATTTACACAAACATACAAACCCAAGCTTTAATAGCTCGCACATGTGCGACAACACGCAATTCACCACGAGGCGGCGAACATCAAATAACACATCACACCTCTCACAGAGGGCTAGTACAACAAATGCGTGGCGAACGACTCAACGCTCACACCACCAACTCAATCACGACTCGGAGGGTTAATAGCCTAACGACAATACTAACATCAAACACACCTTCTCCGACCACAAGCAGGAAGTGAGAGGTTTTAAAAACGAAAACCACCGTTAAAAAAAAATTGGAAACACCAGTTGATCTTGAGTATCACTTTTTCAAAAAGTTGTACAAACATCGTTGTCGAGACTTTGAAAACCATCATGCGTTTGATAAAAATGAGGACACTTTCTTTTAAATTAAAACTTTCAGAAATATTCGACCCTCGGGTCTAAGCAAAGCATTTCTAAATAATTGAAAATATATCAAAATATTTTGGTCCTCAACTGGAATAATTATGAATCATACTGTGGCACCTTGAAAGTACCGCGAGAAAATAATTCATTTTAAAAGTACGTCTCGAATTTATTTTCTAGGATACTCGATATTTTCAAAAATTCAATAGGCCAGAATGCCCAAAACTCAACGTATCGACATTCACTTACATACATCATAATACACGCATCAACTCATTCAAAATCAAGACAACACCTGTCTTTTACCGGAAACAAACAGTCAAATATCACAGTCAAAAGGACATAAATAATGACAACACTCCTCATATAAACAAAATATGAGAATCACATAAACGCATCGCGAAACCAAGAATCTGCATAAAGATTCCATCACTTAACATATAATCATACCAGTGACTCGCATCAGACGAGGCACAATCACAAAGAAGGGAGACTTACATCCACAGGTCGCACAAAGATGATGATCGCCCCACGATACTAATCACGACCAACAAGCTCAGACGACGCGTCGCGACACGACTCAGTCAGACAAAATCCGACAAGACAAAAACTCAACAGGCACCACTAAACCCGACAGCCTATCCACAACCTAAGCTCCGATACCATTTATGTAACACCCCTAATCCGCTCAGGGATATTACAAGCCGTAGAACCTTTCTTCAAGGATGTACCAGGCTGGTAACAACATCGAACATCTCAACAATGCCTTTAAGGCTAAAATGACTCAGTAGACCGATTTGGTCTTTCAATAGAAACATACAACTCAATCTCAATACGCGCCCATGCAGGGGTCAAATACAAAATACTCCCATACAACGGGGAAAATACTGCAGCGGAAATAATCTACAACTGAACCAATAAAACAACGTACGGGTCCTCATATGATTAGTATCCATCACCTTTCATCATCCTTCATGCCAACCCTGTGCTATGCTCCCCAAAACATGAATGCAATACAGACATCCACCCCCCGATTACTCAGGGGTTAGCAAAATTCCACTATTTTGCTAGTGCAAGTACAAAGTGCAAAATACGAGTCATACAATTCAAGTTCCAAGCATAATAATAACCAGGAATCCTAAAAGATTCAAACATAATAAAAAATACTTCCCGAAGCAAGAGTTTGGGTAAAACATTCCAAAACCAAAAGTTCACAATTCAAGAGAAACAATTCATAAAATGGTTTAATAAGCCATCGAGAGTTTTAGTAGAAAACAATTTAGGATTATTGAATCCTTCTCTTTCCAAAAATCAACGGGGGTCACAGCCCAAAGGTTTTGTTTTCATAAATAGAAAACCGGCAACAATTCACAGGGTCAAAACCCACGTCATGTGTCCTCGACGAACATAAAATCAACACAACATAATCACCCAAGATACGCAAATCTTGGTCACACATATACAACACAAACTCGTGAATCCAGAGTGAAGTCATTGATTCCCTCTAGGCCTCGACAGACCCTCCCGAGGTGGCCATATCATAAACAAATCACGCACAGGCATTGCCTAGGACCGGACGAAGCCACTGATCCCACTCGAGGCCTTTAAGGACCCTCCCGAGCTGGCTAGCGAAACATATTCACAAATCATAAACACACCAGCGTGAACACTTGTCACGGCATCTCATGGTTGGATCAATCACCTGTTGTCTCCTGACCATATGATCACATGCCATATGTCACCGTAGGTATTCTTTGGCGCTCACGGTTGGATCAATCACTTGTTGCATCCTGACCACATGATCACATGCCATGTGTCACCGTAGTTTTTCTTAGGCTCTCACGGTTGGATCAATCGCTTGTTGCATCCTGACCACATGATCACATGCCATGTGTCACCGTAGGCCCCGCCCAGATTCACACATTCACACACATAGCACAATACAATAAAGATATCCAAACAATTCACCGAGAGGCATCAAACACTTAGCAAAACACCACGTCAAACCACAACGCACCGAAATGAAGCCATATACATACACACGCATTACCAAGCGCAACATCAACACCAAACATATCCATAGGATTCATATAGTCATTTACGAAAACACACCAATCACAAAATACCCAACAGTTTGAAAGGGAGCCTTTAGCGAGGCTAAACCAAATCTTTTGAAAGTTCAATACAAACAACCAAACGAGCACATTTAGACGATCACCGATCATCATATCCATAAAGAAGAAGTGTATGAACAAGGTACTTGCCTCAAATAACCACAACGCGGAGAATCGACCGAAGTAGGTTGGCACGAACCGACTACTAACCCGCCGACTCCACCGAACGCTAACCCGCAACAATAAACTACGAACAAAAATAACAACAATGAAAATGAATTCCATAGCACGACCTAAAGTCGCTGAATTCAAAGAACAAATGACGAAAGTTCAAGGGTTTCCCCCAAAATGGCCAAGAACACGAATCGACCCGTCAAAACATGAAAACGGAATTCCAAACCGATATATGGATATATAATCCATAGGATATGTTTAACAACATCATTAAACAACAATCGATTTATCAAAATCGGATGGAAAACGAAATCAAGAACAAAACTCCCAAAAAGTCAACTCTAGGGATTCAAGAAAAATACCTTGATTCGGCAAAGAACAATGTATTAGATAATGTTATAATCACCTAGGATGCTCTAAAACACCTTGGAATGGAAGAAAATTTGCCCACGTCGCGAACCATAGTCGCCACGTCTCAGACCCGCGGAGGAAGAAGAAGAATTGAAGAAAAATGAAGATTAATGACTGCTGTCCAGTTTATATACTAGACAGCTTAGCGTGCACTAATCCTACCTGATTATCGTGCACTATCGAAGCATCAGAACAAACGTTCTACTAAAAATGTACAGTTAGCATGCGCTAACCACCAAAAGTTAGCGTGCGCTAACGAAACCTCCAGACCCAGTCCAGTATCCACTGGACTGCCTCGAACTACCAGTTAGCGTGCGCTACCAAACCTGTAGCGTGCGCTAACCACTGCACCGTAGCGCTTGCTAACCACCTGCCCTTAGCGTGCGCTAACGACCTGAATCCAGCTACTGACCTCAGACCCTGCTGCTCGATAGCGTGCGCTAAGGAGATCCCTTAGCGTGCGGTAATGCACCCAGAACTACAGCAGTAGTGCTCTCAAAGCTGGTTACAACAACGGACTCCTCCGATCGAAATACCAAGTTCAAGGTATGCACGAAGAGCTCCAGAATAATATCATACTAAGAGTTTGAGTTACAATCAAAATCGCACGCGACCATAAAAAGGGTCGAGATAACAAATACGTATACGGATACCCACGACTATGGGGAATTACAAAAATGGCCCAAAATGCCCGAAAATCACGATACGTGATCGAATAACCAAACTGAAGTTCATAACACGTCTAAAAAAGTTAAACGGTCTTACGGGAACTCAGAACAACAGTTTCAGACGAGATTCGTAAGAATCGAACTCAAGTGCGGAAATGTCGCTAAAAAGTACAGAACCCAACAAAACGATACCGAAATGAACTCGATCGTCGAAAAGTGCAGAACTAAACATTCTAAGTATGGCGAAACGGTCAGAAGCGAGCCGTGAAAACAGACTCCTGCCAAAAAAAAAATTACTGGAGATCGAAATTGCGGATATTACACATGTACTCAAGATGAAAGGATATATTGATCATCTTGATAAGCTTAGTTTTCCCCTTTCTAAGGAGCACTCCACGGATGTGATCCTAAACTTATTGCCCGATAGTTTCGTTCAGTTCATTATGAACTATTATATGAATGAGATGGAGAAGTCTATTGCTGAGCTGCATGGGAAGCTTAAAACGGTTGAGCAGAATATTAAGAAGAGACCAAGCCACGTATTGATGGTCAGCAAAGGGAAGTCCTTCAAGAACAAATGCAAGGGCAAAGTTAAGGCAAAAGTTGCCAAATCTAAAGACCCTACTAAGCCGATTTTCAAGGCTAAAGCTCCCAAAGATGGAAATTGCCATCATTGCGATAAACCAGGACACTGGAAAAGAAATTGCATGGTTTACTTGGAAGAGCTAAAGCATACCAAGGGTAGTGAGACTACCACAGGTATATTTGTTATAGAAGTTAACTTATCTGCTTCTAACTCCTGAGTATTGGATACTGGATGTGAATCTCACATTTGTACAAATGTGCAGGGGTTGAGAAGCAGTGGAGAACTAAAGAAAGGGGAAGTGGATCTAAGAGTCAGCAATGGAGTAAGAGTTGCTGCCCTAGCCGTATGAACTTTGGATCTAGTTTTACCCAATGGGCTTTTGTTAGTTTTGAACAATTGCTATTATGTTCTTGCTTTGAATAGGAATATTATTTCAGTTTCTACATTAGATTATGAAGGTTACAATTTTCTTATTAAGAATAAGATTATTCGTATTTTCTTTGATGATTTGCTTTATGGTACTGCAAAATCATATACTGGATTTTACAATATTGATCTAGACGAGTCCAATACTTTGGAAGTCTATACATTGCAACCAAAAAACTTAAGCTCAATGATTCTAATCCGACTTACTTATGGCATTGTCGACTTGGTCACATAAACGAAAAATGCATTTCTAAACTCCATAATGATAGACTTTTAGATTTTTTTTAACTATGAGTCATATGGGACATGCGAATCTAGTTTATTGGGCAAGATGGTGAAGAATCCTTTCACTGGTTATAGAGAAAGGGCTAGTGATCTATTAGGCGTAGTACATACTGATGTATGTGGACCTCTTAGCACTCATGCCATATGCAGATACCAATACTTCATCACATTTACCGATGATTTTATCCGGTATGGATATGTCTATCTTATGAAGCATAAACATGAATCTTTTGAAATGTTCAAAATATTCCAGAGTAAAGTACAGAATTTGCTTGGCAATACAATTAAAGCTGTTCACTCAAATCGAGGTGGCGATCATGCTCCTCTTTGTCAAAATCATCGAATTTATTGATTTGCGGTTCTTCTTGTAGAGAATTCAATTCACAAACATAATCAAACAAGTCAGAATCGTCAAATTCCAAGGTTGAGTCACTAGAAAAACATGAGTTGACAAGGGCGAACTCTAACGGATCCGCGAATAATGAGTGTAAGATTTTTTTCTTTCCATACGAACTTATACAGTCAATAACATTGCAATATTCCATATCATCATGAAATTTCATAGCTTAAAATATGGAAAATAAAACATTCTCATCGTTAACACGTAGTGTTAATTCTCCCCTTTCAACATCAATAAGAGCCTTTCCCGTTGCTAAAAATGGACGTCCAAGGATAAGTGGTAGGTCTTCATCTTCTTCCATGTCGAGAACGATAAAATCCGCTGGAAATATAAATTTGTCGACTTTTACGAGCACATCTTCAATAATCCCCTTGGGGTGTGTTATGGATCGATCCGCCAATTGTAACATGACCGTTGTGGCTTTCATTTCTCCGACACCTAATTTCCTGAAAATAGATAAAGGCATAAGGTTAATCGAAGCACCTAAATCACACAAAGCTTTATCGAATGAAACGTTTCCAATGGTGCATGGAACGGTAAAGCTCCCGGGGTCCTTAAGATTTTAAGGCAATTTGCGTTGGATAATAGCGCTACATTCTTCGATTAATTTAACCGTTTCATGCTCTTCCATCCTTTTTTTTTCTTGACATCACATCCTTCAAGAATTTTGCATAATTAGGCATTTGTTCCAAAGTGTCTGCAAAAGGAATGTTGACGTTAATTTTCTTGAAGATGTCTAAAAATTTTGCAAATTGTGCATCTAACTTTTTCTTTTTAAAACATTGAGGAAAAGGGAGGGGAACGTTAGGAGTAGAAGTAGAGTTAGAAGATATTTTAGGCTTCTCAGCCCCCTTGGATGTATCATGATTCCCTTCTTCCACTACAATTTCGATTCGATCCTCCTTGGCTCCCTCGCTTTGTTGGACCATTGGTATCTTTGGCCCTTCATAATTCGTACCGCTTCTTAAGGTGATAGCTTGACAAGACTCTTTTGGATTCACTTCGGTATTGCTCGGAAATTGTCCCCGGTGATGTTGACTCCCGACAACTTTAGCCAATTGTCCAATTTGAGTTTCGAGATTTTTCATTTGAGCTCCCATGGTGGTAGCTAATTGAGTGACATGGCCTTCGATTTTGTCTATTTTTTCCTCATCTCGACTAAATCGGCTTTTTGTCTCCATCATAAAGGTAGCTAGAATATTCTCGAGATTTGACGTCGGCTTTGCTTATTCAATTATCTCACCAGTTGACACTTTGAATCTGGATGGTGGTTGCAAGGCATTCTTTTGATTAGCATAGCTAAAATTTTCATGATTTCGGTTGGAGGGATGGTAGAAACCCGGCGGTGGATTATTCCGGAAATTGTTGTAATTCCGATTATTAATGTAATGTGACTCTTCCAATGGGTCATACGGTAATTAACTTGAACTTCCTTGGGGAGCTATCTTCGAATCACCTCCTTTTGTTAGAGCTCCCAACTGAGTAGTTAACATCGTCATTTGCGCGGTTAGTACCTTGATAGGATCCGAATCGGATATCTCAGCTACCCTTCTAACATTTGCTCTTTCGATCGGCCATTGATAGCTATTCATAGCCATTTCTTCTATCAATCCATAAGCGTCTTCAGTGCTCCTTGCTACCAATGCCACTCCCGCGGAAGCATCAATAAAATTTCTTGTTTCTCCCATAAGACCATTATAGAAGAAACACATTTGTTGGTCTTCGAGGAAACCGTGTCGAGGGCATCGCCTTAGTAGATCTTTTAAATGTTCCCAAGCTTCATATAATGGTTCGGAGTCAGTTGATGAAATTGAGTAATCTCACTCTTTAGCTTCATTTTCTTTTTGGGTGGGAAAAATTTGAACAAAAATTTTTCGCTCAATTCTTCCCATGTTTTTATACTTCCAGGAGCTAAAGTCCCAAGACAATTTCTTGCCTTCTCTCTCAAAGAGAATGGAAACAATCGTAAGTGTATTGCATCATCCGAGACTCCATTCATTTTGATAGTATCACATATTTGCATGAAATGAGTGAGATGGGCATGTGGATCCTCGACAGCAAATCCTCCAAATTGATTTTGTTGAACTATTGAAATTAAGGCGGGCTTCAACTCGAAATTTAGGGCGTTGATTGGAACATGAGTGATTCCTCCAAAGTTTCGGTCCAGTTTTGGTCGGAATCCATCCGGAATTGATTGCACCTTAGTTGTTGGATTTTCAATCCTTTCGCCTTCGTTGTCTTGGATTATCGCATTCTCGTTCGTGTTGTCCCTTACCATGTTGTCTCCTGCTCTCTCCATGTCTTCAAAAAGATCCCTTCTTAGTTTCCTTGAGGTAGCACTTGTTCTTCGGGCAAATGTTTCTACTTCCGTGTTAAAAGTTTCTAAAATCACTCGAGATGAATGGGTGTTCATGCACTCCCTGAGTAGGATTTAAATGTGCACAACATGAGTTATGTAACAAAAAAATGTCTGGAGTAAGACTAGAAACACTTATCGTAATATCAAAAATAATAAAAATAAATTAGTCCCCAGCAACGGCGCCAGAAACTTGTTCGCTATATTTTTAAGCAATCCACAAGTATACGGAGTAAATGTGGAAAGCGGCGAGCAAGGTCGTATTCCATAGAGACTAAATATTCATATTGTATTGAGTACTAGATTATAATGTTCCCGGTTTTATCTAGACGATCGAAAGGTGAATGGATGGTTAATGAAATAAAATAAAATGATGACAATAAAAGAAAATATCCAAATTAAAAAGAATTTAGAGAGTTTAGAAAGATAGATTCCAAGGCTAGGTTTCCGTTGATCACTAAGTTTAGTCGGGATTGATGTCGAAGGGTTCTAAGTGCGTTTCCAAAATGATAATCACAACAATATTGTAACACCCCCAAAACCTTACGGGAATATTACAGTGCCGTGGGCCCCATATTGGAACCCACAAGGCTAAAATCATTTTCGCAAACGTTTAAAAATGTCAAAAAGCCCTTTGAAAGTACACACACACGCAGCGGATAAAACACAGTTCAAAGAATACTGAAAACCAATTTAAATATACACACGCAGCGGATAAAAACACAATTAATTACATTTGCAGCGGAATTAGAAAACCAGAAAAGAATACATAATCCCAACAATCACGCCATAGCCAGTATCACCGGAAAGCTCATCCCTTCACGACCGCTACTAGCTCGAACTCCGAGTACCTAAAAGATAAAGCCCACGACGGGGTCAGCCATAATACTCAACAATGATAACGATCACATCACAAAAACAATACATATCAATGTGTTCTACAGAGTAAGAACATTCCCCATGTATTTTACCGAAGTAACCTTACCAACCTGTCACAACCATAACAATCAAATCTTACCATATCCCACGCCTCGTGTCCTTAAGTATGAACGAATTCAAATGTAATCACTTGTACTGTATCCGAAACACTACCAAGATTTCCAATCATAAACATATCTCGAGTATAGAATAATCTGGCCAAGTTCAACTCTGCTGGCTGGGTCGCACAATTGGATCCCAATACTGATAGGAACTGATATCACACGATACATCTGCAAATCAACTATCCCGAAACAATGGCAAGTCCCAAATATCAATACAAGCATGAATGCTCACACAATCAATAATGATAAACAATCAATGCATCACAACGGAAGTATCAATGACATGATATTTCCGCACAAGATCAACAAAGAATCAACCACGAACGAGAATACCATTATGTGGTAACTCCAACAAGATCAATGAAGAATCAATAACCAAGAATACTGACGACACGGTGAGGATCAATGAAGAATCAATAACCGAGAATACCGACGACACGGTAAGGATCAATGAAGAATCAATAACCGAGAATACCGACGACACGGTAAACTGTAACAAGGTCAATAAGAGTCGACAACCAGAAATACCAACGGTACGATAAACTCAAATAAGATCAATAAAGGGTCAACAACTGAGAATACTGACGACACAGTAAACTCTAGCAAGATCAATAAGGACCAACAACCGGGAATACCAACGATACGGTAAATTTCAACAGAGCAATGAGGAATCGACAACCGAGAATACCGACGACACGGTAAACTCCAATAACATCAATCAAGGGCTAATAACCCAGAATACCAATGGTGAGACAACTCCCAAACGGAATCAATAAGGTTCAATAACGAACGAGATTACCAATGACAGGGGAAACTCCAAACGAGATTAATAAAGGATCGGTAACAAACAAGTTAACCATCGATAAGGTAGCTCCAAACGAGATCATAAAAGGATCAACGGGGAAGATACACGAGAGAATAAAATCGTCAACCATATACAAATCATATATACGGGATTTCAAAGACAACCCGAATATCGAACAGATCCAATTATACATGGACTGTGAACGACCAAGCAATAAGACTCAAGATGGACGTCACGATACGCTCGATCCGGACATGTGTCCGTGTACAATCCAACCACGGATAGTGATCAATACACGTCTGGTCTCGTACCTAATCAGCCTCACGAAGTACGTCTCGTGTGCACGGTTCAATATGAGGTCGAAACCAACATATGCTACACGTACCCGTCCCGAAAATCCTACACATGAACGATCAGAACGTATCTGACTCCAGATATGCCACGATACAACATGACAACAAATCTCAAAGAATCGCATATCCATCAAGGATCGGAAGACTTCCCAAAAGAGCAACAGTAACTCGATCATGAAAGATCGACACGACCACAATGTCGTATTTCCATCAGACAACAGTCCACATCATGCTCAACAATGCATATCATATTAACACATAAACCCCAAGGCAGCAGCCAAGGGTCACGGAAGCATCTCACAGGAATACTCCGGAACATAGGTGCCATATAGGTCTTATCCCCTAACACAGTTCATGCAATCACAAAATACCCCAAGGTCGCAACCAAGGGTCACGAAAGTATCCACACAGGAATACCCCGGAACATAGGTGCCATATAGGTCTTATCCCCTAACACATCGGCCCAACAGATCACAGCTTAAAGGAAGAGCACATTACAAAACGTAACAAACAATGGTGCACACTCACCGCATGAAATATCAACACACACATGCAATAATGCAACATGATGATTATCATAATCTAACAATATTAATTTACCTCAAGCTGGAGACGCTAACCTTTCCACGACCAACCGCCCTGAACGAATACACGGTATATCCGACAATCCAAAATGAAGTACAATCCATAACTAATACCAAACCACCATCCCGAGTTCAACATCGACACGATAACTAACCTTGATATCCAACTTGTCATGCAATAGACCAAATTATAGTTCACATTCCCATTTCCACTAGACATCCTTAAAATCATATACATTATGATTTATCTTACATACCACCATTCCGACAATTCATATATTCCATAATACCATTGCTATATGAATCATAAATGAAATGAAAACGAAATCATTTATTAACATTATGAACTGAGCAAGCATAACTTGCCTTGATACCAATTCGACGAAGCCGCTATCAATCCCGCCGTCTTCGTCTACAAGCTCCGCAGCACAACGGTTAACTTCAACGATCACTAAACGCAACCTAATGCAATAATCAATTAACGATACGTTCAATAACAATCAACAACTGAAATGACCAACTAATCAAACTCGATGGTTCAATGATATCTCGATCATATGAAACCAACCCATATCAACTCTTAATAATACGAACACAAGTCGAAATTCGGTGTTCAATAATCCAAGCAATGTCTTCAACATATAGTTCATATAACCGCAAGAATCGTAACAACAAAACCATAATCATCTTCATACGAATCCTTCTTCAACGATAACATCAAAATCCGAATTCAATGAGAGGATTATCAACATACCTCTAGAAGATGACATACACAAGTAATCACTTGTTTTGAATAGCACGGTGCGAAGAAATCGACAAAAGGGAAGGGTACCGATTCAACTTCCTTCAAAAGTTCATTCCTAAATTACAATAATATCAATTCAATCACCATCCATGCGAAAATGTATAGAATTTCCCAAGTTCAACTCATTGAGGCATTTCATCGAACACTTTGAAGGCATAATCCAATTTAATCATTTTAACGAAGAAATACTCGAATTTGTTCCACAAAACTTCAAGAGTATCGAATGATTACGAGTATACAATCAAGTTCTATCAATAATCCGAATCAAAATGGAGCAAATCGGCCAAAACACCAAGAAACCTCAAGAACATCTAAAAACCAAAAGTTCATGTGTTCTTACCTTCGATCCGGGTGGAGGATGACGTTAATCCATGATTCCAACTTCCAAAACATGTTGTTATAAGTTGATTCTACTCAAAACCATCATATTTGCTGAAGAAATCGCAAAAGGGACGGAGAAAAATGGAAAATGATAAGGGTGACTCGGTCCAGGCCTTATATAGGCCGAGACCTGCCGGCCAGTTACGTACGTAACCGGCGGGTCCTTACGTACGTAGCCGGCCGTGGCCTAACCTTCTGTCCAGTTCGTTCGGCACCCTTACGTACGTAACCGGCAGCTCCCTTATGTACGTAATCGGCCATTAAGGCCGTAACCGGCCACTGCCTACGTACGTAATCGGCCAGTCCTAGCCCCCAGCGAGTCACTGCCGACCATGCTCGACCATCCCAACGACTCACGTCCGGCCATGCTCGGCCATCCAGGTCATCTCGGCTACGACTCGGCCAGTCGCCCCGTAACGTACGTAACACTTGTTCCGTTGCGTACATAATACGTACGTTGACTTGCTACAGTACTATACTCGTATTACGTACGTAATACACCCTGTATAACGTACGTAACTCCATCCGTTGACTCACCTGTCCACATCCGCGCCGAAAGCTGCCAACACCGGGCCCAACTGTCTGATTCCTCTTGTTACGTACGTAATACCTTACTCATAACGTACGTAACACGTACCACTTAGCGTACATTATCTCAAAGTCTTAACGTACGTTAACAAATCTATACTTAGCCATTTCCAGCAATTCCTGTCCAACATCTCGACATAACAAATACGAACATACGACATACTGAACACATATACGAAATCCCGAAAGTATTCTCATACTGTACGTCTGATGCAGGATATCCTCAATTACAACTGTCGACCAAGTACGGAAATCAAACAAATACTCATACGGTATATCCGACATCGAAAACACAACAAGCATGTAATATCCTAGAATCAAAATACCCTCGATAGACATACTGGCACGACTGTCATGGTTTCCAAAATTATCCAGTCATATCGTGTCGGTCCCACTCTGTACAGTACATCCCAGATAAAATAATACGAAAAATTCATAGTGAAATTCTAGGATATTACAAATATTCTAAAGTCTCTCTCGAGATGCATTAAAACATAGATTAAACAACCTATAACAACGTCTCCGTCTATTATAAATTATGTAACTCCAAAATATTCATAAGATTAAACATCATCATAGCTCGTTATCGATTTCTCAATCTCGTAATTTACTACGTCAAATACTCGAAACCTATTAATTCCCTCTTCTCTCGAATTATGAACAATTAAGTTAAACATGTAAAAATATTGATCAAGTGCTCTAACATGAATTAAAACCAAGCATTTGATAAAGAAATCACACTATATATATATATATTCATCAATCCCTAAAAAACAACATGAATCAACGTACTCCCATGCCTGGAATCTAACGAGTTTAGCCGGACATGGTAATGAAAGAAATCTCAATAATTATCATGTTCATCATGTTCATGCTAAATAAAACAACAAAAATAAGTAAAAGATAGGGAGAAGATAAAACTCGTATGGTGTCTTGAGTGGATTTAGGATCAAACCTTCAAATGTTCTTCAAGTATTCTTCCTTGGTTCCTTCAAATCTCCTTCTTTTTGGTTGAAAAGCTCTCAAATCTTGTATTTATTCTCTCTCCAATCTTTCCAATTCAGAATGTCTCCTTTAAGTCCAGCCAAAGATCCTTTTATAAAGCCAAAAATACCATTTTTTATTGTTCAAAACGTGTACAAACTTCAACAAAGTTGTTTGACTCAGAAAAGTGACATGGCCCGTGCCATAGTGTTCTAGAAACTGCAGCTGCTACTGGTGAACGAACCCGACCGTATAGTATGACACGGTCGTGTCAAATGACACGGCCCGTGTCGTAGTATTCTTTATTTGGCGAAATCGTCTTGACATGAAACCCGACCGTGTCACTGTGGCAAGGCTAAGCCAGTGACACGGCCCGTGTAAAATGACACGGCGGAGTCTGTGTTGGTCCGTTTTGACTCCATTTTCAGATCGATCTTTCGTTTCCGCATTGCATGATATGTATTGGGGATTGAGACTTCGTTCTTGCTTGATAATGTCCTTAAAACACCTATAAAATCAATAAAATGTACCCAAGCATGATCGAGTCCAATAAACACAATATGAGCATAAACGACACAATTCTACACATTTTAGTCTTAAAATCCAGAAAAACCTTATAAAAATGTGTAAAAATGAGTATTACCAATTTACGGCGCTGTAATAATCCTAAATATCTCGGGGTGTTACATAAGGCATGTCACATCCAAAGAATCATTCATATACTTACAATAAGCATCTTTTTGAGCTTTGGTGGCAGTTGATTCCGGTTCATCAGGAATTGAGTTTTCTAGAATGTACTTCTTCTTTTCAGGTTTGAGAACAATTCTCAAGTTCCTTGACCAATCAAGGTAATTAGTGCCAGAAAGTTTTTCTTTGTCAAGAATTGATCGCAATGAGTTTGTATTGATTAACGCCATAGATTCTACAATATTTAATATGCAAAGTTATTCGTGAGATATATTGATTTTAAAATCTAACGATCAAGTAAATGCAAGCACATCTATGACATTTCCTCGCAAATAAAAGAAGTTTAGTTTTTATCAATAGAGATGACATCTTATGTCAACAGGTTAGTCTCAAATATTATGTATCACATACACTTATATGAATTATAATCTAATGATCAAATAACCACACACACAGCTTTGGCATGTCCCCTGTAGTTAAGAAATGCTTTAGATTATCATTCGGGATGACATCTTATGTTGTTTTAATCGTATTGATCCCAAATAAGCCATAGGTCCAAAACCGTTTTGTATAACCTATATAAGTCTTAACCATTTAAAATAAATGTATAAGATTGTTTATTCATCCCGCCTCCGTAAGATAAAATCCATACACCCTATTTTGGCAGATCTATATTAGAAATGATCGAAAGTTTGACGAGTGTTTTGAAAATGGTTGGCTCTTGAGACTTATGTTTCATATCAATTTATTTTAATAAAACTATTTTATAAAAATTTGATTATCTCAAAATATTTACCATGTATCACATACATGTAAAATTTTTAATGAGTTAGATTTATTTGGAAATGACGATTATTAAGCAAATAAAAAAATATGGTGCATCTCATACAATCATATGCTAATTTAAATATGATGCATCTCATAAAATCATATGCAATGTAAATATGATGCATCCCATACATTCACATGAACAATATGGTGTGGTGTGGTGTGGTATAGCCATAGATCCTATTATGATATTCGTTAATATCAATAGGTCGTTCGGTGTAATCTTCAATAACGCATTTCTTCTTGAATTCCTTGTAAGAAGCTCGTCTCCTTCGTCTTCCTCTTATAGCTAGAACTATTCTAAACTATATCTTTACATTTAGTAATAGAAACCTCGAGTTACATTCGAGGGGACTAAGATGAGAAGAGAAATTACAACAAGATAATAAGAAGGCACGACCTACAAGTCGTATTATGAATATTACAACCATAATCAAATCATCAATCTAGTTGATCTAGTACGGATATACCAACCACGATGCATTAATAATTTAAGCATTCATAAGCACATATAATATATAAAATGTACTAAATATCGACTATCGATAAGTTATATAATATATAAAATATGCCAAATATCGACAATCGATAAGTTATAAAGTTCTGAGGCCTTAACTTCGAACCGGGTAAAACGGGAAACAAGTTTCTTGGAATACACGAAGAAAACAAGGCCGAAATGGGTCCGGAAGTGGCCTGGACCACGGTCACATGAACCAGTCCTGGCAGCCGGATCGCGATCCGCTACTCCAGACCGCATGACCGGCACAGGCCGGGACCGCGCGGCACATCTCAGGACACACTGGCCGGGACCGCATGGCACACACAGGACACATAGGCCGGAACCCAGGCCCGGATCGCAATCCGCTCGGCAGACCACATGACAGGGGCCTGTTGGCAGCTCACGTATATTTTTTTTTCTTTTAGTATACATCTTATGTATATTATATGTATATATCTTATGTATATAATAACTAATACCTTTAGAGTAATATAAATGTATAAATCAAATAGATCAAATCTATATTTATACAACCTCGGAATCAAAATATAATTATGTTCATATGAAACTTTTAAAGAAGCATAATCTTTACATAAATAAATTTATGTTCATATGCACCTCTTAAAATTCATAATCCTAACATAAAATTATAAGTAGATCAAATCATATGTTCTTTGATTCTTGGATTATTAGTAGAACTAAATCATCACATGAATCTCCATATATCAAAGAACCATATATATCAAGATCAAACATATAAATCAAAATATATATATATCACCATATACGTATTAAGATAGTCATCATATATAATATATATAGATCGAAACACAAATCTATTAAAATTATATATATCACCATATATATATATATATAAATATACATAGATAAAATTTATATATCATATATATAAACATTATACATCACATATATGAACATCATATATCAACATACACTACTACAAAAATGTGAAAAGAAACCCCCTAAAATTGGCCTAAGAAACCCCTTTAGAGGGGGTCTTTAGCTCAGCGGTGTCTTAGGTTAAGAGACCCCTTTCTTTAGGGGGTTTGTTTGCTCAACTTAAGAAACCCCTTTTTGAAAAAAGTGGTTTCTTAGTTGCTTCTGAAATTATTTAAGAACAACATTAAAGGAACCCTTTTTTCTGAAAAGGGGTTTCTTTGGTTTGATTAAAGAAACCACTTTTGGCGAAAATAGGTTTCTTATATTGTACCTAAGAGACAACTTTTTAAAAAGGGGTTCTCTTTCATCGAGTTTTTTTATATATAATTGAATTAAGCTATTTTTGTTGTAATATACATAATTAAATACATTTTCCTGTTATATTATTTTCATTTAACTAATAAAAATGTATTATTTATTACTTTTTACCCAAGAAAAATAAAATAAATAATTAAATAATTTAAATATTAAAAATAATTAAATACAACTTTTTTTCGTGACCTGCATTATTTTTTTGCTTCTGCCATTCATTTTTTGTTGCTAGCTAGCTACATCCAAAACACAAAAGCAACATAAACCAAGGAAAAAAAATGCTGCAAACAAGGAAAAAATGCTGCAAACAAACAAAACAAGCAACATAAAGCAAGGGAAAAAATGCTGCCAAAACACAAAAGCACCACAAGGAGCATGTTGCTGCTGCCAAAAGCACCACAAAAACACAAAATGCTGCCAAAACACCAATGCTGCCAAAACACAAATAGGCTGCCAAAACACATCTTGCCGCAGTCTTTGCGTTGAGCGGCGGACATGCAAAGAATAACAACGGCCAAGAACAACACATCTTGCAAAACGCTGCATCACAGTACAGGAGCAGCAGCAACACGCTGCAAAAATGTTGCAAACGCTGCACCATAGTACAGGAACAGCAGCAACACGCTATTAAAATGCTGCAAACACTGCACATATTCACACACCAGCAACAGAAACAGACGAGCAGCAGCAACACATGTCTGCAAAATGCTGCACTAAAGTATAGACGAGCAGCAGCAACACGCTGCAAAAATGGTGCAAACAATGCACATATAGTTCACAGACCAGCAGCAACAACACGCTGCAAACACAAAAAACCACAACATGCACAAAGAATCCAGAACACGCACACAACAATAGGGCATTGGCAGCACACAACACCAATTTTGCACTCCTATCCACATCAATATTTATTTCTTTTTACTGTAGCTAATAACAACAACGACAACGACAACGACAACGACAACAACAACAATAACAATAATAATAATAATCAAACAAGAAGCTTGCTTTATTAATATTGCTGAAAGTTCTACGTCATAATACTCAAATCAATACAAAGGCAAAGAGTCTACATTGGTTGAAGAGTCTAACTTAAAAGTTCCAACTCTAATAAAAAAGTTCCAAATTGAGATGATATATGTTGAGCATTATATAAATTCATTACAATACATCAACAAATTCCATTCATACCATCATCCAATTCCTCATCAGCCACTTGTTTATGCTCATTCATATATTCAATCCACATGTCTCTTAACTTGTCAATCTTTACTTGAGGAAAGGAAGTATTAGCACCACCTAAGTACTATAAAAACATCATAAACAACATATAATCAGAACATCATATGTTTTGTCAAAATATGATAATACAAAAAGGATTTCATATAGTAAATTTAATGTAAACAATACCTTATCAGGAATCACTTGTCGTCTTTTTTGTATTGTCTCAAGCATGAAGCGACAAACATAGTATCCACAATCCTATGAATTTTGGGGTTGACGGGGGCACTACGTACATTTGGGAAAGAACAAAAAACAGTTGTCAACACATTAATTCATTGAATGATTAGCTCATGCGCTGGGAGATTAGGAGACTGCAGAGTAAAAACAAAGTGAATACAACACTATGAATTGATATATGGCATTAGAACAAAACTTACCATTGCTACTACTATGAAACAAATTAAGTTCCTATTATAACCAAAGAAGGCATACCTGTGTCTTTATGCACCTAATTCCTGGTTTATTCTTATCAAATTTCTTGACATCGGTCCGATACTTTTGGCTGAACTTTGTGATTCCCCTATTGTCTTACAAAAAAAAATCAAATGCAGGCAATCAATAAAACTTCACCAATATTTTCAGATTTCAAATTCACACTTCCGTTTTGCTACATAAAAAAGCATCTCATATTGCATAATATAAATAAATGATGGCTAAGAGAAAATAAATATGCATACTCATTGATGATCTGTTGAACGTATTCATGGATATTCTTTTCCACTCTAGTTGGATCAAGCCAAAACCCAACTCTATTCCAAGGACTAATGGATGCAAGCATCCAATGATAACTATAGAAAAATAACTAATAATAAAAATAATATTAGCATTATTCTCATTTTAAGGTGAAATTGATGTTTTTTTATGCACTTACTTCTCATAATACGGAGCAACGAAAAGCTAATTAGCATTTTTTTCCTTCATTTTGTCCAAAAATACGTGCTAAATAGTCAGATCGCTCTTCTTTGTCCTCCATTGATGTTAAAGGGGATAAGTAATGAGAATCACAAAATCCATACATCTTAGATACACAATCTTCTTCACATTTTTCGCTCAAGTACCTTGCACAATAGTAGAAACCATTAAATTAGAAAAATAACTGATTAATGAAAAATAATGAATTTTTGTTATTTACTTCATGAAGATGGATATATGTTTAGCTTCAACTTCTTTTTGAAAGCACCAAGCATACATATCTTCGTGATCAATGCTAATTTTTTGCTCACGACCGTACACACTTGCTGGATTGTTATCGATATGTGTTGATCTTTTGTTTCCATCCTTGCAGCTTGAACTTTGAATTTTCGCAACAAACTAGTTGTCAACTTATCATGATCTTCCATCGTAATCACATACTTACGAGTTCTTGATGCTTGTGATGATGGTTTTTGTGGGGATGGGGTAGTGAAGGACTTCGTTGGTTGTTTGTCAGCCTTAATAGTGACGAAATAATAACAAATTATTATATAGAATGTGAAAATCTCATAAAAGATCATTTTGGTAAGAAAATGAACAACAAATCTAAAACTTACAAACAATATAGATTACCTGATTCATTGGGAAAATTAAGTGTCTTGGCCAAGGAGAAAACTACTCTTGGCTTGACTAACATATTTGAATTCTTGGGTAGGAGATGGCAAAAGTGCCGTTGGCATCATCACTTCTAGAACCATTACCCTGAGGAGATCATTCGTAATCTTAACATTATGTACTTTAGTCAATTTCTCCCCATTCCTTATCTCCACTTTTCCAGTGGCAACAATATGTACATCTTTGTCACTTTGAATCGCTAAAGAACACTCACTCCAACCCTAATCAAAAATCAAATGCATGCAGTTAATCATATCATAGGAAACAAATTATTGTACTGTACATAATAAAGATAATTAACATTTAACAAGAACTTCATACCTCAGGAAAACTATATTTAGTAGCCTCAGGCCTTATCCAATTACTTCTAATGGGCTCATCAATTGTCTGAAAATTATGTTCTCTATTATCTTCTTTAGTCGTGGATATCTCGGGACAAGCAACATGGTAAGGCTCAGGATCTTTCTCAACATGTGTATTGACTACATTCTCTTGACCAATAAAACTATTCAACTGACCACCATTCAACTCTCCGCCACTTGATCTAGGTTGTTGGAAACTACGCAATCCCAGGAGATCGATAAAACCGCCAAGTGGGGCATTTACCTGTCCACTACCACATAATCCAGCACCACTCAACCCACTCTGACCATTAGAAGTACTAGGTTGGGAACCACCCAGTCCCTGTCCACTACGTAGATAATAAAACTACCAAGTTGGGCATTTCCACAACCTTGGCCACCAAAGCCATTGCAAGCTGCCATGAACTGTCTCATATGCTCCGGGTTGAAACCACTAGAGCATGACATAACGTAGGACATCAACAAATTTTGATTGTTTTTCATATTTTCCAACTCTGTTTCCAAAGTAACCACTTTCGCCTGCAACATGGTAGGAGGCGTTGGTCGATTGTAACCAAAGTATGCCCTTTTTGTTACACCTGAGCCAACAGCCCTGACACGACCACCATAATCTGGTTTTTGTATTGCTTTTGATAAGATGTCATCCTGACTTGAGGTGATTATTTCACCTCTTTCATTTTGAGCTTCCAATGCTTTCTACAATAAAAACATAAACTTATTACAGTGAGCAAAATGTAACATTAAAAAGTCATGGACAAGTATAACATTAGGTCATGCACCATCTATTGAAGCACACATATCAGCTATGATACTTTACTAATCAACGAAATGTAACATTAAAAAGTCATGGACAAGTATTGTTCATGTAAAATACTAATATACAAAGCTACAAAGCTACAGAGAGAATATCACTGGCGAAATGTGACAATAATTACAATCTCTTTTTAGGAAATTATTCAAGTGTCCCTTCGGGGTAACTTGGGGAAATTTTCAGTTTCCTGGTAGATCAGCGGGGCATAGAGGAAATAAGGCAATGACCAGCTGGTTTTGGGATACAAAACATGTATGGCCTAGCTCTAAGTAGGGGTGGGAATGTATGACCGAAAATCGAAACCGAATAAAAAAACTGAACCGTAACCGAAAAACCGATAACCGAAAAAACCGGACTGAAAAATAAAAATAAAAACCAAACCAAATATGATCAGTCCAGTTTTCGGTTTTAGTCCTTTACGGACCGGACCGGACTGAAAAACCGAGTTGACTAAGTCAATTAATAAAAACATGCCTTTTGCGCTGATGCATTCTACATTAAACCTGACTTCTCTCATTTCTAATATTTCATTCGGTCAAATGAAACCCTAAAGTTCAGAAAATCATTTCTAACCTTTTACCCAAGCAGTTTTTTTTTGTTTTGCCCAAATAAACCGAAAAACCCCGAACTGGACTGACCCATCCGGTTCAGTCCGGTTTTCAGTCTGGACGAGTCAAAAAATAAAAACCGGACTGAAACTGAATTGAAAAAAATACAGTCCAGTTTTCAGTTCGAATATAACAAGTAATTTCAAAAGAATACATAAAAGGGAAAAATATATATGTACATTATTTAGTAATTATGACTATAATTCTTAATTATGAACCGGATGGTATAGGTAGGAAAGGTTTAATATGGTGTAGGTACTTACAATAGCTTCAGCAATTTGATGATCAATAGGATTACCAAAAACCATCTGGCCATCTTTTTCTGCGGAATGAGCTTTAAGCCAAACTAAATGCCGAGGCACCTGTGCAACATGAACCCCTTGCTTTGAAAGTTCTTTTGCCTGACATGATGCAACAATATATTAGAAGCTAATGTTGATCCAAATTAATTCAATCATAGCATCTAAAAATCAAACTATTAAAACATACAATTTCTTCTTCATAATATTGGTATCCCTGTCGGCCTCCTCGATAGCTCGAATTCTTTTTTAATGACCTTTCTCGATTCTTCTCACTTAATTCCTTTACATTTGTTAACATTATTAATCAATATACACTATTATAAAACATATACACATCATGACGAATTTAGTGAAAGAATATATACCTTAAACTGTAAGTTATCATATGCACTTAAGAATTTTTTCCAATCGTCTAGTTGTATCCAAGGATATTTCCATGGTGATTTTTCCCTTAAAACCTTAGTGCCTTTGCATACTTTATACATCCATTACTTTCTTAGCCTAGTCTTAAAAGCCCTCCATCGAATGCATGCTCGTGTTAAAACCCATTTTTTATGAGTTTGTTGTACTGTGAATCCTTTCTGCATATTTCATTCTTGTTAGTAATTCATATAAACAACCACTTGTACAAAAGTTAAGTACAAGTATGAAACTGATTTTGGTACTTACCGCAATGAAACCATACACTTCATCCTTGGTTACCTTCGGAACATTAGTCCACCTCCTATAGGTGATGTTTACACGTTCATGAGCAATTACACCAATGTATGAAGAAAACAAGGTGCGGTTATCCCCACGTGGAATTTTATAGATTGGATCCCATTCCAGAACAACTTTAGCATCATTCTGGATTGCCTTTCCAACCATTGCAAGTATAGTGCGGCCTCTCTCTGCTTCACGTTTATCTTCTTCGACATCAGATGCTCCATCTTCGGGATCGGAGTTAGCATCGTCCATAGAGTGGATACCATGGTTTTGAAGAACATGTTTTTTCGTTCTAGCCATTAACCTGCAAAAATTTGGACTTCAAATGCCATATAAATTGAAAATATAAATGCATTTCATAATATAACATCAATTTTGTAATGATGTTTCAGTTATACATTTCATATGATAATTGACTATTTTCAGTTAAAACTTTGACAATTTTTCAGAATATAACATCAATTTTGTAATGATGTTTCAGTTATACCTTTGATATGATAATTGACTATTTTCGGTTAAAACTTTGACAGTTTTTCAGAATATAACACAATTTTGTAATGATGTTTCAGTTATACCTTTGATATGTAATTGATTGTTTTCGGTTAAAACTTTGACATTTTTTCAGAATATAACACAATTTATGCATATAACATATTCAATCCACTTTAAATGCATTTATAAAATGAATACCACTAATATGCTTCAGTATAATTTAATATATTTTTTAACCGACGACGCTTTTGTGACTTTCCCTCATTCTTGTCCTTTTCGACCCATATCCCTTCATCGTGATCATTTCTTATATAGAGGAATCTCCATTATCATCATACTCTATTTGACTCCTCTTGCAACAACACTCCTTATCTTCCATACCATCATCTTCATGATCCTCAATTGCATATCGAGATGATGGTTATATAACTATTGACCTTATCTTATCAGAAGGGTCGATCACATAGAACATTTGCTTTGCCTGGCTAGCTAATATGAAAGGATCTTCCTTATGACCTTGTTTGTGAAGATTGACCACTATAGCCCCTGAGTCCTCAAAGAAAACACCATTGCTATTGTCAACCCATTTGCATCCAAAAAGAGGAATAGTAAAACCAATGTAATGCAACTCGCAAATCTCTTCAATGACACCATAATATCGCATTTTACAAAACCTGGGCTTCTTATCTTTAGCACTAGAAAAATGCATATCTACGGCTTCCAGAGTTACCCCACTATTTTGCATAGTACTTTTTTCATCTTGATTCTTCGTGTAGAATGTGTGGCCATTAATGGCAAACTTGGAGTAAAAGGTGGCACTGAAATTAGGCCCATATGCTAAGCTCTTGACCCGATCTGAAATAGAATGTGATGAAGCTTCAAGTTCGCTCATAACTTGTTCTTTGAACCAAGCAGAAAATGTATGGTTATGCTCATTTTCTATCGACTTCTCAAGTGACTTGTGATTGTACTTCTTCCTCAAGAAATCCATATGTCTTTCGACATACGGTGCAACTTCATCCTCATTGTGAAGAATATATGTGTGAGCCATCATCCACTTCTCTGTCGACAAGTCGGCTTGTTTATGGCCAATGGTCCCCTTCCCATCCATTCTATCCTCATGACGTGATACAGGAAGTCCTATCATCTTCACATTTCCTAAATATTCACTACAAAGTGAAATAGCACACTCATATTGGACCCGCTCTGCTATACAACCTTCGGGACGATAAGCATTCTTCACATACCCCTTGTACGTTTTATTTTGCCTTTCGAAAGGCCATTGAGATCTCAAATATACCGGCCCGTAATATCTTATCTCTCTCACCAAATGCAAAGTCAAATGAATCATGACATCAAAAAATGATGGTGGAAAGTACATTTCCAGTTGACACAAAATAATGATAATTTCATCCTCTAAATCATCTAGATCTTTAGGATTAATGACTTTGCTGTAGATTGCATTGAAAAAAGAACAAAGTCTAATAATCACATTTCTAACATTTTAGGTAAAATGCCATGAATAGCCACAGGCAACAAATGTTGCATCAGAATATGATAATCATGAGATTTAAGACCCATAAGCTTCAAGTGTTCCATTGAGACAAGGCTACTGATATTTGAAGAATAACCCTCTGGCACTTTGACTCCAGCCAAACATTCATAAAATTGGACTTTCTCCTTTTTTGATAATGTATAAGCAGCAGGTGGCAAGTATTTTCGAGGCCCATTCTTGTGGACAGCATGGAGTTCGGGTCTAATCCCCATTTTTAGTAAATCAGCCCTGGATTTAGGGCCATCTTTTGACTTCCCAGGGATATTTAGAAATGTACCAATAAGACTTTCACATACATTCTTCTCGATATGCATAACATCCAAAGAATGCCTAACAAATAAGAATCTCCAATAAGGCAAATCCCATAAATGAGAGCACTTCTTGTAACCTTGTTTATGAAGGTGATTTTTCTTTTTTCTTTTCCATAAGTAATCTGGATATTTTTCACCTTTTCATACACCTCCTCACTTGTAAAAACATTTTGACGACTTTCAAACATTTGTTCCCCATTGAAGGCTTTCTTATATTTACGATAATGATGTTCATATGGCAAAAACACACGATGCCCATAAAAAGCATTCTTTCCAGAACCTGATAACGACTTTCCCTTGAAACCATCTTCACACAACGGACAAGCTGTCTGTCCATAAACTGTATACCCTGACAGATTACCATATGCCGGAAAATCCTGTATGGTGCAGAACAACATTGCTTTTAAATTGAACATTTCTTTGCGATGAGCATCATAAACCTCTACACCTTCATACCACAAAAGCTTTAAATCATCAATAAGCGGATCCAAGTACACGCAAATGTCATTTCCAGGCTGTTTTGGCCCAGAAATTAACAATGTCAACATCATGTACTTGCTTTTCATGCACAAAGAAGGAGATAAATTATAAGTGACCAAAATAACTGGCCAAGTACTATAAGTGCTACTAAGGTTGCTAAATGGGTTCATGCCATCAGTTGACAATGCAAGGCGTAAATTACGTTCATCTTTACTAAACTCCAAAAAAAATCCATCTATAAACTTCCATTGGGGTGAATCAGCCGGGTGTCTAAGGTACCCATCCTTTTTTCGACCATTATGATGCCATGTCAACTTCTATGCATCCCCCGGGTTTGAATACAATCTTCTAAACCTTGGTATTATTGGGAAATACCATAAAACCGTAGCCGACACTTTTGTATTTTTCTTGTATCGCGAGGTATTGAACATAGGACAGCTTGTTAATGACTCATATTCAGTACGATAAAGTATGCAATCATTAGGAAAAGAATGGATCTTTTCATAACGCAAGCCCATTGTCGTGCACAATATCTTTTTGGACTCATAAGTACTTTTCGGAAGAATATTGTCATCTGGGAGCATGTCTTCCAGTAACTCAAGTAACGCAGTAAAACTCGTATCAGTCCAACCATGCCCAGCCTTCAAATTATACAACTTAAGTACACGTGACAATATTGTATATTTATTGCAACCAGTATACAAAGTCATTTCAGAATCATTTAACAAGGATTGAACAGCGGAAGGATTTCCAATTAAGTTATTTTCAACCACACGTAACATATCCTCCAACCTATCACCCTCATACGTAGCATAACCTTCATTCTCGCCCTCCTTAGAAGTACTCGACGTACTTCCCGTAACTTCTCCATGGAAAATCCAATAAGCGTAAGTTCTATCAAATGCATATCTGTTTAAGTGATTAAGTATTTCATCAACTCTTCTATGCAAAAAATTATGACACTTAAAGTAAGGGCAAGGTAACTTATCACGGCCTCTACTATTCCTCACTACGAAATTAATAAAGTCAGTCACTCCGGCCTTATATTTTGGATCTCCTGGCTTTGTCGTTGTTATCCAACTCCGATCCATGTCTACACATACCAAAGCAGACATAAGCATGATAGACATAAATTTCATATATGTGCTCAATTCAAGATACAAACAATCTATATACTAAGTATTTATTTATTGTAAAAGTTACTATATAATTAAATTTAGTTATCCTAATGCAAATATAATCAAGCTTATAATTAATGCCAAATACAAAGACAATTTTAGGAGACTAAGCATATGAAAAGTTCAAATTATACCCAAAATCCTTTATTTAGAAACCGATCTTCTAATTAGTGGCTGGAATACCATACCACAGTAGGCTCAAGAAGGACCTGCCCTAAACGGAGGCCTAGCCTAGGACTTCAACTCCCAGCCTCGTAGCCGTCTACCCCTTTTTCGTACTCTACAAAGAGGATTGCCGCACAATTCAAGAGTTAGTTGATCGTCTGTATAGTATAAAAGTCTTCCAATCCGTCCTTCTATTCCCTTCATTCCATCAAATGCTAATCCGAGAGAGGGAACCGGTTGGTTCTACTCAGGAGAAGGCGCCACAAGCAGTCGGTGATGGCCTATTTTGACTCCCGGAGGAGAAATCACCACACAAGCACCGCCCGACGAATGGGGGACGGGTTGAGCATCTAGTGGAATAGGTAGAATTACGGGGATTTCAAGTACTTGACAGACACGGATGCGAATCTGGATCTATCAACGGCCATTCCAGTCGACCAAAGAAAAGAAAGGGTATGTTTAAAGCACAGTTTTGCCCAGAAGCTCATAGGTTAGGTCGAATACCGGCTTTCTCTCCTTAGCCTATGGCCTATGAGCGTGGTAATCTTAGCAAGAGGGCTGAACGTCTCCTCAGAATCCTGTCCATATTTCATAGTGAACTGAACCTCTTTGCCACTAAGCGAGCACCGGGCCTACCTTTGCTTTGTGAAGAAACCGGGCTTTCGAGCCCACCGCCGCTTTCGGAGTTTAGCTGCCGCAATAAGGGCTTCTAGAGGACTCGAGGTCGCATGAAACTACTAGTGATAGGAGTCCCCCGAGGGGATGGGGTTCAAATTATAAAGCTACTACTTCAATTCAATTTGAGTTAACAACAAATTAAGTGGCAATTGTCAACAAATTATCAGTGTTCTTTTATTTTGAATAAACATAACTTGACAAGGGTAAAGAGTTGTCTTTAGTTGAATTTTAATATATTGTAATTTGTCCCTAAATTCCAAATTAAAAATCTGAAATGTGGACTTGAAAAAGGATTAATGACCTTACTCGTATAGCATGTGAACATGCAATGGCATGTATACATGACAGAAGACATCAGCCCTTGGACAGAGAAAGAAATGTTTTATAAATGTTTGATTTCAATTTTCAGAGCGATTTATAATGTTCGCAATCTTAAACTATCATCCGAAAACCTGAAGGTACATACTAATCCACTAAATTTCTCCAAATATTCTGCCTAACAGTTACCTATAAGGTCAAAATCTTGGTAAATGTACACAAAAGTCCACATGCTATGCTGCATGTTAAAGTATTGCATTTTCTCTTATGTATTTAGTAGGTACTAGATATCAATTTTAACTTCGATGTCCCCCTATCCATTGTATACGAAGGTTATAGCAGGTTATCCGAAAATCATTGAAATGCTTCCGAATCTATTTCATAATCTGAGGGACTTTATGTTGGTGGATGAAGCTCATGTCGATGATATGGCATATATATCTGAAATCACAAATGTACTTAAGGCAATGCCATCCATTCAAGTATTTGTTTGGCGTAGCATAAAGTACTTCAAAAAGCTTGTATCTCTTTTATTCTTCTATTCTCAAAATTTTTCAGTATGTGAAAGTTGTTTTACATGTATCATGTAAAACCTTTGACATCACCCCCCTAACCCGGTTCTCTTCTTCTCATGCAGCGCAAGGGATTTAAGATACCTAAGACATTAAATCACAGAGAAGAACTGCCAGCACAATCTATATTTGAATACCTTGAGATTGTTAAGATAGAAAATTCTCATGCTCGTGTAGATGAATTATAGTTTCTGGAGTTTATACTAGAGCGAGCCATACTTTTGAAAGAAATCTCTATCAGAGCAATAAGTGGTGATGAAGACACGATTGAAAATTTTTTCCAAAAGTTGTTAGCTTTGCCCCGAACTTCTTCAAGTGTTGTAATGCATTTCTCTTAAGGTGTAGATGACTGGCAAAGCTGATATTTTCTACACAAAAGTGTAACTTGTGCCAAAACAATAGATCGATATTCATGCTGTCTTCTAAAGAACAAATTTAATTCTCGGGATTTAAGAAGACGACTTTGTAGACCTTTACAATAATTTTGAGGTGGATGAGAAAAGGTAAGGAGGAGAAAAGTGTGGGAAGGAGGAAGAGGCAGCCAGGGTGGATCTCAAATTACTGAGATCAAGTACAGTCCTGGTAGGAAAGTGCATTGCAGCATATGTGGTGGTCAAGAGCACATAAGAACAACTTGCAAGAATAAACCTATTACCAAGTTTGAGATGTCTGTGGTCACTTCAATCTACAACCACTTGTACAATCAGCTCTCATGGTCATCTTGAAAACCTTAGTGACAATAAAGTGTAGATTCAGTTGAAAGCTAGGGTTTATGAACCTTATTTAATTTCGCATATGTGAAACTTCTGAACATTGTATTTTGGTGTTTATGAATCAATGTGAAAAGTGCTGGATTTTGGTACTTATGAACACATCGTCTAAGTTATTGTATTTCATGTTCTTAATTATGTTCTTTATCAAATTTCTAAAAGAGATCCTAACCTCAAATATCCAATTACTAGGTTTCTTCTTCTTCAAATTCACGTTCACACACACACACCAACACACAGGACACACACAAACACATGCACCAGCACACATATTCACACAGACACACACACAAGCAGGCACCAGCACACACATTCACAGATACACACACAGGCACCAGCACACATTCACACACACACACACAGAGAGAGAGACAGGCACCAACACACACAGTCCCACACACACGGACTAGCACACAAATGCAGAAATTAACGCAGAAATCAAAAACAGAATCCTGTACAGAAACTATCCGTAGAACAGAAACAAAAACACACCAACCGAAAGCAACCTATGCTAAATAGAAATTAATTTTGCATGTTTTTTTTTTTGGAAGAATCTCATACTAATCCAGACTATAGCTTGCTTCACAATCTCATCAATATCTCCTTTTAAGCTTCTAAATCTTCTAAATTTTTAGGAGACATGATCAATGCAATTAAGTCAATTCAATTTAATTGAAATTAAAAGAGATGGAAATAATCAATACCGTCGGTATGGCGGAGGATTGCGAAGGTATGTGGCGGTTTGCGGCGGATTGCAGCTTGCACGATGGTTTTTTTTTCTGAAGGGTCGATTTGGATTGTGCGGGAGAATAGCGCGGGGTATGGGGGAAGAAAGTAATTGGCGGTGGAAGAAATTCTACCAGCTTCTTTTGTGTGTTTTTTCCTTTTTTTTTTTATTTTCTGCCTTTTTTATTGTAGTTGTAATTTAGTAATTATTAATTTAACTCAAATTAGCATGCTTATTTGGTAATTTTGGTTTATGAATTAAAAAATATAAGAAACCTCTCTTCATAAAAAGTGGTTCCTTAGATCTTAATAAATTTATAGAAATAAATAAGAAACCACTCTTCTTTAGAAGAGGTTTCTTATATACATGTATAAGAGACCCCTTATTTGGGAAAAAAGGTTTCTTTTAATAAGAGACCCCTTCTCTGACAAAAGTGATTTCTTATTATTGGTTCCTTTGCCATGATTTGTAGTAGTGATATATGAAAATCGAAACAATGAAAATATATTAGTGGCTCTGATACCACTGTTGGGTTTTTATCGAACTAATAAGATTTATGATCTCATCATATATCAAAATAGTGCAGCGGAAGTATAAATATAATATGTAAAAACCCTCCGACGATCCAAGTATATTATCAAAGTATGAAGAACAAGATTGTTACCTCCTGTAGCGTGTTTTCGATCGAGCCTTCTAGAGACGTTGCAAGAAGCGAGCGTCCTCTACGGTATACACACAACGAACAAGTCCCGAGCGTCTAACGTATTGCTAGCTCTGATTCAATAAAGATTTCACTTAAATCAATTTGAATATAGGTATGTTCTTGATTATGGTAAGAACAAGAACACCAAGAATATTATTCAAATGTTCTTGAACTTTGATCTAAAATAACAACTATGAATCTTATTCAATATGTTATTAGAGATCAAAATCACAAGATTAGATGAAAATTAGATGAGTATTCTAAATACTTTCTTGGTCAAAGAATCAATCTTCAGAGATATGAAGATATGTTCTTGATTCTTTTGATTATTCAACTCTTGAATATTATCTTCAAGACTTTGACAGAGAGAAATATCAAAATCAGATTTTTGATTCTCTCTATACAAATATGTCTTCGCTTGTGATTAAGTCTTGTGTGAGGGCTATCACAAGACACTCTTATATAGTCATCAAAATGGCTAAAGGTTCACCAACCTTTTCACCAACCATAATTAACCAGGACAAAATAGCTGCCCGTTCGTTTAAGTGTGTGACCCTGTAGGTTCTAATTAATACGGAAATGAGTATAAAAATATTTTTACGACTCATAAATCATAAACGGCCTCTAGCTAGACATTATGACTACTAGTATTAAAAGAATTAATTCAGCGGCACAAGCGACATCCCGTTACTATATAATATTAATCCTCTCATCGCGCGATATCCTAATTAAGCATAAGGCGTGGATAAGTCGACCTTATATAGCTTAATTAATATTCTTGATCTCAAGTTACAATTGTTCAATTCAAATATTTATCAATAACTCTTTATTGATCAATTTGAGCACGGCCAAGCATTTAAACAATTTATCCGGAGGTTAAGAATCAACTGCAGGACAACTAGCTGCAGGACAACTGAATCAACTCTGTAGCTTCGAAATGGCTCCGGAGGTTAAGAATCGACTCCTAGTAATGTATCCCGACACTTTGAAACACTGCAAAATCCTCCGACGAGCATAACAACATAATAAGCTTGTTGCAACGACTTGGTCCCAATACACAAACAGATAATGTTCTCAATTCTGACAATCAAAACCGTTTTGCAAATTAAAAAAAATTCCAAAATCCATTCAATATATCCAAAAATGACGGTAACATTTTACAATGTCCGAAGTACTTTAAAACACATCTTTCAAATACCGTTTGAAGGTTTCATTTGAAAATACATGACCAACTCATCAAAGTTCAACCGATTTCAAAATCCATACGAAACCGTTGTTTAACCGCACCATCAAAATATTTTTGAAAATCGATTTTTTTACACAAACATACTCAAGCCCATGAAATCTTTTGGAAGACCGTTTTCAAACCTACACGCAGCGAACATAATTACAACTATCCAAAAATAACCGAATTTAAAACCACATGCCCAATCGGCAAACAAGATCACCAACTCAATCAAATACAACTCGTGAGCATCAAGTTTAACCATTCATTAAAAACATCCATCTGAGTTCCTCACAAACTCTATCATCGATACATTTTCTGGAGCACATCAAGGTTCACAGCTTTCACATCATATTGCACCACTCGGTGTCCAAACCATCAATACACGAGCGTGTACCACAAGTATCAAACACGGATTCCATTTTATAACACCATGCAAACAAAATCATGCACCACAATTATCGCACATAAATGAAATCATAAAACACAAATACCTCGCATAAAAGAGGAGACTTACATCCACAGGTCGTACGAAGATGATGGCTGAACCACGATACTGTAATATCCGGGGATAATTTTTTTTGTTTTCGTGTTACTGTTGAGTTGTACGTATTCATTTGGAATTGTACAAGTGTTGTTGTTTGGACCGATACAATGTATATTGTATTAGAATATTTCGGGATTGAAATATTTATACTGGTCGTCGGTTTGGTTTCGTCGTTTGGTTGTTGTTTGGCGAGTTTGGAATTTTGGCTAAAGTTTATAGCCATAGCGTACGCTACCTGTGTAGCATTACGTACGCTAATTTGTTGCGATTACGTACGTTACGCCCTGAGGTTACGTACGTAATGCGTGGTAGGTGGTGGGAACCTTCCTCGTGATCAAACTTCGGGGCAAAAATATCTTTGGGGGATTATTTATATATATATATATATATAAATCATGTTACCTACCTTTTGTCATCTCTCTCTCTCCCTCACCTTCCCTCCCTCACGTTATATATTATAGATATATATATATATATATATTATATATATCA
The DNA here is from genome assembly GCA_033398695.1 of Orobanche coerulescens. Taxonomy (NCBI): domain Eukaryota; kingdom Viridiplantae; phylum Streptophyta; class Magnoliopsida; order Lamiales; family Orobanchaceae; genus Orobanche; species Orobanche coerulescens. The sequence goes on from CM065817.1 coordinate 21,969,952, forward strand.
TCTCCTTTCCCTCACCTTTCCTCTCTCCTCCCTCTCTCATTTTTTTCTTTTCCTGTTGCCATCTCTCTCCCTCTCGTCCTCTCTCTCTTCTCTCCATCTCTCCCATTTCTTTTTCCGGCGAGGTAGAGTTAAGGACGGGCAGTGGCTTCTTCATTCACGGCGACGGACTGGAGTTGATGACCGGAGTAGAGGACTGACATCTCCGGCGACGACCGGAGCTCGGCGGCGGCCGATCGGAATTTCCGGATCGGAAGGCGTTGCAAATCCGGTCGAGCTGTTCGTCGACATCTGATTCAAACGGAGAATCCAGCCGGCATTTTTTTTTTCTTTTGTTCTGGCGAGATGGAGCTCAGGCGCCGGTTCTTCATGGTTTCCGGCCATGGACGAGGCTCCATTGTTTCCGGCGACCGGAGGTAGTTTCTGTCCGGAACGGACGGCGGAACGGAGGCTTGACATGTTTCCGGTGAGGAGTTGCAGGCGGAGAGTTGGGTGAAAACCGGCCATGGACGGAAACGGACCGGAGTTGGACGAAGTCCGGCGGGACAATTTTTCCGGCGGCCGATTTCCAGCATGGGAGTTTTTTTTTTCGGACCTGGCCGATCGGCTTCTTTCTGTGGTAAGGTTTTGTGTGTTTTTTTTCAGTTATATATATATATATATATGTTGTGTGTGTTGTTAGGTGCAGTATGTGTACTGTGTTATATATATATATATATATATATATTGTTATATATATAATGTGTGTGTGGTGTGTGTTGTATATATATATATATATAAATTGTATAGTGTGTGCCGTGAAGTGTGTGTGTGTGTGTCATGTGGGTATATATATATATATTTATATATATATAAATATTGTGGGTTGTATTGTATATATATTATTATATATATGTGATGTATGTATATTATATATATGTGTGTGTATACGGATAAATACGAGTATAGTATGTGTTCGTGTTGGAATCGGAATTATCTATTGTGTTGGTTTCGGTCGATATCGTGTTATCGAATGAATTGTATTTCATTCAAGGTTGTTCGAGTGCTTGTGATTGTCGGAGGACGCGTTGATCGATTCGTGGTAGGACGTTGATCGTGGAAGGACTTTCTCGTCTTCGGTTTGAGGCAAGTTTTATACTTGTACTGGTCAATAAGATTAATGTTATCATGTATGTGTATGAATGTGTGTATCATTTCGAGACTTGGTCTCTTTATGATTTTGTTGATATCAGGGGATTGTTTGATACGATACCCTTCGGCAAATTATGCCAAATATTATTGTTGTTCGTAAATGGCCGATTTAAGGCATTGCGATACTTGTTGGTAATATATCTGTCGATAGCCGGTTCGCGGTATCGACATATCGATTGTTATTGTTGATTGATGTTCCTTTGAGATATTATTGTCGATAGCCGGTTCGCGGTATCGACGTAGCGATTGTTATTATTGATTGATGTTCCATCAAGATATTTTTGTGAATCGTCGTTATTGATATCAGTGTTTTTCTATTGATGTCGTTTTGGCCGATTGAAGGCATTGACGTATTCGATTATCATCTTCGTTATCGGTAACCGATTAAAGGTGCCGAGACATCCGTTGTACAATTGTTATCGGTTAACCGTTCTGAAGGTTATCGATATATTGAATTGGGATTATCAAAGATAATTCCCATACGTTGTATAATTATTATCGATTGTCCGCTCTAACGGTAATCGATATATTGAATTGGGATTATCAAAGATAATTCCCATCCGTTGTCAAAAAGATAATTCCCATCCGTTGTCAAAAAGATAATTCCCATCCGTTGTATAATTGTTATCGATTGGCCATTCTACGGTAATCGAAGTATTGAATTGGGATTATCAACAATAATTCCCATCCGTTGAATTATTATGGTCGTGTTGGCCGACTCAAGGCAGTACACTATTATTCTTGTGAACTCGGTAATTTTGTGATCATTGAAGGTTGAGGATTTCCCGGACTGTTGTGTTGTGATCGTTGCTCGTGTTAATCGGTCCTTAGGGATTTTGATCCCAGGATGGTTGTTTTGAATATTGTTGGTCGTGTCGATCTTTCATTATTCGTGTGTCATCGTTCACTTGGTGAGTCGTATGATCTGTATTGGATGTGTTATCCTTTGAGTTTCGTTGTCATGTTGTATCGTGACATATCCGGAATCATATCTGTGTTCCGATTGGTTATTGTGTAGGATTTTTAGCCAGGCACATATATAGTCATGCGTGGATATTATTTCCGCATTGGACTGTGCACACGAGACGTAGTTTCGTGAGGCTAAATGTAATATCCGGAATTTCTATTACTGTTGTTTAATATTATTTTATCCGAGTTATATTGTACAGCGTGGAATCTGTATAGTAGGGATAAAATAAATAAAGGACTGAGATATCAGTATCGGTATAATTGTCGTATTTGGTCGACATTTACATTTGGGGATATTGTGTATCAGGTTGCCGTACTTTTGATATTGGGTATATCGTATGATGATGTTATTGGATTCAGTACATGTATTCAGTATGTCGTATGTCCGTAATTGGTATGTCGAGACGGACGAGGAGAATTGGAAAATGGCTAAGTATAGCCTGATTAGCGCGCGCTAATGTTCAAGTATAGCGCACGCTATCGTTCATGGTTAGCGCACGCTAGAGTCAGAATGTAGCGCACGCTAAATGCAGACAGATCGGAAGGAATCTGCATGTGGACCCGGCTGCTTTCGGCGCACGTTCTAGTGAGTCAACGGTTGTTGTCCGGAAGTATTAGCGCACGCTAAAGATTAGGCTTAGCGCACGCTAACTATATATCAGTCAACAAGGGATCTTATCCTTGTCAGATGCTGTCGGAATGTGGGGCGAGTGGTAGGTGAACGCCGTAGTAAGTCAACCTCGGATAGCGCACGCTAAGAGTAAGGACTAGCGTCGCTAGACATGATGATTTACGTGCGTTAATGCATGGGCATTACGTCGTAAGGTAATTACGAAGCAAGACAAGTAGCCTGCGGGCTTGATGGCGCACGCTAACAAAGTCGATTAGCGCACGCTAAGGCTAGCGCACGCTAAACATAATGGTTTAGCGCACGCTAGTGATGTATATTATAAAAAGGGACAGAAGGGTGTTATGAAGCATTTCGTCCATTCCTTCCTTTGTAACCGAGAGAGAGAGTTTTTAGAGAGAGGTGTGAGGTCCCAAACACTGAGAGATGATGATCTTTAACAAGATTAAGATGGAGAGCATGGATTCAAGCCTCGTTCTTCAAGTTATTCATGATTCTTGGAATGGAGTCTAGTGTTCTTATTCTTGGTTCATCCAATCCAGGTAATTTTCGTATCCTCTTGATGATGGTTCGTTTTTCTTGGATGATTTCATGTAAGGAGCATGTTGGATAATCATATGATGATGTTATATGAGATTCAATGGAATTTTGATAAGAGTTTCGGATGTTAGTTAAGATTCTTCACACTATAAGGATGGTGATTCGTTTAACCCGATCTAAGATGGATTTCTGAATCTTGTTATCTATATTGATCGATTTAGAGGAGTTAAATCATGATACGAGGTTGAATTCCGGATTGAATATGATATGATCCTTGTTATCGAGTCGGTTTGATTGTTGATGTTATTATTGATATATGGACATTGATATGATCCTTGTGATAGTTATGGTGTCGTTTATCTTCAAGAGATATGGAGATTTATGTCTCCCTTCATTCGGATTCGTAGTTGCAAGATGATAGTCGATGCTTGGAATGCATGCCACTGTACAGCATTAGCGCACTCTAAGCTTACTGGCTAGCGCACGCTAACGGGACAACTTAGCGCACGCTACGTTATGCGTTTAACGTGCGCTAAGTAGGCGATCAGCGATATTTTTGTGTTTTGATTATGAATTCGTGATGGTTTGACTTGGTTGGTTCCGATTGTGTTTATTCGAGGTTGTGTTGAACCGTTGAGTTCGATTGGTTAGTATTGTCAGTTGTTGATTGTTATCGGATATGTGTTATTTGATTTCTTCGATAGGTTGAGATTGTTGATCGGTGATTATAACCGGATATTGCGGTCGTGTTCGAGTATGTCCATTGTATTGCTTTTGATCGGCCGAGGAGCTCGTAGACAAAGGCAATGTGTTCGGCAAGCTGACTTCGTGGTATCGGTATCGAGGCAAGTTATTACTTGCTCGATTATAATATTTAATGAATGGTTTCGATTTCATTTCGTTTATAATGCATATAGCGATGATTATTATTGTGAACTCGGGTATTCGGATCGCATATCGTTCTTTCGATTCTGGGAGATAAATCATAATGTATATGCTTATCTCGATTATTGGTATGTTCGAGTATCAAGGTTACATTATGGTAAAGACGAGGATATGAGTATATATAGTTTATTGTTCGTTTGGATCGCCGAGCATTGAGGATAATCATCGGTGATGATTGGACATCGAGATTTCTCCCGAAGGACTCGGGGCAAGTATCTTATATCGATTCAATTAGAGTTAGTGATTTGATCATGCGTATTATCATTCATGTTGTCGAACATGAGGTCGTCTTAATTGATTTGTCATATTGTCGTTCATGTTGCGTTGTTCATGATGATGAACATATTGTTATGCATATTGTGTTGTTTATGTTGTGTTGATCCGATGGGATCGCGCGATCTATCCGAGGGCGCCTGGATCGGATGTCCACCTCGTGTTGGTCCGACGGATCATCTTGGGATCTATCTTGAGGGCGCCGGATCATTGGACGGGTTTTCCACCTCGTGTTGGTCCGACGGATCATCTTGGGATCTATCTTTGGGCGCTGGATCGTTGGATTACCCAAGTATTGTGTTATTGTTGTGCATATGTATATTATTGGTTATCCACCTCGTGTTGATCTTGTAGGATCTTGGGATCTATCTTTGAGGCGCTGGATCATGGGATTTCCATTGAGTATACATAGTTGTTATTGTTTTTGAGCATATTGACGTTGTCATATGAGTATGCATTTGTAGGTCTTGTGTTAGGACCTTGTCCGTATTACATTGATCTGATCTCGGATTAGACTGATATGATTATCGTGGCACATCATCTCTCGAGGTATGTTCCGTATTTTCTTTGGTCTTTGTCTTTGATGGACGATCGGTTATCGTCTTGGGATTTGATGATATTATTCGATGGATCGTATTGGTCAGAAATGGTAGATTTCCGTATCGTGAGTTGGTTACGATAGTTTGAGGATCTTGAGTATTGTTCGAGGTACAATCTGATTTTATGTTTGAGTTTATTGGTTAATCGAGTACAAGATGTGAAATGTGAAAATGGTTATTCGATGAGAATTACTTGAGTAAGTAAAGTTATGGCGGTAAGATTACATTGGTCGTATTCTTATTACGTATTCTCGTTGGTATGTATTATTGATGTGATGTGATTGATATCATGGTTGGATATTATGGTGACCCAGTTGTGGGATTTCTTTTTAGGTCTTTGGAGTATCGAGCTTGTAGCGGTCGTGAAGAGATGAGCTTCCCGCAGATCTTGGCTAGGACATGTTGTGTGCGGTGAGTTTCTTGATTGGTTCTTGTATTCCATTTGCTAGAATATCTTTTTGGTTGGTCTTTTCCCGCCGCGTGAGTATTTTGAATTGACCTTTTGGTATCTGGTAACTGAGGTTGCTTTGGAAGTCGTTTTCTAAACTTTTGAGTGTCGGCTCTTTGGCCTCGCGATTTCAAATGAGTTTTTACGACGGTTTTTGATAAATAGATTTTATAAGTCTTTGTGAATTTTTAAAGATAGTACCGTCGTTGGCCTCTTGGGCATTTGTAAATGTTTGCGAAAATTTCTTTTAGCCTTGTGGGTTCCATCTCGGGGCCCACGGCGCTGTAATATTTCCGGTTAAATCTGGGGGTGTTACAAAATATGGTATCGGGGCTTAGGTTGAGAAAACCTAGGCATTCGGGTCGAGTTGAGTCGTGTTTTTGTTGCGTCATTCGAGTTGTCGATTGACAAATACTAGAGCCGTGAGTCTTTGTTGTTCACTCAGGCTTTCGCGTTATCGGATTTGCCAGTATCGTACTGGGCTTGTTATAACTTTTCCAAATGGTGTTAACGAGATTCTCTGGAATGAGATGTATTGTGTTCTTGAGTCGAATCGAGTTTGCAAACGTGTGTTTTGAAAATACATGTCGAGTATTTTCTTGAGTCTAGACATGTGCCGGTATCACGGGAATCGTCGGCTTCACGATCTGTAAGTATTTGGATTTTTGAATTGCATTGAGATTTATTGTGTTCTATAGTTGATGTGTCTTGAGATTCGGCGGATATCATGCGTTACGGTATGAGATGTCGAGTGGGACAGATTGATGATCTTGAGAAACCACGATTTTTGTAAATCGGTATGTTGGTTAGATTTTGGAACGGAATTGTGCATCCGGGAGAAAATACATGCATGTTTGAGAAGAACATGTGACATGTTAGTTCATGAATCGCTTTTGATCATTTGAAAATGATACCTTTCAAAATGAATGTTTACGGATGTTTTACGGAAAATGATTTTTGGGCCGAGACCCAATCGATTTTGAAATGGTTTTATAACTCAGGACTTGGAGTCCGAAAAGAGTTTCCTACTTTTTAAACTTCTTGTAATGCGGAACAAGATACGGGCTGAGACCCTAATGTTTCAAAAGACTTTCCTGTTTTCAAAAACTCCCGAGAGTTGTAAAATACTTTATCCGCCTTTCGAGGCTTTGGTTTACTTGTTCAAATGGAACTTCTCGGGAAGTCTTTCGCTGTATTGATTCGTTTCAATATTTTGTCATATCATATTTAAGGTGATCCAGTATGGGTTAATGACTGACGTTGCGAGTCATATGTGGAAAGGAGTTTTTAGTCGGAGTTTATATTTGAGATTTGGAACTCTATCGTGTGGTTTTCCGATGGAATATCAGTGGATATTGGTGACGAGCCGAAGTGGTATACAGAGGTATGGATATGGACAAGCATTTGCATAAAATTCATTTTATTTAATCGTGTATATTCGAAAAGAATTTTTATCGAGAACTTGGCACCAAATGAGCCGATTTAATTTTTAAAATTGATTTTGTGGTCTTACCAAAATTTATGTTTTGAGTTTTCAAACTCTTGAAAGAACTTTCGAAAATTGTCTTCGTGACAAGAATATATGATTTCAAACTGGTTTTGAAAATGTGATGGATATACATGCGCATTTAGTGCATAATGCATATCGTGGTGGAGTTCTGAGTGAGACTCACGAACTGGATAGTACATCAGTATGGCACTATGAAAGAGATTCGAACGTTAGTATGGTAGTTTGGTTATCCACGGATGATCGGTTGATTTATCGGATAAGAGAAATATGTTGCGTGTTGTAGATTCATGCGCATAATATTATTTTGGAAACTTGGGATTTTGTGAAACCGGAACATAGGTGCTATGTGATTCCATTGGTATGATAGTAGCGCGATTTTACCTTAGTGATTCTGGAATGATTTCCTTGTAAGCGTAGATTTGGGGATGGTGACCCCATACTGGTTGTTTTGGATATTGAGTGGTCGTTTCCACTCCGCGTATGAATTGGTATGTTCGTCGATTTGCGATTCGTTGTTCGTATGCCGAGGAAAATGTTCGCCAGTTGGGTATGTTTATTGAGATCTACGGTGCGTGATTGATTTGTCGTTTTGAGAATGTTATTCTTTCGTATATCTGTTTCTGTGGGTCTGTGTTGATCGTGTTGGAGTTTACCGTGTGAAGGTATTCTCGATTTTCGTTGATCGTTCATTGGTAATATTGGAGTTTATCACGATGATGATATTCCCGATTGTGTTTTGACCTCTGGTTGGTCAGATTGGAATTTATCATGTCGATGATAAATTCGATTGATTGTTGATCATTGCTGGTGATCATTTGAGCGTTCGGATTTTGTGTTGATGTTTCGGAATTCGTGTTGTTATTTTTGGGCAATTGTTTTGCAGATGTATTGTGTATTATTCGTCTTATCGGAACTGAGACTTGATTATGTAATCAGGCAGACAGGATTTGATTCGGGCAGATTGTTTCATCCGAAGATGATATATTTTGTTGAGACTCGGGAATTGTGATCGTAAGCGTATTGAGACTATGCGGTGAGATTGCTGGCTAGTATCTCCGGAGATCGTCGACCTGCGTATTTGTAAGTATGCGGTTTTGGCTATTCAGAATAATGATGATTGATCAGTGTCGTGATGGTTTTGGGATATTTTGGGTTGAACAGTATGTTTGTTTGTTTCCTATGACGGGTTGCAAGTTTCGAGGACGAAACTTATTTTAAGGGGTGTAGAATGTAATATCCGGAATTTCTATTACTGTTGTTTAATATTATTTTATCCGAGTTATATTGTACAGCGTGGAATCTGTACAGTAGGGATAAAATAAATAAAGGACTGAGATATCAGTATCGGTATAATTGTCGTATTTGGTCGACATTTACATTTGGGGATATTGTGTATCAGGTTGCCGTACTTTTGATATTGGGTATATCGTATGATGATGTTATTGGATTCAGTACATGTATTCAGTATGCCGTATGTCCGTAATTGGTATGTCGAGACGGACGAGGAGAATTGGAAATGGCTAAGTATAGCCTGATTAGCGCGCGCTAATGTTCAAGTATAGCGCACGCTATCGTTCATGGTTAGCGCACGCTAGAGTCAGAATGTAGCGCACGCTAAATGCAGACAGATCGGAAGGAATCTGCGTGTGGACCCGGCTGCTTTCGGCGCACGTTCTAGTGAGTCAACGGTTGTTGTCCGGAAGTATTAGCGCACGCTAAAGATTAGGCTTAGCGCACGCTAACTATATATCAGTCAACAAGGGATCTTATCCTTGTCAGATGCTGTCGGAATGTGGGGGCGAGTGGTAGGTGAACGCTGTAGTAAGTCAACCTCGGATAGCGCACGCTAAGAGTAAGGACTAGCGTACGCTAGACATGATGATTTACGTACGTTAATGCATGGGCATTACGTACGTAAGGTAATTTACGAAGCAAGACAGTAGCCTCTGGGCTTCGATAGCGCACGCTAACAAAGTCAGTTAGCGCACGCTAAGGCTAGCGCACGCTAAACATAATGGTTTAGCGCACGCTAGTGATGTATATTATAAAAAGGGACAGAAGGGTGTTATGAAGCATTTCGTCCATTCCTTCCTTATGTAACCGAGAGAGAGAGTTTTTAGAGAGAGGTGTGAGGTCCCAAACCGAGAGATGATGATCTTTAACAAGATTAAGATGGAGAGCATGGATTCAAGCCTCGTTCTTCAAGTTATTCATGATTCTTGGAATGGAGTCTAGTGTTCTTATTCTTGGTTCATCCAATCCAGGTAATTTTCGTATCCTCTTGATGATGGTTCGTTTTTCTTGGATGATTTCATGTAAGGAGCATGTTGGATAATCATATGATGATGTTATATGAGATTCAATGGAATTTTGATAAGAGTTTCGGATGTTAGTTAATATTCTTCACACTATAAGGATGGTGATTCGTTCAACCCGATCTAAGATGGATTTCTGAATCTTGTTATCTATATTGATCGATTTAGAGGAGTTAAATCATGATACGAGGTTGAATTCCGGATTGAATATGATATGATCCTTGTTATCGAGTCGGTTTGATTGTTGATGTTATTATTGATATATGGACATTGATATGATCCTTGTGATAGTTATGGTGTCGTTTATCTTCAAGAGATATGGAGATTTATGTCTCCCTTCATTCGGATTCGTAGTTGCAAGATGATAGTCGATGCTTGGAATGCATGCCAGCATGCGGCATTAGCGCACTCTAAGCTTACCGCTAGCGCACGCTAACGGACAACTTAGCGCACGATTAGTTATGCGTTTAACGTGCGCTAAGTAGGCGACAGTGCGATATTTTTGTGTTTTGATTATGAATTCGTGATGGTTTGACTTGGTTGGTTACATTGTGTTTATTAGAGGTTGTGTTGAACCGTTGAGTTCGATTGGTTAGTATTGTCAGTTGTTGATTGTTATCGGATATGTGTTATTTGATTTCTTCGATAGGTTGAGATTGTTGATCGGTGATTATAACCGGATATTGCGGTCGTGTTCGAGTATGTCCATTGTATTGATTTTGATCGGGCCGAGGAGCTCGTAGACAAAGGCAATGTGTTCGGCAAGACTTCGTGGTATCGGTATCGAGGCAAGTTATTACTTGCTCAGTTATAATATTTAATGAATGGTTTCAGTTTCATTTCGTTTATAATGCATATAGCGATGATTATTATTGTGAACTCTGGGTATTCGGATCGCATATCGTTCTTTCGATTCTGGGAGATAAATCATAATGTATATGCTTATCTCGATTATTGGTATGTTCGAGTATCAAGGTTACATTATGGTAAAGACGAGGATATGAGTATCTATAGTTTATTGTTCGTTTGGATCGCGAGCATTGAGGATAATCATCGGTGATGATTGGACATCGAGATTTCTCCGAAGGACTCGGGGCAAGTATCTTATATCGATTCAATTAGAGTTAGTGATTTGATCATGCGTATTATCATTCATGTTGTCGAACATGAGGTCGTCTTAATTGATTTGTCATATTGTCGTTCATGTTGCGTTGTTCATGATGATGAACATATTGTTATGCATATTGTGTTGTTTATGTTGTGTTGATCCGATGGGATCGCGCGATCTATCCGAGGGCGCTGGATCGGATGTCCACCTCGTGTTGGTCCGACGGGATCATCTTGGGATCTATCTTTGAGGCGCTGGATCATTTGTCGTGTTTTTCCACCTCGTGTTGGTCCGACGGGATCATCTTGGGATCTATGCTGAGGGCGCTGGATCGTTGGATTACCCAGTATTGTGTTATTGTTGTGCATATGTTTATTGTTGGTTATCCACCTCGTGTTGATCTTGTAGGATCATCTTGGGATCTATCTTTGAGGCTGGATCATGGGATTTCCATTGAGTATACATAGTTGTTATTGTTTTTGAGCATATTGACGTTGTCATATGAGTATGCATTTGTAGGTCTTGTGTTAGGACCTTGTCCGTATTACATTGATCTGATCTCGGATTAGACTGATATGATTATCGTGGCACATCATATCTCGAGGTATGTTCCGTATTTTCTTTGGTCTTTGTCTTTGATGGATGATCGGTTATCGTCTTGGGATTTGATGATATTATTCGATGGATCGTATTGGTCAGAAATGGTAGATTTCCGTATCGTGAGTTGGTTACGATAGTTTGAGGATCTTGAGTATTGTTCGAGGTACAATACAGATTTTATGTTTGAGTTTATTGGTTAATCGAGTACAAGATGTGAAATGTGAAAATGGTTATTCTGATGAGAATTACTTGAGTAAGTAAAGTTATGGCGGTAAGATTACATTGGTCGTATTCTTATTACGTATTCTCGTTGGTATGTATTATTGATGTGATGTGATTGATATCATGGTTGGATATTATGGTGACCCCGTTGTGGGATTTCTTTTTAGGTCTTTGGAGTATCGAGCTTGTAGCGGTCGTGAAGAGATGAGCTTCCCGCAGATCTTGGCTAGGACATGTTGTGTGCAGTGAGTTTCTTGATTGGTTCTTGTATTCCGCTGCTAGAATATCTTTTTGGTTGGTCTTTTCCCGCCGCGTGAGTATTTTGAATTGACCTTTTGGTATCTGGTAACTGAGGTTGCTTTGGAAGTCGTTTTCTAAACTTTTGAGTGTCGGCTGTTTGGCCTCGCGATTTCAAATGAGTTTTTACGACGGTTTTTGATAAATAGATTTTATAAGTCTTTGTGAATTTTTAAAGATAGTACCGTCGTTGGCCTCTTGGGCATTTGTAAATGTTTGCGAAAATTTCTTTTAGCCTTGTGGGTTCCATCTCGGGGCCCACGGCGCTGTAATATTTCCGGTTAAATCTGGGGGTGTTACACTAATTAGGTACATTGTCCCACGTATATTCTGGATTCCGTATACGGGGCGGACATGTGCACGGACACATTTCCGGATCGAGCGTACTGTGATGTCCATATTTGAGCCGTACAACTTTGATCGTCCATAGTATTGGATGAGTTCGACGTTTTGTGATTGAGCGTTCATACGCCTGAGGGGTATGTTCGACAGTCAGGTTTGTTTCTTTGAGATCTGTATTGTGATGATTTACAGCTTCGGGCTGTTCGGCTTTCAGGCTATCGTGATATTTTGGCAGCTTCGGCTGAGGGCTTTCAGGCCATTGTGATGTAACGGTATCTCCGTTTGAGCCTTCGGGCATTGTGATTCTTATTTATTTCAGCGTTGGTTTGGTTTACCTTCGGGTAATGTATTGTTGTGTTCTATATTGATGATTCGCCGTTGGGCACATATTTTCTAACCTATTGAGCAGGTATTGATCGTATGCCATGGGCATAGTATTCCACGAATGCTCGATTCTTACTTTGGTTTGTGAGCATCTCGTACTACCATTGTTGTACTGTTTGTTCTGCCTTTGGATGCATATCATGTTGTGCATGTATTTGATATTCATTATTCTGGATGGATGACCCCGTGGGGGCGGAACATGTTTTCATGTTTTAGGTACTTGCGAGGAGAGAGTTGAGACACAGGGGCATGACGAGGGCGACGAGGCATTCGAGCGATACTAGTCCGAGATATTTTGGTGTTCATGTTGGTCAGACAGTTGGAGTACTCCAATTTTGTTCAGTCATTGTCGTTTTGTATTATCCGAGCAAGGCTCGTGTATGTTGTATTTTATTTTGGCCATGTAGGCCCATCCTTGTTGAAATTCCATATCGGAATAGTATGTCGGACATCATGGTAGGGTCTGTGATTTCCTATTTTGGTCAGTTTGTTGTATTTTAGTCGTGTTCACCTGGTGGATCACCTGGTGTGGGGTCCACGGCACTGTAATAACCCAATGGGATTTGGGGGTGTTACAGAAGATGGTATCAGAGCATTGTGTTGTGAGATACCCTGGCTTGTGTGTTATGTGGCTCTACCAAGGCGGTAGTAGCGGGGTCGAGTTATGACAATGCAGACAATCGGGTTTTGTGAGTCGTGATAGTTGGGCCGTATGAGTCATTCTTTCATCGAGTCGTCGTCAGTGAAGACTAGTATCGCAAGACCTCGAAGCTTCGTATGACCTGTGTAAGGACTCTATTCTCTTTTATGTGCATACATTCATTATGTTATTGATTATACATGTTTTGTTGACCCTTGTATGTGACGATCGGGTGCGATTGATTTATGATTATTTGCTTTGGAGCGTGTGGGCTCTGTATCGGCTATGATTAGCGCGATCGATGTGATCGTTTATCTGTTGAGTATGTATACTCATGTTTGGCGTTGACCTAGCATTCTGGCCGTTGAGGCGTAATTGTGTTGTGGTCATGATTGAACGTTATTCTTTCAGTCTAGAAAGAGGACGTAACAGAGAGGGATAGAGGCCGCAGAGTGGGCCAAAACCCGAAACCTCGTACCAATATTTGGTGGATGACGAATCATTTTTGGAGTTGTGCTCGAGAACCCACCGATCGTGATTGCGTTTGGATCGAGTTCAAGACTCTCATGTTAGAGAGGTATTATCCGGCTCCAATTCATGAAGGCAAGTTGTCGGAGGTTTTGAACCCCGAATACGTCGAGGACGAGGGTGTTATTGTTATTGCTGAAAAGTTTCAAGGACTTCTTCAGTTTACTTCATCTGTTATCCGTACTAAGGCGGATAAGATCAAGTATTTTAACAAGAGGTTGAACCCGTGGTGGAGGATGCAGTTGTTCAATCACAATTGTAGTTCACTTGGCGAATTCATCGAGAAGGCTCTTGGAGCATAGCTTTCGATCGAGGAGCTTACTCAGAAGGATCCTTCAGTTTCTTCTGGTGAGAGGACTTGGATGCCGATTCGTTCAGAGGGACATCGAGCTCCGACGTCCAAGAGGTCATTTTCTAGTCGACTTCGTGCTGGGAAAGCATCTTCTTCTCAGGCGACGAGTTCGACTGTTGTTTGTTTTAATTGTGATTCAGCGGGGCATGTGAGTACTCGATGTACGGTGCCAGCTATTATTTATTTTCTGTGTCGGAGGTAGGGACACCTTCAGAATACCGCAGGAGTTCTAGTGTTAGTAGGTCTCGAGAGAGCTCACGGGCCTCGAGAGATTTTGTCACTTCAGTCCGTACTTCATCCAAGGGGTCATATCGGGCTTCGGGAGCCAGAGGTATGGACACCCGAGGGGAAGTAGCGAGTTCAGATTAAGGTCTTCCTCGAGTCGATGAGATCGAGGAACTCGATGATCTGGAGGATGTTGATTCCGGGTACATTTGAGATATAGCCTTGATTTGTATTTTCCTTGTCTTTCGGATTGATGTTTGACTTGGTCTGTATTTTAGTATTGTGGTTGCGAACCATTTATGGTTGATCTATCTTGTAATCATTGTATCTGAGAATCTTGAAACTTGAGTCATTTGATGTGATTTTCTTTCCTTTTGGTCCTGTACCCGAGATTTTTGTGATGATCTGGGTAATTGTTCATTATGATTCGAGATGTCAAGTCGTGAGGACTTGGGTGCGCGATTGATATGGTCCCAAGGACTATTCGTGCATTGTTATTTTCTTTTGTGGTACGAGTCCGTGATTGCATGGGCGTCCGATGCTGATGAGAACGAGGGAGTGTACACCGATGATCGTAGACATGTACAATGGGAGGCACCCGCTGGGTGTGTACGCCGGTGTTACGAGTCTTGCGGGTGGTGCGACTTCCTGGCTGGTCTCTGGCGGAGGAGTCATGATTCGGCTAATCTCGCATTTGGTTGAGTGTCTTTATCACTTGATTTTTTTTTTCGCCTTGTTCAGGCAGAGGAGACGTGGGGACCCGTGGGGTCGGCCCAGTTGCTCAGGCGGAATTGCTCGTATTGAGGAGTATTCCTGGAGATGTTGTTTTCTTATCCTGATGGATAGTCCGTGCCCCGACTTGTGCACCCTGAGTTTCGGGGACGAAACTCTTTTTAAGGGGGGGAGTATGTAATATCCGGGGATAATTTTTTTTTTTTTCGTGTTACTGTTGAGTTGTACGTATTCATTTGGAATTGTACAAGTGTTGTTGTTTGGACCGACACAATGTATATTGTATTAGAATATTTCGGGATCGAAATATTTATACTAGTCGTCGGTTTGGTTTCGTCGTTTGGTTGTTGTTTGGCGAGTTTGGAATTTTGGCTAAAGTTTATAGCCATAGCGTACGCTACCAGTGTAGCATTACGTACGCTAATTTGTTGCGATTACGTACGTTACGCCCTGAGGTTACATACGTAATGCGTGGTAGGTGGTGGGAACCTTTCTCGTGGTCAAACTTCGGGGCAAAGGTATCTTTGGGGGATTATTTATTTATATATATATATATATAAATCATGTTACCTACCTTTTGTCATCTCTCTCTCTCTCCCTCACCTTCCCTCCCTCACGTTATATATTATAGATATATATATATGATCTCCTTTCCCTCACCTTTCCTCTCTCCTCCCTCTCTCATTTTTTTCTTTTCCTGTTGCCATCTCTCTCCCTCTCGTCATCTCTCTCTTCTCTCCATCTCTCCCATTTCTTTTTCCGGCGAGGTAGAGTTAAGGATGGGCAGCGGCTTCTTCATTCCCGGCGACGGACTGGAGTTGATGACCGGAGTAGAGGACTGACATCTCCGGCGACGACCGGAGCTCGGCGGCGGCCGATCGGAATTTCCGGATCGGAAGGCGTTGCAAATCCGGTCGAGCTGTTCGTCGACATCTGATTCGAACGGAGAATCCAGCTGGCATTTTTTTTTTCTTTTCTTCTGGCGAGACGGAGCTCAGGCGCCGGTTCTTCATGGTTTCCGGCCATGGACGAGGCTCCATTGTTTCCGGCGACCGGAGGTAGTTTCTGTCCGGAACGGACGGCGGAACGGAGGCTTGACATGTTTCCGGCGAGGAGTTGCAGGCGGAGAGTTGGGTGAAAACCGGCCATGGATGGAAACGGACCGGAGTTGGACGAAGTCCGGCGGGACAATTTTTCCGGCGGCCAATTTCCAGCATGGGAGTTTTTTTTTTCGGACCTGGCCGATCGGCTTCTTTCTCTGGTAAGGTTTTATGTGTTTTTTTCAGTTATATATATATATATATATATATATATATGTTGTGTGTGTTGTTAGGTGCAGTATGTGTATTGTGTGTTATATATATATTGTTATATATATACTGTGTGTGTGGTGTGTGTTGTATATATATATATATATATAAATTATATAGTGTGTGCCGTGAAGTGTGTGTGTGTGTGTGTGTCATGTGGGTATATATATTTATATATATATATATATATATAGATATTGTGGGTTGTATTGTATATATATTATTATATATATATATGTGATGATGTATATTATATATGTGTGTGTATACGGATAAATACGAGTATAGTATGTGTTCGTGTTGGAATCGGAATTATCTATTGTGTTGGTTTCGGTCGATATCGTGTTATCGAATGAATTGTATTTCATTCAAGGTTGTTCGAGTGCTTGTGATTGTCGGAGGACGCGTTGATCGATTCGTGGTAGGACGTTGATCGTGGAAGGACTTTCTCGTCTTCGGTTTGAGGCAAGTTTTATACTTGTACTAGTCAATGAGATTAATGTTATCATGTATGTGTATGAATGTGTGTATCATTTCGAGACTTGGTCTCTTTATGATTTTGTTGATATCAGGGGATTGTTTGATACGATACCCTTCGGCAAATTATGCCAAATATTATTGTTGTTCGTAAATGGCCGATTTAAGGCATTGCGATACTTGTTGGTAATATATCTGTCGATAGCCGGTTCGCGGTATCCACATATCGATTGTTATTGTTGATTGATGTTCCTTTGAGATATTATTGTCGATATCCGGTTCGCGGTATCGACGTAGCGATTGTTATTATTGATTGATGTTCCATCAAGATATTTTTGTGAATCGTCGTTATTGATATCAGTGTTTTTCTATTGATGTTGTTTTGGCCGATTGAAGGCATTGACGTATTCGATTATCATCTTCGTTATCGGTAACCGATTAAAGGTGCCGAGATATCCGTTGTACAATTGTTATCGGTTAACCGTTCTGAAGGTTATCGATATATTGAATTGGGATTATCAAAGATAATTCCCATCCGTTGTATAATTATTATCGATTGTCCGCTCTAACGGTAATCGATATATTGAATTGGGATTATCAAAGATAATTCCCATCCGTTGTCAAAAAGATAATTCCCATCCGTTGTCAAAAAGATAATTCCCATCCGTTGTATAATTGTTATCGATTGGCCATTCTACGGTAATCGAAGTATTGAATTGGGATTATCAACGATAATTCCCATCCGTTGAATTATTATGGTCGTGTTGGCCGACTCAAGGCAGTACACTATTATTCTTGTGAACTCGGTAATTTTGTGATCATTGAAGGTTGAGGATTTCCCGGACTGTTGTGTTGTGATCGTTGCTCGTGTTAATCGGTCCTTAGGGATTTTGATCCCAGGATGGTTGTTTTGAATATTGTTGGTCGTGTCGATCTTTCATTATTCGTGTGTCATCGTTCACTTGGTGAGTCGTATGATCTGTATTGGATGTGTTATCCTTTGAGTTTCGTTGTCATGTTGTATCGTGACATATCCGGAATCATATCTGCGTTCCGATTGGTTATTGTGTAGGATTTTTAGCCAGGCACATATATAGTCATGCGTGGATATTATTTCCGCATTGGACTGTGCACACGAGACGTAGTTTCGTGAGGCTAATTAGGTACATTGTCCCACGTATATTCTGGATTCCGTATACGGGGCGGACATGTGCACGGACACATTTCCGGATCGGGCGTACTGTGATGTCTATCTTTGAGACGTACAACTTTGATCGTCCATAGTATTGGATGAGTTCGTCGTTTTGTGATTGAGCGTTCATACGCCTGAGGGGTATGTTCGACAGTCAGGTTTGTTTCTTTGAGATCTGTATTGTGATGATTTACAGCTTCGGGCTGTTCGGATTTCAGGCTATCGTGATATTTTGGCAGCTTCGGCTGAGGGCTTTCAGGCCATTGTGATGTAACGGTATCTCGGTTTGAGCCTTCGGGCATTGTGATTCTTATTTATTTCAGCGTTGGTTTGGTTTACCTTCGGGTAATGTATTGTTGTGTTCTATATTGATGATTCGCCATTGGGCACATATGTTCTAACCTATTGAGCAGGTATTGATCGTATGCCATGGGCATAGTATTCCACGAATGCTCGATTCTTACTTTGGTATGTGAGCATCTCGTACTACCATTGTTGTACTGTTTATTCTGCCTTTGGATGCATATCATGTTGTGCATGTATTTGATATTCATTATTCTGGATGGCTGACCCCGTGGGGGCGGAACATGTTTTCATGTTTTAGGTACTTGCGAGGAGAGAGTTGAGACACAGGGGCATGACGAGGGCGACGAGGCATTCGAGCGATACTAGTCCGAGATATTTTGGTGTTCATGTTGGTCAGACAGTTGGAGTACTCCAATTTTGTTCAGTCATTGTCGTTTTGTATTATCCGAGCAAGGCTCGTGTATGTTGTTGTATTTTATTTTGGCCATGTAGGCCCATCCTTGTTGAAATTCCATATCGGAATAGTATGTCGGACATCATGGTAGGGTCTGTGATTTCCTATTTTGGTCAGTTTGTTGTATTTTAGTCGTGTTCGCCTGGTGGATCACCTGGTGTGGGGTCCACGGCACTGTAATAACCCAATGGGATTTGGGGGTGTTACAGATACTAATCACGACCGGCACATCAGACGACGTGTCGCAACACAACCCAGTCAGATACAATCCAACAAGACAAGACTCGATTCGACAGTCTAGGTTTCCACAACCTAAGCTTTGATACCATATTTTGTAACACCCCCAATCCGTTCGGGAACATTATAGCATTGCAGACCCTCTCCCTAAGAATCTACTAGGCTAGATACCAACACAAGACATCACATAAATGCCAACATGGCTGAATAAAAAATTCATTGACCGTTTTGGTCTTACATCAATAACATACAACATCAACTTCATATAAATCTCCTTTACAAAACTCATACCCGCACAGGGATCAAAATACAACAACACTCCCAAAATACGGGAGACCACTACAGCGGAAATAATAATACAACTCAACCAAGAAATCTCAATACTAGCCCTCATGTGATTAATATCAGTTGTCTCCCATCATACTTCGCACTGTTCCCATGGTTCGCTCCCCAAAAACCCGCACATACTTGAATGCAATAACAGGCATCCACCACCTGATTACTCGGGGTTAGTAAATTGGTATTTTGCGAGTGCAAGTACAAAACCATACGAAATGTAACAAGCAAATAGTAACCACGAATCAGATACGACAATCAGTTGACAAAACATTCCCGAGAGATTTTATTAATTAGAAAGCAAACGATGAAGTATGTGAAAATAAACTCATCATCTTGGGGATTTTAAAAGTAGAAACCTTTTTGGACCTCGAGTCCCAAGTTACAAAGCCTTTTTCAATATCAATAGGGCCTTAGCATCATTCTTGTTTCAAAATACAATAGCTAGGAAATCATTATGGGTCCATGACCCAACATCAAATCATTATACAGTTAATCACTGTTCGTACTCATCAAGTAATGAACGCCAGAGGTCACGACGGACCATACCAGGTTCCACACATTCACTGCTCGTACACATCATGCAACAAACCCCAGAGGTCACGACTGTAACACCCCCAATCCACTCAGGGATATTACATGTCGTAGACCCTTTTCCACAAGGATCTACTAGGCAGGAAACTATAAAACAAGACCCACACGCGGTCAACTCGACAAAACATAAAACCGTAGACCGATTAGGTCTCTCAAAACACAACATAGCAGTACAACTGATAAACCAAAATACAACTCGATCACATATTACACAACATGTCCATCCTCTTAAGGATGATAAAGAAACTAGAAATAAACACTCAGACCGACAGATCACTAACAGACAATCGACTACAACTTTGATTAGTATCGCTGCTTTACATCATCCTCCAAGCCGATCTTAAGGTTTCTCTCTCCAATCAGGACACCTGAAAATAAATATAAAATAGTCCCCAACGAATGTTAGCGATGGAAATCGCTAGCAAGTAACCAAGCTATAAAGTTATACATCAAGAATACAACCATTAAGAAAATAACGTTTCAACAAGGTAGTAACACGATCCCCGAGTCTAAATTCCTTTCAAAATAGTTTTCTTTAGGAAGGATCATAAGAATGACTCCAAAATACATTTAAGAGAATAATTGAAGACTTTGAGGGGTCTCAGTGTAAAATCATGAAAAGTTTATAATTTTTATTTTCAAAAGAGTTTACCAAAAACGTCGAAATGATTCTAATCACAACCAAGTCTCAACGACTAATTAACAGTTCAAGTACATCCAGGGCCCAAAGTTCAAATATTCACAAAACAAGCACGCGAATCGCCTAGGAACGGGGTTAAAGCACTGGTTCCATCCAAGGCCTCTATGGACCTTCCCGGACTGGCTATCTAAACAAGCTCAAACACACCCATAAGTTATCTTAACATCGCACTCGCAAGTGACGATTCCCGAATCCCCCTCCAGACCTAACCGATTAGATAACCTTATGGTCAAAATATATCAACTGGCCGTACTCGCAAGCACACGCCTCCGGAGGCCTCATGGGTCCCTACCCGAGTAACATCTCAAACACGCCCATAAGTTAACTTGAAATCGCACTCGCAAGTGACGATTCTCGGAGCCCCCTCCAGACCTGTAATACCTGAGATTTTTATTTCAGTTGCCTTGAACTACGTGTCGGTTGGTGTCGGTTATTTCATACCGTTATGATTCTTTAGAATTCGTTTTTCTGTCAGGAATGGTTTGATATACTCTGTTGTGGTGTTTGACGAGCGAGACTTGTCGTTGCGTACGTTTCTTTGACTAAATGTGTGCGTGTAGTGTGGTATGTTATGTTTCGTAATTTGCTCATTATTGTTTTGAACCATAGTCGGTGCGTTGGTGTGATCGAGACGTCGTCGAGCATCTAGTCGGGCTGTCGAATGGTTGGCTGGGCTGCATTACGACCGTAAAGCGTGGCAGGTTACGGTCGTAATGCACCAGCGTGTTTCGGGTAGTTGCACCGAGTGCTCGGTTACGGCCGTAATAGATTGACGAGTACGGCCGTAAGATGGTGCCCAGTATGTACGTAAGGCATGGTCGAGTTACGTCCGTAAGGTGACGAGTATTGCGGCTGTAATACCTAGCCGGGTTGCGGCCGTAACGCGCGCAAACATTTTGGGCAGTTGGCCATGAGTGTTGGTTACGGCCGTAAGGGGGTCCGAGTTATGGCCGTAAGGTCCTGCCGGTTACGTACGTAACGTGATCGGCCATATATAGGCCAGTGATGCGGGCTGACTTCATTTGCACTCCATTTCCCCTTCTTGTGGCGGCTGATGGACGAGAGGCTCGGGAAGGGTGGTTCTTGGTCGATTCCACTCAATTCCAAGGCGTTTTGGCAGGCTCTTGTCGATTATATCATCATCCAATCCTTGTTCTTCGTCGGATCGAGGTAAATTCTTGAAATCTCCTAGGGTTGACTTTCAGGATTTCCTTCTTGTTTTTCGTTGTTCGTCCGATTTTGAAGAATCGGTTGATGTTATTGAGCATTATTAATCGTGTTCTATGGGTTGTATATCCATATTTTTGGTTTGTTCAACTCAATTGGTGATTCGAGTGTTCTTGGGAGTTATCAAACATTAAATGTTCGATTAAATGTCCCAATGAGTTTCCCTTCGATAGTTTGGTGGGATTTCCATTGTTTTTTGTCTTGATTCTCATTGTAATCGTATCTTCATTGTTTTTGCCGAAATATTGTAGGTGTTTGAGGTTTCTCGGTTGAGCCGTGTTCGTCGGAGTGTTCGGTATCGGTTATCGAGTCAAGTATCTTGCTATACGATTTGTGTCTTGTGAATAGGGACTTCGTGTTATGGCTACGATGAATTAGTTTACTTTCGTGAATATGCTTCGTATGAATTGGTTATTGTGAACGATTGATAGTAGTGATAATACCCTCACTTGGCTAACGTCGGGGAATTATGTTGGTTGTGTTAATCATATGGTTTGTGCCGGGCGAGGTTGGTCATGGTTGAGTTGTCGTGATGATTACGATATTTGTGTCGTTTTGATTTACATGTTTAAATATGCATTACGGTGTATTGTTGAATGGCTTGACATTTGATATTAATGTGTGTGACTCGTGGTTGAGTTGATCAATATGAGTTGTGTCGTGATGATGTGTGTGATCCAGGTAAGGTCTGACGAGGCCTTTAGAGTTCGGTACATGATGTGTACGAACAGTGATCGTATGATCCAAGTAGGGTCTGACGAGGCCTCTGGAGTTCGGTACATGATGTGTACGAACAACGTGTATGTTCCAGGTAGGGTCCGACGAGGCCTCTGGAGTTCGGTACATGATGTGTACGAACAATGCGTGTGATCCGGGTAGGGTCCGTCGAGGCCTCTGGAGTTCGGTACATGATGTGTACGAACAGTGATCGTATAATAGTGATTGTTTGGATAACGTTTTAAAACATGGGTTTTGGACTCATAACGATATCTTAACTAGTGAGTTTTGAAATGCGAATCGGGCTCAGGCCCTAACGTTTTCGAAAAAGTTTTGTAAATTGGGACTTGAGGTCCAAAAGAATTTCTACTTTAAAAATCCTCGAGCTAATGAGTTCCTTTTCAAAAATTTCTTGCTTGAGTTCGAAATTCTAAAACTCCTCGGGAACATTTTGATAGTTGATTTTCGTGGTAAATTCGTGGTTGCTATTTACTTGTTACATTTTGTATCATATTATACTTGCACTAGCAAAATAGTGGAATTTTGCTAACCCCCGAGTAATCGGGGGTGGATGTCTGTTTTGTGTCCAGGTGCTTGCAGGTTCGGGGGAGCAGTCTCAGGATCGGCACAGGAAGTGACGGGCTATGATACTAATCGAGAGTTAGGAGTTCAGTCGAGTGAGTTATTGTCAGAGTCGTATTCCACTTTCTGCTATTTTGTATCCTTACCCCTGCGTGGTTGTTCATTGTATAGAGTTGTGTTTTTATGTTTACATCAGTTGTACGACCCTATCGGTCTGTGTAGTTGTTTATAATTGACCTTAGCGGTCCATATCATTATATTGTATGCCCCGGTCGGGCACACATGCTTGGTCGTTTTGTGCTGATTAGCCTGGTAGATCCTCGTGGGAAGGATCTACGGCGTCTAATATTCCCATATATTTTGGGGGTGTTACAAGACCTACCCGATTTGATAACCTTATGGTCATAACATATCAACTGGCCGTACTCTCAAGCACGCGCCGCCGGAGGCCTCATAGGTCCCTACCCGGGTAACTGTTAGGAGTATGTCCTCGAATGCCACTCAGAGGATGTTGAGTGAGGGCATTGTACTTGTTATTATGTAAATCATTATCATAAGGCAATTGTTTGTTTCTTTATTTACTGGCAGTCACTGTTATTCCTGACTAATAAATATATATATATATATATATAAACTAGTTCGTGTATTTGAGAGTAAAACATTCGACTCCTTATTGGATAAGGGGATCGGCACTGGAAAGGTTATGGCTCAAATACTTAATCGTTCGCAAGTCGATGAAACTTGACTGGGCGTTAAGTTTATGTGAAGACTTGTATGACGTGTTGTTTGACTTGGAGAGTGCCTGTCGAACACTAACGGTTAGTGGGAGCACACGTTATAGGTATGCTAATTAGATTAGTACACTCGAACCGACTCACCCTCGATTCATCACACGTATTTCACTCCGGGACAGTCAATGACGAAATCGAAAGGTTGTGATACGTATTAGTGAACCTTCGACTTGAGGATTTAGTAGGGATGTGCTTGTGATGTTAAGATTTTCATTAGAGTAGTTCGACCCAGCAAACCAGAAGGTGGGGGCCAACCTTGACGTGCATCTTGACGGGCAAGTAGCAGGTCCTGCTGAATATCAAGATAGAATTCTTTCTCCTGTTAGTGAACGGGTTATATGTCATGTGCGGTTATTGGCAGATGAGATCATAAGTCTTTGGCCAAAGCATTGGAGCTAGTTGTATTGGATACACGAGAGCTCGATGATCTCGATTTGCATTAACTCATGCATAGCGTCAAGTACAGATAGGGTTTGACTGACCGTGACCCTATAACTTGATCGGGACATTTGAAAGAAGGGTTTATACGTATACTGGTATTCACGACAAAATGGTTCTTGAATGATCCCAATCATTCATTCTCAGTTGGGGTACAGTGCAGGCCGTCAGGCTGGCTAGGTGGTGCTACTACTCTTTGGTTCCTCACATTGCTAACTGAGACGGACCTACCGAGTCGCGCAATAGGATTGACGACGGATGAATCGAGCTTATTCTCTCTTTATAAATATTAGATATTGGAAATCTAATTTATTCAGACATTGAATGTCTAAATTGATTTATTGGATAAATTAATTTACGGCCCAGTGAATTAAATAAATTACTGGGTGATTAATTTAATTCATAGACATAATTATTTCTTGGAGAAATTAATTATATTATTTTGTATTTGATATGATAATTAATTAGATTATTGATTGATATAAATACATCGGGATGGAATTGGAGTTTATCTATTTGGACTCGCGGGAGTCCAAAACGAACCGAACTCATCCGATTCCTTCTAGATGGCCACCCCACTCAACTCCAAATGAGTCTTACTTGTTGTATCCATCATGGTGAGTGGAATCTTTAGTCTTGAGGGGACAAGGATCATGTGAGATCATTTTGGTGTAGGTGGACTTTTATCTTGAAATGAAAAGAATAAGAATAAGATGAGAAGACTCCCACTTCCTCCATACTTGCATTCATACATGAGTTTCAAAGTGAGAAAGGAAAAATAGTTTTTCCAAGTGTTCTTCTTCTTCTTCATTTGTTCTTGAGTTTTTTCGTGGAGAAAAATCGAGAGATAAATAGAGAGTTTGTGAGTTATACACTTAGAGTGTTATATCCACACTTGATAGCTTCATCATCTGATTCTAGCTGTAACCTTGGAGGTTAATTGGGTGATAGTCGTTCCGATCTTTTCTCCGGCGCGTGGCAAGTAGAGACGCGGTGCTTTCGGCGTTGGATCATCCAAGAACTTGGAGCGGATTGGAATCGTAGGGAAATCACCTAAAACTTGGGGAATCGCTTTCTCGGAAATCACCATTTAATCAATGGACTACGAGGGTATGTTTCTCGTATCTTCTTATGTTTCATTTTATATTCGCATATATGTAGCTTGATCGATCCTCGTAGGGATTCAGATCGAATTAATTTTCGTTTTACCGCTTTCGCTGGGCCTTCGTTTTAGGGACCGAATCCCAATAGTAGTATCGGAGCGTAGGTCGTGCGATCGTATATACGATATTTAGCATTTGGAATGCTTGATTGTATGGTGAATGATTTGGAATCATTTATAGTCATAATCGTGGTGTATGTTTTTTCGTTCGTTGTAGTTATATTTTTCGTAAGTTTATGTCTAAATATAAATCTTTAATTTCTCGGAAATGTGATTTATATTGAAGATATGAAAGTTGGAAAATATTGATATTGGATATCCGGTCGAAAATCTAGCCCTGAATTGACGTTGGAGGGTCCGGGAGTGGACCGAAAGAAGGGAGCCGCGGCCCAGGGCTCAGGGGGGCGCGTTAACACCCCAAACTAGGCGGCTATTATAGTGTCGTGGACCCCGAACTGGGACCCACCAGGCAAATGAAAATTAATAAATTAAATAATATAATTGTAGTACCGAACCACATTATATTACCAATTACTCCGATGAGGAGTTTCAAGTACAATACACCCAAGAATATAGAATAAATATATATTTCATATGGAGATGAAATATACAACACTGAATAAAATGAACATCCAAACGGAAACTGCAGCGGAAAATACATATGAAGAAAGACATGAATAACTGAAAGGGCTGGGGGCCCTACTAGTATCTGTTGGTAAAATATTTTCCATAATTCATGTTATACATTTTGATGATGAGTTACATAACTAAAATTTATTTTACATATTTTTCTACAGTTAACGTACGTAACAGTTCATCCATAACATACGTAACACTCACAAATTTGGCAAGTGTTTTTATGCAGGTAACGTACGTAATGTATTATCCATAACGTACGTAAGGTTTGAAATTCTGCCCGTTGCAAAAAGTCATTAGACATTACACCAAGTCTTCACATCCAACGAATCTTTGACTGAAAGATAACGTACGTCAGCAACACTTACGTAACGTACGTAAAGAGTTTTATCATATGTCACTGGATTGTTTTTTAGAGTTTATTACGGTCGTTACACGAGTTCTGTAACGTACGTAAAAGTAATAACGTACGTAACCATGCCCTAATAACGTACGTAAAGCTGACCACTGCTCCAACGGGAAACTCACCTCATGAAGGCTATAAATAGCACATTTCAAGGATTTGGAATATACACAAATCATCTGAGCTTACAAGTATTATCAAGTATATCAAGCATATTTTACGAGAGAAATACATACTCTACATTGCGATACAAGAAGAATTGTTCCAACACTTCTTATTTATATTCTTGTATCAAAGAGCGACATACTTTGTAAAGTCGAGTTCCTACTCGCAATTGTTTGATTGTAAAGTTGTCTTGTACCAAGAAAAACAAGAGTGTTTTTAGTGAGGTTTTCTTGAGCCCGGAAATCAAGAGATTGTGAGAGTTAGCACTAAACTAGAAAGTGCATTCAAAGTTTTCTAAGAAAAGTCCTAGTCGATAAAACTAGGTAGGGGACGTAGGCTTCGTTAATAGCCGAACCTCTCGAACAAATTTTCGTGTTCTTTTTTTTCCGCATTTTATTTCCTCCGATATCTTGCTTCCGCACAAAAAGAGTTCAAAACTCTTAACCGCACTATTCAACCCCCCTTCTAGTGGTGGTACCAATCCAACAGTATCACCGGGACTCCTCGTCGTTAACGTTCTCTTCCCGTGCCTTTGCCTTGCCATGACCTGAAAACAACATCCCCAACGGAGTCAGTTACACAGAACAACAATCCTCAAGAGTCGAACAAATACAATAATCACATGATTTAATTATGAAATGAGGTCTGAAGGAGGGGAATCATAGTACGCCCAAATGGAATGTGCAAGTGCACAAGTATGCCGAGTGCCCGGCGTCCCGCATAAACACTCGCAAAACTTGTCCTAATTAGTCTCACGGAGGCATGTTACCGTGTGCACAGTCCAATATGTCCGGATACCCGCATATACACAATGACCTTAGTGTGCCCGACTAAAAATTCCACACATATACCACCCGGTAACGCAATATAATCGCGGAAGGTCACAAGGACAAAAGTAACCATGATGAATAAGGATGAATCAAAATCCGACAAGGACCAAGAATGACTCACCGAGGTGAAATAATGGCGCAATGAGTGATGGATCAAATGAAATGATTGGAACCGTTGTTCCTCGTGAATTGAATGATTAGTTTGATAATTACAAGTCTCAACATGATTGCTATATTATGCATGAATTATACGTATGAATGAACTAAAACGAAAGGAATGATTATTCTTTTAACTGAGTAAGAATTAACTTACCTCAATACCGGTGAAGAAATGTCCTTCCCCGAACAAATGTCCTTAATGGAATTACCGGTCGCTCGAACAACCTTGAATAACACAATTACCAATAATTTGCTTAATATACGAATCAAGCATGATCACAACCAACTCAAAGGGTCGATACAACAATCCAACTTATTGGGGTAATCTAACAAACATATTGTAAACAACCTTCAATTGTTTACAATCAATCTCAATTATATCGATACCACGCCTCCAATGAGTGATTCAATCCGACAAAACATCATCAATACAATCGATAATCCAATAGGAATACTCCATTCGAGATTACGACAACATCTAGTCGAAACCCCAAAATTCCAAAGTCAACACTCAAGGTGTTCTTGAACAATTCCCCAAATACTCAACAAATCCAAAAAACACACAAATAAATCCGTAAGAACACATGTATCCAAGGTAGATAATCCATATTCAACATATTCCAACATAATAGCAAGCTAACTTGAAGAGATCGGAAGTAAAACACCCAAATCCCAAAATTCTAGATTTAAGAAAAGTTTACGTTGATTTGCTGTGGTGGAGAGGATTAAATGTTGATTAATCTGAACTAGGAGCTTGAAGATGATGCTAGATGATTGCTGCTGGAATAACTATTCACGAATCACCCAAAATTGCCCGGAATGGAGGAGAAATGAAGAAATGACGAAATGAAGAGTGAAGTGTCCTATTTATACTCAACCAAGCTTAGCGTGCACTATCTCCTGCGATTAGCGTACGCTAGCGGGTTCACCGGGTAGTCCAGTGAACTCTGCCTGCCGCGTTAGCACGTGCTATGTACTTGGTAGCGTGCGCTAACACCTTCCTCTTAGCGTGCGTTAACCGAATGTTAGTGTGCCCTACCTGATAGTTGGCGCCCAGTAACTGGAGTCCAGAACCTACTGTCCTTTGTACTGCTCGCCTTAGCATACATTACACCGGTAACTTAGCATGCTCTACTAACACAGTTAGCGTGCGCTACCCTCAGATATAGCATGCACTACGAATTTCCAATTCAGTCCAGTACCTACTAGACTGCCTACCACAATTACACGAGTAGCGTGCGCTAATGAAGGCCGATAGCGTACGTTGCTGATACAACTAGCGTGTGCTATTTTGCACTCATAGCATGCGCTACGAATACTCCGATTCAGTCCAGTGCCTTCTGGACTGTCTGCCTCAATTGCACTAGCGTGCGCTAATGTTGAACGATAGCGCGCGCTACCAGTACTCAATTAGCGTGCGCTAAAAAGAGTATGTAGCATGCGCTACTCTCCACACATAGGCTGCCAACAACGATGACAATGATAGTGTTCTCGAATCGAATCTCAACAGGGTTGGATGACAAATGATAACAGATATACGATTCAAAAGTACGCTGAACGGTGAAACACGATGAATGAATATGAATGATGAATGATTATTAATTAGTGAAAATTACTAAGTGATAATTATTGAATAATAATAAATGAATTTACAACCGGGTATTACATACTCCCCCCTTAAAAGAGTTTCGTCCTCGAAACTAAGGGTCGAACAATTCGGGATAACTCTCCCGCATAATATCCTCGGTTTCTCAAGTAGCCTCTTCGACTCCTTGTCTAGACCACTGAATTTTCACCAAAGGAATCGCCTTATTCTTCAATTGTTTGATTCGTCGCTCTAGGACTCGTACAAGACGCTCCTGTTAGGCATATTTTTATACGCTTATTTATCATTATTTTGTAGTATTTTGGAGAGTGAAATTGTCTAAATGAGCCTTTAATGCCTTAATTTTGTATGATTGACAGGAAATTGAAGTCCGGAAGCTAAAACGAGGCAAAACGGGCGAAAACGGCAAATCGAACTCGAGCCGGCACAAGGAAGGCCGAGCCGCGGCACAGAAGACACCCGGCCCGAAGGTAGAGTAACTGTACTGTGCGCGGCCTGACCCAGTGAGCCGCGGCACGTAAGAAATTGATGACGCCCGGGCTTCAGTGAAGGCTGCATGCGCGGCACAGTTTAGTGAGCCGCGGCACACTTGGCGGTTTTTGTATGTCCGCGGATTTTGGGCCGTTTGAAGCTTGATTTCGGCGGACGCGATTTGGAGTTGTGTTGAGCTATAAATAGGGTTTAAGACCTAATTAAATCATCTTTGGATCTTGAATCTTTTGGAGCTTAAGCTTGGAGACGGCGGAAGAAGAGGAAGCGAAGACTTCAAGGTAGAGGCGGAAGGCTGAAGAACGGAGGAATCGAGCTTCATCTGCGTTTGAATTTTATGCTTTCATTTATTCATTCTGTATTTTCAATTATTAGTATGTCAGGCTAAAGCCCTAATCTAGGGTTTTGATGAAACCTATGTTTTGACGAATTTCTTGAGATTATCTAATTAATTACCTTTTTATTGAGTTTTCCCAATTGTGTTTAATGCTTGCAATTATCTGGCCAATAGTTGTATTGATTAAATCATTCACTTCGAATCGGGAGAGGAGATTTGGTGAGGAACTATTGGTGAGGACCGTTTTATTCTGTGAGATAGGAATATACTCATAGGAACTACGTGGCCTTTGGGAGATTTTATACTTTTCGCCTATTGACGAATTAATTCACCTAGGGATAGAGTGCGTTATTCGCCTTTAGATAAATCTATTGACCTCGGGAGAGGCGGTAGAATATATTAGCAATCTCCACCTTCAATAAACTGGGAAAATTATTTATTACGGATAATCGAGAGTAAATTCGGATAAACTAAGGTGGATTCATGATCCTAGACTTATTCATCATTTGATTTATTTTATTCAAGCTATCGTTTTCTACTGCTTAGTCTTTTAGTAATTCTTTTAGTTATTAATCGCAAAACCCAAATTCGATTGTTCAAATAAAATTGGAATACACAAAAGTCGGTAGTTAGAGATTCAGTCCTCGTGGGAACGATACTCTACTTATCACTTTATTACTTGTAAACGATGGCGTGCACTTGCGTGTAAGAAATATCGCAACAAGTTTTTGGCGCCGTTGCCGGGGATTGAAATTTTCTAATATCGATTTAAGTATTTCCAGTCTTAATTTGAACGTTTTATTTTTATTTTTGTGTATTTAATTTCGTTTATTTGTTTTTCCTTTCAGGACCTTTCGTGTAGTGCATGAGAAAACTCGGTAACAAAGGCCTACTACCTTTGAATACCGAGCTCGAGCGCACGCTAAGAAGGAACAAAAAGGAGAAAAGAGAGTTGCAGACGACGGTCAACATGGCCGAGAATATCGAAGTCCAAGTACGAGATAACCAAGTGCGGCAAGTTCAACCGGAACTAGCCCTTCGAGATTTTGCCATACCGCAGATCAATGCTAATTTTTCAAGAATTCGGCGTCCCACTATCCAAGCCAATAATTTTGAGATCAAGCCTGCTATTATTCAGATGGTGCAGGCGAGCCAATTCTGTGGACTGCCGAATGACGACCCGAATGCCCATATTGCTTCTTTCCTTGAGATATGCGACACGTTCAAGACTAATGGTGTCACCGACGATGCCATCCGATTGAGGCTTTTCCCTTTCTCTTTGAGGGATAAAGCAAAGTTTTGGTTAAATTCCTTACCGCCGAGGTCGATTACAACATGGGAGGGGTTAGCGCAAGCCTTCCTTTCCAAATTCTTCCCACCAGCTAAGACGGCAAGGTTGAGAAACGAAATAACCACCTTTGGTCAGTACGATATGGAATCGCTCCACGAGGCGTGGGAGCGATATAAAGATTTGTTACGAAGATGCCCTCATCACGGCCTTCCTGATTGGCTTCAGATTCATACGTTCTATAATGGTTTGAGTGCTTCTACACGCACTCTCGTGGATGCGGCCGCTGGTGGGGCCTTGATGGGAAAATCTATGGCCGAGGCACACTTGCTTTTGGAAGATATGGCCGCAAATGCGTACCAATGGCCATCGGAAAGATTGACACCGAAGAGAGTCATGGAAGTTTCAAGTAATGATCCGATTTCCACCTTGTCAGCTCAAGTCGCCGCTTTGACCCAACAGCTCCAAGCATTCTCGCACGCACCTTCCCCCGTTACCATAGAGACATGCAATTGGTGTAACGGATCACACCCGAGCGCGGAATGTCAAGTTGGAAACCCGTTCGAGCAAAATCAGATGGAGCAGGCTTAATTTGTGGGAAATGGGAATCGACAGAATAACCCGCACTCCAACACTTATAATCCGGGGTGGCGCAATCATCCCAACTTTTCGTGGAGAAACGGACAGAACTCAAACCAGCCCCCGTTCGCTCAGAATCAACAGCAACCCCCTCCCGCTCCCAAAGTGTCTCTCGAGGAAGCACTTGCAAAATTGGCGGCAAATACGAGTCAATTTATGACCCGTACTGAAGCAACATTGCAAAATCATTCCGCTTCCATTCGGAACTTGGATGTCCAGCTGGGCCAAATCGCTAATGTGTTGACAGCTCGCCCGGAGGGAGCATTGCCGAGTACAACAGAGACAAATCCTAGAGAGAGTCTAAACGCAATCAGCTTGAGAAGCGGGAAAGAGGTGCTGGATCAGCCCGAGCGGGGTGAAAAGAAGAAGGAAATTGAGGAAGAGAATGATTTAGAGCCATAGGAGTCGAAGGATTTGAAACCTTCAATAAAGTTGCCAGATAACTCGAAGACATGTGTGCCCCCCGTCCCGTTTCCGCATAGATTACAGCAAAGAAGGGCGGACAAACAATTTTCTAAGTTCCTTGATGTGTTTAAAAAGCTTCACATAAACATTCCGTTCTCCGACGCGTTGGAACAGATGCCGAGTTACGCTAAGTTCATGAAAGAGATATTATCGAAGAAAAGAAAGCTTGAGGAGTTTGAAACGGTCGCCTTGACAGAGGAGTGCAGTGCCATTCTTCAAAAGAAGCTCCCACCTAAATTGAAAGATCCGGGAAGCTTCAACATACCGTGCACCATGGGGAATCTTTCTTTCAATAAGGCACTATGCGATCTTGGTGCTAGTATCAACCTCATGCCTTTGTCGATTTTCAAAAATCTGGATATTGGGGAAGCCAAGCCAACAACAGTCTCCTTACAATTGGCGGATCGATCCATCAAATACCCAAGGGGAGTGATTGAGGACGTTTTAGTTAAAGTTGATAAGTTCATCTTTCCGGCCAATTTCATCATACTCGACATGGAGGAAGATGAAGATATTCCAATCATCTTGGGACGACCATTTTTAGCGACGGGACGAACTCTTATAGACGTGGAAAAAGGGGAGTTAACTCTGAGGGTCCAAGACGAGCAAGTTACTTTTCAAGTATTCAAATCGTTTCCATGCCCCGGAAGTATTGATAAAAGGTCACAAATTGAAAGTGTGGATGTCATTGAAAGGGGAAAGCACCGAAAAAATCGTCGTTTGGAAAATTCAGATTTTGTGTTAAATGGTCCAAGTCTTAAGAAGGATGTAGAACGAGTGGCGTTCCTCGAGCATGAGGACAAATCTGCTGCAGTATTGAGTGCGTTTGTGAAGGAGGAGAGTAAGCCGAAAGCCCAGCGGACAATTAGTCATGGAAAAAACGGGTGTTTCGGGAAGTTATTCACGTCGAAACCTTTTCGCAAACAACATTTGATGACCGAACCGAAAGTCGAATCGCTAACGACCAATGGTCATAATTTTAACAAAAATATGAACGGTTCGATGAACGGGGCGGAAACCAAATGGAGTTTGCGAAAAGCGAACTAACGTTTTCCAATAGGTCCGGCTGAAGACTATAAACTTAGCGCTTCTCGGGAGGCAACCCGAGTTCGTAGTTGTAGATTTTTGCGTTCCTTTATTTTTCTTGCATCCTTGTTTTCTATTTTTTTCTTCATTTTTGTGCTTCAATTTGCTTCAGCCTCTCGCTTTTAACGAGTTCTGCTCAAAATTCATGCGAGAAAAGTCCCGTGGAAGAAAGCGGAAGTCGGCGAGCACAGTATTGTGAGCCGCGGCACACATCAATCGCAAGGGGAGGCTAAACCAACTGTACCCTGTGCCGCGGCACGGCATAAATGAGCCGCGGCACACTTGAGCATTGAGCTGCGGCACACGTAATCTGTGCCGCGGCACACGACAAAACGAGAACACATGTAAAAGGGACTGTACCCTGTGCCGCGGCTCACTTTATCTGTGCCGCGGCACACTATGCGGAATCTGAAAGGGCCTGGTAGCTTATAATTCATAATCGGCCGAGCACCCAGGTATTTCTTCTTCCCTTCTCCTTCCCTCCCCAGCGCGCGACTCGGCCGAAGTTATCTTCCAAATTTTATTGCGATTTCTTCTTGCAATCTTCACAAAACCAAAAGGTACGTTCCAATTTTTAATCTTTACTTGCTTATGGTTTAAATTTGAAAGTTGTTTATGCTTTGGATGGATTGAACATGTTTATTCTCCTTCAAAAGTTTTAGGATTGTTTAGAGGATAACATGGTAGTTTTAATCAATTTTTCATGGTTAGTTTGGAATGTGAATGAGTTGAGAGTGTTGTGTTGGTAATGATTGAATTGTGTTTCTGTTCTTGGGGGTTGAATCGAGCTTTAGCCATGTTTATTCTTCAAGTAAACTTGTGCCCTCAAGGTGTTTGATAAATTACCTAAGTGAAAAATTTTCTTTGGAAAGCAATCTTTTGAATTTTTCGTGCAACGTATACGTTTTGAATTTACAGCAAGCCCTACCCTTACATCCAGGTTAAACGTTTAAGTCCAATTTCAACCTTCTCTCACGTATGCGCTATTTTGTTAAATTCGGGATTTCTGACTGGACATCCTTAGCCGAGCGTAGATCATTGTTATTATTGTTACGTAAATAAACCCTCGTGTTTTACTTTTCAGGACTGATTATGGCGAGAACAAAGAAGCTGAGCAAGAGAGCTAGGACCCAGTCATCCCCTACTCGAGGGGAGACCTCTCGTGGTCGGGCCGAGGCGGAGGGGCACCAATTTCCGGACCCTGAAATTCACAAGATATTCAATGAAAATATCCGGCCACGACCACTTATTCCAGAGAGGGGTTTTACTCCAGCTCCTCAGGACGGGGAATTGCTCACTATGATTGATGAGATGGGGTGGGCCAGATTTGCTGCACCCCCCGAGCCAGCGGTTATCTCGATTGTGCAGGAGTTCTACGCCAGCGCACTACTGAAGCACATTCGGGCAGGGCATACGTTGCCGTCTTTAGAGTCTCGGACTCAGGTCGACGTCCGAGGGGTTACAGTTGATTTCTCCACGGCTGCTATTCAGAGGCTTTTCGGGCTTCGGTGGTTGATGAGTCGGCTATGACCGAGTGATGACCGGCCTCACGAAGGAGGCCTGCTCGAGACCATTGCACGGCCCGTCTGGCCAGGAGCGGCGAGCACGGGGTTCTTCCACTTTTCACTTCAGAGCTCGCGCCTCGGCCCGGCTCGGCGTGCACAGCTTTATTTTATCTGCGCACGCATTGACCCCACCTCCCAGATCCGTACTGTCTTTCTCTCCCGCGCCCGGACACTTTATGCTATCACGTCCGGGCTGCGTTTCGATGTGGCCCCCATCCTGGTCCGATCTATCTTCTAGTGTATCCAAGGGGGGGCCAAGACGGGGTTGAAGCACCCCTCTCTCATCTGCGCTTTGTGCCGGCAGTCGGGGCTGACGTGGTCAGACGACGAGCCGATGCTTGCCCCCCAGGCCCCGATCGACCACCGCATCATATCACACTTTGACCAGTGGGGAGGAGCGCCGGCGCACGCTCGGGGGAGAGGATTTCTGTTAGAGGAGGCCCACGAGGGGTCCCCCGAGCCGCTGTTGTTGACACATGGAGATGCCGGCCCGCCACCCGACAGAGCGAGGTTGCAGGAGTTGTTTGATGGGCTGCGGGAGGATCTGAGGAGAGAGAGGAGCTGAGAGAGGAGACGAGGAGAGAGAGATGAGATGAGGAGAGAGAGGGAGAGCTTGATGGCTGCCATGCGGGAGGAGCAGCGGACGGAGCGGGAGAGCGTTGTTGCTGCCGTCAGAGCAGAGATGCGAGAGCAGGCCCGCCGGGCCAGCCGACGAGAGGCGAGGCGTCTTGCTGCGATGGATGCTTATCATCAGGAGCACCTCGCCGCATGGACGGCCCATATCATGCATCCCGACGGGCCATTTATTGCACCCGCCCGGCCAGCCACACCACCCTCCTCACCGGATGATGCCGGCACCAGCTCCTGAGCAGACTGGAGGGGAGTACTTGACCTTTTACTTTTATTGCATATCATTTTTGTCCATTGAGGTCAATGTACGTCCTAAGTTTGGGGGGGGGATTTACTTTCAGTTGCTACATTCATTGCTGTACTTTATTTTATTGCTGTACTTTATTTCGTTGCACTTTTCATTACTTTGCGTAAAAATTTTTTAGATAGCCTTGCTTGTCTTAGTTTTTCTTTATTCGTGAATTTTTCGTGCTTCTATTTGTGTGATACTGATGTTACGACACTGTTTTTCTCTCTGAAGAAACGGTCGAGTTTTAGTCAAGTTGTAGTCAGTTATTTCTGTTCTGCTTAGTATTCATTTAGGTCCAAAATTTTTCGTGATTGTAGAGGTCTTGGCAGATAAGAGACGATACATACTTGTTTTAAAATCACCGTCAATACGTTTGGTTACATTTTCCGGATAGTGAGTTGTACTGTTTCATTAGTCGTGTTGGCATTTAGATTGAGTTTAGAGTTGGTCAGTTTTTCCCAAAAGTCGAGATAATGTTGTTCTATGAAGGGAAGTCTAGTAACCGGGGGCATTCGCGTGACCCGTTGTTTACTCTCGCGTAAAACGACGACCCTGATTAGACTAGTGATTTAGATATTTCACTGGTGCCAATGATAGGGAGCCTAGTAACCGGGGGTATTCGCGTGACCCGCTGTTTACTCTCGCGTAAAACGGCAACCTTGATTCGGACATGCGGAAATTATATATTCGAGTTGTTTCTCCGTTGTAGACGGGATCTTAGTAACTAGAAGCATCCATGTGCCCCATGAGTGTCTTTTACGTCAAACGGTTTTCCAAATACATGAGAATGGAAGTTCCACCCTAGGATTATCCCGATGAAATATCCCGAGATCCTAACCTAGTGGTCAACTCGAATCAAATTCTTGAACATATATATAAGGGAATACTGTCCGAGGTTTATTTGTTATGAAACTCGTGAAAATTGTGCCACTAGACTGTGGAACGGGACAAACTAGCTTGTTTATTTTAGCCTTTCATATTGACGGTCGATTTGACTCACGTTTTGTTAATCTTTGAGCTGGATTTTCTTCATGAACGAGTGATTAGGACTGAACTTGATTACTTTGCGGAATTATTATTCTGAGTGCAGCTTGCTATTATGACACTTGTATTATTTAGAGAGAATTACAGGATAGTATTGATTAGGTTGAACACTATGAGTTGCACGATGATTCACGACATTCTTTTATTGAATTTAATTCTTTTTGCTTGAGGACAAGCAAAGGCTTAAGTTTGGGGGTATTTATTAGGCGTATTTTTATACGCTTAATTATCATTATTTTGTAGTATTTTGGATAGTGAAATTGTCTAAATGAGCCTTTAATGCCTTAATTTTGTATGATTGACAGGAAATTGAAGTCTGGAAGCTAGAACGAGGCAAAACGGGCGAAAACGGCAAATCTGGACTCTGAGCCGCGGCACAAGGAAGCTGAGCCGCGGCACAGGAAGACACCCAGCCGAAGGCAGAGTAACCTGTACTCTGTGCCGCGGCACAGCCCAGGTGAGCCGCGGCACAGAAGAAATTGATGACGCCCAGGCTTCCAGCTGAAGGCTCTGTGCCGCGGCACAGGTTTAGTGAGCCGCGGCACACTTGGCGGTTTTTGTATGTCCGCGCGGATTTTGGGCCGTTTCGAAGCCAGTTTTCGACCGACTGATACGGACGCGATTTGGAGTTGTGCTGAGCTATAAATAGGGTTTAAGACCCTAATTAAATCATCTTTGGATCTTGAATCTTTTGGAGCTTAAGCTTGGAGACGGCAGAAGAAGAGGGAAGCAGAAGACTTCAAAGGCAGAGGGCGGAAGCTGAAGAACGGAGGAATCCGAGCTTCATCTGCGTTTGAATTTTATGCTTTCATTTATTCATTCTGTATTTTCAATTATTAGTATGTCAGGCTAAAGCCCTAATCTAGGGTTTTGATGAAACCTATGTTTTGACGAATTTCTTGAGATTATCCAATTAATTACCTTTTTATTGAGTTTTCCCAATTGTTTTTAATGCTTGCAATTATCTGGCCAATAGTTGTATTGATTAAATCATTCACTTCGAATCGGGAGAGGAGATTTGGTGAGGAACTATTGGTGAGGACCGTTTTATTCTGTGAGATAGGAATATACTCATAGGAACTACGTGGCCTTTGGGAGATTTTATACTTTTCGCCTATTGACGAATTAATTCACCTAGGGATAGAGTGCGTTATTCGCCTTTAGATAAATCTATTGACCTCGGGAGAGGCGGTAGAATATATTAGCAATCTCCGCCTTCAATAAACTGGGAAAATTATTTATTACGGATAATCGAGAGTAAATTCGGATAAACTAATGTGGATTCATGATCCTAGACTTATTCATCATTTGATTTATTTTATTCAAGCTATCGTTTTCTACTGCTTAGTCTTTTAGTAATTCTTTTAGTTATTAATCGCAAAACCCAAATTCGATTGTTCAAATAAAATTGGAATACCCAAAAGTCGGTAGTTAGAGATTCAGTCCTCGTGGGAACGATACTCTACTTATCACTTTATTACTTGTAAACGATGACGTGCACTTGCGTGTAAGAAATATCGCAACAGCTCCTCATACGAATGATCATCCATGATCTCCATTTCATCGAACTGAAGTATGTGAATTGGGTCGGCAACATACTTCCGCAGTTGTGAGACGTGAAACACATTATGAATTTGGCTCAAAGTCGGAGGTAAAGCCAATTGATAAGCCATACTGCCTACTCGATCCAAAATTTCAAATGGTCCAATGAATCTTGGACTCAACTTTCCTCTCTTCCCGAAACGGAAAATACCTCGGCTCGGGGATACTTGACCAAAATGTGGTCACCTGCCTCGAACTCTAATGGTCGACGACAATTATCTGCATATGAGTTTTGTCGAATCTGAGCGGTCAACAAACGACTCCTTATCAAAGCTACCTTCTCGTGGGCGGCTATTAGCATATCAAGCTCAGTGCCGATTGATTCTGATAAGCCATCCCTGTAATACCCGGTTGTAATTCAGTCATTATCATTCAGTATTTATCGTTCAGTAATTGTCACTCAGTAATTTTCACTCATTAATGATCATTTGTCACTCATATTTAATCATTGTATTCACCGTTCGGAGTATATTGGTATCACGTATCAGTTTTATTCATCATTCAACCCGGTTGGATAGTCGGTCCGAGCATATCATCATTGTCATCTTTGTTGTGGGTTGTGTGTGAGGAGTAGCGCACGCTACGTACTCTCTTTAGCGCGCGCTAATGGAGTGCAGGTAGCGCACGCTACCACTCAA
Source organism: Orobanche coerulescens (assembly GCA_033398695.1). Taxonomy (NCBI): domain Eukaryota; kingdom Viridiplantae; phylum Streptophyta; class Magnoliopsida; order Lamiales; family Orobanchaceae; genus Orobanche; species Orobanche coerulescens. The sequence continues at coordinate 22,009,191 of CM065817.1, forward strand.
CATTAGCGCATGCTAATGTTGTTCAGGCTGACAGTACAAAAGGCACTGGACTGCAGGTGAGTTATAAGTAGCGCACACTACGAATGGTAAGTAGCGCGCGCTAGTGGGTTGTAGTAGTGCACGTTATACATTTTGGTGTAGCGCGCGCTAAGGTCGTACAGGCAGAGTCCAGTGGGTACTAGACTGAATTGGATTAATTCATAGTGCACGCTATGAGTGGTTTTTAGTGTACGCAAACGGTGTAGTAGCGCATGCTAAATATTGAATGTAGCGCACGCTATCGCGAGCAGGTCAGAAGACAGAAGTCTGGATTTCAGTTACTGGGCATCAGATTTTTAAGTTAGTGCACGCTAACATATTGGGGTTAGCGCACGCTAAGTGTACAGCCATAGCGCACGCTACAAAAGGTACGTAGCGCATGCTACTGTTTTCGGATAGTGAGTACTCGACTACCCAAAACACCCATTAGCGTACGCTAAGAACTGGGGCTAGCGCGCGCTAAACTGGGATTACTATAAATAGGACAGTTCAGCCCTTTCTTCATCATTTTCATTTCTCACTTCGTTTTTGGGCGATTCCGGGCGATTCTGGACGATTTGGAGAGTGTTCTTCGAGGTGCAATCATCAATCATCACCTTCAAGCTCATCAATCGGATTAATCATCATTTCATCATCCCCATCACATCAAATCAAAGGTAAACATTTCTTGGACCAAGTATTGTGGATTTTGAGTATTTTCCTTCTGATCTCTTCGTGTAAGCTTGGTTTTAAGTTGGAATATGTTAGATATGGGTTATCTACCTTGGATAAGTGTATTCCTACGGATTTGATAACATATATTTCGGATTTCATGTATTGTTGGGGGTTTGATTCAAGAACACCTTGGAGTTGACTTTGATATTTGGGGGTTTTCGATTAGATGTTGTCGTTAACTCATTTTGTGGATTCCTATGGGATTATTGATATCATTGGAGATGTTTTGTTAGTTTGAAATACTCATTTTGGAGTTGGTTTTGACATATTTGAGATTTGGATATTATCGAAGAATGTGTGTTTGCTAAGTGTTCGCTAGAATACCTCAATGAGTTTGGATATTGTTGTATCGACATTTGAGTCAGTTATAATCGTGTTTGATTTGTATATTGAGCATTGTTGGTAATTGTCATTCAAGGTTGTTCGAGCGACCGACATCTCATTGTAGGACGTTTGTTCGAGGAAGGACATTCTTCACCGGTTGAGTAAGTTAATTCTTACTTGGTTAAAAGGATTTTCATTCCTTTCGTTGTTGTTCATTCATAATCATAATTCATTCATAATGTATTAACCGTATTGAGACTTGTAATTGTCAATTAATCACTTCATTCACGAGGAACGACGGTTCCAACCATTTCATTGAGCTATCATTCATTTCACTATCATTTCATCTCGGTGAGTCATTCTTGACTTGATCGGATTGTTATTTATTATTATTCTTCATGGTCATTCTTGTTCATATGACCTTCTGGGTTCATATTGCGCGTATGGGTGGGGATGTGTGGAATTTTTAGTCGGGCACGTGATGGTCATGTGTTGGGTTCACCGAAACATTGGACTGTGCACACGGTAATGTACCTCCGTGAGACTAATTAGGTACAAGGGCGGGTGTGTCCGGGCACTCGTCTTGTGCACGTGCACATACCATTACGGGCGTACTATGATGCCTCTCTGCAGCGTCATGATTGTGTTTATTCAACTCTTGAGGATTGTTGTTCTGTGTAACTGACCCCGTTGGGGGATGTTGTTTTCAGGTCATGGCAAGGCTAAGGCACGGGAAGAGAACGTTGACGGCGAGGAGTCCCAGTGATACTAGTAGGGGGCCCCAGTCCTTTCATTCACTCGTGTTTTCTTTATTTTATTTCCGCTGCAGACTTCTATTTGGATATTCATTTCATTCAGTGTTGTATATTTTATCTCCATATAAAATATACATGTATTTGGTATTATCTTGGGTGTGTTGTAATGAAACTCCTCATCGGAGTGATTGATGATATAATGTGGTTCGGTACTACAATTATATTATTTAATTAATTAATTTTCATTTACCTGGTGGGTCCCAGTCGGGGGTCAACGGCACTGTAATATCCGCCTAGTTTGGGGTGTTACAATCCCAGCATAGGGAGATCGACAATGACGGCCGTATAAAGCCTCGTAAGGTGCCATTTTAATCGAAGCATGCCAACTGTTATTGTACGTGAACTCAATCAACGGTAGATGGGCTTCCCAATCATCTTTCCAATCGAGAACACATGCCCTCAACATGTCCTCTAACGTCTGGATCGTTCGCTCAGATTGTCCGTCGGACTGGGGATGAAAAGTTGTGCTGAGACTTAGCTGAGTTCCCATGGAACGATGAACGGATTTCCAAAAATGTGAAACGAATCGTCCATCACGATCAGAAACGATACTCTTAGGAGTACCGTGCAATCTCACGATCTCTTTAATGAACAACTGAGCAAGTCTCTCGGGACCCCATGTATCCTTGATCTCAAGGAAATGAGCTGACTTAGTTAAATGGTTCACAATTATCGAAAAAGTGTTCATGCCACGACTACTCGTTGGCAAACTCGTGATGAAGTCCATTGAAATATCCTCCCATTTCCACTCCGGAATAGGGAGCAGTTTAAGCATACCCGCCGGTCGCTGATGTTCTATCTTGACTTGCTGACAGATCAAACATCTCGAAAAAGATTCTGCGACTTCTCGCTTCACATTACTCCACCAATAATTTTGTTTCAAGTCTTTGTATATTTTGCTAGACCCCGGATGAATGGAATAAGGGGTAGCATGAGCTTCTCTCAAAATAGAGCTTTTCAACTTGTCATCCCCCGAAATTCATAACCGGTTCTTAAATCGCAGAAGTACATCCTCGTGAACCACAAATCCAGGGGCTTTCTCCTGAGCCACATCCTTTCGGATGCGCAACAAGAACGGGTCTGAACCCTGTTTCGCTCTGATCGCCTCCTCAAGTGGCGATGAATTCTCTAGCATACAAAGTTGCCCTTGCACTCGCTGTAACCAGACCTCGATCTCAGGTCTTAGGAATTCCTATTGAAGTTCTTTCTGAACAGTCAACCGAGCAAGCATTTGCTCCTGAGCGGACTTACGACTCAAGGCGTCAGCAACAATGTTTGCCTTACCCGGATGGTATTGAATCTCAATATCATAATCTTTAATCAGTTCCAACCACCATCTATGTCGCATGTTTAACTCCTTCTGAGTACATATATACTTTAAACTCTTATGATCGGTGAAAATCTGACAAGTGACGCTATAAAGATAATGTCGCCAAATCTTCAATGCGAAAACCACGGCTGCTAACTCCAGGTTGTGTGTTGGATAATTGACCTCATAAGGTCTCAGTTGCCGCGAAGCATAATCAATCACTTTCCCGTTCTGCATGAGGAAACATCCAAGACCGTGTCTGGACGTGTCACTATAAACCACGAACCCTTCTGTTCCTTGTGGTAAAGAAAGGACAGGTGCTGAAATTAAACGGCTCTTGAGTTCCTCAAAATTCTGCTGACACGCGTCAGACCACGTGTATTTCTTATCCTTCCGTAAAAGGTTTGTCATAGGTTGAGCGATTATAGAAAACCCTTCCACAAATCGCCGGTAATAGCCTACTAATCCGAGAAAACTTCGGATTTCCTTAACATTCTTCGGAGGTTTCCAATCTCGGATAGCCTCCATCTTCTGAGGATCGACACGTACCCTATCTAATGAAATCACATGCCCGAGAAACGTCACCTCGGACATCCAGAACTCACATTTGAAAAATTTTCCATAGAGTTGCTCTCGTCTCAACATGTCGAGAACCTGATGAAGGTGAAGTTCGAGCTCCTCTTGGTCACGAGAATAAATCAAAATGTCATCTATGAAAACGACCACGAACTGATCTAAATAGTCGATAAAAACTCGGTTCATCAACTCCATGAATACAGTTGGTGCATTAGTCAACCCAAATGGCATCACCACGAACTCGTAGTGCCCATAGCATGTTCGAAACGCCATTCATGCGATATCCGACTCTCGAATTCGCAACTTATGATACCCAGATCTCAAATCTATCTTGGAAAATACTGAAGCTCCCTGAAGTTGATCTAAGAGATCATCGATGCGGGGTAGGGGATATTTATTCTTGATCATCACCCTGTTCAACTCCCGGTAATCAATGCACAAGCAAAAAGAACCATCTTTCTTCTTGACTAATAACACTAGTTCTCCCCACGGAGATGCACTCGGTCGGATATAATCCTTCTCGGTCAAATCCTCCAATTGATTCTTCAGTTCCTGCATTTCGGTCGGGGCCATACGATACGGTGCGTTCGATAATGGGGACGTACCAGGCTCCAATTCTATCATGAATTCCACATCTCTCTGTGGAGGTAAACCAGGTAACTCGTCTGGAAATACATCGGCATATTCTCTCACTACAGGAATATCCGCCAACGTCGCTGATGATTCTCGGTCTTGGTCATATAGCACCAATAACCGACACACCCCTGATTAAGTAACTTCACTGCTTTCATCATATTAATAACTCTTCCGGAACAGTTGGGTTACTCCCCTGAAATACACACTCGACTCCATCATATGAAATGATAGTGACCATACGCTTACGAACACTAAGGATGGTATCATAACGATACATCCAATCAATACCCAAGATTACATCATCTTTAGGTAAGTCCACCATGATTAGGTCTGCTAGCCATTCACGGCCTTCAAGCTGAATCGGATAGTTCTTAACCTCACGATCCCCGATATTTCTTCTACCGTCTGGTAGACCAATGATATAAGGTTCACAACTAGTAGCACTATCGAGGTGTAGTCTACTCAAACATGACTAAAAATGAATGAATGTGATGCGCCAGTATCAAAAATGGCAGGTTGAGATAGAATTTCGAGTGTACGTAAGATCATTCGGGCCTCTGAATCATCGGTCTTCTTCATCTCATAAATTTGGGGCTTGCCAGTCCCTGCATCGGATGCTCCTGTCTGATGACTATGGGCTCCACCTTGATTTGCTCCCGTCGTTTTAAACAACGCGGACTGAGTGGCCTGATTCTGAACAATCGACTGCTTCGGAGTCTGAGATGCCGTCGGAGCAGGTCTGGAATCTCTTCACCAGAAACGGGCCTTATGCTCGGCAATCCCACAATTGTTGCATGTGATAGTCTGGCTCGGACACTTAGTGCTGAAATGACCCTGTTCTCCACAGTTGAAACAGGTGATGGCCGAGCTGGCCACTGGGGATTGAGATTCCGCAGGTTTAGGTGTCGTAGGAGGTCGCTTAGAAAAAGTAGAACCCGTGCGAGGCTTCTTGAAGGTTGCCCGACTACCCTCGTACTGATTACGATTCTTCGATTTCTTGCTAGAAGATGAAGGATGTTGCTTAGCAATTTCCTTAGCGATAAGCTCATAAGTAAGAGCTTTCTCGATGAATTCGGCTAGGGTGGCACAATGATGGTTAAGCAATTGCATCCGCATACGAGGTTTCAACCTCTTACTGAAATACTTGATTTTATCCGCCTCGTAGTGGATAATGGATGAGGCAAAGGGAAGTAACTCCTGAAACTTCTCGGCGATGGCGAGAATATCATCTTCCACTGAGGGGTCGGGATTGAGTAACTCCGATAACTTGGCCTCCCTGAATGGGGACGAATAATATCTTTCCATCATGAGGATCTTGAACTAGTCCCAACTGCAACATCCGTCAGTGGGCTTCAAAGATAGCCACCAAGAGTGAGTGCTCTTACCCAGATAGTAAGCCGCGACTAAAACTTTGTGTCCCTGGGTACGACTTCCTGACAGTGAGTGATTATCTCTCGGTGAATGAGTGGCCTCATCAGCTGAGTTGGCAGCATCGCTACCTGTTGAATTAGCATTATTCCTCACGTTCGCGCGGGTATTCATACGAGCTCCCGAATTTTGTCCCGCACCGCGGCCTCTTCCCCTGTGTCCTCTGACGGCTCTCACCATACTGAAGTAGAAAAGTCACATGATAATTATAGTTCTCGCATGAATATCGCATTATGATTACGTTATCGAATGATAATAATGAGCATACGCGCTCTAACACAATGGTTACATGAAAAGGGTCAACTCAGGTGACATGATTATCTGATGAAATTCTTGAAATGATTATCTTGAACAAATTAACAAGATTGATAATACGATCCACAAGATCGACAACTGAATAATGAGATTGACTGAGTGATTAATGAATTAACATGAATCGGCAAGATCCAAAAGGAAATTATGAATAAGGATTGTTGACTGATGAATGATTAATGAGTGATTCTTATTGCCAGAAATTATACCATGGCGTCAGAAATCTTACTGTTCTTTGGTCTGGGGGGCTTGGCGCTTGCACAGGTCACACGTGACGCGAAAGCCCAATGATATTAGTTTGATGAATGATGATTCTCAATAAGACATGATTCGGATAAGTAGTATTCAAAACCACACTCTGATACCAACTTTGTAACACCCCGAACTAGGCGGCTATTATAGTGTCGTGGACCCCCAACTAGAACCCACTAGGCGAATGAAAATTAATGAATTAAATAATATAACTGTAGTACCGAACCACATTATATTACCAATTACTCTGATGAGGAGTTTCAAGTACAATACACCCAGGAATACAGAATATATATATATATATATATATTTCATATAGAGATGAAATATACAACACTGAATAAAATGAACATCCAAACAGAAACTGCAGCGGAAAATATATATGAAGAAAGACATGTATAACTAAAAGGACTGGGTATCCCTACTAGTATCTGTAACACCCCAATTCACAACTGGGACATTACACGCCGTAGAACCCTCGTGAGGTCTACCGGGCTATCACATGACACGTAAACCATAATGTAATCCCAAAATATGCACTCAAATAGTAAATAAGGCTGTGGCCTCGGCCAAAACATTTTAACGGAATACATGAACATAAGTTAAATACCAATTCATTGCCCACGCAGGGGACTTAAACCAAGTGGGATACCACTTCCGCGGCCGTACCCCTTAGTATCGACCCCAGACATCCCGTCGGACACTCCGGGTGTAAGTTCAACCACACACGCACCCAAGTTCACTTCCGCGGCGGTACCCCTTAGTATCGGCCCCCAGACATCCCGTCGGACACTCCGGGTGGAAGGAACGCAACTCACGCACCCGAAAATAACAATTCCTCATTCATTTCGAAAATCACAACATACATAACGAAATGTAATACATGTACTTGCCTTGAATAATACGAAACGAAGGAAACGATGAAGGAATAGGTTTTGGTCCGAACAATCCACCCAAATCCGCTCCTAACAAAATAACGGTATACAACAAGTCTCAATAATGCGGAAAGGTAAGAATTAATCCTAATTCTACCCGTTGGGGCAATTCATCGGACACCAAGAGTGCATAGGAAATGAAATCAGTCAACGGTGTAATAACGGGATTTCATCCCACCCAATAACAAGGAAACCAAGGGTCACGAGTATACTAACAAAATATAACAACAACATCGGTTAAATCGGATTAAAATACTAGATCACCACCAAACCCTCCCCAAATTCATACTAGGGTATAGGAGATCTTACCTCTTGAAGATTCAAGCACTTTAATCCAAAGAACACGTGTTAGATCCACAATCTGAGCTACACGATCGAAAGGGGATGAAGAAATTTACACAATCAAGTGATAGGTGGAGGAAAATCTCCCTCTCAAGCCACTCTCTCTCGTATGGTTGAAGAAAGGAATGAAAATGAGCGACTCACGCTGAATAAAAATGCATACATAGCGCTGACCGCATTATGTGCCGCGGCTCAGCTGAAATGTGCCGCGGCACAGGGCCAAAATTTGCGCCCAGTGATCGGCAGTGTGCCGCGGCCCTGTCGGCGTGTGCCGCGGCACACGATATAGAAAGTTTGGCCGATAAGTGCAACACGAGTGTGCCGCGGCAGTGATTCGGCAGTGTGCCTCGGCCCTGCCGATGTGTGCCGCGGCACACGGTACAGACTACTCGGCCAGGAACTGGACAATGTGTGTGCCGCGGCGCACAATCCTTGTGCCGCGGCCCACACCCCCTTTGGGTCCCAAAATGGTGAAAAATGATCCGGGAAGAGAATAAAAGCAATATGATTCGATATATGGGAAACAAAACACGAAGTGGAAGTACGGAAACCCCAAAACGATCTGAGGTACACAACCAAAATCGAACAAGCAACAAATTCCCTAAACTTATAGGAAATTACAAAAACGGCCCAACATCCGAAAATCACGATACAACGTCGGATTAACAATCCGAAACTCACAACATGCTCCACTCAACCATACGAACTCATGGAAATAGGAAAAATGACGAAATCGAACGAGTTTAATGAGAATCGAATACACATGCAATAAAATATAACTCAAGGTGAAATTACGTAAAAACATCATCGAGACTCGCCCCAACGGAGAAACTCCAAGAACAAAATAGATTCAGAATTCCAAAACAGTGCCAAGCGAGTTGTCCGAAACGAATATACACCGAAAATAGAAATTACCAAAAATAGAAAACGCGGATATTACATTATCTCCCCCTAAAAATAAGTTACGTCCCGAAACTTACAACGCAAATAACTCGGGGTATCTCGACCTCATACTCTCCTCCGTTTCCCAAGTGGCTTCCTCAGATCCATGCCTCGACCACTGCACTTTAACCAAATGAATGGTTTTGTGCCTGAGTTGCTTCACCCGACGCTCTAAGATCTGAATCAGCCTCTCCTCGAAGGTAATGTCGGGCCCCAACTCGATCTCTCCAAAATCAATAACATGGCTAGGGTCCGGTACGCACTTCCTAAGCTGGGAAACATGAAATACATTATGCACGTGGCTCAGGGACGGCGGCAAACCTAACCGATATACAAGCTCTCCAACTCTCTCTAGAATCTCGAACGGCCCAATAAATCTCGGACTAAGTTTACCCTTCTGACCGAAGCGGGAAACTCCCCGTGTCGGCGACACCTTAAGCAAGACATGATCTCCCACCTCAAAATCCAACGGTCGGCGACGTGTATCGGCATAAGACTTCTGCCGGCTCTGGGCTGTCACCAATCTATCGCGAATTAGGGCAATCTTCTCTCTCGTCTCAACTACCATATCGGGCTTGGTACCAATCAGCTCGGACGCATCATCCCAACACAACGGAGATCTGCACCTCCTCCCATACAATGCCTCGAATGGTGCCATCTTGATCGATGCATGCCAACTATTGTTGTATGTGAACTCGATCAACGGCAAGTGCGTCTCCCAATCATCCTTCCAATCTAAGGCACAGGCTCTCAACATATCCTCCAACGTCTGGATCGTCCGCTCCAACTGTCCGTCAGTCTGAGGGTGGTAAGATGTACTGAGTCTCAACTCAGTCCCCAAAGCTCGATGAACTGCCTGCCAAAAATGTGATACAAACCGACCATCTCGATCTGAAACAATACTCTTAGGAGTCCCATGCAATCTCACGATCTCTGCAATAAAAAATCGCGCCAGCCTCTACGGTCCCCAAGTGTCCTTAATACCCAGGAAATGAGCTGATTTGGTTAGTCGATCAACAATAACCCAAATCATGTTCATTCCAGTCCGAGTCTTAGGCATCCCGGTTATGAAATCTATAGAGATGTCTTCCCATTTCCATTCCGGAATGGGAAGTGGTCGTGGCAACCCCGCGGGTCGCTGATGCTCAATCTTAACCTGCTGACAGGTCAAGCACTTCGCCACAAACTCGCTAACATCCGTCTTCAAATTGCTCCACCAATAGTTACTCCTCACATCCTTGTACATTTTGCTCGTACCAGGATGTATGGAATAAGGCGTAGTATGAGCCTCACTCAAAATCTTCAGTCTCAACTCAATGACATTCAGTACACATAGTCTGCCATGAAATATCAAAACTCCGTCACCCTGAACCACAAATCCAAGGGCTTTCCCCTTCCTCACATCCTCCCTCAGCTGGACTAAAAATGGATCATCATACTGTTTCGCCTTGATATCATCAATCAAGGACGAAGTGATCTCCAACATACATAACTGACCCTGAACTCTCTGAACCTAAACCTCGATATTCTGACTGATAAAATATCGCTGGATCCTACTCTGTGGTGTAAGTACCTCTAACATCCGTAATGCCATCGGTTTCCGGCTCATCGCATCTGCCACTACGTTAGCCTTACCCGGATGGTAAAGTATCTTGAGGTCGTAATCTTTAATTAGCTCCAACCACCTACGCTGTCTCATATTCAACTCTTTATGACTGAAGATATACTTCAGACTCTTGTGGTCTGTAAAAATCTTACACGACGATCCATAGAGATAATGTCTCCATATCTTTAAGGCAAAAACGACCGCAGCTAACTCCAAATCGTGCGTGGGGTAATTCGCCTCATACGGTTTCAACTGGCGGGGCGCATAAGCAATCACCCTGTCTCTTTGCATAAAAACACATCCGAGCCCGAGACCCGAAGCATCACTATATACCACGAAATCTTCGTTCCCCTGAGGCAACGCTAACACGGGTGCGGTAGTTAGTCGCCTCTTCAACTCGTCAAAACTATCCTGTCTGACTGCGGTCCACTCGAACTTCTGGGTTTTCTAGAGTAACTGAGTGAGCGGTCTAGCGATCTTAGAAAATCCCTCAACAAATCTACGGTAATAGCCGGCAAGACCCAGAAAACTTCTCACCTCCTTCACATTCTTAGGCGGATCCCAAGCCAACACTGCCTCTATCTTCTGTGGATCTACCCGAACTCCCTATGCTGAAGTCACATGCCCGAGGAACATCACTTCCTCGAGCCAAAACTCACACTTAGAGAACTTCGCATACAGCTGCTCAGCTCTCAAGATGTCTAATACAATCCGGAGATGTAAGGCGTACTCCTCCCGACTCCGTGAATAGATCAGAATGTCATCGATAAAGATGACTACGAATTTGTCCAAATACTCAATAAAAACTTTGTTCATCAACTGCATGAACACTACTGGGGCATTGGTTAGCCCGAAAGGCATAACCACAAACTCATAGTGGCCATATCTCGTCCGAAAGGCAGCTTTCGGTATATCAATGTCCCGAATCCTCAACTGGTAGTATCCCGATCGCAAATCAATCTTCGAGAAGACTGTCGTCCCCTGAAGCTGATCGAACAAGTCGTCAATCCGGGGCAAAGGGTATTTATTTTTGATGGTCAACTTGTTTAATTCTCGATAATCGATGCATAAACGAAGCGATCCATCCTTCTTCTTAACAAAAAGTACGGGCGCACCCCAAGGCGATGCGCTCGGTCGAATATACCCTTTATCTAACAACTCCCCCAACTGATTCTTCAACTCTAACATCTCCGACGGCGCCATACGGTACGGCGCTCGAGAAATAGGGGCTGCATTCGGCTCAAGATCGATAGGAAACTCCACCTCTCGCTGTGGTGGTAATCTCGGCAAGTCGTCTGGGAATACGTCGGGATACTCACTAACAACTGGAATTGACGACATGTCAACCCCACCATCCTCCGCCTGCAGGGTGTAACACCAATAGCTGACACAACCCTGGTTCAGAAGTTTCATCGCCTTCAAGGCGCTAATCACACTCCCCGATCTCCCCGGCTTACGACCGATGAAGGTATGCTCGGTGCTGTCCTAGGCTACTATCGAGATGGTACGAGTCCGATAGTTCATGATAGCACCGTGACGATCCAACCAATCGTCCCTGAGGATCAAATCCTCACCCTTAAGGTCTATAACAATGAGATTCGAGGGCCAATCTCGGCTCCCGATCCTCACTGGTCAATCCCTAACTTCCCGGTCCCAACCATACGATCCCCGCTAGGCGTACCCACCACAAACGGTTCACACTCAAACAAGCAGTTAAAGCCAATACGATTCACACAATCCGATGCAATAAAGGAATGTGTATCACCCGAATCAAAAAGCACTGAAACTGGATGAGTAAGGATCTGAGTGGTACCTGACGCCACCGGAATGTCCACCTCCTCTGTGCGCCTCATCTGGTACAATCGGGGGTGAACTGAACCCGAACTCGAGGCTGCACGGCGATCCGACTGACTCCGACCCCTACCACGACCCGAACTCTGCGGAACATGAGTAGCTGGAGTGCTGTGATCCCTCTGATCGGTAGTGGTAGTCGGAACTCTAACAGCCCTGGTGGCCCTCTCACAATGAGTTGCCCGATGTCCGGTCTGCCCGCAAGTAAAGCAAGTGACTGGAGGAAAAGGGCAATCCTTCATCAAATGCTCGTATTGGTTGCAGTTAAAACAGACCCTGCCACCAGAAGCAACGGACTGGACTGAACGATTACCCTGAGATCCGTCGGCCTGATGAAATGGCCTCTTCCCCGGTGTAGGAGCAGAACGAGACCTCGAAAACTGACCACCCTTACCGGTCGAGAATCCGCCGGTAGTCTTACCTTTTAGCTTCAGCGACTCGATTCCGGGACGGCCATCTCGATCGCTAGGGCGCGATCCTGGTATTCCTTCAAAGTGGCACACATGAGCGGCGCCATACTCTGCCTAATATGCGGCTTCATGCGCATATTGAAGTAACGGATTTTATCAGCCTCCGTTCTTACTTGATCCCTCACGAAACCCAACTGCTGATTGTAAGAAATGATGGCCTAAGAAATAGGCACATCCTGAGGTGTAGCGGTGAAGAACTCCACAATTCTACGCTCCTTAACTGGCGGCGGACAATATTCTGCTTCCATAGCAGCTTTGAATTCCTCCCAAGTAGCTCGAAGATCTCTGGGCACAACGGCCTCCCACCATTCCGCAGCTTCCTTATCCAGGAGGTACTGGGCAATATGTGCCCTCCTGTCTTCAGGGCAAGCTACGGCATCAAAGGTCCTGGACAACTGGAAGAGCCAATTCTCCCAACCGAGGAAGTCAGAAGATCCGGAGAAACGAGGAGGGTGCATCTTAGTCACCGTTTGAAGCCACTTATTAGCTTCCTCTTCGGGTGTCGGGGGCGGCTTCTGGCGTCCACCCTGAGCTATCTGAGCAAGCTGGGCTACTAACTGCTGAAGTACGGCAGTAGCCCCGGCGTCGGCATTATTTCCCGACGGTACCGAGTGAGAGGCTGAGTCCGCAGAGGACTGAGAAAGTGAGCCCTCTTCATTATCAGCACCCCGACCACAGCCTCGGCCGCGTCCCCTAGCTGGTCTACCACGACCTCTCAACATACTAAAGGAAGAATGAAAAGAACAAGGTCGGAAGGATTCATAATCACCAAAGTTGGTATCACAATTCATAATTCCTCACAACACAAGAAAACGAATTACAAAATTATGAGAGTTCGAGGAGACTTACAGCCACGGGTCGCACGACAAGACGGTAGCATGATAATATTAGGCTCAACGACTGAATCTATTGACGCAACTAACAGACCCAAAATTTACCGACAGCCTAGGTATTCAAAACATATTCTCCGATACCATAAATGTAACACCCCAATTCACAACTAGGACATTACACGGCGTAGAACCCTCGTGAGGTCTACCAGGCTATCACATGACACGTAAACCATAATGTAATCCCAAAAGATGCACTCAAATAGTAAATAAGGCCGTGGCCTCGGCCAAAACATTTTAACGGAATACATGAACATAAGTTAAATACCAATTCATTGCCCATGCAGGGGACTTAAACCAAGTTAAAAAATAAACAATCTAACTCCATTACTCAACAATGCAACGACAAAACATAAAAATACAGACTCGAGCCACATCATCAAGTCAGCCCGTCCTTTGCGTGCATGTCCCGTGCCTGCTCCTCAGCTCTCCCGGTACCTGAAATGCATAAGACGCATTTCCCCCATCTAAGGGGTTAGCATTCGAATAGCTAGTGCAAGTACACAATTACACAACATTATATACAAATACGGTTTTACACGATCACCACAATCAGATATCATTTGCCATAAATATTCCGGAATACTACATTGGCAATCAAATCAGTTTCCAATCATCACGATATCACAAAATCACAACTGGTATCCCGTGGCCGTACCCCTTAGTATCGGCCCCCAGACATCCCGTCGAACGCTCCAGGTGGGATACCACTTCCCTGGCCGTACCCCTTAGTATCGACCCCCAGACATCCCGTCGGACACTCCGGGTGGAAGTTCAACCACACACGCACCCAAGTTCACTTCTGCGGCCGTACCCCTTAGTATCGGCCCCCAGACATCCCGTCGGACACTCCGGGTGGAAGGAACGCAACTCACGCACCTGAAAATCACAATTCCTCATTCATTCGAAAATCACAACATACATAACGAAATGTAATACATGTACTTGCCTTGAATAAGACGAAACGAAGGAAACGACGAAGGAATAGGTTTTGGTCCGAACAATCCACCCAAATCCGCTCCTAACAAAATAACGGTATACAACAAGTCTCAATAATGCGGAAAGGTAAGAATTAATCCTAATTCTACCCGTTGGGGCAATTCATCGGACACCAAGAGTGCATAGGAAATGAAATCGGTCAACGGTGTAATAACGGGATTTCATCCCACCCAATAACAAGGAAACCAAGGGTCACGAGTATACTAACAAAATCTAACAACAACATCGGTTAAATCGGATTAAAATACTAGATCACCACCAAACCCTCCCCAAATTCATACTAGGGTATAGGAGATCTTACCTCTTGAATATTCAAGCACTTTAATCCGAAGAACACATGTTAGATCCACAATCCGAGCTACACGATCGAAAGGGGATGAAGAAATTTACACAATCAAGTGATAGATGGAGGAAAATCTCCCTCTCAAGCCACTCTCTCTCGTATGGTTGAAGAAAGGAATGAAAATGAGCGACTCACGCTGAATAAAAACGCAGACATAGCGCTGACCGCATTGTGTGCCGCGGCTCAGCTGAAATGTGCCGCGGCACAGGGCCAAAATTTGCGCCCAGTGATCGGCAGTGTGACGCGGCCCTGTCGGCATGTGCCGCGGCACACGGTACAGAAAGTTTGGCCGATAAGTGCAACACGAGTGTGCCGCGGCCGGGCAGTGTGCCGCGCGGTGACTTCAGCGGTGTGTCGCGGCCCTGCCGGTGTGTGCCGCGGCACACGGTACAGACTACTCGGCCAGGAACTGGACAATGTGTGTGCCGCGGCGCACAATCCTTGTGCCGCGGCCCACATCCCCTTTGGGTCCCAAAATGGTGAAAAATGATCCGGGAAGAGAATAAAAGTAATAGGAATCGATATATGGGAAACAAAACACGAAGTGGAAGTACGGAAAAACCAAAACGATCCGAGGTACACAACCAAAATTGAACAAGGAACAAATTCCCTAAACTTATAGGAAATTACAAAAACGGCCCAACATCCGAAAATCACGATACAACGTCGGATTAACAATCCGAAACTCACAACATGCTCCACTCAACCATACGAACTCATGGAAATAGGAAAAATGACGAAATCAAACGAGTTTAACGAGAATCGAATACACATGTGACAAAATATAACTCAAGGTGAAATTACGTAAAAACATCATCGAGACTCGCCCCAACGGAGAAACTCCAAGAACAAAATAGATTCATAGTTCCAAAACAGTACCAAGCGAGTTGTCCGAAACGAATATACACCGAAAATAGAAATTACCAAAAATAGAAAACGCGGATATTAGAGTATCACTGGAACTTCTCGCCGTCAACATTCTCTTCCCGTGACTTTGCCTTGCCATGACCTGAAAACAACATCCCCAACGGGTTCAGTTATACAGAACAACAATCCTCAAGAGTTGAACAAATACAATAATCACATGATTTAATTATGAAATGAGGTCTGAAGGAGGGGCATCATAGTACGCCCGAATGGGATGTGCAAGTGCACAAGTATTCCGAGTGCTCGGCGTCCCGCATAAACACCCGCAAAACTTGGCCTAATTAGTCTCACGGAGGCACGTTACCGTGTGCACAGTCCAATGTGTCTGGATACCCGCATATACACAATGGCCTTAGTGTGCCCGACTAAAAATTCCACACATATACCACCCGGTAACGGAATACAATCCTGGAAGGTCACAAGGACAAAATTAACCATGATAAATAAGGATTAATAGAAATCCGACAAGGACCAAGAATGACTCATCGAGGTGAAATAACGGCGCAATGAGTGATGGCTCAAATGAAATGATTGGAACCGTTGTTCCTTGTGAATTGAATGATTAGTTTGATAATTACAAGTCTCAACATGATTGATATAATTATACGTATGAATGAACAACAACGAAATGAATGATTATCCTTTTAACTGAGTAAGAATTAACTTACCTCAATACCGGTGAAGAAATGTCCTTCCCCGAACAAACATCCTTAATGGAATTATCGGTCGCTCGAACAACCTTGAATAATATAATTACCAACAATTTGCTTAATATATGAATCAAACATGATCACAACCAACTCAAAGGGTCGATACAACAATCCAACTTATTGGGGTAATATAACAAACACGTTGTAAACAACCTTCAATTGTTTACAATCAATCTCAATTATATCGATACCATGCCTCCAATGAGTGATTCAATCCAACAAAACATCATCAATACAATCGATAATCCAATAGGAATACTCCATTCAAGATTACGACAACATCTAGTCGAAACCCCAAAATTCCAAAGTCAACACTCAAGGTGTTCTTGAACAATTCCCTAAATACTCAACAAATCCCAAAAATACACCAATAAATACATAGGAACACATGTATCCAAGGTAGGTAGTCCATATTCAACATATTCTAGCATAATAGCAAGCTAACTTGAAGAGATCGGAAGGAAAACACCCAAATCCCGAAATTCTAGATTCAAGAAAAGTTTACCTTGATTTAGTGTGGTGGAGAGGATTAAATGTTGATTAATCTGAACTAGGAGCTTGAAGATGATGCTCGATGATTGCAGCTCAAAGAACTCTTCACGAATCGCCTAAAATCGCCCGGAATGGAGGAGAAATGAATAAATGACGAAATGAAGAGTGAAGTGTCCTATTTATACTCAACCTAACTTAGCATGCGCTATCTCCTGCGATTAGCGTGCGCTAGCGGGTTCACTGGGTAGTCCAGTGAACTCTGCCTGCCGCGTTAGCGTGTGCTACGTACTTTGTAGCGTGCGCTAACACCTTCCTCTTAGCGTGCGTGAACCAAATGTTAGCGGTGCTACCTGATAGTTAGCGCCCAGTAACTGGAGTCCAGAACCTACTGTCCTCTGACCTGCTTGCCTTAGCGTGCGCTAATAATACAGTTAGCATCTGCTACCCTCACATATAGCGTGCGCTACGAATTTCCAATTCAGTCCGGTACCTACTAGACTGCCTGCCACAATTACACGAGTAGCGTGCGCTAATGAAGGCCGATAGCTTGCGCTGCTTATACAACTAGCTTGCGCTATTTTCCACTCATAACGTGCGCTATGAATACTCTGATTCAGTCCAGTACCTTCTGGACTGTCTGCCTCAATTGCACTAGCGTGCGCTAATGCTGAACGATAGCGCGCGCTACCAGTACTCAATTAGTGTGCGCTAAAAAAAGTATGTAGCGTGCGCTACTCTCCACACACAAGCTGCCAACAACGATGATAATGATAGTGTTCTCGACTCGAATCTCAACAGGGTTGGATGACGAATGATAACTGATATACAATTCAAAAGTCACCGAATGGTGAAACACGATGAATGAATATGAATGATAAATGATTATTAATGAGTGAAAATTACTGAGTGATAATTATTGAATGATAATAAATGAATTTACAACCGGGTATTACACCGTGGCCCAGGGCTGTTGCAACTTTACCAAGCGGACTGGAGATCAAGCATGATCTCATGAAACGAGTTCATTGATGGTTAACATGTAAATTTGTGCCACACTCCACCTCTTCCTTGGGTGAGTATTTAGTTGAACCATGAGGCTTCTACCCATTCCTTCGCATGGAGCCACGACCTCAACCACACCTCCACCAAGTACGGTTGCATCACCCGGTTCATTGGTGATGTGCCCCTTACAGGGGACTTCTAACCTTACAGGCACATTTGCAGTTGTAATGTGAGATCTTGTCACTTGAACGATATCAGTAAATGCATCAGGCATCGAATCTGCTACATCCTGGAGATCGAGTTTTCTTTGTGCTTCATGGTAACATTGTGAAGTTCATGGATCATAATGAGATAAAGTGGGGACACACCACGATAATTCCCGTCGTTCCCCAAGAAATTACGTTTTCTCTCCTCCCCCTAACGACGTGAAGGTTGTCTCATTAAAGTGACAATCCGCAAACCATGCGGCAGAGAGATCACATGTGACGGTTCCAAATAGCGAATAAACATTAGGAGATTCTTATCCAACGTGAATACCTAATCGTTTCTAAAGACCGATGCGCTGTGGGGCGCATAATGTAATATCGAGATTTTCATTTTCAGTTATTTTGAATTTATAGATATTTTGTGCCGGTTATTTTGTTCTGTGGATGATTACTTGGAATGTTCTCTCCGTTGTGTACGGTATGATGTACCGTGTTGTAGTGTTTGTCGAGTGCCACTTGTTGTCGCGTGCGCCTCTTCGATTGAATGTGTGCTTGTGGTATGGTACATTATGTTTCGTAATGTGTTCGTTATTGTTTTGGATCATAGATAGTGCATCTGAGTCACTAAGACGTGGACGAATGTCTAACTGAACTATCGGAGCCGTTCGGAATCACTACTGTGTTCAGCAGTGATAGTTACGGCCGTAAGAGTTCTTCATTACGGCCATAAAACATGTGATGTTATGGCCGTAAAATGGTTGTTGTTACGGTCGTAATAAACCTTTGCATTTTGGGCAGAAATCCTTAAAGCTGGTTACGGCTATAAAACCTTATATGTTACAACCGTAAGAGAGGCGAGTTATGGCCGTAAAGCCTTGTATGTTACGGCCATAACGTTTTCGGCTATTTAGTGGCAGGGCGACATGTCAATTTCCATTTATCCCCCTTTCCCTTCTCCTTTTGCGATTTTGGCAAGAATTCGAGAGTAGTGATCAGAGGTATCATTGATCATCATTTTGGGGAGCCCTATTCGTGTTTATCATCATCCTCCACTCAAGTTCGCCCGGATCGAAGGTAACTCCTTGAAATCTCTTAGGGTTGACCTTCAGGATTTTCATCTTGATTTTGATGTTCATCCGATTTTAGTGGGTTGGATGGTGTTATCGAGTATTATTAATCGTGTTCTATAGATTGTATATCCGTATCTCGAATTCGTTTGAGTCCAACCATGATTTTTGTGTTCTACGGGAGCATTGAGCATTTAATGTCCGATTAAACGACTCAACAGGTTTTTCTTTGATTCTTGGGTGTGTTTCTCATTATTTCCAGTCGATATACTCGTCGCAATTGTGTTTTTGTTGTTTTCACGAACGAGTGTAGGTGTTCGAGGCTTTCCTGGTTGTGCTGTGTTCGTCGGAGTTTCAGTATCGATTGTTGAGGCAAGTATCTTGCTCATACGATTTGTGTCTTGTTAATAGAGATTACGTGTTGGGTTTACGATGATTTGGCTTACCTTCATGGATATGATTCGTGTGATTTGATTATGAATTGATTATTTCAAGCGTTTGATGGTATTAATGATATCCTTGCTTGTTTAACGTTGTTTGATCGTGTTGGTTATGTTAATCGTGTGCTTGTGTTGTGTTTGATTATCCACGGTTGAGGTACCGTGATGATTATGAAAATTGTGTCGGATTGATTATACACTTGGAGTTGTATTGTGGTGTATTGTCGAATGTTTGGACATATTTTTATTATTGTGTGTTTGTTTGTGGTAATATGTTGTGATGATCGATATGTGTGGTGAAGTGAGAGTGCGTGAAACCGGTACGGTCCGTCGTGACCTTTGGGATTCGTTACATGATGTGTATGAACAGTGAATGTGTGGAACCGGGTACGGTCCGTCGTGACCTTTGGGGTTCGTTGCATGACGTGTACAGACAGTGAATGTGTGGAACCGGGTATGGTCCGTCGTTGTAATACCCGAGATTTTCGTTCCGGATATTTTGGATTTTTTCGTATAATTCCAGGTTCTCGAGCGTCGATATTATTTTCTCGACAACCGATTTTGTGTTTATGGCCGTATGTAGTGATTTGTTATATGTTGTTTTCATTTCGGATCGATGATGTTATCCGCGAGCTTTTTGTCGTGTTCGTTCCGTGTGTTTTCGGAAATTTGAGTCGTCGAGTCATGGCGGCTGCGCACCGGCCGGCCAGGTGCGGCAGGGACCGGCCAGGTGTGCACGTGCATGGCTGATGAACAAATTAAAACTCACAAGTCTATGAATCGCTTTTGTAGGTAGCGACAAGTAACTCCGAGGTCTATCTTACAAGGAGTTGGAAACGGTTTGGAGTTCGATTATGTTTGGCAAATAGTCGAATTAACAAAAGTAAAGTAAATTAAAAACACGGTGAATGATGCGATTGAAATGTAAGATCGTAACACAAGTGCGGAAAATTAAATTAATAGCTAAGCATTAAAAACACCGAATTTAAGGTTGGATTATCTATAGATTACAATTATGAGAATGATATGGGAGTTTAGAATCACGGACACACACGTTATCAATCATTAGTTTCAATACTCAAAGAATTTAAGGTTTAGGATAACCGATTGCTCACAATTAAAAGAAAACTCGTTTGATGGCGGCAAATTCTAAAAATCGCGATTGTTCTTTTCGAAAACAAGAGAAACTCCTTTGATGGAGATGAATCCCTACTAACAATCGACTATCTAAATACCTTTGATGGGGTCCGGACTGTGAGGTTGTGGTCTAGAAGTCATATCTCCATTAATCCACCTCGGAATTTAGTGTATAATATACCGTTCCGAATCTGATTTCACGAGGAATCCATACATATATAGAACACATCATAATTCGAAGTAATGAATCTGGAAATTATAAAATACGACCGATATTGCTTCAATCTTCATCGTTTAGGCCCTATTCTCGCTCCCAACTTGTTCTTGATCGTCATAAACTCCAATATTGGCCACAAAAGCACCCATTTCACCAAAATCTTCGTCCGGCTACCTACAAAACAAAAACACAACATACCAAGCGTAAAAAGAACAAAAATACATAAAACCAAATGAAAGTACGACTTAATAGAACATAATGAGACGATCAAAAATTGACTCATCAAATCCCTCCAAACCTAAACTTTGCTTGTCCCCAAGCAAAAAGAAATAAAACACGACAAAGAATATGAGGAGGATTGAATAATCAAGTTAATCATTGGGTATACATACAATCAACCGAGAATGTAAAAGTATCGTAAAGTCTCGTAATTCGTCATGGAAGCGTAGACTCACAAATGAATGGATAGCAATGGCACTTAATAGAACATGCAAGAAAACAAGTCTTAGTAGTCCCTCACATAATTTTATCAATTCACTCATCTCTCAAGTGTTTATATAGGTCAATACGCTCAACTCGATTCGAATGGAAAGTTCGACTATATGCTTGCACTTCTTCTCTTTATCAAACACATCAATATTCACAAAACACGAGTCATAGGGTCTTACTTTTGGTTGTAACGGGGCTGTGGCTCAGGTTGGGAAAATTTGGCTAGTAGTTACAAGTTCAGTCCAAGTAGAGCATATACGATCCTCACATATATGAAATAAACACTCGAAGCAAGATCGATCATTCTACTCCAATTCTCCCGCATATATATATCTTTTTTTTCTAGGCCTTGTTAAGCGCAATTCTTATGATATTGGCCTATTTCTCACAACCCAACGACTTCCCTTTTGTTTTTCTTAGGCTCACTCCTCTCCTCCCCTATCTTTTCTATCCCATTATTATTATTAGGATCACCCTTATTTTGTGGGGCTTATTATTTTCAGGGGAACGGGAGAGAAGATTTTTGCCTCTATACACCACAAACTTTGCACACATTCATTTTTCAAATATACCCTCTCATGCTCTTATGTGGACCAATACTTGGGTAAGTTATCGCTTTTGGATATGGAGCTATAAGATGTGGGTTTTGCGAACAAAAATACGGCTAAAGGCTCAACAGGGCTAGCAAAGGATATTGATATGAAATGGTGGGTATTTTTAGATAAGTAGGTTCAAGACAAAAAATGGGCAGCCCTAATCATTTCTCATGTTTGTAAATATCAACACATCATCCGACAGAATCATGCAAGTTCTAAAGAATACAAACCATAAGAAGAGAAATCACACATGAAAGAATTTTACCGCTAAAAGTGAACGGTTCAATTAGGCACAAGAACTTATGGCTTTTGGACTACCACACTCATTCCTTATACATCAAATCAAGTAACCAAAACTATACATTCAGACGCAAGGTCAAACAATCAATTAGATTTATAAAACTCCACGAGTCAAGTACAAGCAAGACTAATCATCCATATACCCAATAGTTAACAAGATTATTGTAATACCCGTGTATTTTACATGTGCGTTTTGGATTTATCTTGTTGTATTGTGGCTAGTTGTATTTGAGGGACAAGAGGACTAATATTGGTATATTCATGGTTGATAATCATTGAATTT
This sequence comes from Orobanche coerulescens, assembly GCA_033398695.1. Taxonomy (NCBI): domain Eukaryota; kingdom Viridiplantae; phylum Streptophyta; class Magnoliopsida; order Lamiales; family Orobanchaceae; genus Orobanche; species Orobanche coerulescens. The sequence goes on from CM065817.1 coordinate 22,031,840, forward strand.
GGTGATTTTCGGATTGTGTTCGTTTTGGCCGATCTTCATGAATTTTATGCTGGAAGTAGCAGTAGCGCGCGCTAGACTATGTTTCTAGCGCACGCTATCAGCGAGTGAGTAGCGCACGCTACCCTTATGAGTAGCGTACGCTAGGCCTGCTGGACAGTGAGGCTTGGGGAGTGTTATGGACTCTGGAATGGGGCATTAGCGCACGCTATTGTTGGACTAACGTACGCTATTTCATCGCACTAGCGCACGCTATTAGTAGATTAGCGCGCGCTGAGTCGGCAGGACAGTGAGGGTAGATTGTTCTGGACTGGGGGCGATAGCAGGTAGCGCACACTATGTTTCGAGTTTAGCGCGCACTAGTCATGTTCGATAACGCGCGCTAATATTTCTGAGTAGCGCGTGCTACCGAAGTCAGACAGTGGGTTCTATACTGCCTGTCCATCCTGTTAGCGCACGCTAATTTTTAGCCTTAGCGCGCGCTAGTTTCTACCCAGTATATATATGCTGGGCAGGCTCAGATTCATCATTTCTTCCCTTCCTTCTCCTCCTCCGGCGGCTGAGTATTCTTGAGCATACAAGAGTGCAGATTTTGGTCGGATTTCATCATCCAACATTTTTGAGTTCCTAACACCAAGTTATCAACATCTCATCAACTTTCACCATCCAAATCAAGGTAAAATCCGCTTGAACCCTACTTCTTCATGTTTTGGGGTTTTTGTTGAGATCTTTGATTTCAATCTATTTTAGTTCAGATTTGTGCTAGATTATGATGTTGTTATCATAATCCTTCACTTTTCTCCAAGTTCATGGATTAAATTCCAAGTTATCCTTCGTAGTTTGGATTCGAGATTTGTTGTCTTCGTAGTGTTTGATTAGAGGTTCCTAAGAGCAAAACTTAGGGTGAATCCTTCCGTTTTCATAGTATGGTATTTGATTCGGTATTTTGTTGAACTAGGATCGAATCGTTGAAGGGGTTTGGACCGTACATCTTTCCATTCATTATTATCGTATCGTTTCCATCCAAGGCAAGTACTTTGATTTCGTTTATTGTACTTCGTGTGAATATGTGAAAATTGCGATTTTGAGAAAATATACGATTTGTGCCATATATTTATTGAGCTTGTGTGAGCCGAGTAAAACCAGCGAGGGTCCCCTGGGATCCTGTTAGACTTCAAGCTCTACGGATCACTCGGTTGGGTTGTACACCGAGGAGGGCCTGACGAGGACTCTCTGGGATGTGTATCCCGTATGGGTACAGGGCCAGTACAACTCGGGAGGTTATCTTGTGATGATGATTATAGCATTGTATTCCGGAATATTTGTGATGGCATTGTGATTTCTGTTGAATATTCATTGGTTGTACATTTTCTGTAATCGTTGTACTTGCACCGGCATTTTGTTGACCCCTTCGTGGGTGGATATACTTGTAGTGTATTCAGGTTCAGGACCAATGGGAGAGCCAGCACAGTGTGGACACGATCTTGGTGGGCAGCATTGATATCGTGTACTATTTTGAGTGGGTGGTCATTTTTGTCAAAGTCTTGGTTATGTTTTGATTTTGTACTCGCGCAGGTACTGTCATGTATTGTCATTGAATTGTTTTTATTGTAGATGGTGCTGTTGTATCAGCTGTGGACTGTTGTGTCAGTAGTGATCCTACGGGACAATGTGTTATTTAGTCTTGAAATTTTTGTCGTATTGGAGACAGTTTGTCCTTTTAATTAAGTGAATGTTGTGGTTTGTAAATTTTAATGAGTTACACGTATATTAGCCTGGTAGATTCTCCAAAAGAGAGTCTACGGCGCTGTAATGTCGCCGTATATCACGGGGGTGTTATAGTTATTACGATCCAACTACTATATCACGCAATAGAAAATAATAAAGAAAAGAAACCAAAAAAATAGAAAAAAAATCATGCAAACTAAAACAAATAAAAATCAAAGAAGTTGCACCCCCAAACCTAAACCTTTGCTTGTCCCCAAGCCAAAAAAAAAAAAAGTTGGGGCAGATGCTAAAATGTAAATTAAGAAGAAAAGAAATAAAACTGCCGGATTAAGAAGTGTGGTTTTTGATCGCGGGGCACCATGCTTTTATGCTCGGGTCTCAACTTTAAATAGGCCAGGTTTCTTCCTCCCATAAATACCTCCTTTTTAGATTTCCTACACACACCACGGACAAAAACAAATAAAAGCAATAATAATAATAATAATAAAAGCGATAAAAATTTAAAAACTCCCCTGGGTTGCCTCCCAAGCAGCGCTTTTTTATAGTCTTTAGCTCGACTCTTCAGCTTCTTCTATCCTAGATTAAATGGAAATGTGTCAGGTCCATCCACATAGCTCGTCATTTTTCGCTCGTTTTCCTTCGTCGGGATATGGATAGTGGTTCCATGGATTTCCAGTGTGAGCACTTTTGTCACCATTTCAGTTTTCATTATGATTGTCACCATGAAATGTCTTCCTTGAAGAATAAGTAACATGATTTTTGTTCGTGATGTTTCTTCTATGTTTGGTATCACAAAATCCATCGGGGCTATCACCTCCCCCAAACTTAGTTGCGAGTATATTGGTTTTTGCGTTAAATTAATACTCGCTCCTAAGTTCACAGTGGTAACTTCTTTCTCCACGAAAAGAACTTCCATGTCAAAGCTTTCTAGGTCCTCCTTTTGATGCATTGATTCGAATGGTTCGCTCTTATTCTCTTCAATTGGCTTCTCGATTAGATCTTTAGACTTCTCCCAATGAATTCGAGTCTCGCAAGATTGAGTAGCAGTTACTCGGATTTCTTTATCGTTAGACTCATCCTCTTCAATCACCATAGATTTCTCCGATTGACTCGGCAATTTTTTTTTCTCACCGCCCCTCTCTTTCGCTTCAGAAATCATCTCTTTATTTATCACTTTACCACTTCAGAGGGTGGTAATAACTTGAGCTTGCTCGGACTGACTTGGTAGTTTACCCCTTTCTTGTTCGCGTGCCTCGGTAGCAAGTTGCCCAATTTGAATCTCCATTTTCTTCACCGAAGCTTCTAAATATTCAAACCTTTTATTGTTCTCAGCTCGGTTTTCCCTGCTTTCCTTTGCTGTGGAGGTGGTTCACTTTGCGTTATTTGCTGGGCTCAATTTCCTAAGTTGTATTGAGCTTGGGCGCTTATGTCGTACGGCATCAGGTTGTTGTTTCTCCAAGAGAAATTCGGATGGTTTCTTACCCCAGGATGATAAGTGTTCGGGAGAGGTGCATTTCTTGCAATTCTACCATAATTATTTATGCTCTCCTCCCACTCGGGCCTTCCCGTGCTTTGTCCCATAGCCCAATTCACTTATTCGGTTTGTTCTTTTTGAGTCTTGAGTTGTCTTAGTTCCTTCATTAACTCATCGATTTTAGATTGCATCTCGTCCTTCTCGCTTACTTGGTTCACAACTCCCCTATGAACACGCACACTTTTTTGCTGAGAATTAGCTCCCAATGTTTCATATACGTCATAAGCTTGTCTCACTGTTAACCCCCAAAACGAACCACCGGCTGCGTTATCCACTGCACCTTAGCAATATTGAGTCAATCCATCATAAAAGAATTGATTAAGTAGTTGAAGCGGATAGTGATGGTGTGTGCATTGAATGAGGAGCATCTTGAATCGGTCCTGTGCTTCGTGAAATGCCTCTCCATCTTGTTGTACGAATGTTGAGATTTTGGTCCTCAATTGTGTAGTCTTCGAATGACAAAAATACTTGGTAATGAATTTGTCGTAAACATCATCCCACGTTCTTAGTGAGCCTGGTGCTAAAGTCATCAACCACTGTTTCGCCCCATCCTTGAGTGTATATGGGAAGCACTTCATTCTTAGTTGATCCTCTCTTAACCCATTTAGTGGTAAGTTGTCAATCGCCACATAGAAGTCCCGGATGAACGACAATGGGTCCTCACGTGCTAATCCGTGGAATGAGGGCAATTGCTCGATGTGAAATCCGATGATGTGGTAGTTCCTTGCTGCCGGTGCCAATTGGATGCATGAGATGGCGGTGTTAACCATGGGCGTTGCATAGTCCCGCATTAAATGCTCAACTGGAGGTTGTTGCGGCATATTATAGTTTGATCACATCCCATATTGATGCCATGGATAATAGTTCGCTCCATATTGTACACCAACGGGTGGTTGTCTCGGATAAAAGTACCTCCCTTGTTGAGCTTCGGATATCTCTTGATTTTGCCCAACATTCTCATATCTCAGAAGTCTCGGTTGATGAATGTTTCCTCCCTCGAGCATTTGGGGCTCTTCAAGATCCGAATTCTCCTCGTTGTTTGCCATTGATGATGGCGCTATTGTTTTTGGTGCTCTAACTATTTGAACCTCATCTATGGGTGGAACAATCGGGTTTCCCAACGATCTCCTACCAAGCATAAACAAGAGAAGTTAGAGCGAATTTTTAGACTTTATCAAAAATAATGAAAACGGAAAAAATGATCAAGAAAAACAATTCAACTATTATTAAAACAAGATCAAAATTGAAATCCTAACTCCCCGGCAACGGCGCCAAAAACTTGATGAACAAATTAAAACTCGCAAGTGTACGAATCTCTTTTGTAGGTAGCGACAAGTAACTCCAAGGTCGATCTCACAAGGAGTTGGAAACGGTTTGAAGTTCGATTATGTTTGGCAAATAGTCGAATTAAAAAAAGTATAGTAAATTAAAAACATGGTGAATGATTCGATTGAGATGTAAGATCGTAACACAATTGAGGAAAATTAAATTAATACCTAAGCGTTAAAAACACCGAATTTAAGGTTGGATTATCTAGAGATTACAATTATGAGAATGATATGGGAGTTTAGAATCACCAACACACAGGTTATCAATCATTAGTTTCTATACTCAAAGAATTTAAGGTTTAAGAGAACCGATTGCTCACAATTAAAAGAAAACCCGTTTGATGGCGGCAAATTCTAAAAATCGCGATTGTTCTTTTCGAAAATAAGAGAAACTACTTTGATGGAGATGAATCCTTACCAACAATGGACTAGCTAAATACCTTTGATGGGATAATTCACTAAAAGATCGCGGAAAAAGGTTTAGAACATTCACAATCGCTTCTATCGGGTCGTTTGATGGCGAACACTGACAAAACCCTCGATTTTGACAATAATAACGACTATGAAAAAAATTTTATGATCTAAATCATAAGTTCTCTTGCGTATAAATAATATTCGTGCACAAATATCATCAAGAACGCCGATAGATTACGAAGAACAAAGAAAGAGGAACAATCTCAAACTCATACCCGGAAAATCAATCAAAACTAACAACCAAGAACATGTGTGTGGTTCAATATAAACAACCATATGATAAGATTAGCTACTCGTTATCATTTAAACAATAATAGCTAAAATCATAGAATAAAACATGGTAGAAATCTTCCCTTGCGAAAACGAAATCGAAGCCCGAGGAAGGTTTGATGTTCTTCCTTCAAAAACTCACAAAATCTTCATACAAGGAATGAAATATCACTCACAATTGTCTATCTAGATGTTTGAATACCAAAAACAAAGATGAAAACTGAGTTCTAAGAGTGTTTTTCGGCTCTCCCCATGGTTGTGTATAGGGTTTTCCCTTATATACCTGTCAAAAGTCGCAAAAAGTTCAGAAAATCGCATTTTCTGCACAAACAAGGGTTGGATCGCGATCCAGGCATTTGGGATCATGATCCGGGTGTTCAGCAAAAGAAGCTACCTCGCGGTCTGAATTCTGGATCGCGATACGGGCGCGGTCTGAACAAAAACACAACATACCAAGCGTAAACAGAACAAAAATACTTAAAAACAAATGAAAGTACGACTCAATAGAACAGAATGAGACGATCAAAAATTGACTCATCAATGGCGCACGAGCTAGGCGCACGATCCGGCGCTCGTGCGGCCCTGACTGCACGCGCACAAGCAGGTGCTCGTGCACGATGCTCGTGTGCCTCGGCAGATACCTGTCAGTGGCGAACACGACCCAGCGCATGATCCGTCGCTCGTGCGGCCTTTACTGCACGCGCACGAGCATGTGCTCGTGCATCTCAGTAGGCTCCTGGCAGTGCCGCGTACGACCGGCCACTCATACGTGTCTGCCTGTGCATTGCCGGGCAGTATAAATATGACCGGGCAGATGATTTCTTTACTCATTTTCTCACCCAACTCATCTCCTCCGCGGCCGAGACTCGGAGAGCACGAATACATGTTGTTCAACTATCAATACACAAAGTTCTTGAGTTTCTAACGTCGATTAATCATCCCATAACCTCCTCCGATTGACCGAATCAAGGTTAGATTTCCTAGAAATCTAGTTTTGGGAAAATTAGGGATTTTGTTTGATTTCGTCCGTTTAATTCGAAGTAACCTAGATTAGTGATGGATTAATGATTATTAAGCCGTATTCTATCAATTTCCTTGTTGTTCCATTGTTTGATTGCCGAGGATTCGTCGTTTTGTCGAGTTCTTAATCAACGCCTTGAAGGTGTCCGGTAGAATGTCATAGAGGGGATTCGGGCATTCTACGATTATTCTTCCTCGTACGGTCGTTGATTTATTAATGATATGATATTAGGGCCTGGTTCCTTGCGAAGATATCATATCGAACCTTTCCGTTCGTCATCGTTCTCATCAAGGGTTTCCGGTCGAACTTTCCCGTTGCTTCGCGTGCTTTAGACTTGAGGCGAGTATCTCGTCTATGTTCTTTATACTTTGAGAATGTAATTTGTCGCGAATTTAACGTGGACTTGTTAGTGATTGAACATTGAAGCATAATTTACTTTTAAATGAATATGTGATTTCTACGAAAGTAAATACGAACTTAAACTTGAGTTTCATGAGGAATGGTAACAACCATTTCATGTTGTATTTTGCTTAAAACAGATACTGTGAAATGAGTGGTTATACGAGGAATTGTGGAATCGCGGAATATTTGTACTATTCACTTGTTAGCCCTTTTTTTCTGAATGATGGTGTCATGTGAATGTTGCGCCCTTGGGGAGGTGTCTGATGTGTTAACTTATGTTTTACGTGATTTTGACTGTTATGAATATTGTACCTTTATTTTTGTGTATCTTGGTGAATTGAGATGTTTCCCGGGTAGGGACCCGTGAGGCCTCCGGCGGCGCGTGCTTGCGAGTATGGCCAGTTGATATGTTATGACCATAAGGTGTTCAAATCGGGTAGGTCTGGAGGGGGCTCCGAGAATCGTCACTTGCGAGTGCAATGTCAAGATAACTTATGGGCGTGTTTGAGATGTTACCTGGGTAGGGACCTGTGAGGCCTCCGACGGCGTGTTCTTGCGAGTACGGCCAGTTGATATGTTTTGACCATAAGGTTATCTAATCCGGAAGGTCTGGAGGGGGCTCCGAGAATCATCACTTGCGAGTGCGATGTCAAGATAACTTATGGGTGTGTTTGAGCTTATTTAGATAGCTAGTCCGGGAGGGTCCATAGAGGCCTAAAATGGAATCAGTGGTTTAACCACGGTCCTAGGCGATTCTCGTGCTTGTTTTGTGAATATTTTGACTTTGGGCCCTGAATGTACTTGAATTGTTAATTAGTCGTTGAGACTTGGTTGTGAATAGAATCATTTCGACATTTTGGCAAACTCTTTTGAAAAGAAAAATTATAAACTTTTCATGATTTTACACTGAGACCCCCAAAGTCTTCAATAATTCTCTTAAATGTATTTTGGAGTCATTCTTATGATCCTTCCTAAAGGTAACTGTTTTGAAAGGATTAGACTCGGGGATCGTGTTACTACCTTGTTGAAACGTTATTTTCTTAATGGTTGTATTCTTGATGTATAACTTTATAGCTTGGTTACTTGCTAGCGATTTCCATCGCTAACCCCTCGTTGGGGACTATTTTATATTTATTTTCAGGTGTCCTGATTGGAGAGAGAAACCACGAGATCGGCTTGGAGGATGATGTAAAGCAGCGATACTAGTCAAAGTTGTAGTCGGTTGTCCGTCAGTGATCTGTCAGTGTGAGTGTTTATTTCTAGTTTCTTTATCATCCTTAAGAGGATGGATATGTTGTGTAATATGTGATCGAGTTGTATTTTGGTTTATCAGTTGTACTGCTATGTTATGTTTTGAGAGACCTAATCGGTCTACGGTTTTATGTTTTGGTCGAGTTGACCGCATGTGGGTTTTGTTTTGTAGTCTCCTGCCTAGTAGATCCTTGCGGAAAGGGGTATACGACGTGTAATATCCCTGAGTGGATTGGGGGTGTTACATAAATGGTATCGGAGCTTAGGTTTGCGAAAACCTAGGCAGTTGGGTCTAGTTGGGTCTTGTCGAGTCATGTCTTGTCGTGTCACCCGGGTGAGCAATTGTGAACAAGTGTGATCATTGTGATCCGTTGTGGCCAATTGTGATTAGTTGTGATTAGTATCGTGGTGCAGCCATCATCTCCTTGCGGCCTGTGGACGAAGTCTCCTCTTTTATGTGTGGTATCTGTATTTCATGATTTCATTTATGTGCGATGATTGTGGTGCATAATTTTGTTTGTATAGTGTTGTGAAATGGAATCCGTGTTTGATATTCGTGGCACACCATTTGTGTATTAAGTTGAATATATTGATGGTTGGACACCGAATGGTGCAATACGATGTGAAAACTATGAACCTTAATGTGTTCCATAGAATATATCGACGGTAGAGTTCGTGAGGAACTCAGATGGATGGCTTTGATGTATGTTGGAACTTGGTGATCACGAATTGTATTTGACTGAATCTTTAATCTCATTTGCCGATTGGGCATTAGTTTCAAGTTCGATTATTTTTGGATAGTTGTAATTATGTTCGATGCGTGTAGGTTTGAAAACGGGTTTCTAAATTGAAATTATGAGCTTGAGTATGTTTGTAAAAGAACCGATTTTTGAAAATATTTCAATGGTGCGGTTAAACAACAGTTTTGTATGGATTCTGAAATCGGTTGAACTTTGACGAGTTAGTCATGTATTTTCAAATGATACCTTCAGACGGTATTTGAACGAGGCGTTTTAAAGTATTTCGGACATTGTAAAATGTTACCGTCATTTTGGATATGACCGAAAGGATTTTGGAAAATTTTTAAATTTCAAAACGACTTTGATTTTTGGAATTAAAAACATTATGTATTTGTGTGTTGGGACTGAATCATTGCAACGAGCTTGATATGCTGTTATACCCGTTGGAGAATTTTTACAGTGTTTTATAAATGTCGGGATACATTGTTAGGAGTCGATCCTTAACCTTAGGAGCTGTTTTGAGGCTGCTGAGTTGATTCTGCTGTCTTACAGTTAGTTGTTACGGCCATAAGCTTATGACTTCACGGCAGTAACTTTGTTATTACAGTTATATTTGTGCTCATTATCAGTCGTTTAATCCTTATTAACCTAGTCATATGGTCCGTCCGTGACGATCGTGAACTTTAACTGTTGTATCAGTAATGTTGCACCCAGTTGTTTATCCTGTATGGATATTATTGACGTGTTATTAATCGTTACCTTTCTTGTTAGCGAATTTTGGTTGTACACCTAGACGTTATGACTACATAGTTGGTTTAATTGTATTATTCTATGACGTTATCCTGATGTGATAGTTGATCAGTGGTAAAGATTAGTGCGAGCACAAGTGGTTTTCCAACCAGGGATGGTGTGGCGGAGTAACGTGTGGTTACCCTTTATGTCGTTGATGGTAATACTGATATATATTGATAAGGTCATTTTGATGATATCATTTTTCGAGTAGATTGATGTTTCAAAATGTTGTTTTGCAAATGACTTCAAAATGAAACAATTATGATAATGGGTTCATAGTTTTGATTAAACGGCCGAGGTCTTAAAAATATTTTTTTTTCAAAAACTCATTTCAGCAAAATCATTCAAACTCGGGAAATTTTAAAATATTGTCATTTGGACAAATACCTCGGGATATTTTATTTTATTTTTAAAATATTACCCATGTTTGACCACAATGATATGTATGTGGTCTTGACCGTGTTTGTTTTGGTAAAGGCAGTACGTTTTTGTTGATGTAGCCAGGTGAATTACTTATGAATCTTAATCCTATTGTTGCAGTGATAGTTCGTGTATTCGTGCAATGACTCAGAGTGAGTATTTTGTTGTGTTACCGTTTGTTGCCCTATGTTGATTATGTGGTGTTTGTTTGTCGTTCTGAATGGTTGTCTGTTCAGTATACCGAGAGGTCGTGGCAATCAGTCGCGCCATCAGGATCATGCTGCCGGTGATGGCATTGGTATTGGTGTTGCTACTATACTTAAGCAGGTGGCAGACGGGATGACTTATTTGGCTCAGGCGGTTCAGCGTAACACTACCGTAACTGAGAACTTCGGGTCGACTCAGTGGCTTATAGAAGTGGTTCGTATGCATCCTTCTCGCTTTGCGGGCACGGGTGATACTTTGGTCTGGGATGGTTGGCTTTTCCAATTGGTGAATATTTTCAAGGCGGTGGGTTGTCCAGAGGAACGGAGGATTCTTATTGCTCAGTTCCTTCTCGATAGTGACACTGCTAATTGGTGGGAGGCCGTTGAGCCTCAGGATCATGTTGTTACTTGGGAAGAGTTCAAGAAGTTGATGGAAGCGGAATTCTGTCTGGAGCCGATTCTAGAGCAAAGGATCCGAGATTTTTATCTAGTTGAGCCGCAATATATACCCATGTCGCAGGCTATTATCGATTATACAACTCGTTTACGTGAAGAGGCAGGTGAGGACCGAGGAAGACAAAATCCGTCATTTTGATATGCACATGAAACCAGAGATTCGACAGTACATGTCGGGTTTCACTTGTGCTACTTTGAGAGAGTATCATAATCGTGCCATGGCGTACAAGATGGCATTGTTATCTACTGGGCCTTTGCATGAGTCGAAGAGGCAGAGGGCGTCTGGAGATTTTTCGGATAGTGTGAGAGTCGGAACTTCTTCTCATCGAGTTTCGCGTAGTCCTACAGCGAGACCACTTTCTTCGTTTGGTGGGACCAAGAGTTCCAAGTCATCTTCTTTGACTCCTAGTCGGACTGGGAGGTGTTTCAATTGCAACGTTGTGGGTCATGTGCAAGCTGATTGTCCTTCACAACCGATTACTTGTTATAACTGTGAACTCGAGGGCCACATAGTTCAGTATTGTGAACTATTCCATGAAGTTTCCCGGAATCGAGCTTCAGCACCATTGTCAGGATCGACTCATGTAGATCGCTGAGGTTTAATTGTTCGTTCACTTTGTTGTCTGCTTACTTCACCCTTTCTTTTTAAGTTTCGGGACGAAACTTCTTTTTAGAGGGGTAGAATGTAATACCTGAGATTTTCGTTCCGGTTATTTTAGATTTTCTTTCGGATAATTCCCGATTGTCGAGCGTCGATATTATTTTCTCGACAACCGATTTTGTGTTTATGGCCGTATGTGGTGATTTTTTATATGTTATTTTCATTTCGGATCGATGATGTTGTCCGCCAGCTTTTTGTCGTGTTCGTTCCGTGAGTTTTCGGAAATTTGAGTTGTCGAGTCATGGCGGCTGCGCACCGGCCGGCCACATGCGGTAGGGACTGGCCAAGTGTGCACGAGCATGGCGCACGATCTGGGCGCACGATCCGGCGCTCGTGCAGCCCTGACTGCACACGCACGAGGAGGTTCTCGTGCTCGGTGCTCGTGTGCCTCGGCATATTCTTGTCAATGGCGCGCACGATCCGGATCTCGTGCTGCCCTGACTAGACGCGCACGAGTAGGTGCTCGTGCGTATCGGCAGGCTCCTGGCAGTGCCGCGGACGACCCGGCGCACGACCGGCCGCTCGTGCGTCGCTTGGCAGTATAAATATGATCGGGTAGATGATTTCTTTACTCATTTTCTCACCCAACCGTGGCCGAGACTCGGAGAGCACGAAGACATGTTGTTCAACTATCAATCCACGAAGTTCTTCAATTTCTAACGTCGATTAATCATCCCATAACCTCCTCCGATCAACCGAATAAAGGTTAAATTTCCTAAAAATCTAGTTTTGGAAAAATTGGGGATTTTGTTTGATTTCGTACGTTAAATTCGAAGTAACCTAGATTAGTGATTGATTAATGATTATTAAGCCATATTCTATCAATTTTCTTGTTGTTCCATGGTTTGATTTCAAAGGATTCGTCGTTTTGTCGAGTTCCTAATCGACACCTTGAAGGTGTCCGGTAGAATGTCATAGAGAGTATTCGGGCGTTCTACAATTATTCTTCTTCATACGGTCATTGATTTATTAATGATATGATGTTAGGGTCGAGTTCCTTGCGAAGAGATCATATCGAGCCTTTCCGTTCGTCGTCGTCCTCATCAAGGGTTTCTGGTCGAACTTTCCCGTTGCTTCGCGTGCGTTGGACTTCAGGCGAGTATCTCGTCTATATTCTTTATACTTTGAGAATGTGATTTTTTGTGAATTTAACGTGGACTTGTTAGTGATTGAACATTGAACTATAATTACTTTTAAATGAATATGTGATTTCTACGAGAGTAAATACGAACGTAAACTTGAGTTTCATGAGGAATGGTAACAACCATTTCATGTTGTATTTTGCTTAAAACAGATACTAGGAAATGAGAAATTGTGGAATCGCGGAGTATTTGTACTATTCGCTTGTTAGCCCTTTTTTTATGAATGATGGTGTCATGTGAATGTTGTGCCCTTGTGGATGTATCTGATGCGTTAACTTATGTTTTATGTGATTTCGACTGTGATGAATATTGTACCTTTGTTGTTGTGTATCTTGGTGAATTGAGATGTTACTGTTGGGATTCGGTGCCTTATACGAAGGCCCAACGGAAGCGGTAAAACGAAAATTAATTCAATCCGAATCCATACGAGGATCAATCAAGCTACGTATATACGAATATAAAACGAAACATAAGAAGACACGAGAAACATACCCTCGTAGTTCGTTGATTAAATGGTGATTTCCGAGAAAGCGATTCCCCAAGCTTTAGGTGATTTCCATACGATTCCAATCCGCTCCAAGCTCTTGGATGATCCAACGCCGAAAGCACAACGTCTCAACTTGCCACGCGCCGGAGAAAAGATCAGAACAACTATCACCCAATTAACCTCCAAAGTTACGGCTAGAATCGGATGATGAAGCTATCAAATGTGGATATAACACTCTAAGTGTATACCGGTAGATCCGAATACCAAGAATATAGGTAGCTTCTCCCAAGTATTTCATGGAGAAATTACTCGAAAGCCAAGCTTTCACAGAACTCAGCATTCCCTCATCATTTGCTATTAGTAGAATGTCATCTACATATAGTACTAAGAATGCGATTTTGCACCCACTAACCCTCTTGTATACACAAGGTTCCTCTTCATTTTGCACGAAGTCAAACTCTTTGACTGCCATGTCAAAATGAAGGTTGCAACTACGTGAAGCTTGCTTCAGTCCATAAATGGAATGCTGAAGCTTGCACACTTTCTGAATATCGAATTCGGACACAAAGCCTTTAGGCTGCTCTATATATATTTCCTCCTCGAGGAATCCATTAAGGAAAGCCGTCTTTACGTCCATTTGCCATATCTTATAATCGTGGTAGGCAGCTATAGCAAGCATCATGCGAATAAACTTGATCATGGCTACGGGCGAGAAGGTATCGTGGTAATCGATCCCTTCTTTTGGGGTATAAACCCTTTGCCACAAGCCTGGCCTTATAGGCATCAACCTTGCCATCCTCATCAGTCTTTCTCTTGTAGATCCACTTGTTCCCAATCGGCACTATGCCCTCGGGGCAGTCTACTAGAGTCCAGACTTGATTGACATGCATCGAGTCTATCTCAGCTTCTACAGCTTCACGTCATTTCGTGGAGTCTACATACACCATCGCTTGGTCATATGTCGTTGGGTCGGTCTCTTAGCTATCCTGGAACCTCATGGAGACCCAGATCCTCCAGGTGCACAAGTTCATACCTCTTAGGTAAATGAGACACCCTACTAGACCTACGAGATGGTTGTACTTGTGTTTCAGAAGGTTTGGTTCCAATTTCTTGCACAGGTGTCTCCTGAGGAGTTTCGTTGTATTCTTCCAAAGAAATACTTCTACCTGCTCCGCCTTCCTGAATGAACTCATCTTCCAGGAAGTGTGCTTGCAAAGCAACAATGATATTTCGATCTCCGGGTATGTAGAATAGATAACCCATCGTCCCAGATGGGAATCCAATGAAACGTCCCTTCACTGACCTCGCTTCCCACTTGTCCACCTTAGTCTTCTTGACATAGGTGGGACATCCCCAAATCATAATGTGATTAAGACTTAGTTTCCTGCCCTCCCACATCTCATGTGGAGTTTTAGGAACGGATTTAGAAGGACATCTGTTCAAGATATAAGCAGCAGTCAGGAGTGCATACCCCCACAAGTAAATCGGTAAATCAGTATAGCCCAGCATAGAACGGACCATGTTCAACAAGGTCCGGTTCCTTTTTTTTTACACACCATTTAACTGAGGAGTACCTCGAGGTGTTAGTTGTGATACTATTCCATGTTCCTTTAGGAACTCATCAAACTCCACACTCATATACTCGCCACTTCGGTCCGACCGAAGTGCTTTGATATGATTACCAGTTTGTTTTTTGACTAGGGCCTTAAATTCCTGGAATTTCTCAAAGGCCTTGGATTTATGTTTCATTAAGTATACGTAACCATACCTAGTATGATCTTAAACGTAATAAAGTACTGATATCCATCACGTGCTGCTTCCAAAGCACCACATACGTCGGTATGGACTAATCCTAGTTTATCAGCGGCTCTTTCAAAAGTCCCTGTGAAGGGGGACTTAGTCATTTTGCCTTTAACGCAAGATTCACAAGTAGGAAAGTGATCCGATCCCAATGGACCCATAAGTCTATCTTTTTCCATTTTGTAAACTGTGGTCTGACCAATATGACCAAGCCTAAGATGCCATTTCAAAACCTGATTAGTTTCATCCCTACCACGCTTCCTAGTCATAGTATTCACAACAACTTTGTTACTAAGGTTTAGATGGTACAGTCCATTTAACAATGTAGAAGTGCCCACGAGCTTATTTCTGAAATAAATTTTGCAGGAACCATCACCAATAAAAAATGAAAAGCCTTTCCGATCCATGACCAGAATGGATACAATGTTTTTATGTCCCTCGGGCAAAACAAGTACATATTCTAAAGTCAAAACAAAGCCGGATTCTAAACCCAAAAGAAGTGATCCTATGTCAGTTGCCTCAACTCTATGCCCGCTTCCGACAGTAATCATCACTTCTCCAGCTCCAAGCTTCCTACTTTGTTCCAGATCCTGATTCACGGTACAAATATGAGAACTAGCCCCTGAATCCAGTATCCAAGAAGTAGAAAATACAGTAGCAGAACAATTTGTTTCCAAAACTAAAAGTTCTATACCTGAAGTGCCATGAAGAATGGGACAGTCTCTAGCCCAGTGGCCTAGCTCACTGCATTTGAGACAAGCGTCCTTTTTCTTCTTGCTCTTTAGAACTATCGGGGCCTTGCCCTTACCCTTAAGGTCCTTGACTTGTGGTCCTGTCCGCTTCTTGGTCTTTTTCCTCTTATTCTTAGACCTCCGAGGTCTAGAAGAAATCATAAGGACAGACTCCTTCATCCGCGGAGTCTTCATCGAAGACTAAGTGGTCACGAGTTTGTTCATCAACCCTGCTAAGTTGCATGCAATCTCATTGCAGTTGAAATTCATTACAAACTATGAGAAGGAATCAGGAAGAGACTGTAGGATAAGATTGGTCTGCAGAGAAGTATCCATCTTAAAATAAGAGCCTCCAATCTCTCGATAATAGATATCATTTTGAGGACGTGGTCCCCAACCTTCTCACCTTCCTTCATCCTTGCACCGAATAGTTGCTTGGATATCTCATATCTAGCAGTTCGATTGTGCTCACCATAAAGCTCGGTTAAGTGAGATAAAATCTACCTAGCAGAAGTCATTTTCCTATGAGATCGCTGAAGCTCATTAGACATAGAAGCCATCATATAAGCACGGACTTTTACGTCATCCTTAACCCACTTTTCGTGGTTTTCAATCTCTTCGTGATTGGCTATTGTCCCCACAAGAGGCGCCGAAATGTACGTCTCTAAGACGTATCCCAGTTACTCTATACTGAGGACTATCATCAGATTGCGGAGCCAATCCACAAAGTTAGGTCCGATTAAGGTGTTCTTTTCGAGTAGAATTGCGAGTGGGTTCATTGTCATATTGAGAGTTACGTCTGCATTAAGTACGACAGATTAATTAGTGACTCGTTCAATTATGATCTGAGTATAGAATTAAGGTCTTTTCTATTCTTTAACCCAGCTCCCACTATTTTTATCGGAATAACACACTCCCGTGTGAAATCTGAAAGTATCGTTCGCTCTACTTCGTAGGTGATCGAGATTTTTATAAATTTTAATAGAGGGCAACCGAATAGGTTTCTAGTCTATTAATTTTCATAAAGTGGTGTCCAACACCAACCCATCTAATGGATGATTCGATCTTCTTTTTCCCCTTGTTCACTCCCCTCAACCTATACGGTTTATATGGTGCGTGAACAAGTTAAGTTTATACCATCGACACAGATCAGTTTCACAATTGAATCTTATCCGGCAACCTATCAGGTTTCTAGGGATAAAATTTGCTCCAACCGAAGGCATCCAATGCGCTCTTTGTAATTTATTCATCCTCCCCGAACGACTACCCCGATAACTCGGAAGCATAGCACATCCAGTTTGGATTTCAATTTTCCGAAAGCTCGATGGAGGGAAGGAAAAACTTGAAACCTTTTAAACTTAATAATTTGTCGTGGGAGAATTTTCGCGATTAATGTTACACTTTGCAAATTAATTCATTTAAGCGCGTTTGTGCATTCATACCATATGAATAAACATTCACAACGTAGTTGCTACCAACATGTAGTTCATGACCGTTCCTAGAATCAAAAACTCCGTAATCTAATTACAAGTCTTCGGTCTTGAATCTCTGTCTTCTCGAACGGATTTTCCTCCGGTCTTCGTCATTACATATAAATTTACATTGAAAAATTGCATCCTAGATACAAATAATTCTAGTAAAATAAATTAGCTCAAAACGGCCTTTACAACCTAATCGAATAAAATTGATTCAAAACTAAGCCCATGAACCACATCCCCATTCAAAAGCATTCATCCAATAAATACTAAATAAACGAATTGCGTCGAGATACATAGATCCAACCAATATATAAACAACAATAAATAGAATTGATCCAATCAATTCACACAATCGGTAATATGAAAACGTTCAAAGTAATTCAGTCAATCACAAGTATTCCAATTAATCAAATTTCCCTTACAAAATGAAATACCATATATCATTTTAATCATATTAAATCCAATTTAAAAACGGGAAATTAATTTTCAGAAATATACGAAGAAAACGAGCCCGAAACAGGTCCGAAAGGGGCTAGACCGCGCCCGAAACACATCGGGCAGGCCTGCCTAGCACCCTGGGCCATGGCCCCTAGTAACGCTCCTCATTATTGAAAATTTTATCATGAAAAGTACTCATAATATACTGTGAAACTAATTTTCCTTTTTTCTTGTCTCAAGATGGCTAATCCAATCCGTCCCAAATTTGACATCTTGGACTCAGAAGGACTTGAGTACCATATATGAGTGTCTGGCGTAGAGACCACTTTTGTCGTTAAGGACTATAGTCTACAATCTTTGAAAAAGAAGGTGAAGTGCAAAATCAAAGATAGTGCATTAATATTCCTTAGGCGACATATCGACCCCAGTCTGAGATGGGAATATTTGTAGTTGAAATCCCCCAAATAGGGGTGTAAATGATGCGAGTCGAGCTCGAGTATTGGTATACTCGACTCGAACTTAATAGTCATTTCTCAGGCTCGAACTCGACTCGAAAACTCGCGAGTAGTTAAAATCCAAGCTCGATTCGACTCGTTAGTATGTCGAGTCGAGCTCGAGTTCGAGTCGAGCCTACTCGAGTTGAGTGTTGATCGAGTTTTGACCAAGTCGATCTCGAGTAGCTCGCGAGTTGACTCGTCTAGTTTTCACCCCCACATAGTACCCTTGGGTGAGGGCCCATAGCCAAATATATTAACGAAGAGCCCTTCCAACCTCCTTTAAAAATCTCATTTGAGTCACGATGATGTCGAACCTCGCTCAGTTGGATAAAATCAACATAGAGCCGATTGGCCTATAAGAAAACATTATAAGTAGAACTAGATTCTCTGACAAAGAGACATGTATTTGGTGTAGGTAGTTCTAACCTAACCAAGTGTAAAGCCTGTAACACCCTCAAACCTCTCCGTGAGGATCTACCCGGCTAAATGCAAAAACAATATACCACATTACATGCCGATATGGCTACATAATGAACCATTAGACCGATTTGGTCTTTTGTCACAACACACACATCATTACATACAAGACTCTTTCCTGAAACTCATACCCACGCAGGGGATGGAATACATTAACGCTCCCATATGTCGGGAAAATAACACAGCGGAGAGATAACCAACAAGACTCTATCAAAATACTCTACGATTGGTCTTAATGTGATTAGTATCGTCATCTTCCATCACCCTTCGTACCGATCCTGTGATTCGCTCCCCAGCAACCTGTAAGTACCTAGACGCAATACAGACTTCCACCCCTGAATACTCGAGGGTTAGCGAAACTCCACTGTTTTGCTAGTGCAAGTATAAAATACGACTACAAGCCATACACAACATATTCCAAGAACATAATAATCGTGAAAATACTTCCCGAGACAAATCACTTCATCAAAACCGTTCAAATCATGAAAGATGGGAAACAAACTCGGTATACATCTTACAAAACATTTTACGATCTCGGGGGTTTTGAAAATATTTGGGATTTAAGAATTCGCAAGTCTTTTGAAAAACACTTAGGGACGCGGCCCAAAGATCACTTTCCAAAATACAATTACGATAACAAAACACGGGGTTCACGACCCGAATTACGAAATGCGGGGTCCACGACCCAATCATCCATAACAACATATTCCGAGGGATTATTTGCGTCTCGTGCTACCAAGCCACGAACCTCAGATGCTCCCGCAGAACATACCCAAGTGAATAACCCAATGGGAAACCATACCAAATCACATGTCACCGTGATAACAGTCATGTAACCATAACCATACATACGTTCATAGTTATCCCGGCATCACACAAACAAGCTACGAACCTCGGAGCCTCCACGAGACTTACCCGATTGGACAACCCATGACACGTCCATCACATGATCAATCCACAACCATAAGTTATCTCGGCATCGCGCTAACAAGCCACGAACCTCGGAGTTCCCGCAAGACATACCTAGATTGGATAACCCCACAAGTTATCCTGGCATCGGGCTAGCAAGCCACGAACCTCGGAGTTCCCGCAAGACATGCCCAATTAGATAACCCTACGGTCACGCCCAACCCGTACTAGCAAGGACGGATCCTGGAGATTCAACAATCTTACCCGGAGGCACATCACTTCAACAATTACACACAACAACAAGCAAATACCAGAACCAAACAACACTAAACACCACAACCTCCTTACGAAGGAGTAATGACTAATATCACACAACGTTATATATTCCCTAAACAAGTACACATATCGATACACAATCCTCGGCAAGTGATCACGGTCTACTATATCCACGAGATAACATCTTCCCACATACGAAACTGTCACACATATTCCCAAAATACATTTATTCACGAAGCATACAAGTTATCTTTTGAAAGACAACATTTATCGATAACATTCATTAAACATTCGGATTTTGCATAAAATCATTCACCAACAATTACGCCTACAAAACATAAAACGTATGGACAAGATACTTGCCTCGATACAACGAGCAACGGAACAATGAACGGACACGGTCGGATAGCCCTCGAACTTCCAAGAACGACTAAGAACTCGACAACCTCACGAACACTACAAAAATAACATCACCACGAATAAATAACACTAATCGGAATCCAAATCAACCCAAAAAACAACAAGGATCCGA
The DNA here is from genome assembly GCA_033398695.1 of Orobanche coerulescens. Lineage (NCBI taxonomy): Eukaryota > Viridiplantae > Streptophyta > Magnoliopsida > Lamiales > Orobanchaceae > Orobanche > Orobanche coerulescens. The sequence goes on from CM065817.1 coordinate 22,051,887, forward strand.
GGGTTTCTTCTAAGAAGTCAAGAATCATGACCCGGGTGATAAAAATTGATAAACGGGTTACAAAATCCAACGATTATGGCCAAGACAACAAGAATTCCATAAACAATTCATCAACTATGGATTAAATCGAAGAATCACGAAGAAACCCCCAAAAATTACACAACTAGGGTTCTAAGGAAGAAAATACCTCGATCTGACGAAGAACAAGGATTTGATGATGAAATATTCGACAAGAATCTTCCAAAATGCCTTGGAATTGATTAGAACCGGCTGAGAACTCGAGTTCCTGAGTCTTCCATCGTCAGCCGCCACAAAAATGGAAAAAGTGAAGTGAAATGAAGTCTGGCCGAGCCCAGGCCTATATATGGCCGACAGTGTTACGGCCGTAACCGGCAGTGCCTTACAGCCGTAACTAGGTCAACTCCCTTTACGTACGGAATGGCTGCTGCCTTACGTACGTAACGAGTATGCCTTACGGCCGTACTCGACGCGGCCATATGGCCGTAACTGGGTCCCCAGGACTACTGCCCGAACTCTGCCGAAGCATTACGGCCGTAACCGGCCAGTGTTTAGCGGCCGTAACGAAGCCTTACGGCCGTAACATGATGAACCTTACGACTGTAATCGAGTGTCCCCAGGCCAAGGTGTGCGGGAGTCTTACGGTCGTAATCGTCCAGGCCTTACGGCGGTAACTCGACCCAGCCAACACCCGACCATCCGGCTCGATACTCGACGACGTGTCGATCACGCAAACACACCGACTAGGATCCAAAACGATAACGAACCGGCTACGAAACTCAACGTATCACAGTGCAAGCACACGATTTCAAGGACACGGACGACAACAGTCTGTTCGACCGAAGAAAATTCAGCGAAACCAGAACGAAGATCTCGGGTATTACATTCTACCCCTCTTAAAAGAAATTTCGTCCCCAAAACTTAAAACATAAAACGATCAACAATCTCGGATAACACACGCTATCCGTTGCCGACAACCTGCAATGACTCACATACAGCACGCGGCTGCTACCATTCATATCACTACACCAGAACGATAACAAAACACAACGAACAAAATCAATATGGTTGACTAACCCGAATATTACATCAATCAAAACGCGAGCTAATCGCTGAAGAAATACGAAATTCCACAGTCCAAGGGTGGGAAGATCGAGAACGAAGTTAATTTCCCAAACTTAAGGGAAATTACGAAGTGATCCGAACGCTCAAAAATCACGATACGAGATCAACAAAAACCGGACAACAAATGATCTAACCACAACGATTGAGACAACGGTCGAATAATCATATTCGAATCATAACTGTTGTTTGTTGATTTCTTTAGTCTAATACTCGCAAGCGCACGATTTGTTCGATGTAAATATGCGGTGCAAGGTCGATTCCACAGGGAGGACTATGATAGTTAAGTAAATATATTCCTATCGTTTTAAACCAAATTAAATTAAATTCTAACCTAGTCCCAAATAATTTTATTTTTGAATGGTTATAATAATTGCATTAAATAACAGTAGTTTTAAGTAGATTTTAGATAAATTAATTTTAAATAATTTACTAGGGTTTAGAATCCACCAATGTCTATTTATTGTTTATTTTATACTTTAATTCCAAGAAATTCAAGGAATAGATTCTGAAATCAATCTCACTATTTCCCTATAAATTTAACAATAAGAACAAAATTATAATTCAAATATAGATTTTCCTTCGCTTGAAAAATATAATTTCTAAGCATTATATGTATCCAATTTGATGGAAAACAAATAATCAAATAAATTAACTAATATCAATAATCACAAAGCAAGGGGGAATTTATAACTATCAAAAATACGTGATATAATTGATGAAATAATATTTCCCTATTGAAGCGAAAATCATAATTGTTAAAAATATTTATTTGGAATTATTATATAAATATCAATAATAATATAGACATGGTTTCATCATAACCCAGTAAAAGAAAATTACTCACTCATAATAACAACACAAATAAATAAATATTTCATAATATTATTACTCAAATATAATTTTATTACACAATATTTTTATTTTTCTCTCATACAATAACTCTCTCTATTTTCTTTTTTTCTCCCCCCCCCCCCCAAAAAAAAACACTACACATTCATTCCATATTTATACTACTTCAAAATTAATAAAGTAATAATTTTAAAATATTTAAATTCCACCATTTCAATAATTCACGGCTGCCAAGGGGTGCTGACGTCATGGATGACGTCAGAAGAGAGTTGAATTTCTAGTCCAATCCGGTGTTGACACATGGCGCAATATGGTCCGCCTATTTAATTGTCCTTCGAACGGTCATAACTTCTTCATACGAACTCGGATTCAGATGAATTTTTTTTTAAACGATCGTCTCGACGAGATAAATAAAATGAGATCAGCCGTGACTATATTTGAATTTTGGAAAAATATCGTCCTTGAACCGATTGATCTGTCTTGTACCAGTTGGTTAACCTGCATATATAATTTAATTCTAATTAATTATCCAAAAATGACACAAAATTATAGAAAATTCTAGCAAAATAAAATAATATAAATATATGGTAAAATGAATAAATTATCACACAATACACAATTATATACATAAAATACTAATAAAAATATTACTCAAAATATACTAAACAAATTCTCCCACATTTATCTTTTGCACGTCCTCGGGAAAATCTTATACTCGAGTAATAATATTCGGATGCTGAAAAATTCATGGTAAAACCAATATCAAGAGAAAACAAGTGATCATGACCCAAGTGAGATAGGATGCTGCACCAAATTCTAACAACTTCATTGAGATTCGAATGCAAAATGATTCAATACCCTCACGGTGGATGTCACTCTTCACTCAAGTGTACATAAGGAATATTCGATAAGAGTTCACTCATATCAAAGCATAATGTGTCATTACCATATGCTTGGTCAAAAATCAAATCTCCACTACTAAAAAATAAACTCATGCATAAATCAAAAGGTCTTTCTTTTGGTTGTAACGTGGCTTTGGGTATGGGTAGGATACAGGGAAAATTATGAGGTTTGCTAGCCAAGATCAATTGTGAATTTAGATGCATAACAAATCCTAGAAATAACAATCAACATCCCCCTTTTTGTAATGAAAACTCTCAAACTATCATCCCCAAGTTATTCTGTACTTTGAATATTCATCTGGCAAGGTCATACTCTTGTGTAAGAAAAAGCATGCAATGGATCTTCTGGAAGGAATTATGTATCACTCAAGGGATAGTTCAAGTGCTATTTTATGTGTACATAGTGATTATTTTTGTATTTGACCTCCCGCATTTTTCTTTCTGGCCGTTCTTTTTTTTTGCCTTTATTTATATTTCTCTTTTTTTTATTCGGTTCAATACTCCAATGTACTTCACACCCTTTCAGTTTCAATGAAAGCTCTTTATCTCCACAATACTCTTATAAACATCGATCCCTATTTGTCACACATCTAGTTCACAATTAAATCTTTGACCAGCGGGTGCAAATGGATGAGTCATCAACAAGAATGGATAATGGCTAAAGTAATGTGCTTGATCAAAGAAGTAGGTTAAGGCTCAATGGAGCTTCTAAGGATATAATGTAATGGGTGGGAAAATATAAGCCAACAAGGGGTTAATCCTAATTGCCTTTATCATCTTAATGCAAGAGTTTATGAATGTAGTCTCGAAATGTATAAATGAGCAAGTTCTAGAATGACCACAATATGTTTGACCACACAACAAAAAATATAGAGCGTGTATATAAGGATTGCTCTAAGGCTCAAAACTCACAAAAAGGGTGTTGTGTACTGAATCCCATACACCTTCATCCAAATCCATTATCAAAACAGTGAAACATCCAAAAATGATTTTTTCACTAACGTTTTCTCAAGAAAATGGTGTCGTGATTTTCAACCTCTTTTTTTTATATTATATTATATTATATATATATATATATATATATATATATAGAGAGAGAGAGAGAGAGAGACAGATAGATAGATATAGATATAGATATAGATATACACCTTCCCCCACACTTAATGATAAACAATATCCTTATTGTGTAAAAAGAATAATGGAGTAAGGGTTTAAATAAGGCTTCCCTGTTTATGAAAGACGACACTTCGCTCAAGCCTTTTTTGGACCTGCATGAAATAAGTGTGGCAAAACAACAACAAAAAATATATACCCAGAAGTATAAGACAAAGAACCTAGATGCGCTTCAAGAGAGTCTGAAGAGTCACCTTACGCTGCCATCAATGGTTTTATTAAAAACAAACGAGAAAAAGTACAGTAACAGAAATAACAATACATAAATCGTGGATAGATGCGCGTCAAGAGATCGAAAAGAAAACTCCTTAAGCTACCATCATTTTCACGATATTTACACCCGCTAAAAGGTAAAAACAACAAGAGGAATGAAGTGGAATATCAGAGGGAAAGGAATGTATTAATTTTGCATTTTCGTACAGTGAAATCTTCCATCCAAACAATATTAGCTAGAGTTGGGTCTGATTCAGGAACAAATGCAATAAGTTTTTTGATCAGCTCTTTTGGTAATGTTGCAACAACTATGATTCGTTTAGCACGCTCAAAAATAAAATCTTTTTCAGAAGAGTAGTTGATGAAAGATATTAAACCATCGAAGAAACCATTGACATTTAGCAGACCTATTGGTTTCGTATGAACATTTAGCTGGACTCTGGTAACCACATGAAAAAGTTCCTCAAGAGTGCCAAATTCACCGGGAAGGGTGATAAAGGCATCAACATTATTTGTCATGTGAGTTATGCGGTCTTGCATATTCACAGCTCTGAACTCATCTCCAATGGTTGCTCCGGTGATTTTACTTTCAGCCAGAGGTTTTGGAATGATTCCCAACACTTTTACTCCTTCCATATAGGCAGAAGCAGCAGCACGTCCCATTAATCCTAGACTTCCTCCTCCATAAACTACATGAATGCATTTCTCTCCTAAGGTACGACCCAAGTTGTGGGCTGCTTCAGTAAAGCAAGCCTCTTTCCCATGACTAGCTCCACCAAAAATGCAGATAGAGTTAAATATTTTTGTGGAAGATGATGATTCCATTTTTTTGAAAAAATAAAATTATTTTAGAGAGAAAAGGAAAAGAATATAAGTTTTAGGGATGCAGAAAAGAAACAAATGCAATGTTTATTTATAGATGCAAAATAAACTAAAATAGATTTATAAATTTGTGACCGCGTTAATTGCGCTTCAACTACTCAATATAATAATGAATGCATTTATTGCGTATCACATTTTTTATTCAGAAAATCTAAAAAAACGACAAAAAGTAAATATACTCACGTGTATGTACAGTAGTTGTGATTGTGGCTCCATCTTCCTCTGATTTTACGTTCAGAAACGGCTTAAACGCCTTCTATGAGTCGGGGAGAAGCTTCCCATCTAATTTTCTTACAAATTGGCAAACAGGGTCTTTTAACGTCAGATTCCCAAGACGTTATTTCTATTCTGGTTTGAATTTATTCCACAAACATCGAATCCCATAATGTACGAGTCCACTAGGATGCGTGTCAAGAAAATTTTCGATATCATCTAAATTCTTCTTATTCAGACCATCCTTGATGAACTGAATTTTATCTTCTCTATTTGTGGAAGGAATTCCTAAAGATCGACATCTTGAATCACAGTTCCACCAAGCACATTTGTAGCAAACAGCCATTTTCTTTTCTCATCGTTTCTTGGCATATGAACTTTTTCCAAGCCCTGGTAAAAATCTAGTTAGTGTTTCCGTGAATTCACCTGCTATTTTTACTTTGGCTTCAATAATTAATCGAATATCAAAAGGTATGCCTTTATTCATAAGCAACCTCATCCTTTCAAGTCTCGTTTTGTAAACTTTCAAAATGACTTTTTTGCTAAGAAAGGGAAATCTTTTTTCAATTGTTTTCAAAGTTTGTTACATAATTAAAAATAAAAAAAAAATATCTACAAAATTAGTTGTTGTGGGAAACTGAAAAATCCGACTTTACTAGCCACGGAGTACCGTTATCCGCCACTTGACCGGACAAACACAATGGAGTATTAATTCACAATATTGGGGTCCTTAAGAAGAACCTCTTCTACCTCAAAAGATTTTAATTCCAAGTATGGTTTTAACCGTTGACCATTTACTTTGAAAATATTACCATTTTTTGGATTTTCAATTTCTACAGCTCCGTGAGGATAGTCCGTACGAATAATAAATGGACCATACCATCGTGAACACAACTTGCCTGGAAATAATAACAAACGAGAGTTAAAAAGGACTTTTTGACCAGGAGAAAAAGTTTTTCTCAAGATGTGTTTATCATGAAAAAATTTCATTTTGTCCTTATATTTCCTTGCACAATCGTAAGCATCGTTTCTGATTTCTTCCAATTCATTTAGTTGAAGTTTCCTATGAATTCCAGCCAAGTCTAATGAAAAATTTAATCGTTTTCTGGCCCAGTATGCTCTATGTTCTAATTCAACAGGCAAATGACATGGTTTTCCAAAGACAAGCCTAAATGGAGACATTCCGACGGGAGTTTTAAAAGCAGTACGATAAGCCCACAATGCATCATTCAATCGTAAAGACCAATCTTTCCTTGGAGGATTAACAGTTTTTTCAAGAATATGTTTTATTTCTCTATTTGAAATTTCAACTTGTCCACTTGTTTGAGGGTGATAAGGAGTAGCAACTTTATGTGTAACACCATATTTTTTAAATAAATTATTCAAAATTTTATTACAAAAATATTTCCCTCCATCACTTATAATTGCTCGTGGTGTTCCAAATCTGGAAAAAATATTTTCTTTTAAAAAATTTAACACGACTTTTTGGTCATTTGTTTTGCAAGTAATTGGTTTTACCCATTTTGAAACATAATCGACGGCCACAAGGATGTAAAGATTGTCAAAAGAAATTGGAAAAGGTCCCATAAAATCTATGCCTCAAACATCAAATATTTCAATAACTAAAATTGGGTTTAAAGGCATCATATTTCTTTTAAAAATTCGACTAATCTTTGACATCTATCACATGTGCTCCAATATGAATGTGTATCTTTGAAAAGTGTTGGCCAATAAAAACCACATTGCAGAATTTTAGCAGTTGTTTTCTTTGAACTAAAATGACCTTCACATGCATGATCATGACAAAAGGCAATGATATTTTGTTGTTCATGTTCAGGCACACATCTCCTAATGATTTGATCAGGACAAGAAGTATGGATCATCCCAAAAGAATTTTTTACTTCGTTTAAAAAATTTGTTTTGTCTTGATTATTCCAATGAGATGGCATATTACCAGTAACAAGGTAATTGACAATGTCTGCATACCAAGGTATGTGAGAAACAGACATGAGTTGTTCATCAGGGAAAGTTTCATTAATGTGAGGTTCTTTATCAGTAAAATTCACGATTAGCCTAGATGTATGATCAGCAACAACATTTTCAGAACCTTTTTTATCTCGAATTTCTAAGTCAAATTCTTGTAACAATAGAACCCAACGGATCAAGCGAGGTTTAGCATCTTTCTTAGAAAGAAGATATTTTAATGCAGCATGATCAGAGTAAATTATGACTTTCGGACCAATCAAGTAAGGTCGAAATTTGTCCAAGGCAAAAACAACAACAAGCAATTCTTTTTCAGTTCTAGAGTAATTTAATTGGGCATCATTTAGAGTTCTGCTTGCATAATATATTACACTTGGCAATTTATTTTCTCTTTGACCCAATACTACACCGACGGCATAGTCAGATGCATCACATATTATTTCAAAAGGAAGATTCCAGTTTGGAGATTTGATGATAGGTGCAGAGCTCAACATAGATTTAAGTGTCTTAAAAGCTTTTAGACAATGATCATCAAATACGAAAGGTGTGTCTTTTGAAAGTAAATTACATAAAGGACTTGAGATTTTGCTAAAATCTTTGATGAATCTATGGTAAAAACCAGCATGGCCTAAGAATGACCGAATTTCTTTAATCGTTCGTGGGGGTGGAAGACTGGATATTAAGTCAACTTTAGATTTGTCCACCTCAATTCCTTTTTCAGGAATCACATGTCCTAAGACAATTCCTTTTTTAACCATAAAATGACATTTTTCCCAGTTTAGGACAAGATTCTTCTCCTTACACCTAACCAACACTTGGGTTAAGTGGTGTAAACATTCATCAAAGCTAGACCCGAATACAGAAAAATTATCCATAAAATTTTCTAAAAACCGCTCAACCATGTCATAGAAAATGCTCATCATACACCTCTGAAAAGTAGCAGGTACATTGCACAACCCAGATGGCATTCGTCGGTAAGCAAAAGTGCCGAAAGTGTAACACCCAAATATATTCAGGAATATTACAGCGCCGTAAATCCTTTATATAAGAATTTACAAGGCTGAAGAAATGAAAAGACAATAACAGATACCAACATATGAAAGTAACTGAAATAAAATACAGCAGTTCTGGGCCAATACAAAATACAAACATCCAAATGAAGAATATTAATACATCACCAAATCCAACATCACAATCAACGACGTACTCGAGTACTTATTAAAACAACACAAACAACAGACAATTGAACCCGGCCGGAACATCACTCTGCACCCTCGTCGTCATGCAGCTCCAGTGGTTGTTTTCCTGCTCTCCTGGATCCTGAACATAAACAAATATTTAGCCCCGAAGGGGTTAGCACAACGATGCTAGTACAAGTACCACAACGTATTATTCAACATCTCACGAAGAATAATAATAACAAAATTGACAAAATACCAACGAGTCTCCTCCTACGAGAAACTCATAAATAACATACACAATGATAATCACAACATGATATCACAACATACATATGGTAATTCCGATGATCCAGCGTTCACTACCTAGATCCCCCGATGATCCCGTCAGACCAACCCATGGTGGAAAAACCCGTCCGATGATCCAGCGCACGCTAGCATAGATCCCCCGATGATCCCGTCGGACCAATACGAGGTGGACATACAACAACGACATATATGCACAATAATATGTATGACATCAATACATAAAACAATTAAAGTACTTGCCTCGATCTGACGACAAGAATAACACTTCCACAAATATCAAAACACTCGAAGGTCGCCCCTTCGATTAATCACGTTGCAAAACTCGAACCTTTAAACAAAATAAATAATATAGAGTTTATCACACGTCGTATAACTAACGTACGAACATCTAACAATCCAGACTACGGCCGAAAGTTCAACAAAACGTAACTTGCCTGGTCTACGTAAAGTACGTTACATATCCAACGTAGCGTACGTTAAGCCTGCTCGTTAGCGTACGTAAACTACGAAGTCTAGCGTACGCTAACCATGCATTGACAGTATCTTCTCTGATCAGTTAACTAACTCGTATGATGATATAACGTACATTACGTGCCAAACGTAGCGTACGTTAATTCTGCCCGTTAGCATACGTTAGTTACAGGCCTAGCGTACGCTAAACACACATATGACAGTTTCTTACTGAGCAGACGACTGTCTCGATTTGTGATGAAGCGTACGAAATCCTCAGTGATTAACGTACATTATCCTCATACATATCATGCTCATACAATTATGAATGATCATATAGATTAAAACATCTTCGAATTTCCAGGATAAACATGCCACCATAATACCATACTCCAATCTTGATGATAAATCCTTAAATGAAGTTCGGAAGGTCTATGGTTGTTATCAATGTCATTATTACATTTAAACTATCGTCTTGAAGATTTGGTTAACAATCCACCTTTACAAGATACAACAAATCCTTCCATGATCAACCTCCTAGGCTCGTCTAACAAAAGTGATATTGATACCAAGTCCGTGATTACAACGAAGACATCTTCCAAATGTGGATTATCAATCTCAGAAACTTCCTTTACTTGTTCATCATAACAAGATTCAAATTATGATGTTCTTAACCAAGGTACTTAAAGCATAATCATCTCAACTTCCTCAACATGATGTTTGGTTGAATAAATCATCCATGGAACTTAATATCTTGATAGCATGATCATAATATCCTTAAGGACACAAATCCAAGGCTGGAGATAGCATAACATACTTTAAGATGAAGAAAATGCTGAGACAATGGTAGAATCCAACTCCAGTTGCTTGTATGCCAATAAAAGATGATTCTCCACTTCAATGATCAAGTATGAGTAATCTCCAATCCTCAATGACCAAGTATTAAGTGATCTAAATGTTTAATGTGGCTGGGAACTCTCTGGGGATGAAGTATGTTGAAATCCAAGTGAAAGAAACGAATGAAATGAAATGGGGTGTTGTCCCATTTATAACTTTCTGACCTTAACATACGTTAGCCTTCATGCATAACGTACATTAGTCGCTTAGCGTACGCTATCCAGTATACTTAGCGTATGTTATCGTTCAATGATAGTTAACTGTTCTCATTCTATACTCGATTGCGTACGTTACACTATCAGGTTACGTACGTAAGCAACACCCATTAGCGTATGCTAGACACATACCTTAGCGTACGTTAACACCTGTTGACTTCAAAACTGTCCAGGTTCATCCGCGGAATCTTATCCGGACCCATCATCCGGCTGGCGCATGTGCTAGCCGCCCATCTCAATTATTGGCTGCCTTACGTACGCTACGCTGCATTCGTAGCGTATGCTAACTTTGGCAGATAATGTACGTTAAGCTTCCTTCTTAGCGTACATTATCACGTAAATGCATGTGAAAATTTACATGTTGATATTATCATGCATATAGATATGAATACGAGAAATATCATACTTCGATTATCAATAACTCCAATCTAAATAATACATGGTTCAATTACAGATGAAATACTCAATAATTAATCCGGATATTACATACTCTCTTTCTAAAAAGGAGTTTTGTCCCGAAACTCAAGACGAAAATAACTTTGGATATCTGGACCTCATATTATCTTCTGTTTCCCAAGTGGCTTCTTCCACTCCATGGCGTGACCACTGAACCTTAACCAAAGCGATAGGTTTGTTTCTCAATTGCTTAACTCGACTCTCGAGTATCCTGATCGGTTTCTCTTCAAACGTGCCATCCTGAGCGACTTCGATCTCGCTGAAATCAATGGCATGACTAGGATCTGGTATATACTTCCGTAACTGGGATACGTGGAACACGTTATGAACATGTCTCAATGACGGCGGTAATGCCAACCTATATGCCAACTCCCCAACTCTCTCAAGAATCTCGAATGGTCCGATATATCTCGGACTTAGCTTTCCCTTTCTCCCGAAATGAAAGATTCCCCGAGTAAGAGAAACCTTTAAAAGCACGTGATCTCCAATACTGAACTCTAATAGGCGACGGCGCACGTATGCGTAAGATTTCTGTCGACTCTAGACGGTCAACAGTCTTTCGCGAATCAAGGCTATCTTCTCTCGTGTCTGCATGATCAATTACAGTTCCATCCCGATCAAGTATGATGAATTGTCCCAACATAGGGGCGATCTGCATCTCCTCCCGTATAAAGCTTTAAATGGTGCCATCATAATGGAAGCGTGCAAACTATTATTGTAGGTAAATTCAATCAACGGTAGATGAATTTCCCAATAAGTCGACCAATCTAAGGCACAAGCTCTCAGCATGTCTTCCACTGTTTGAATAGTCCTCTCGGACTGTCTGTCTGTCTGTGGATGATAAGATGTACTGAAGTTCAATTCGGTTCCCAAGGCCTTATGAACTGCTTTCCAAAAATGAGACACGAAATGACCGTCTCGGTCAGAAATAATGGTCTTCGGTGTACCATGCAATCGGACTATCTCTGAAATAAATACTCGTGCCAACTTCTCGGGTCCCCATGTTGCAACACCCCCAAATCCTATTGGGTTATTACAGTGCCGTGGACCCCACGCCAGGAGATCCACCAGGCGAACATGACTAAAATACATTAAATTAACCAACAAGGGAAAATCATAGTCCCTACCATGATATCCTACACAATATTCCGAGGAGGAATTTTAACGACAATGATGGGCCTACATGGCCAAAAATGAAAATACAACCACACCCACGAGCCTTGCTCGGGTAATACATAATGACAATAACTTACAAACTGGAGAACACTCCAACTGACTGACCAACATGAACAACTCGGACTAGTATCGCTCGAATGCCTCGTCGCCATCATCATGCCCCTGTGTCTCAACTCTCTCCTCGCAAGCACCTAAAACATGAAAACATGTTCCGCCCCCACGGGCCGGCTTATCCGTATAATGAACATCAAATACATGTATAACATGATATGCATCCAAAGGCAGAATGAAACGGTACAATGATAATAATAATAATACGAGATGCTCACAAACCAAGGTAAGAACGGAGCATTCGTGAAATACTATGCCCACGGCATGCTATTAATACATGTTCAACAGGTTAGAATATAAGTACCCTACGGCGAATCAAAATCATAGAGTACCACAATGAATTACACGACATGAACCAAACCAGAAGTGAATTAATTATGAATCACAATGCCCGAAGGCTCCAATGAAATTACCAAGACATCACAAAGGCCTGAAAGCCACTCAGCCGAAGCTGTCAAATATCACAATCACCTGAAACCAAAACAGCTCGAAGCTGTATCAATGAGGGCCGAAGCCACGGCACGAAGTCGTATCACAATGAGGGCCGAAGCCACGGCACGAAGCCATATCACAATGAGGGCCGAAGCCACGGCACGAAGCCGTATCACAATGAGGGCCGAAGCCACGGCACGAAGCCGTATCACAATGAGGTCCGAAGCCACGGCACGAAGCCGTATCACAATGAGGGCCGAAGCCACGGCACGAAGCCGTATCACAATGAGGGCCGAAGCCATGGCACGAAGCCGTATCACAATGAGACCATCCAATTGTCGTAACCAACTGAACTGTAAGTGTTGGGAAACCAACCGCGAAGGTTCAAGCCCCAAACTTAGCCATAATGAGATCACCCAGTGACCGTGACCTACTGAGCTGTAGATGTTGGAAAACCAACCGCGAAGGTTCAAGCCCCAAGCTTACCCATGGAGCACTAGCCTAGACTAGCCTCCAAAACACAATTAACCATAAACGGCAATGATTCCAACATTACCGAATTCACGAGAATGATAGTATGCTGCCTTGAGTTGGCCAACATGATAATGATGACTCATGGATGGGCACCGTCCTCGGCGGTCCCAATTCAATACCTCGATTACCTTAGAATGGTCAATAGAGAACAACGACACAACGGATGGGAACTATCCTCGACAGCCCCAATTCAATACCTTGATTGCCTTAGAATGGCCAACCGATAACAATAATGCAGCGGATGATTCAATACCTCGATTGCCTTAGAACGGCCAATCTATAAAAATGATACAACGAATGATTGAGTACCTCGATTGCCTTAGAACGGCAAATCGATAACAATGATACAATGAATGATTGAGTACCTCGATTGCCTTAGAACGGCAAATTGATAACAATGATACAATGAATGCCTCGGCACCTTTATTCGGCTACCGAAGACGAAGATGAGAACGAATACGACAATGCCTTCAATCGGCCAATACAACATGAATGACAGGACGCCAATATTAATAACAATGAGTATAACAATGTCTTAGATCGACATCAATATACCGCAAACCGGCTATCGACAACAACATTAACAACGAGTACCCCAATGCCTTGAACCGGCCATTAATGAACAATAATAAACACTTGGAAAAATTGCTGAAGAGTATCGTATCGAACGATCCCTTTAATATCAATGAATTCATGAAGAGACCAAGTCTCGGAATGATACAACACATTCATACACATATATGATAACATAAATCTCATTGACTAGTACAAGTATAAAACTTGCCTCAACCGAAGGCGATGAATTCCTTCCACGAAAAGCGAACGACGTCCTCCGATAAACACAAGCGCTCGAACAACCTTGAATGAAATACAATTCATTCAGTAACACAAAATCAATCGAAAACCACACAACGATCGAAAGAAACTCTTTGAGACATTTCATCGAACACTAAATGTTCAAAGTTCCTCAAGAACCTAAGAATCATAAATCGGGTTGAACGAATCGAAGATGTGGATATACAATCCATAGAACATGTCTAAAAACATCTAATAACCATAATCGATCCATTAAAATCGGACGAAAAATGAAATCAAAACCAAAACTCCCAAAATGGATAATTGTAGGAAAACCAAGAGAATTACCTCGATTCGACGAATAAGAAGGATTAGATCTTGATATGATCACCTAGAGCCTTCTCAAAACATGATTGGATGGAGTAGAATCGATCATAACCACAACCCTAATCGGATCGCCCGATTACCGCGAGAAGAAGAAGAGAAAGGGGTGGAATGAGGTGAAAAACCCGTCTGACCCCCTTAAATACCCCAGTGACGCACGACCAACACGCACGACCAAATGTCTGTGTGTTTGGTCGTGCGTCAGGCCACTGCCCGACCACTGACCTCATGCACGAGCAGCACGCATGAGCACCTACTCGTGTGTCATGCTCGTGTGTCCTGATGATTGCCAAAGTGCACTGTCCAACTCTGTTGCCACGCACGAGCAGCACACACAAGCACCTGCTCGTGTGTCATGCTCGTGCGTCCCTGTTGAGTGCCAAAGCGATAGGGAAAACAAAATGCCATGCCACGCATGCCTACACACGACTTGCACGACTTACACGATAATAAGTCACGTCCAATCGGTGAAACAATAATGGTACTCCCAACACAAGGCTACCAATCATGATGATGATGATGAAAATATTCTCGTATCGATCCCCGAACAGAGATGAGTGATGAATAACAACTGATACACGACTCCAAGATACGCCGAACGATGAACATGAAATGAATGAATATGAATGACGAGTGATTATTACTGAGTGAAAAAATTTCTGAGTGGCAATTACTGAATGATAATTAATGAATTCACAACCGGGTATTACATACTCCCCTCTTAAAAAGAGTTTCGTCCTCGAAACTAAGGGTAAACAACTCGGGATATGAACTATCCATCACAATCTGAAAACGACATCTCTATGAATACTCCTTAACGCGAACCACTTCGCCTGCACAACTGGGCCAACCCCCATATAAGCACTGACTCACGCCTCAAAAAAAAAGCGACAACGCACATATAGTCCTCAGGACCATATCAATCGCACGCCAAGTCCTCATAACTTGACATCTCGCATCACAATGAACAATTACCCAAATTATCACGAAATCTCGGATACAGCACAAAAAGGAATGCATCGAACGATCTCAAAATCTCAAGATTCTCAAATACGATCATTATAAAATAGATCAACAATAAATGATCCACAACCACGATACATTATTACGGATTGAGTTACACAGTCATCCGAAAAAGAAGGCTACATCTCAAATATACCCAACATCGATATCTTCCAGATCATCGATCCCCTCGATCTCATCGATTCAAGGAAGACCCGAATCTGAACTCACCGCTTAACATGATCCCGGAAGGTCACAAGAACAGGAATGATCGCAATGAATGATAAGCAAACTGAAGAAGTCCCTGAAACTTCTCAGTAATGACAATAACACCCTCGTCCTCGACGGGTTCGGGATTTAAAACCTCTGATAACTTGGCTTCACGAAGTGGAGACGGATAATACCTCTCTAACATGAGAGTCTTGAACTCGCTCCAAACACAATCACGATCGGTGGGTTTCACAGAAAGCCACCAAGAATAAGCACCCTTACTCAAGTAGTAAGCCGCTACTGCCGCTTTACTCTCTTCTGTACACTGAACCATGTCGAAGAGTTTATCAAAATGCTCAAGCCAATGAACAATATCAGCTGGTTCCGACGAACCCTCAAAGGTAAGCGGCGTCTCACGAGAGATATCACCAATAATCTGAATCACTCCTCTAGTCTGTCCATGAAACGGCACCTGGAATCCTTGCTCCGGTGGGCCACGAACCATCGAGGTCTGCATGGTCTCCATCATCCGCGTCATCTGAGTCATCTGGGCCATCATGCCCTGCATGCATATGAATGGGTCCACCCGAATACCTTCTAATTGAGCTGCATCTCGGGTACGACTCCCTGACAGTGAATGATTATCTGACAATGAATGAGTAGCATCGCTAACTATTTAACCAATGTTATCCCTCGCGTTCGCACGGGCATTCGCACGAGATCCTGGGTTTCGGCCCGCACCGCGACCTCTTCCCCTGCGTCCTCTGACAGCTCTATCCATACTGAAGCAGGAAAGTCACATGATGATTATAGATCCCATATGAATATCGCATTATAATTACGTGACGGAATGATAACAATGAGCATACACGCTCTAACACAATGAATGCATTAATAATGCAATAAAATGATCGTCGACATGACGTCGGAATATGATAAGATCGCATGAAAGATCAAGTGAGGTGACATGATTATCTGATGAAATTCCTGAAATGATTATCTTGAACAAGTTAACAAGGTTGGTAATTCGATCCACAAGATCGCAACTGAGCAATGAGATTGACTGAGTGATTAATGAATTAACATGATCGACAAGATCAGAATGATGAATAAGGATTGTTGACTGATGAATGAGTTGGTCCTTAGCACTTACACAGGTCACACGTGCTCCAAAATAATTAGTCATGAATCAATCGTAACACTAATATCACATATAGGTTTCAACAAAGCATATATAATTAATGACATAATGAATGTATGAACATAAAGAGAATCAAGTCCTTACACAGGTCATACGAAGCTTCGAGGTCTCACGATACTAGTCTCAACTGACGACGACTCGATGAATGAATGACTCATGCAGTCGTACAAATATCACGACTCACAAAACTTGACTGTCCAGATTGTCATAACCTGACAGTCCCATTACTACCGCGTCGGTAGAGCCACATAACTCACATATCAGGGTATCTCACAGCCCAAATCTCTGATACCACCTTCTGTAACACCCCCAAATCCAATTGGGTTATTACAGTGCCGTGGACCCCACGCCAGGAGATCCACCAGGCGAACATGACTAAAATACATTAAATTAACCAACAAGGGAAAATCATAGTCCCTACAATGATATCCGACACAATATTCCGAGGAGGAATTTTAACGACAATGATGGGCCTACATGGCCAAAAATGAAAATACAACCACACCCACGAGCCTTGCTCGGGTAATACATAATGACAATGACTGACAAACTGGAAAACACTCCAACTGACTGACCAACATGAACAACTCGGACTAGTATCGCTCGAATGCCTCGTCGCCATCATCATGCCTCTGTGTCTTAATTATCTCCTCGCAAGCACCTAAAACATGAAAACATATTCCGCCCCGACGGGGTCAGTCATCCAGATAATGAACATCAAATACATGTATAACATGATATGCATCCAAAGGCAGAATGAAATGGTACAATGATAATAATAATACGAGATGCTCACAAACCAAGGTAAGAACCGAGCATTCGTGAAACACTATGCCCACGGCATACTATTAATACCTATTCAACAGGTTAGAACATAAGTGCCAAACGGCGAATCAAAATCATAGAGTACCACAATGAATTACACGACATGAACCAAACCAGAAGTGAATTAATTATGAATCACAATACCTGAAGGCTCCAATGAAATTACCAAGACGTCACAAAGGCCTGAAAGCCACTCAGCCGAAGCTGTCAAATATCACAATCACCTGAAACCAAAACAGCCCGAAGCTGTATCAATGAAGGCCGAAGCCACGGCATGAAGCCGTATCACAATGAGGGCCGAAGCCACGACACGAAGCCGTATCACAATGAGGGCCGAAGCCACGGCACGAAGCCGTATCACAATGAGGGCCGAAGCCATGGCACGAAGTCGTATCACAATGAGACCATCCAATGGCCGTGACCTACTTAACTGTAGGTGTTGGGAAACCAACCGCGAATGTTCAAGCCCCAAACTTACCCATAATGAGATCACTCAGTGACCGTGATCTACTGGGCTGTAGGTGTTGGGAAATCAACCGCGAAGGTTCAAGCCCCAAGCTTACCCATCGAGCACTAGCCGAGACTAGCCTCCAAAACACAATTAATCATAAACTGCAACGATCCCAATATTATCGAATTCACGAGAATGATAGTATGCTGCCTTGAGTCGGTCAACACGATAATGATGACTCACGGATGGAAACCGTCCTCGGCGGTCCCAATTCAATACCTCGATTACCTTAGAAAGGTCAATCGATAACAACGACACAACGGAAGGGAACTATCCTCGACAGACCCAATTCAATACCTCGATTGCCTTAGAATGGCCAACCGATAACAATGATGCAGCGGATTACTCAATACCTCGATTGCCTTAGAACGGCCAATCGATAAAAATGATACAACGAATGATTAAGTACCTCGATTGCCTTAGAACGGCAAATCGATAACAATGATACAATGAATGATTGAATACCTCGATTGCCTTAGAACGGCAAATCGATAACAATGATACAATGAATGCCTCAGCACCTTTAATCGGCTACCGACGACGAAGATGAGAACGAATACAACAATGCCTTCAATCGACCAATACAACGTGAATGACAAGACACCAACATTAATAACAATGATTATCATAATGTCTTAGATCGACATCAATATTAACAACAACAATCGATACATCGATACCCGCGAACCGGCTATTGACAATAACATTAACAACGAGTACCCCAATGCCTTGAACCGGCTATTAATGAACAATAATAAACATTTGGCACAATTGTCGAAGAGTATCGTATCGAACGATCCCTTTAATATCAATGAATTCATGAAGAGACCAAGTCTCAGACCGTGAGAAAGATAAATAACACAAGATTTGCCGGTGTTGTTAGTCCCGGGCTTTAATGCTCTCGCGAGATATTATTAATACTAATATTCGGGGATACAAGTACTAATGTAAGAATACAATTACAATGAGTGTAAAGATTCTTGTTATCTTAGCTAGTGAGCGTGTAGATTGCCGGAAGAACCAGATGTGATGCTCTGTGAGTTCTTGTAACAACGGGGATGAACTGTGGCGGCGGTGAGAAATCGACCGTCTCTCACGGCGTATCTTAGCAATATGCTCGAGCTCCTGGGCTTATGAGTCTCTTGGAATCTGCCTTGTGGAGATTTCCTGCCTCTGCCGATCGTCTTCTGGATGAGAGATTCGGAGAGAGAAATCCTGAGATGGATTCCGGCGAGAAAGCTAAGAGCTTGATGGTATGTATGTTCTATTTTTTTCCCAATTTTTCTACCCTATACCTAATTCCAAATACAGTATAAATATTGTGCTCTATACTCCTACAGTACAATTCTTGTGCAAATCACCTACTTCCTTTCGTCTTCAACAAAATCCATTCCAGCCGCCTCTCAAACCTCTCTGCAATTCTCACTTTCCGGGTATAATCTCAAATTCTTTTTTTATTATTTTATGCATCACCTTCATCAGAATCTATCAACCCAAATTCGGGCCGAGCCCGAATCCAAAAACTCAAATCCTTCATTTCAAATCGGAATCTGAAATGCTAATACCTTACTCCAATTTCACATCCTCCGAAGTCTGAACCCAACATCAATACCGATTAGCAGTTCCAATTAGAGTTTTGTGAACCAAACACGATCAAAAACAAAACTCAGAACGTGGCCGAACTCAGCAACCTAGGTTTTGTTCCGAGTCCTTTCGCACGTCGCTGCCGGACATGCTCCTTCGATCGCGAGCTGCACGCCGAAAACCGCCGTTCCCGGCGACTTTACGTTTTCGCGTTGCCTATGACCGATTATAGTGTGCGAGGCAATTTCAGCATTTATGTGTGTGTTTAGTGCAGATGGAGAGAGTTTTTAGAGACAGAAAAACTTTAGAGAGAGGGAGAGGTCGATCGGCTGGAGAAGATAGAGAGGTGATATTTGGGAGAATAGCGCCCGACAATTTAGGGTTATTGGTATTTATACCGAAGAACTTTCTAGTATTTTCAATTTTGCCCCAAATGTGTAATTATAAGTATTATATAACCAAAAACGCAATGACACATTACAATAAGATGGCAGGCAAACGGGCAACAAGTTGCGCCGCAACCCCCTTTTGAATGGCAAAACCAATCCTACTAAAAATGAAGTTTTGTTTCTTGAGGATCGAAAAATTACTTTGCACCACCCGTCAACTCCTGACAAAACTTCGCTGCTTCAGGAGCTAAGAAACCAAATGTATCAAAGGCAAAAGGGATGAACACGTGTTTATTCTCCAAGCAAGCTTTCTCGTGTTTAGCCACTTTGCTCGATTCAGCTTTCAACGCAGCTTGTCCTGCAATAAACCCATTGTCCATGAGCCCAACAAGAGGGGACACTCCAGTAAGATCTACACAAGCATGTTTACCTCACCACCCAAACACAAGTATATCACCGCCGTAAAGTATACCTCCTTCAAGCGGATCCGTCAAAAGTTCACGGGGCCTCTTTTTAGAAGAAATACCGCTCTCTTAAGAACATCATATAAAACATCCCCGACCAAATCATGCCTATATTTGAAACCGTAACTCCTTGCAATGGACCGCATGCTCGCCAAAAGAATCCAAACAAACCTTGCGGCACCGGGCAAGGCTCATCACCGGAAACAGAGGGATCATAAGCGGTACTTAAGGATAGTCCGTACTCGTGGCCGACATATGTTGGCCTAGACCTTCAATGGGGGTAACCGTCAAAAATTGAGCATGAGGAGCACGGAGACATTCAAACACCGCTTTTTGGCGAGGGATAAATCAAACTTCCTCCCAAACTCTTGACGATTTCAAGAATAGGCACACGCTGTAACATTCGGGCTTTAGGGGCGGTGTCCTTATTAGAGAAGCCGCTAAGATCGAAATCAGGAAGGGACATGCGCAAGCGATCCATCGCATACCCATAATCAGAGTCAACTCCATCAATAACACATCCCTGAAGAATGTGGTCCTGCAAACTCCAAGATTGAGCCCTCGAGGCCACAAAAGAATATGTAGATACATCCTCAGCAGAACATAAACCCAAACCACCAAATTGAGTCGGAAGGGATGCAAGCCTCCATTGAAAATCCCCAAAAAAAGGACCACCGCAAACCACAATATCTTCTATCGCCCTCCGAAGGCCATTGTCAAAAATAGAAACAGCTTCCAAGATGTGGTCCTGCAAACTCCAAGATTGAGCCCTCGAGGCCACAAAAGCATATGTAGATACATCCTCAGCAGAACATAAACCCAAACCACCAAATTGAGTCGGAAGGGATGCAAGCCTCCATTGAAAATCCCCAAAAAAAGGACCACCGCAAACCACAATATCTTCTATCGCCCTCCGAAGGCCATTGTCAAAAATAGAAACAGCTTCCCCCATATACATAGGTTGGCACGTTCTAAGACCGAACAATAGCTTTGCGACACCCATACAGGAGCGAAGCAACAGGAGCTCGGATTGAGGGTCCCGTAGACTTGGGAGATGACTCATGAGCTCCACAGCTCGAGATGCCCTGTTCGCCGCCAAACTACTAATAAACCCAGCGTCCTTGCTAACAGCACCTCCAAGGAGTTTTACACCCAGCGACGGTCTCCCAATCCCACGAGGGAACAACCCATCCTGCACCTTCACCCCATTGCATGACGGCCAAAAAACTTCTGTTTTCTTAATGTTGACTTCAAGGCCCCTCACCCCGATTATATCTAAGGCTTTAGCTACCTCTTTAGTGTCATCGATGATCGTACCATCATCCAAATACCAAGCATGGAAAAGAAGTTTGCAACAATCCCTGATCCGGTGAACCAATGGGTGCAAAACTAAAGCAAAAAGAAGAGGCCCTAAGGGGTCCCCCTGCTGAACTCCAGTGGTGGACCAAATAAGGTCATCACGCACATATAACCTCGCCGACTGACCATTAAAAAATTCCACCCATAGGGAAATAGACGGGCATAGAATCCGAACCTCGTGTAGAAGGGTAGTTCGATCCACCAAGTTGAAGGCATTAGAGAAATCAACAGTAAGCATAGCCAACGACCCATCCGAGTGAAACACATTTAAGAATCTATTCGCGCTATGAAGCACGGACTCAGCCCCTCTTGGGACTCCTACCCCAAACTGAAAATCACAAAGGTATTTGGACATCTCCTTCCTGACACCCCTCATAGCCACCTTCGAGACAAGCCTCCTCCAAAATGCGCCTACAGCAATAGGCCTAATCCCATTGTCCGATTTGAGCAACGGCGTGAGGGGCGCTGAAGCAACAAACTCCTCCAAAACCTTAGGGCACCTCCCCGCCAACAATAAATTAACCACCACGGAGATAGCCTTGAGAACCTCGGAGGCAATCGGCGACCCCTCTCCACAAAATGCATCTAAAATGTGTTGGGCTCTCAATCCGTCTCGTCCACAAGAAGTCCCTTTCGGGAAGGATTGAATACACCCACGAACACTATCAACGTCCACAACAAGAGGGGGCTCGGATAGCAAAGAAGCAGGCATAACCGGAGGGGGCAATGTAGGATGCTTAGCCAACAACGCTGTCAAAGTATTCGTACCTAAAGGTGCAACCCCTGAAGAAGATAATACCTTAACAGCAGCAGTTAAATGCCCGTCCGCAACTTTTCTCAAACATTGTTTAACATTGGCGCACACCGATGAGCTATCGGACCCAGATATCAGCTTATCCTTTCCTGAGACCACCCTTAAGGGTTGGGCAAAAAGCGACAGAATAAGATCATTTAAACCATCCCCACTCCAAGCTGTCAATGCCCTTTGAATACTAAGGCATTGCAAAGACTTCCTATTACCCGACCTGCGTTCCTGACGGTTAGAAGGCCTGATAACACGCAACGTGCAATGTGGTAACAACAAAAGTTTTACCCATACCTCAATAGACGTTGGCATAGCCGCCACCTTACCCAAAGCAGCAACTAGAGCATGAGAAAAGGCCATGCGACAAGATTGAGGGATGCTCTTAACAGTTGTTATAGGTAGCGAGAACACACGGTCAAGGAGAACCTCATCCGCCACCATCCCTCCCAAAGGTACCACTGCCCTCTCAACATATGGCCTAGTGCCCTACAATAAACTCCTCCACATCACCCACAACCCGATTATTTCAATTTGACCCAAATTTGACCCAAATTTACCGATTATTTCAATTTGACCTCGTTCAGTTTTCCATGTCCTCAAATCAATCCCTTGTTGACCAAGCCTTTAACCAATTGACTTTATCAAATAATATTAATATGCAATTTAAATTATGTCTTGTATTTTATTTTCAATTATAGTATTATATTATAATAAATTTGATTATTATATGTAGATAATACAAAAATTTACGAGACTAGGATTGTCGAGTCAAACATCTTCATCACATTAAATAAAATTATTTATTTAGCCAATTTAATAATAGGGCAATATATTAATCAAATTAAATTTTTCTATAGAACAAGAACAATTTATTTGACCACCTTAATACTTTTCTAAATTAATATTGACCAAATTAATTTTCTAAAATAGATAAAGTATCACATAGGAGAGAAAGTTAACATGATCCTCTCAACACTA
This sequence comes from Orobanche coerulescens, assembly GCA_033398695.1. Lineage (NCBI taxonomy): Eukaryota > Viridiplantae > Streptophyta > Magnoliopsida > Lamiales > Orobanchaceae > Orobanche > Orobanche coerulescens. Next base: position 22,075,510 of record CM065817.1, read on the forward strand.
TCAGATAAATAGAAGTTAAAAATTTAAACAATAAGAGAAAGTGTTAAAAAACTTCAAGTAGCATAAATGATTGTAAAAAATATGGTGTAACACCTCCAAAATCATCCGGGGATATTACAGTTCCGTGGAGCCCGCGCCGGTACCCACCAAGCTAAAACTCATTTTCGCAAACGTTTTCAAACACGCCAAAGAGGCAAAGACGGTAATGTTTTAAATAATTTTCAAAAATCCATTTTCCAAATACCGTCACAAAACAAAATCATTTAAAAATTCAAGACCAGACGCTAAAACTCAATAGTTTCAAAATATACGCTAAGTCACCACTTAAACGTACCGACAAAATAGTTTAGGGAAAAAGGGCATAACGAAATAACCCAAATTTACGAAATACTCAAAAAGGCCATTTTGAAATATACATGAGTTGGTAAAATACCGAAAAACCATTTTTAAATACACACGCAACGGATATAAACACAGTTCAAAAATACACAATTGCAGCGGAATAAACAACCAGAAGGAATACTCGATACTCAAATATATGCCACAGCCAGTATCACTCGGGAAGCTCATCCCTTCACGATCGCTACTAGCTCGATCTCCGAGTACCTAAAAATAAATCCCACGACGGGCTCAGCCACAATACTCAATAATGATAACGATCACATCACATAAATAATTACATACCAATGTAATTACAAATAAGAATACTACCGATTTAATCTTGCCGTCATAACCTTACCAATCCATATCAATCGATCCTTACCATAATCCACATTTCACATCCTCAAATGACGAAATGAACTCAACTACAACCATCTGTACTGTATTCATACGATACCAAGAATCCTGAAAAAATCATCATAACTTCTAAGCAAGAAATAATTCATCCATGCCAAGTCCTGTTCGTCGGATCACACAATCAAATATCAACCTGGATAAAAACCAATAACACACAACATATCTGTAGATCAACTACCACAAAATAATGATAACAAGTCCCGGAACATCGACATACAGTCCGAACGCTCATACGATCAATAACCAGATCAATCAACAAATCAACCGAGAATATCATCGACATGATAAGCTCCAATACGACCAACCAAAGGCCAACCACAACCAAGAATATCCTCAACATAATAACCCCAATACTACCAACGAAGAATCAACAATAAACGAGAATACCATCAACATGATAAACTCTAACACGATCAACAGAGGATCAACAGCGACCGAGAATACCATCAACAAGGTAAACTCCAAACACGATCAACAAAGGATCAACAATGACCGAGACTACTATCAACAAGGTAAACTCCAAACGATCAACAAAGGATCAACAACGACCGAGAATACCATCAACAAGGTAAACTCCAAACGATCAACAATAATGAATCTCAAAGAAATAACCCCGACTGTCGAACATACCCATAGGGCGTATGAACAACCAATCGCAAACCGTCGAACATACCCAACCATGAATGGAGGATGAACGACCAATCAATATGGCTAAAATATGGATGTCATAGTACGCCCGATCCGGAAATGTGTCCGTGCACATGTCCACCCCGTATACGGAATCCAGGATATACGTGGGACATGTACCTAATCAGCCCCACGAACTACGTCTCGTGTGCACGGCCCAATGTGGAAATATCAACACATGACCATAGTGTGCCCAGCTAAATATCCTACACAATAACCAATCGGCACGCAGATATGACTCCAGATATGTCACGATGCAACATGACAACGAAACTCAAAGAATCACATATCCAATAAGGATCAAGAGACTCACCGAAGTGAACAAAGACACACGGATAATGAAAGATCGACACGACCGACCATATCCGAAACAACCCTCCTGGGATCACAATCCCCAAAGGATAATCCATACGATCAATAATCTCAGACAACAGTTTTGGGATCAACATCCCTCAATGAAACAATCAACACAACCATTAATACCAACAATAGTCCTGGGATCAACATCCCTCAACGAACAACCAATACGAATCTCATTATACGGAACCTCAACATACAACACATACAACAATTCAACAGAATAATTATCCTCATAACTGAACAATACTTAAATTACCTCAAAGTCGAAGACAATATCATTTCCACGAACCAACATCCCTAAACGAATACACAGTTATACGAATAATCCCAAAATAAGTATAGTCCATTTATACCAACAAACCACCGTCCCGACATCAATGTCGACACGGTAAACCATCCTCGATATCCGACATTCCATATCACAGACCAAAGATAACTCACATCTCCGTCTTCACCAAAAACATTTAAATAATATACATTATGATTTAATCTAAACCAACGCATAATATACAAACCATCATCACGACAATTTACATTTATAATATCATTGCTATATGAATTATAAATGAAATGAAATCAAAATCATTTATTAAATATTATGTACTGAACAAGTATAAACTTGCCTCGATACCGATACCACGAGGTCGTCACCAAAATCCATTGCCTTTGTCCACGAGCTCCTCAGCCCCCGACCAAAAGCAATCTACGAGCTCTTCAACCTCAACCGCAACACAACGGTCATAATCCACGATCAAACATCTCAACTTATTGAAATAATCAATCAACAACAATCCAATAACAATCAATAACCGACATAGCCAACCAATCAAACTCAACGGCTCAACAATACCTCGATCATACACAAAACCGAACAATACAACTCAAACAATTACGAACTCATATCCACAATACAAACTGCAACTCGACAACTCATAAATAACAATCAATATAACCGATCAACAAACCCAACGGTTCCATAATATCCCGATTAAATACAAATCCAACAACCCAAATCAATTAATCATGAATTCATAACCATAATACGATTCCACAATCCGAAAATCATATCAATAATCAAATTAAACCAATAACAAGGGTCTAAACGTTACCGATTCCAAATTCAATCTAGAATACGAGTACAAGTTTCCTTCTCGTAAATTCATGATTAGAACCAATTATCGATTATCATCATCAATCCGGACAATCCGATTAGTTCAACATATAGATGATCATATTCCAAGGGTGTCAAATAATTCAATCATTCGATTTGAACACTTGTTCAATACGTATGAACTTCCCAACTTAAAGATGAATAATAATCTCATCAACCTCGGAATCATATTCGTATTCCTATACGAATATTGTACCAAAACACATAACTTAGTTCTAGATATGAATGTTCCATGTTTATATCCAAAACACCAACATCTCTTAAACATATTCATCAAATCATATAATCCAAGAGTTCCTTATGAACACAAATTATTCCGAAATCACATTCAAAATCTCCAAGATGACATAATCCGATGTGTTCTAACATCTAAACAATCCTCATTCATAATTCAAGATGTATATTATCATACTCTTCAATATACAATTCACATAACCTCAGGAATCACAATAACACCACTATAACCATCATCATACGAAGAAAAACATCAACAATCAAACCAACAAGGATTGTATCATACTTAATCTGGAATTATCCTCATATCATGATTCATACGAAATCAACATAATCCAGAATTCCATCTATTCATCGGTTTAAACGAATCACAATCCTTACAACAGGAAGAATCTTAATTAACATCCGAAATCTCTTATCACAATTCCATTAAATCTTCTATAACATCAAGAATCGCAACAATACTACCAAGAACATCAAGAACACTATGATTCCATAATCATAACCAACATAATCAAAGACATATCATCATATCATCATCCACCTTAACAAAATCCCCGTAAATACCAAGAATCATCACAACAACTCCATAAACTATCATCATACGAACTAATCATCAACAACAACATCAAAAATCCGAAAATAAAGAGAGGATTATCCAACATACCTCTTAGAAGATGAAATACACAAGTAACCACCTCAATAATCATCAATATCTTTCATATCCAAGCCTCAAATCCAAGCCATCAAGCTCACAATCGACTTAGAAGAACTGAAACTCCATCTCTAAGTGTTGAAGGCGAAAAACGAAGCCAAGTTCTGAAGAAAGACCAAGTGACGGGCATTCCACATATATAAACTCTCAGATTGTTACGTACGTAACATACAAAAGTTAACGTATGTAACATCCCTTTACGTACGTTATCTGTCCTTGATAGCGTACGTAACAATGGTCCAGAGGCTTCTGTCTTAATTCCATAACACGATTACGTACGTAAGGCCCATACCATAGTGTACGTAATACAGGAGTTAACTTACTACAGTATCTTAGTTTACGTACGTAATGTCCAACTCTTTCCGTACGTAACAATCCATTAGCGTACGCAATCACCTAAGATTAGCGTACGTTATCCTCAATCCACAAACAACTGCACTTAACAACTGATACTATTACGTACGTAACACAATATGTATAACGTACGTAATATTCATACTCTATTAAGGTATGTAATACACACTGCATAACGTACGTTAAACCACCCGTTGACTCACCTGTCCACATCCGCGCCGAAAGCTGCCGACCACGGGCCCACTGTCGGCCACAGCCTGGATCATGTCCGATTCTCCTCATAACGTACGTAATGCATAACACATAACGTACGTTATGCTAACCAGTTTAGCGTACGTAAGTCCTTAAGCTTAGCGTACGTAATGGCTTCTGTACTTAGCCAAATTCAACTGTTCCTGCCTGTCGTCTCGACATAACGAATACATTTACACGACATACTGAATATACATGCTCGTCTCGAAAATATTCTCATATGATACACCTGATATCCAGATCAGAACAATCTGATACACCATATCCTCAAATATAACTGTAAATCAATGACGTAAATTACACAAATACAACTGTCTCAATCTTCAAATTATTTTATCCATACTGTATAGAAACCAAGCTATATAATTTATCTCAAATAAAATAACGGGAAAAATTTATACTAAAAATTCGGATATTACATATGGTTTCTTGAATTTTCGTATGCAGTAAAATATACCTCTTATTTGAATTTTTGGCGTAATTAAATTTTCAAATAAATAAATTAAAATTATTTATTTGATCAATTTAATAATTAATTATATTAAATTGACGGTTCAAAATAATTTTGGGTGAAAAAATACACATTGTTCTAAGTATTTATCTAAATTATCCATTGCGTGAAGTTTCATTTGAAATCAACGTAAGTCCACTTCCAAACATTTTTCTTGTTCAAAGAATTTATATATGTAATACCCGCAATTTCGATTTTTGGTAATTTTCTTTCTCGGCGGGAGTCTGTTTTGACGACACGCTTGTGACCGTTTCGTCATTCTGAGAATGATTAATTCTGCACTTTTTGACATCCGAGTTCATTTCGGTGTCGTTTTGTTGAGTTCCGTATTCTTAAGCGACTTTTCCGCGCTTGAGTTCGATTCTTACGAATCTCGTTCGAAACTGTTGTTTCGGGTTTCTCGTAAGTTCATTCAACGTTGTTATACGTGTTGTGAGCTTCGGTTTGGTTATTCGTTGCCGTATTGTGATTTTCGGGCGTTTTGGGCCGTTTCGTAATTTCCCAAAGTTTGCGGGTGATTACTTCTGCTGTCGTATTCCGAACCTTTGGATAGTCGGAATCGTATTTTCTTTTTGCACTTGAGTTCGTCGTTCTGCACTCTTCGTATGCATGGCCTCATCTTGTGTTGTTGTCGTCGTTTCGCGGTTTCGTCGCGCTCGCACTCGACGAGCTGAACTTAGCAGTTCTGGAACTGCTAAATGACTTACGTACGCTATGCAATGAGCATAACGCACGCTATCGTCATGTGCCTTACGTATGCTAATCCCTTCTCATAACGTACGTAAGGGGGGTCTTCACAGTTCAGACTTTGAGTTCTGGCCGTCGATAACGCACGCTATGTGTTGATCATAGCGCACATTAACTATGCTCCTTACGTACGTTAAGTCCGCGCCATAACGTACGTAAGGGTCTTCGCTATTTTGGACAGGAGGGTCTGGCCATCGGTTACGTACGTGATCATTCACGCATTTACGTACGTAATACAGGTAACATACGTTATCCTTCTCGGTTAATGTACGTAACACATGCGCAGGTATTTATATATCGAGGGTTGACCGTGTTCGTCATTTCTCACCCTTTCTTCATTCCTCCGAGGCTGAGGCGATTTGTGGGCGATCTAGGGGCGATTTTGGAGTTTTGTAACTCCAAGTTTACATCTTCCTTGAGTTCTTGGTGTTGGTTAACATCATCAATCCATGTTCTTCGTCGGATCGAGGTAATTTCTTGAAATCTCCTAGAATTTGACTTTCGGTATTTCTTCTTGATTTTCGTTGGTCGTCCGAATTTGATGAATTGTCGATGTTATTGAACATTATTAATCGTATTCTATGGGTTGTATATCCATATTTCGAGTTTGTTCAACTCGATTGGTGATTCGAGTGTTCTTGGGAGTTATCGAACATTGAGTGTTCGATTAAATGTCCCAATTAGTTTCCTTTCGATAGTTTGATAAGGTTTCTATTGTTTTCGGTCTTGATTCTCGTGGTAATCGTATCTTCGTTGTTTTTGCCGGAGGATTGTAGGTATTCGACGGTTTTCCCGATTGAACCGTGTCCGTCGGATTATTCGCGTGTCGATTCGAGGCAAGTACCTTGTCCATACTTTTCTTGTTTTGTGGATATGATGATCGGTGATCATCTAAATATGTTTGTTTGGTTGATTGAAATGAACTTTCAAAAGATTCGGTTAGCCTCGTTAAAGGCTCTCTTTCAAAACTGTGTGTATTTTGTGATTGGTGTGTTTCTTAAACGATTATGTGAATCCTGTGAATACGCTTGGTGTTGTTGTGCTTTGATAATATATATTCATATATTATCTCATTTCGGTGTGTTGTGATTTGATACTCGTGTCGTGCTGTGTGTTTGTTGCCTTTTGGTGAATTGTTTGGATATCCTTGCCGAGCTATGTTATGTGTGTGAATGTGTGCATATGGGCGGGGTCTACGGTGACACATGACATGTGATCATGTGGTCAAGATGCAACAAGTGATTTATCTAACCGTGAGAGCCTCGGGATACCTACGGTGACACATGACGTGCGATCATGTGCTCAGGAGACAACAGGTGATTGATCCAACCGTGAGACGACGTGGCAAGTGATCACGATGGTATATGGAACCTGCAGTGACATATGGCATGTGATCATATGGTCAGGAGACAACAAGTGATTGATCCAACCATGAGATGACGTGGCATGTGTTCACGGTGTTATGTATATGTGCTTTGCTCACCTCGGGAGGGTCCGTCGAGGCCTCGAGGGAATCTATAACTTCACTCTGGATTCACGAGTTGGTGTTGTATTTGTGTGACCAAGATTTGCGTATCTTGGGTGATTATGTTATGTTGATTTTATGTCCGTCGAGGACACGTGACGTGGGTTTTGACCCTGTGAATTGTTGTTGGTTTTATATTTGTGAAAAAAAACCTTTGGGTTGTGACCCCTGTTGATTTTGGAAAGAGAGGGATTTGAAAATTCTAAATTGTTTTCCGTTAAAACTCCCGAGGGCATTTTAAACCGTTTTACAAATTGTTCTCTTGATTTGTGATCTTTCGAATTTGGAAAGCTTTACCCAAACTCTTGCCTCGGGAAGTATTTTTGTTATGTTTGAATCTTTGAGGATTCCTGTTGTTATCATTCTTGGAATTTGAATTGTATGACTCATATTTTGCACTTTGTACTTGCACTAGCAAAATAGTGGAATTTTGCTAACCCCCGAGTAATCGGGGGGTGGATGTATGTATTGCATTCAGGTTTTGGGGAGCATAGCACAGGGTCGGCATGAAGGATGATGAAAGATGATCGATACTAATCACATGAGGACCCGTACGTTGTTGTATTGGTTCAGTTGTACATTATTTCCGCTGCATTATTTTTTCCCCGTTGTACAGGAGTATTTTGTATTTGACCCCTGCGTGGGCATGTATTGAGATTGAGTTTTATGTTTTTATTGAAAGACCAAATCGGTCTACTGAGTCATTTTAGCCTTAAAGGCATTGTTGAGATGTTCGATGTTGTTACCAGCCTGATAAATCCTTGAGGAAATGTTCTACGGCGTGTAATATCCCTGAGCAGATTGGGGCTGTTACATAAATGGTATCAGAGTTTAGGTTGTGGAAACCTAGGCTGTTGGGTCAAGTTGTGTCTGTTGAGTTTTGTCTCGTCGGATTTTGTCTGGCTGAGTCGTGTCGCGACGCGTCGTCTGAGTTTGTTGGTCATGATTAGTATCGTGGGGCGATCATCATCTTTGTGCGACCTTTGGATGTAAGTCTCCCTTCTTTGGGTTGTGCCTCGTGTGACACGAGTTACTGGTATGATTATGTGTTAAGTGATGGAATCTCGGTGTAGAATCTTGATTTCGTAATGTGTGTTTATGTGACTCTCATATTTCGTTTATATGAGGAGTGTTGTCGCTATTTATGTCCTTATGACCGTGATATTTTGACTGTTTGTTTTCCGACAAAAGACATGTATTGTCTTGATTTTGAACGAATAGATGTGTGTACTATGATGTGTATGAGTGAATGTTGATACGTGTGAGTTTTGGGCATTCTGACCTATTGGATTTTTGAAAACCTTGAGTATCTTAGAAAATAAATTTCGAGACGTACTTTTAAAATGAATTATTTTCTCGCGGTACTTTCAAGGTGCCACAGTATGATTCAAAATTATTCCAGTTGAGGACCAAAATATTTTGAAATATCTTCAATTATTTAGAAATGCTTTGCTTAGACCCGAGGGTCGAATATTTCTGAAAGTTTTAATTTAAAAGAAAAGTGTCCTCATTTTGATCCAACGCAAGATGGTTTTTTCAAAGTCTCGATAACGATGTTTGTATTACTTTTTCAAAATATGATACTCAAGATCAACTGGTGTTTCCAATTTTTTTTCAAAATGTGGTTTTCGTTTTTAAAACCTATCTTTCATGTGTGCGGCCCGGGAATATATGTATGATGTTCGCACTTTCGTTAGGGGGTTAACCTCCGAATTGTGATTGAATTGGTGGTGTGAGCGTTGAGTCGTTCGCCACGAATTTGTTATGTTAGCCCTCTGTGAGAGGTGTGATGTTGATCTTTAATGTTGTCGTTTCGTGGTGATTTGCATGCTATCGCACCTGTGCGAGCTGTTAGAGCATGGGTTTGTATGATTGTGTACATCTGTGATTGTTTCATGATGTTTTGTGATTGTGTGCTGGTTATCGTTCGGGCCGTTGAAATCTTCGAATGTATGCCGTTGTTGCTATGATTTAGTGTATATGGGTTTCCTTACGTGGATATGTTGTATTGAATTGACATATCCGGTATGTTGTTTTGCGATGTTATATTCCATTGTACCTAGCAGTTGTATTTTTGGTATGCCGAGGTGCTCCATATGTAATGTGCCGGGGCATGTACGTGCAAATTGTCTTTTCACGCCAATAGCAGATTACAAGTGTGGACTCAAGGGACACAGAATCCAGTTTGGCGATTTGGTTACCGAGTCTTCTGGGGTACGAACTTCAGCACAGTTATCAGGATCGGCTTGAACGGCCTTTCAAAGATGTTCTGTCGGTTGCTTGTTGTGTTGTCACCTTGCTTCCGTTGTTGTGAGTTGCGGGGACGACCTTTCTTTTATAAGAGGTCGAATGTAATACCGTATTGTTTTTGACTTCTGCATTTTATCTTCTCAATTCTATCGACTCGCTCGTGTTCGATGATACTTTTTGAACTTGTTCGGTATCTCGTTTGTTACCGTTCAAACGGGTTGTTGTAACACCCCCGATATATTCAGGAATATTACAGCGCCGTAAGGATTTACAAGGCTGAAGAAATGAAAAGACAATAACAGACACCAACGTATGAAAGTAACTGAAATAAAATACAACAGTTCTGACCAATACTGAAAATACAAATGTCCAAAGGAAAAGTATTAATACATCACCAAATCCAAATCATCACAAACGACGACGTACTCGAGTACTTATTAAAACGATACAAACTACAGACAAATAAACTCGGCTGGAACATCACTCTGCACCCTCGCCGTCATGCAACTCCAGTGGTTGTTTCCCCGCTCTCCTGGATCCTGAACATAAACAAATATTCACCCCTGAAGGGGTTAGCAAAACGATGCTAGTATAAGTACCACAACATATTATTCAACATCTCACGAAGAATAATAATACATAAATGACAAAAGAACCAATGAGTTTTCTCCTGCGAGAAACTCAATAATAACATACACACATGATATTACAACATACACATTGTAATTCCGATGATCCAACGTTCACTGCCTAGACCCCCCGATGATTCTGTCAAACCAACCCGAGGTGGAAAAACCCGTCCGATGATCCAGCGCACGCTAGCATAGATCCCCCGATGATCCCGTCGGACCAACACGAGGTGGACATACAACAACGACATACATGTACAACAATATGTATAACATCAATACATAAAACAATTAAGGTACTTTCCTCGATTCGAAGACAAGAATAATACTCCCACGAATAACAAAACATTCGAAGGTCGCTCCCTTCGATCAATCACGTTGCTAAGCTCAAACCTTAACAAAAGAAATAATATAGAATTCATCTCCCGTCGCACGAATGTTAACAATCTAATTTATAATCGGAAGTTCATAAATCATAATATGCCTGGCTTTCTTAACGCACGCTACGTATCCTATATAGCGTACGTTAAGGCTACTTGTTAGCGCACGCAATAATACAAAATCTAGCGTACGCTGACCATGCACTGTCAGTATCTCACTGATCAGTCGATTGACTCGTCTGGTGATATAACGCATGTTTCGTTCCAAGCGTAGCGTACGTTAACTTATGCCCGATAGCGCACGTTAACTATAAAGCTTAGCGCACGCTAAACATGTATGACAGTTCTTCTCTGGGCAGTCGACTGTTCTAACTGTGATGAAACTTACGAAATCCTCAGTGTTTAATATACGTTATCTCCATGCATATTACGTTCATCTTATTACAAATGATCTCACGGATTCAAATATCTTCGAGATACAAGGATACATATAATCATCAAAACACCATATTCCATCTAAATTACAATTCTAATGCGAAGTTTGGTGTTCTTAAGGTCGATGCACTAGATTCCAATATCATCATTACATCCCGATTTAACCATGAAGATGGAATTGTGAAGATGAACTAACAATTCCAACTTATAAGAAAGGATGCAAATCTTCTATGATTCTTTCCTAAGTCCATTTAACAAAAGTGATAACAACTTTACGTCTACGACCAATATGGTAACGTCATCAATATGGATAATCAATCTCAGAATATTTCTCTCATCATTCGACATGGTAAGATGCTAATCATGATGTTTCCAACGATGATATCTTAAGTATAAACATTCCAACTTATAAACATGATGTTGTTTGGATAATTCATCAATGGAACTCAATATCTTGATAGCATAATCCTCATATCCTTATTAACAAGAATCCAAGGTAGGAGATAGTATTAACATACCTTAAGATGAAGAAAACACTGAAACAATAGGTAACTTCAACCCCGGTTGCTTGTGTGTCACTCCAAAGTGAGTTTCTTCTTCAATGATCAAGTGTAAGTACTCTCCAATCTTCAATGATCATGTAAGGAGGGTTTATATGTGTTTAAGAAGTAGGGAAGGATCTCTGGACTTTCCAAGATATGAAGAACCAGTGATAGAATCATAAACTAAATGAAATGGGGTGTTGTCCCTTATATAAAGTTTCTGTATGATAGCTGTTTAGCGCACGCTATCGTACTGTCCTTAGCGCACGCTAATTAGTGTTGACTCCAAAACTGTCCAGGTTCATCCGAGGGAATCTTATTCGGACCCATGTCTGGCCGGCGCATGTGCTATCCGCCTAGCGCAATAATTGACTGTCTAACGCACGTGTAATACCCGGTTGTGAATTCATTGACTATCATTCAGTAATTTTCACTCAGAAATTTTTCACTCAGTGTAATACAGGTAGCGCACGCTATGTTTTAGTATTAGCGCACGCTAGCACAAGTGAGGCAGACAGTCCAGAAGGTATTGGGCTGATTTGAGAGATTTGTAGTGCAAACTACGAGTGGTAAGTTGCGTACACTAAATGTGCTGGTAACGCATGATAAGTCACCTTAGTAGCGCACGCTAACGTGAGCAAGGCAGAGGACAGTAGGTTCTGGACTTCAGTTTCAGGGTATCAGACATCAGTTGGCGCATGCTAACAATTGGGGATTAACGCACGTTATCGGTAAGGTGTTAGCGCACGCTACCAAGTTCGAAGTGCATGCTAACGAGGCAGTCAGAGCTCACTGGACTGCCCTGTAAACCGCTAGCGCATGCTAAAAATAAGGTCATAGCGTGCGCTAATCTGGGTTACTATATATGGGACAGTTTGATCCAGATTTGTCATTTTTCATTTTCTTCTCCTCCTTCCGTCGGTTTTGGGCGATTTTGGATGTTTTGGAGAGATCTTTTCGAGCTGCATTCACCTATCATCATTTTCAAACTCCTTAGTCGGATTAATCATCATTTAATCAGTTTCATCACTCCAAATCAAGGTAATAACTTCTTGGATCTAGAATTTTGGATTTTGGGTTTTTCCTTCCGATCTTTTCGTGTAAGCTTGATATTATGTTGGAATATGCTAGATATGGATTATCTATTTTGGATACTTGTATTCTTATGGATTCATTGGTGTAATTTTCGGAATTTGTGAATCATTGAGAAATTTTTCAAGAAAACCTTGGTGTTGACTTTGAAATTTTTGGGGGTTTCGACTAGATGTTGTTGAAATACCGATTTAAGTATTCCTATGGGATTATTGATGGTATTAATGAGGTTTGTTGGATTGAATCATCCATTGGAGGTTGGTTTTTGATATAATTGAGTTTTGGTTGTAAACAATTGGAGATTATTTACAACGTGTTTGTTTAAATGCCCCAATGAGTTTCGGGTAGTGTTGTTTCGAATTTTGAGTTGGTTGTGATCATGATTGATTCGTATATTGAGCAAATTGTTGGTATTTGTATTGTTTAAGGTTGTCCGAGCGGCCGATATTCTTCAAGGACGTTGATCGTGGAAGGACTTTCTCGTTGTCGGATTGAGGCAAGTTTTATACTTATACTAGTCAATGAGATTAATGTTATCATATATGTGTGTTAATATGTTGTATCATTCCGAGACTTAGTCTCTTAATGAGTTCATTGATATTAAGGGATCGTTCGATACGATACTCTTCGGCAATGGTGCCAAATGTTAATTAATGTTATTGTCGATGGCCGGTTCACGGTATCGATGTATCGATTGTTGTCATTGATATGGATGTCGAATTAATACATTGTTGTAATCATTGTTATTCATGTTGGTGTTTTGTCATTAAAACTGTATTGGCCGATTAAAGGCATTGGCGTATTCATTTCTCATCTTCGTCCTCGGTAACCGATTAAGGGTGCCGAGGCATCCTTCGTATCATTGTTATCGATTAGACGTTCTAAGGCAATCGAGGTATTCACTCATTCGTTATATCATTGTTATCGGTTGGCCGTTCTTAGGCAAATCGAAGTGTTCAATCATTCATTATATCATTGTTATCGATTGGTCGTCCTAAGGCAATCGAAGTACTCAATCATTTACTGAATCATCCGCTGCATCATTGTTATCGGTTGGCCATTCTAAGGCCATCGAGGTATTAAATTGGGACTGTCGAGGACGGTGCCCATCCGCGAATTACTGTTTTCGTGTGGGCCAACTCAAGGCAGCACACTATCATGCTTGTGATCTCAGTAATCTTTGAATCGTTGCTGTCTGTGCTTAATTGTGTTTTGGAGTCTAGTCTCGGCTAGTGCTCATTATGGGGTAAGTTTGGTGGGGCCTGAACCTTCGCGGTTGTTTCTCCCAACACCTACAACTCAATAGGTCAACGGCCATTGGATGGTTTCATTATGGGGTAAGTTTGGTGGGGCCTGAATCTTCGCGGTTGTTTCCCCCAACACCTACAACTCAGTAGGTCAACCGCCATTGGATGGTTTCATTATGGAGTAAGTTTGGTGGGGCCTGAACCTTCGCCGTTGTTTCCCCCAACACCTACGACTCAGTAGGTCAACGACCATTGGATGGTTTCATTGTGATACGGCTTCGTGCCGTGGCTCCGGCCCTCATTGTGATACGGCTTCGTGCCGTGGATTCGGCCCTTATTGTGATACGGTTTCGTGCCATGGCTTCGGCCCTAATTGTGATACGGCTTCGTGCCGTGGCTTCGGCCCTAATCGATACAGCTTCGGGCTGTTTTGGCTTCAGGTGATTGTGATATTTGACAACTTCGGCTGAGTGGATTTCAAACCTTTGTGATGTCTTGGTAATTTCATTGGAGCCTTCGGGCATTGTGATTCATAATTAATTCAGTTCTGCTGTGGTTCATGATAATGTAATTCATTGTGGTTCATATTTAATTCAGTTCTGGTTTGGTTCATCTTCGTGTAATTCATTGTGGTGTTCTGTATCGCTGATTTGCCGTTGGGCACATATACTTTAACCTGTTGAGCAGGTATTGATCATATGTCGTGGGCATAGTGTTTTACGAATGCTCGATTCTTACCTTGGTTTGTGAGCATCTCATATCATTATCATTGTACCGTTTCATTCTGCCTTTGGATGCATATCATGTTATACATGTATTTGATGTTCATTATCTCGATGACTGACCCCGTGGTGGCGGAACATGTTTTCATGTTTTAGGTGCTTGCGAGGAGAGAGTTTAGACACATGGGCATGATGATTGCGACGAGGCATTCGAACGATACTAGTCCGAGTTGTTCATCTTGGTCTGTCAGTTGGAGTGTTCTCCAGTTTGTCAGTCATTGTCATTATGTATTACCCGAGCAGATGCTCGTGGATGTTGTTGTATTTTTTATTTTTGGCCATGTAGGCCCATTGTTGTCGTTGAAATTCCTTATCGGAATATTGTGTCGGATATCATAGTAGGGATTGTGATCTCCCTTATTGGTTAATTTTAATGTATTTTAGTCATGTTCGCCTGGTGGATCTCCGGGTGTAGGGTCCACGGCACTGTAATAACCAAATGGGATTTGGGGGTGTTACAGAAGATGGTATCAGAGCCTTGGGTTGTGAGATACCCTGATATGTGAGTTATATGGCTCTACCGTCGCGGTAGTAGTGGGGATGTCAGATTATGACAATCTGGACAGTCGGGTTTTTGAGTCGTTAAGTTAGTACGGCTGCACGAGTCATTCATTCATCGAGTCGTCATCAGTGAAGACTAGTATCGCAAGACCTCGAAGCTTCGTATGACCTGTGTAAGGACTCGATTCTCTTAATGTTCATACATTCATCATGTCATTAATTATACATGCTTTGTTGAAACATATATGTGATATTAATGTTACGATTGATTCATGGCTAATTGTTTTGGAGCATGTATGACCTGTGTAAGCGATAAGGATCAACTCATTCATCAGTCAACAATCCTCAATCATCATTTTTGATCTTATCGATCAGTTAATTCATTCATCGCTCAGTCAATCTGATTGCTCAATTAATTCATTCACCACTCACTCAATCTCATTGCTCAGTTAATTCATTCATCACTCAGTCAATCTCATTGCTCAGTTAATTCATTCATCACTCAGTCAATCTCATTGCTCAGTTAATTCATTCATCACTCACTCAATCTCATTGCTCAGTTAATTCATTAATCATCCAGTCCATCTCACTGTACAGTTGTTGATCTTGTGGATCGAATTTTCAACCTTGTTAACTTGTTCAAGGTAATCATTTCAGAAATTTCATCAGGTAATCATGTTTCCTCATTTGATCTTTCATGCGATCTTATCATATTCCGACGTCATGTGGACGATCATTTTACCGCATTATTAATGCATTCATTATGTTAGAGCATGTATGCTCATTATCATCATTCTGTAACGTAATCATAATGCGACCTTCATACGGGATCTGTAATTATCATGTGACTTTCCTGCCTCGGTATGGAAAGAGCTGTCAGAGGGACATCGGACTCCGACGTCCAAGAGATAGTTTTCTAGTCGTCTTCGTGCTGGGAGAGCATTTTCTTCTCAGACGACGAGTTCGACAGTTGTTTGCTTTAATTGTGATACTATAGGACATCGCAGTACTCGGTGCTCGATGTAGGCCGTTGTTTGTTTTCTGTATGGGAGACCGGGACACCTTCGGAAATACTGCAGGAGTTCTAGTGACGATAGATCCCGAGAGGGCTCACAAGCCTTGAGGGATTTTGTTACTTCAGCCCGTGCATCATCCAAGGGGTCCTATCAGGCTTCGAGAGCCCGAGGTAAGGACATTCATCACCGGTTTTGAGCAAGTTAATTCTTGCTCGGTAATAGGATAATCATTCATTTCATTGTCGTTCATTCATTCATATAATTCATTCATCATATATATCAATCATGTTGAGACTTATAATTATCAAACTAATCATTCATTTCACGGGGAACGCTGGTTCCAATCATTTCATCTGAGCTATCACTCATTGCGTTATTATCTCACCTCGGTGAGTCATTCTTGATCCTTGTTGGATTTCGATTCATTATCATTCATTACGATCATTCATGTTCTTGTGACCTTCCGGGATCATAATTAAGCGATGAGTTCAGATTTGGGTCTTCCTTGAATCGGTGAGATCAAGGGGATCGATGATCTGGAGGATATCAATGTTGGGTACATTTGAGATGTAGCCTCGTTTTCCGGATTACTGTTTAACTTGTTCTCTATCGTAGTATTGTGGTTGTGAACCATCTGTTGTTGATTCATCTTGTAACTATGGTAATTGAGGATCTTGAGTTTTAGGTCTTTTGTTGGGATTTCTTTCCTTTGGTGATTATACCCGAGATTTTGTGATAATCTGAGTATTTGTTCATTGTGATACGAGACGCCAAGTCAGGAGGACTTGGGCATGCAATTGATATGGTCCCGAGTACCATATGTGCATTGTTGTTTTTCTTTTGAGGCGTGAATCAGTGTTTGTTTGGGTGTCCGTTGCCGTTGGGCGGGGTGTGTGCGCCGGTGTTACAAGTTATGGGATTAGCCCAGTTGTGCAGGCGAAGTGATTCGCATTAAGGAGTATTCATGGGGATGTTGTTTTCAAATTGTAGTGGATAGTTCACATCCCGAGTTGTTTACCCTCAGTTTCGAGGACGAAACTCTTTTAAGGGGGGAGTATGTAATACCCAGTTGTGAATTCATTGATTATCATTCAGTAATTTTCACTCAGTAATAATCATTCATCAGTCCTATTCATTCAATTGTGTTCACCGTTCGACGTATTTTAGAATCGCGTATCAATTTTTATTCTTCACTCATCACTGTTTGAGGTCGAGCCGAGATTATTGTCATCATCATCATCATCATGTTTTGGTATTCAGTTTGAGAGGTAGCACACGCTACGTATTCTTGTTAGCGTGTGCTAACGGGATACAGGTAGCGCATGCTATGTTTCAGTATTAGCGCACGCTAGCACAAGTGAGGCAGACAGTCCAGAAGGTATTGGGATGATTTGAGAAATTTGTAGCGCACACTACAAGTGGTAAGTAGCGTACGCTAACTGTGCTGGTAACGCATGCTAAGTCACCTTAGTAGCGCACGCTAACGCGAGCAAGGCAGAGGACAGTAGGTTCTGGACTTCAGTTTCTGGGTATTAGACATCAGTTGGCGCACGCTAACAATTGGGGATTAACGCACGCTATCGGTAAGGTGTTAGCGCACGCTACCAAGTTCGAAGTGCATGCTAACGAGGCAGTCAGAGATCACTGGACTGCCCAGTAAACCGCTAGCGCACGCTAAAAATAAGGTCATAGCGTGCGCTAATCTGGGTTACTATATATGGGACAGTTTGATCCAGATTCGTCATTTTTCATTTTCTTCTCCTCCTTCCATCGGTTTTGGGCGATTTTGGATGTTTTTGAGAGATCTTTTCGAGATGCATTCACCTATCATCATTTTCAAGCTCCTTAGTCGGATTAATCATCATTTAATCAGTTTCATCACTCCAAATCAAGGTAATAACTTCTTGGATCTAGAATTTTGGATTTTGGGTTTTTCCTTCCGATCTCTTCGTGTAAGCTTGATATTATGTTGGAATATGTTAAATATGGATTATCTATCTTTGATACTTGTATTCATACCGATTCATTGGTGTAATTTTCGGAATTTTTGAATCATTGAGAAATTTTTCAAGAAAACCTTGGTGTTGACTTTGGAATTTTTGGGGGTTTCGACTAGATGTTGTTGAAATACCGATTTAAGTATTCCTATGGGATTATTGATGGTATTAATGAGGTTTTGTTGGATTGAATCATCCATTGGAGGTTGGTTTTTGATATAATTGAGTTTTGGTTGTAAACAATTGGAGATTGTTTACAACGTGTTTGTTTAAATGCCCCAATGAGTTTCGGGTAGTGTTGTTTCGACTTTTGAGTTGGTTGTGATCATGCTTGATTTGTATATTGAGCTAATTGTTGGTATTTGTATTGTTCAAGGTTGTCCGAGCGGCCGATATTCTTCAAGGATGTTGATTGTGGAAAGACTTTCTCACCGTCGGATTGAGGCAAGTTTTATACTTGTACTAGTCAATGAGATTAATATTATCATATATGTGTGTTAATATATTGTATCATTCCGAGACTTAGTCTCTTCATGAATTCATTGATATTAAGGGATCGTTCGATACGATACTCTTCGGCAATGGTGCCAAATGTTAATTAATGTTATTGTCGATGGCCGGTTCGCGGTATCGATGTATCGATTGCTGTCGTTGATATGGATGTCGAATTAAGACATTGTTGTAATGATTGTTATTCGTGTTGGTGTTTTGTCATTAAAACTGTATTGACCGATTAAAGGCATTGGCGTATTCATTTCTCATCTTCGTCGTCGGTAACTGATTAAAGGTGTCGAGGCATCCTTCGTATCATTGTTATCGATTGGCCGTTCTAAGGCAATCGAGGTATTCACTCATTTGTTATATCATTGTTATCGGTTGACCGTTCTCAGGCAAATCGAAGTGTTCAATCATTCATCATATCATTGTTATCGGTTGGCCGTTCTCAGGCAAATCGAAGTATTCAATCATTCATTATATCATTGTTATCGATTGGCCATCCTAAGGCAATCGAAGTACTCAATCATTTACTGAATCATCCGCTACATCATTGTTATCGGTTCGCCATTCTAAGGCCATCGAGGTATTGAATTGGGACTGTCGAGGACCGTCTTCGTGTGGGCCGACTCAAGGCAGAACACTATCATGCTTGTGATCTCGGTAATATTTGAATCGTTGCCGTCTGTGCTTAATTGTGTTTTGGAGTCTAGTCTCGGCTAGGGCTCATTATGGGGTAAGTTTGGTGGTGCCTGAACCTTCGCAATTGTTTCCCCCAACACTGGTTTGGTTCATCTTCGTGTAGTTCATTGTGGTGTTCTGTATTGCTGATTTGCCATTGGGCACGTATACTTTAACCTGTTGAGCAGGTATTGATAATATGTCTTGGGCATAGTGTTTTACGAATGCTCGATTCTTACCTTGGTTTGTGAGCATCTCGTATCATTATCATTGTACCGTTTCATTCTGCCTTTGGATGCATATCATGTTATACGTGTATTTGATGTTCATTATCTGGATGACTTACCCCGTGGTGGCGGAACATGTTTTCATGTTTTAGGTGCTTGCGAGGAGAGAGTTGAGACACAGGGGCATGATGATTGCGCCGAGGCATTCGAACGATACTAGTTCGAGTTGTTCATGTTGGTCTGTCAGTTGGAGTGTTCTCCAGTTTGTCACTCATTGTCATTATGTATTACCCGAGCAGATGCTCGTGGATGTTGTTGTATTTTTTATTTTTGGCCATGTAGGCCCATCGTTGTCGTTGAAATTCCTTATCGGAATATTGTGTCGGATATCATAGTAGGGACTGCGATTTCCATTGTTGGTTAATTTTAATGTATTTTAGTCATGTTCGCCTGGTGGATCTCCGGGTGTGGGGTCCACGGCACTGTAATAACCCAATGGGATTTGGGGGTGTTACAGCACACAATTCCTCATTCGTAGCGTACGCTAGTTTTAGCCGATAACGTACGTTAAGCTACATTCTTAGCGTACGTTATCACGTGTTCATATGAGAAAATTTACATGTTGTTATACTCATGTACAAGGATACAAATATAGGAAATATCATACTCCAATTATCGAGATCACAATTCCGAATAATACAGGGTTCAACAACAGATGAAATACACAATAATAAATCCGGATATTACATACTCTCTGTAATACCCGGTTGTAATTCAGTCATCATCATCCAGTATTTATCATTCAGTATTTTCACTCATTAATGATCTTTTGTCACTCGCATTCAATCATGGTATTCATCGTTCAGACTAATTGTATCATGTATCAATCGTCATTCATCACTAATCTAATTGGAGTTTCGTGCTGTGTTTTTCATCATTGTCTTTTTCATTGTGGGCTGTGCGTGAGGAGTAGCGCACGCTACGTACTCTTTTTAGCGCGCGCTAATTGAGTACAGGTAGTGCACTCTACCACTCAGCATTAACGCACGCTAATATTCCCCTGGCTGCAGTCCAGAAGGTACTGGACTGCAGGTGAGTTATATGTAGCGCACGCTACGAATGGTAAGTAGCGCGCGCTAGTAGGCCGGAGTAGCGCACGCTATGCAGTCGGTATAGCGCGCGCTAAGGTCGAATCAGGTTGAGTCCAGTGGCTACTGGACTGCATTGGATTAATTCATAGCGCACGCTATGAGTTGTTTTTAGCGTACGCAATCGATATTATAGCGCACGCTAAATATTGGTTGTAGCGCACGCTACCGAGGTCAGATCAGAGGACAGACGGTTTCTGGATTCCAGTACTGGGCATCAAATAATTCGTTAGCGCACGCTAACCATGGGTATTAACGCACGCTAATGGTATGGTTGTAGCGCACGCTACAAAAGGTACGTAGCGCATGCTACCGTGTTCGGATAGTGGGTACTGGACTACCCAAAACACCCGTTAGCGCACGCTAAGAGATGGGGCTAGCGCCCGCTAAACTGGGATTGCTATAAATAGGACAGTTCATCCCTTACTCCGTCATTTATCATTTCTCTTCGTTTCTTCGGTGGTTTCGGGCGATTCCAAACAATTTGGAGAGTGTTCTTCGAGGAGTAATCATCAATCATCATCTTCAAGCTTATCTTTTGGATTAATCATCATTTCAACATCCTCATCACATCGAATCAAGGTAATAATCTTCTTGGATCTAGAATTTCGAATTTTGGGTTTTCCCTTCCGATTTCTTCGTGTAAGCTTGGATTGTTGATGGAATATGTTAGATATGGATTATCTACCGTGGGTAAATATTTTCCTACGGATTTTTCCATGTATATTTCGGATTTCATTAATTTTGGGGTTTGATTCAAGAACACATTGGGGTTGACTTTGATGTTCTTGGGGGTTTTCGATTGGATGTTGTCGATAACTCGAATTGTGGATTTTTATGGGATTATTGATATCATTGAAGTGTTTTGATGGTCCGAAATACTCATTTTGGTGTTGGTTTCGATATATTCGGGATTGGATATTTTCGAAGTTGTGTGGTTGGTTACGTACTCGTTAGAATGCCCCTATGAGTTTGATTATTATTGTATTGACTTTTGGGTTAGTCGTGTTTTGTTGCTTGATACGTATATTGAACGGTTGTTGGTAATTATTGTTATTCAAGGTTGTTCGAGCGACCGGTATCTCGATTAGGACGTTGTTCGTGGAAGGACATTGTTATCGGTATTGTGTAAGTTGATTCTTACTCGGTTAAAAGGATATTCATTCCTTTTGTTGTTGATCATTCATAATCATAACTCATTCATCATTGTATTAATCATATTGAGACTTGTAATTGTCGAATAATCACTTCATTAGCGAGGAACGGCGGTTCCAATCATTTCATTGAAACTATCAATCACTTCATTATCACTTTAATATCGGTGAGTCATTCTTGACTTTGTCAGATTATTATTATTCATTGATATTCATTATGGTCATTCTCGTTCATATGACCTTCTGGGTTCATATTGCGTGGCCGGGTGCGGATGTGTGGAATTTTTAGTCGGGCACATGATGGCCATGTATTGGGAGTGATACATCGACCGTGCACACGGTAACGATTACCTCCGTGAGACTAATTAGGTACAAGGACGGGTGTGTCCGGTCATCCGTCTTGTACACTTGCACGTAACACTACGGGCGTACTATGATACTCCTCTTCGCCGTAATTCATAACTATGGATATTTCATAACTTCGTATATATCATGATTGTGTAATTTCAACCTTGAGGATTGTTGTTCTGTAATCGACTTCGTTGGGGATTTTGCTTTCGTGTCACGGCAAGGCAAAGGCACGGAAGAGCATGTTGACGCGAGGAGCCCTGTGATACTAGTAGGGGGCCCTACCATTCCGTTTATTTCAGTCATGCTTATTTCTCTACAGTTGTATTTCCGCTGCAAATTCCGTTTGAAATGTTTATTTGTTCAGGGTGGTGTATTTTATCTCCATATAAAATATACTAGTATTCGGTATTATCCTGGTGTGTTGTACTTAAACTCCTCATCGGAGTACTTGGTAATATAATGTGGTTCGGTACTACAATTATATTATTTAATTCATCATTTTCATTTGCCTGGTGGGTCCCAGTCGGGGATTCATGGCACTGTAATATCCGCCTAGTTTGGGGTGTTATAGAGTTGGTATCGGAGAGGTAGGTTTTGAATACTACCCTCCAAGTCATGTCTCATTTGAAATCATCATCATCGGACTATTATCATTGGACTTTCGCGCCACGTGTGACCTGTGCAAATGCCGAGCCAATCAGACCAAGAACTGTAATATTTCTAACGCCATGGTATAATTTCTGGCAAGAATCATTCATTCATAATTCATCAGTTAACAATCCTCAACCATCATTTTCATTGACCAGGACGGTCATGTTAACTCGTTAATCACTCAATTCATTTCATTACTCAGTTGTTGATCAGGAAGATCAAATCATTAATCATGTTAACTTGTTCAAGATAATCATTTCAATAATTTCATCAGATAATCATGTCACCTCAGTTAATCATTCATGTAATCACTGTGTTAGAGCGTGTATGCTCATTTTCATCATCTCATGTCATAATCATAACGTGATATTCATGCGGGAAATATAATCATCATGTGACTTTCCTACTTCAGTATGGAGAGGACAAGAAGAGGACGTGGAGGACGAGGCCGTGGAGCGGGCCGAATCCCGAGAGCTCGTGTGAATACACATGCAAACGCGAGAAATAATGCTAATTCATCGAGCAGCGACGCTGCCACTCATTCACCTGGACGCGATCATTCACTAACGGGAAGTCGTAACCGGGATACGGCTCAGTCAGAAGGTGTCCGGGTTGACCCACTCTCTTTTATGCAGGGCATGATGGCCCAAATGACCCAGATGGCACAGCTGATGGAGACGATGCATAACTCCGTCAATCAAAATCAATAGGCTTCTCCGCCGCCACCTCAGAGGCAAGAGAGGAATGTGAGCAATATCATCGGCGACATCTCTCGCCAGAGGCCACCTACTTTTGAGGGCTCGTCTGAGCCGACGGATATTATTCATTGGCTCGAGCATTTCGAGAAGTTGTTTGCTATGGTAGAGTGTCCCGAAGGACACAAAGTTTCTGTTGCGGCTTACTACCTGGGTAAGAGCGCACATTCTTGGTGGTTGTCGTTGAAGCCCACCGAAGGATCATGTACTTGGGATCAGTTCAAAACTCTCATGATGGAGAGGTATTATCCGGCCCCACTCAGAGAGGCCAAACTGTCAGAATTACTCACCCCCGACCCCTCAGCAGACGAGGATGTTCTCGCCATTGCCGAGAAATTTCAGGAACTTCTTCCGTTCGCCTCATCTATCATTCATTCGAGGCAGATAAGATTAAGTATTTCAAGAAGAGGTCAAAACCCCGTATGAGACTACGATTGCTTAATCATAATTGCACCACGTTGGTGAATTCATTGAGAAAGCTCTTACCTATGAGCTTCGCTAAGGAGATTGCTAAGCAAAACCTTCATCTCGCTAGCAAGAAGTCCAAGAACTGTAATCGGCCGACGGCAAATGTGCCACTTTCAAGAAACCTCGTGCGGGCTCTGCTTTTACGAGCGACCTCCCGTGACGCCTAAACCCGCGGAATCTCGATCCACGAGCGGCGGTTCGCCACCACCGTTATAATCGTGGGGATCTTGGTCATGTCGGCACTAAGTGTCCGAGACATTGTCACGTGTCATAATCATGGAATTGTTGGGCATAAGGCCCGTTTTTGCCGTAGGGACTCCAAACTGCGCCGACGTCATCTCGTGCCCCTAAGCGCCAGCCAATCGAATCAGACACTCACTCGGCTGCTTAAAACGACAGGAGCGACTAAAGGTGGAGCCTATAGCCAGCAGACGGGAGCGACCGGTGCCGGGACTAGCAAGCCCCGGATTTATGAGATGAAGAAGACCGATGATCCAGAGGCCCGAATGATCTCAGGTACACTCGATATTCTATCTCAACCTGTGTGTACCCTTTTTGATACTGGTGCATCGCATTCATTCATTTCCGAGTCATGTTTGAGTAGACTATGTCTGGGTAGTGCTACTAGTTGTGAGCCTTATGTTATTGGTCTACTTGATGGTAGACGAATTATCGGAAATCGTGAGATTCAGAACTGTCCGATTCAGCTTCATGGTCGTGTATGTCCAGCGGACCTAATCGTGGTAGATTTGCCGAGAGACGACGTCATCTTGGGTATTGATTGGATGGATCGTCATGATGCCATCATTAGTGTCCGTAAGCGTATGATCACTATCATTTCAGACGATGGGGTTGAATGTGTGTTTCAGGGAGGTAATCCCGGCTATTCTGGTAAGGTCATTAATTTGATGAAAGCAGTGAGATTACTCAATCAGGGGTGTGTTGGTTATTGGTGCTTTATGACCAAAACCGAGAAATCATCAGTAATGTTGACGGATATTCCGGTAGTGAAGGAATATGCCGATGTTTTTCCAGACGAGTTACCTGGTTTGCCTCCACAGAGAGATGTGGAATTCACAATTGAGTTGGAGCCCGGTACGTCCCCGATATCGAAGGCACCGTACCGGATGGCCCCGACCGAAATGCGGGAGTTGAAGAATCAACTCGAGGAGTTATTCGAGAAAGATTATATCCGACCGAGTGCGTCCCCGTGGGGAGCACCAGTGTTGTTTGTCAAGAAGAAGGATGGTTCATTTCGCTTATGTATTGATTATCGGGAGTTGAACAGGGTGACGATCAAGAATAAGTATCCTTTACCCCGTATCGATGATCTTTTGGATCAACTTCAGGTTGCTTCAGTATTTTCCAAGATCGACTTAAGATCTGGATATCATCAGTTGCGGATTCGAGAGTCGGATATCGCGAGGACAGCGTTTCGTACGCGCTATGGTCATTATGAGTTCGTAGTTATGCCGTTCGGACTAACTAACGCACCTGCGGTATTCATGTAGCTAATGTATCGGGTTTTCATCGACTTTTTGGATCGGTTTGTGGTTGTCTTCATTGATGACATCTTAATTTATTCTCATGACCGAGAGGAGCACGAGGTTCACCTTCATCAGGTTCTCGACGTGTTGAGACGAGAGCAACTTTATGGAAAGTTTTCCAAATGTGAATTCTGGATGCCCGAAGTGACTTTCCTCGGGCATGTAATTTCATCAGATGGAGTGCGTGTTGATCCTCAGAAGACGGATGCTATCCGAGATTGGTTACCTCCGAAGAATGTTAAGGAAATTCGAAGCTTTCTCGGATTAGCCGGTTATTATCGATGGTTTGTGGAAGGATTTCCTTAAATCGCTCAACCCTTGACGAACCTTTTGCGAAAGGATAAGAAATACACGTGGTCCGACGCGTGTCAACGGAGTTTTGAGGAACTCAAGAGACGGTTAATGTCAGCACCTGTACTTTCCTTGCCGCAAGGGACGGAAGGATTCGTGGTTTATAGTGATGCGTCCAGACAGGGTCTCGGATGTGTGCTCATGCAGAATGGGAAGGTTATTGCCTATGCTTCACGACAATTGAGACCTTACGAGGTTAATTATCCGACCCACGACTTGGAGCTAGCAGTCGTGGTGTTCGCTTTGAAAATTTGGCGTCATTACCTTTATGGCGTTACTTGTCAGATATTCACCGATCATAAGAGTTTAAAGTATATATTTACTCAGAAGGAGTTAAATATGCGACAGATACGGTGGTTGGAACTAATCAAAGATTATGATATCGAGATCCTGTACCACCCGGGCAAGGCAAACGTTGTTACCGATGCCTTGAGTCGTAAGTCCGTTCAGGAACAGATGCTTGCTCGTTTAACAGCCCAGAAGGAGCTTCAGCAGGAATTCCTTAGACCCGAGATCGAGGTCTGGCTTCAGCGAGTTCAGGGACAACTTTGTATGTTAGAGATTTCATCGTCACTCGAGGAGGCAATCCGAGAGAATCAGAGTTCAGACCCTTCATTGTTGCGCATCCGTGAGGATGTGACTCAGGGGAAAGCCCCTGGATTTGTGGTCCACGAGGATGGACTTTTGAGGTTTAAGAATCGGTTGTGCGTACCGGCGAATGATGAGTTGAAAAACTCGATTTTGAAAGAAGCTCATGCTACCCCTTATTCTGCTCATCCGGGGTCTAGCAAGATGTACAAGGACTTGAAACAAAATTACTGGTGGAGTAATATGAAACGAGAAGTCGCAGAATTTGTTTCGAGATGCTTAACCTGTCAACAAGTTAAGATTGAACATCAGCGACCGGCGGGTATGCTGAAACCTCTTCCTATTCCCGAATGGAAGTGGGAAGACATTTCTATGGATTTCATCACGAGTTTGCCAACGAGTCGTCGTGGCATGAATACGATCTGGGTGATCGTGGACCGCTTAACCAAATCAGCTCATTTCCTTGAGATCAAGGATACGTGGGGTCCCGAGAGACTTGCCCAGCTGTTCATCAAAGAGATAGTGAGACTACACGGTACTCCTAAAAGTATCGTTTCCGATCGTGACGGACGGTTTGTGTCTCATTTTTGGAAATCAGTTCATCGTGCTATGGGAACTCAGCTTAATCTCGATCGCTTTCATCCTCAGTCTGACGGGCAATCAGAGAGGACTATTCAGACATTAGAGGACATGTTGAGGGCATGCGCCCTCGATTGGAAAGACGATTGGGAAGCCCAACTACCATTGATCGAGTTCACGTATAATAATAGGTGGCATGCTTCGATTAAGATGGCACCTTACGAGGCCTTGTATGGTTGTCGTTGTCGATCTCCTTTGTGTTGGTATGACCTATCAGAATCAATCGGCACCGAGCCCGATATGCTTATAGCCGCCCGTGAGAAGGTAACTTTGATCAGGAGTCGTTTGTTGACCGCTCAGAGTCGACAGAAATCATATGCAGATAACCATCGTCGACCTTTAGAGTTCGAATCAGGTGACCATGTTTTGGTCAAGGTATCCCCGAGTCGTGGTATCTTCCGTTTCGGGAAGAGGGGGAAGTTGAGTCGGAGATTCATTGGACCGTTTGAGATTTTGGATCGAGTAGGCGAGTTAGCTTATCGACTGGCTTTACCTCCGACGTTGAGCCGAATTCATAATGTGTTTCATGTCTCTCAGTTGCGGAAGTATGTTGCCAACCCGAGTCACATACTTCAGTTCGATGAAATCGAGATCGCCGACGATCATTCATATGAGGAGCGTCCTATGCGAGTTTTAGAGCGGCGAATCAAACAGTTGAGGAACAAGAAGATTCCTTTGGTCAAGATTCAGTGGTCTAGACACGGAGTCGAAGAGGCTACTTGGGAAACCGAGGAGAGTATGCGGGAGAGTTATCCCGAGTTGTTTGACCCTTAGTTTCGGGGATGAAACTCTTTTAAGGGGGGGTGTATGTAATACCCGGTTGTAATTCAGTCATCATCATACAGTATTTATCATTCAGTATTTTCACTCATTAATGATCTTTTGTCACTCGCATTCAATCATGGTATTCATCGTTCAGAGTAATTGTATCGTGTATCAATCGTCATTCATCATTAATCTAATTGGAGTTTCGTGCCGTGTTTTTCATAATTGTCTTTTTCATTGTGGGCTGTGCGTGAGGAGTAGCGCATGTTATGTACTCTTTTTAGCGCGCGCTAATTGAGTACAGGTAGCGCACGCTACCACTCAGCATTAACGCACGCTATCAGCCTTCGCCGCAGCCCGTAAGGTACCGGATCGCAGTGAGTTATATGTAGCGCACGCTACGAATGGTAAGTAGCGCGCGCTAGTAGGCTGGAGTAGCGCACGCTATGCAGTCGGTATAGCGCGCGCTAAGGTCGAATCAGGTTGAGTCCAGTGGCTACTGGACTGCATTGGATTAATTCATAGCGCACGCTATGAGTTGTTTTTAGCGTACGCAATCGATATTATAGCGCACGCTAAATATTGGTTGTAGCGCACGCTACCGAGGTCGATCGAGGAGGACGGTTTACGGATTCCGATCGGGCATCAAATAATTCGTTAGCGCACGCTAACCATGGGTATTAACGCACGCTAATGGTATGGTTGTAGCGCACGCTACAAAAGGTACGTAGCGCACGCTACCGTGTTCGGATAGTGGGTACTGGACTACCCAAAACACCCGTTAGCGCACGCTAAGAGATGGGGCTAGCGCCCGCTAAACTGGGATTGCTATAAATAGGACAGTTCAGCCCTTACTCCGTCATTTATCATTTCTCTTCGTTTCTTCGGTGGTTTCGGGCGATTCCAGGCAATTTGGAGAGTGTTCTTCGAGGAGTAATCATCAATCATCATCTTCAAGCTTATCTTTTGGATTAATCATCATTTCAACATCCTCATCACATCGAATCAAGGTAATAATCTTCTTGGATCTAGAATTTCGAATTTTGGGTTTTCCCTTCCGATTTCTTCGTGTAAGCTTGGATTGTTGATGGAATATGTTAGATATGGATTATCTACCGTGGGTAAATATTTTCCTACGGATTTTTCCATGTATATTTCGGATGTCATTAATTTTGGGGTTTGATTCAAGAACACATTGGGGTTGACTTTGATGTTCTTGGGGGTTTTCGATTGGATGTTGTCGATAACTCGAATTGTGGATTTTTATGGGATTATTGATATCATTGAAGTGTTTTGATGGTCCGAAATACTCATTTTGGTGTTGGTTTCGATATATTCGGGATTGGATATTTTCGAAGTTGTGTGGTTGGTTACGTACTCGTTAGAATGCCCCTATGAGTTTGATTATTATTGTATCGACTTTTGGGTTAGTCGTGTTTTGTTGCTTGATACGTGTATTGAACGGTTGTTGGTAATATTGTTATTCAAGGTTGTTCGAGCGACCGGTATCTCGATTAGGACGTTGTTCGTGGAAGGACATTGTCATCGGTATTGTGTAAGTTGATTCTTACTCGGTTAAAAGGATATTCATTCCTTTTGTTGTTGATCATTCATAATCATAACTCATTCATCATTGTATTAATCATATTGAGACTTGTAATTGTCGAATAATCACTTCATTAGCGAGGAACGGCGGTTCCAATCATTTCATTGAAACTATCAATCACTTCATTATCACTTTCATGTCGGTGAGTCATTCTTGACTTTGTCAGATTATTATTATTCATTGATATTCATTATGGTCATTTTCGTTCATATGACCTTCTGGGTTCATATTGCGTGGCCGGGTGCGGATGTGTGGAATTTTTAGTCGGGCACATGATGGCCATGTATTGGGAGTGATACATTAGACTGTGCACACGGTAACGATTACCTCCGTGAGACTAATTAGGTACAAGGACGGGTGTGTCCGGTCATCCATCTTGTACACTTGCACAGAACACTACGGGCGTACTATGATACTCCTCTTCAGCGTACTTCATAACTATGGATATTTCATAACTTCAGATATATCATGATTGTGTAATTTCAACCCTTGAGGATTGTTGTTCTGTGTAACTGACCCCGTTGGGGGATTTTGCTTTCAGGTCACGGCAAGGCAAAGGCACGGGAAGAGCATGTTGACGGCGAGGAGTCCCAGTGATACTAGTAGGGGGCCCCAGTCATTCCGTTTATTTCAGTCATGCTTATTTCTCTACAGTTGTATTTCCGCTGCAAATTCCGTTTGAAATGTTTATTTGTTCAGAGTGGTGTATTTTATCTCCATATAAAATATACTAGTATTCGGTATTGTCCTGGTGTGTTGTACTTAAACTCCTCATCGGAGTACTTGGTAATATAATGTGGTTCGGTACTACAATTATATTATTTAATTCATCATTTTCATTTGCCTGGTGGGTCCCAGTCGGGGATTCATGGCACTGTAATATCCGCCTAGTTTGGGGTGTTACACTCTCCTACTAAAAAGGAGTTTCGTCCCGAAACTCAAGGCAAAAATAACTCTGAATATCTGGACTTCATGCTATCTTCCGTTTCCCAAGTGGCTTCTTCCACTCCATGGCGTGACCACTGAAGTTTGACCAAAGCGATTGGTTTGTTCCTCAACTGCTTAACTCGACTCTCGAGTATCCTGGCCGGTCTCTCTTCAAACGTTCCATCCTGAGCGACTTCGATCTCGCCGAAATCAATGACATGACTAGGATCCGGTATATATCTCCGTAACTGGGATACGTGGAATACATTATGAACATGGCTTAATGACGGCGGTAATGCCAATCTGTATACCAACTCTACAACTCTCTCAAGGATCTCGAATGGTCCGATATATCTCGGACTCAGCTTTCCTTTTCTCCCAAAACGAAAGATTCCCCGAGTAGGAGAAACTTTTAAAAGCACATGATCTCCAATACTGAACTCTAATGGACGACGGCGTACATCTGCATAATATTTCCGTCTACTCTGGGCGGTCAACAGCCTTTCGCGAATCAAAGCTATCTTCTCTCGAGTTTGCACGATCAACTCTGGTTCCATTCCGAATAAATCTGAAGAATCGTCCCAACATAGAGGCGATCTGCATCTTCTCCCGTATAATGCCTCAAACGGTTCCATCTTAATAGAAGCATGACAACTATTGTTGTAAGTAAATTCAATCAACGGTAGATGAACTTCCGAGTCAGTTGACCAATCTAAGGCACAAGCCCTTAGCATATCTTCCACTGTTTGAATAGTCCTCTCGGATTTTCCATCTGTCTGCGGGTGATAAGCTGTGCTGAAGTCCAATTCGGTCCCCAAGGATTTATGAACTGCTTTCCAAAAATGAGACACAAAACGACCGTCTCGGTCAGAAATAATGGTCTTCGGCGTACCATGTAATCGGACTATCTCTGAAATAAATACTCGTGCCAACCTCTCTGGTCCCCATGTGTCCTTAATACTTAGAAAATGAGCTGATTTGGTTAAACGATCAACTATCATCCAAATCACGTTCATTCCTGTCTTGGTTCTCGGCATACTAGTCATAAAGTCCATTGATATGTCCTCCCACTTCTATTTGGAATCGGGAGCAGCTTCAGCATTCCGGCAGGTCGTTGGTGCTCGATCTTAACCTGCTGACAAGTCAAACATTTCAAAACATAATCCGCTACATATTTCTTCATGTTGCCCCACCAAAAGTTCTGCTTCAAGTCCTTACACATCTTATTGGTGCCCGGGTGGATAGAATAGGGCGTGCTGTGAGCTTCCTTTATAATCATCTATTTTAGAACATCGACATCGGGAACGCAAAGTCGGTTCTGAAAACTCAAAACTCCATCATCATGAATTACGAATCTGGGGGCCTTTCCCTTGATCACTTCATCACGTAACCAAATCATCAAAGGATCATCTACTTGCTTAGATTTGATTTCTTCGGTTAACGATGAAGTTATTTCCATCACGCACAGTTGTCCTTGGACTCTTTGCAACCATACATCAATTCCTTCTCGAATCATCTCTCGTTGAATGCTGGGCTGGGAGGTCAGAGCCTCTAGCATCTGAATAGAAACAGGCTTGCGGCTAAGTGCATCGGCCACTACATTTGCTTTGCCTGGATGATAAAGAATCTCCAAGTCATAGTCCTTAATAAGTTCCAGCCATCTTCTTTGCCGCATGTTCAACTCTTTCTGACTGAAGATGTATTTGAGACTCTTGTGATCCGTAAAGATCTGACAGTGAGTCCCGTACAGGTAATGTCTCCATATTTTCAAAGCAAAAACTACTGCTGCTAGCTCCAAATCATGCGTTGGGTAATTCACTTCATAAGGTTTCAGCTGTCTTGACGCATAAGCGATCACCTTATCATTATGCATCAATATGCATCCGAGTCCTTGGTTCGAAGCATCACTGTAAACTATAAATCCTCCAGTTCCCTGTGGGAGTGCTAAAATCGGTGCCGTCGTCAATATCTTCTTCAATTCATCAAAGCTATTTTGGTACAACTCATTCCACTCAAACTTTTTAGTTTTCTGCTGTAGTCGAGTAAGTGGGCGGGTAATTTTGGAAAACCCTTCCACGAATCGACGATAATATCCAGCAAGTCCTACGAAACTCCGGACTTCTTTCACGTTCTTTGGAGGCTTCCAATCCATAACTGCTTCGATCTTCTGAGGATCTACTCGGACTCCTTCAGCTGATACCACATGGCCAAGGAACATTACTTCCTTTAGCCATAATTCACACTTATAAAGTTTGGCGTACAATTGTTCATTTCTCAACAGGTCTAACACAATCCGTAAATGCTACGCATGCTCTTCCGGGCTCTTAGAATACACCAGAATGTCATCAATGAACACAACCACAAATTTATCCAAATACTCGATGAACACTCGGTTCATCAATTGCATGAATACAGCAGGTGCGTTAGTGAGACCAAACGGCATCACTATAAACTCATAGTGTCTGTAGCGAGTTCTGGACGCTGATTTCGGAACATCAGATTCCTTAATCCTCAGCTGATGATATCCTGATCTCAGATCGATTTTAGAAAACACTGTTGCTCCTTGTAACTGGTCAAACAAATCATCAATCCGTGGCAACGGATACTTGTTCTTAATCGTCATCTTGTTCAGCTCTCGATAGTCAATACACAGTCGAAGCGATCCATCCTTATTCCGCCCAAAAAGAACTGGTGCTCCCCAGGGTGAAACGCTTGGCTGGATATAGCCTTTGTCCAGTAACTTCTCCAGTTGCTTTTTCAGTTCGTACATCTCAGTAGGTGCCATACGATACGGCGCCTTAGAAATTGGTGTAGCTCCGGGTTCCAGCTCGATGGTGAATTCTACATCCCGTCGTGGAGGTAGTCCAGGTAACTCGTCAGGAAATGCATCCGGAAATTCGTTCACAACAGGAATGGATGAAAGTTCCACAATTTCGTCTTCTTTCTTCATTGCATAGCACCAGTCTCCGGGACAGCCCTGTTTCAACAATTTGACAGCTTTCATCGCCTTGATCATCTTTCCTGAGCTTCCTGGTTTCCATCCTTCAAACAGTATTTCAGAACCATCCTCAGCGATCAGCGAGATATTTCTCTTTCGGTAGTTTACAATAGCTCCATATCAATTAAGCCAATCATCTCCGAGTATCAGGTTGTCTCCTTGCATTTCTATCACAATCAGATTTGAGAGCCACTCTCTGCCTCCAAATGATACAGGGAAATCTCTAGCTTCTAAGTTTCCAACAATCCTCTCTCCGCTCGGTAAACCCAAAACATAAGGTTCACAATTATAAAAACCAGAAATATTCAAATGATTTACACAAGACAAGGATATAAATGAATGCGTAGCTCCTGTATCGAATAAAATGCTAACTGGCTGGGAAAGGATCTGAACAGTACCTGATGCGACAGCAGCATCCTAGTCGTCTGTTCTCCTCATCTCGTACAGATGTGGGGGAACAGATCTGGCACTCGATGTACCCTTTCGGTCCCAATGTCCTCTGCCTCGTCCGCGGCCAAAATTCTGAGGCATTTGAACACTTGCTGCGTCTGTTGGATATTGTCTTCCTTCTGAACTGACCGTGGTGTACGGGCTCTAAAAGACTTTGCAGGCTCTTCAAAGAACACCGCACGATGTCCCTCTCGACCACAGTCAAAACATACGGCAGGTATGGGGTAATTCCGTCGATAGTGCCCTGTCTGGGCACAGTTAAAGCATTTCCTGGTGACATCCGTCGTGGTTGATGCTGCTCCGAAGTTTTTTCCGCTCTTAGATAGGTGCGGAGGTTTCTTGAAAGAATGAAAGGATGACTGGGCCTTGCGGGGCCCACTACTCTTGTGCTCCGTGAAACTACTGGAGACTTTCTGCTTCTTGGACTCTGCCAACTTCTCCATTGTTGCTTCCTTGATTTCATACGTCAATGTTTTATCCTGGTATTGACGGAGAGTGGTACATTCAAAACCGGACATGTACCTCTGGATTTATGGTTTCATTCTCATATCAAAATGGATCATCATTTCTGCATCTGTTCTGACCAGATGTCGAACAAATGCCACCGGCCGTTAAACGCCTTAATTGCTCGAGATACCGCACATCTCAAGGCCGAGCGAGAAAACTCCCAAACTTTGGCTTCCGTCACAGACGAGGGCAAGATCTTGAGCTTCCATCATCAATTTAATTCCCACCCGCATCATGATCTGCAGTCGGATGGCTTCCCACCACTCGGATGCTTCTCCTATCGTAGCACCGAGCAATAGAGGCTCTCCTATTGCCCTGGGAAATTAATCCTGGCAAAAATTTTCTCCAATTCCTTTAACCAATGATCCCAGGTGGGAGTCTCTGAAATACTGTCGAATTTAGGTGGTTGCATCTTCGCCACCTCTTGCAGCCATCGGTCGCCTCGATTTCCCATGTCTGGGATACCCTGATGTCGATCTCCCTGTTGTAACCCTACTGCCACCTGCATTCGGTCCATGACCTGAGCGAACTGAGTCATCTGGTTCACCACCTGACGAAGGATTTCGGGCACAGCAGGTTCTGGTTCATTATTAATAGATCTTTGTGGCTCGCCTGAGCTGTGGCTGGCCTGATTAGAAGGCGAAGCTTCTCTTTCGGCATTCCTTCGTCCGCGTCCACGACCGCGACCACGTCCACGTCCACGTCCACCTCTCAACATACTGTAAGCATAAATACTCAATATACAAGAAACAATATCGTTCTAATGTTCAAGTATAAAGAGATACAACGTGTAAAGGACGAGATAGAGTTTAGGAACTTACAACCACCGCTCGCATGAAGACGTAGGCAGTACAGTGATGTTATTCGCGTCTGGTTACCTCAAAAGACATATATGACCCCTATTTTAACCCAATGGCCAAGATATCCATAATCTTAGCTCCGATACCATATTCTGTAACACCCCCAATATATTCAGGAATATTACAGTGCCGTAAATCCTTTACATAAGGATTTACAAGGCTGAAGAAATGAAAAGAAAATAACAGATACCAACGTATGAAAGTAACTAAAATAAAATACAACAGTTCTGACCAATACTGATGTTGGCCACTAAGTATAGTGGATACAGCATGGAAAGTGTTTTAAACAACAAGTTGTACTGCTTTAAATCTGAGTGCATAGCGGAAGTCTTAAATACAGTAAGTTGTTGTGGATACAGCAACTCGATGTGCAGTGTATACTTAAATAATCACAGTTAAATAAAACAATAAAAGTATAAGGTAAATAACACAGTATTTAAGTGGTTCGAGCTAAACCCCTCTACGTCCACTGGTCCTCCACACAGGAGTAAAAGTTTATTATAATTATTGCGTACACAACTACGTAATTATAACAACACTTAATCAATATATCGTTCACACAGATTGATATAAAGATCTTAGCTTTCAACCGTTCACACAGATTGGTTTGACATAACACTTTGACTGGATTTTCACACACAGTTCTGAAGCTTCGTATTTTTCGATGCAAGTCCTTCACACACAGTTCAGGAGAATCAAAGATTCCTCAGTCCACACAGGGCTGATAAGAGTTTGTTCAAAGATAGAACAGGGTTGAACAACAGCTATGACTTTTTGGGCTATAAGCTGATGATGTGTTGTTCAAGGTTTGAGCACTGTATATCTCTTTATATCTGGATAGCAGAAAGCTTGGGAAGATATGTTTTGCTCTGAATATTTCTTTGTAAGCTTGATCGATTGTAAGTCGTTCAGAGTTCAGTCTTTCAGATGTTCAGTAGTTTTTGGTAGTAGATGATCTTCAAACTCTGGAGATATATATAGCCTTCTGAAATATATCCGTTTGAAATCTATCCATTGGGCAAGATTCTGTGACAATAGATATTTGACCGAGATCCGGTTTTTGCGGGATTTGAAGATCTTTTGACTTATGGTATTTAAATACTTTATCCTTTAGTATTTAAATACTTCTTTATCAACGGGACTTGACTTTTAGCGAATACTGAAGATTCCTTCTTTGTCCTGTTGAGAGCTGTATAGAAGATATCACTGTATAGATATTCGAGACAGTTTCCATACTTTGGCTTTGCGGGAATCTTTGCTGTATGATCAATATACTGTCTGGATGAGACTGTGAGAGGTCTTCGATACATGGCTTGATACTTTATCAGCTATTCGATACAGGTATAGGTGGTATTCAGGATTTGGCATATTGTCAAAACATTCTGACAATACGATCGATACAGGGCAGCATCGATACAGGGTTTTGTTATCCCAACAATTTCCCCCTTTTTGATAATTTGCCAAGTCCTTACGAGTCTTCCTTTTTGAAACCATATGATGTTTATCCAAACATCCTTGATGATGTCAAAACTTTGACACTTAGCGGTTTGAAGTAGGGCAGACTTCTTGGTTTTCTTTCGAATGTTCTGGCCTTCGGTATTTGGCTTTTAACACTAAGAACTGCTCGCAGGCAAGTTCATCTTTTATCAAAAGAAAGTTACATTGAAAACTTATGATTGGCGCGTTGGCACGATCTTACATTGTTTTCTAGATGCATACAACTTAAACTATGAACTGTTCGCAGACAAGTTCTTACAGCTTGTGTATGAGATAGATTTTATAATTTTGAATACAGTAAGAATAAATAAAGTGACTGTAAACAAAAATGAACACAATAGATTACGAGTTGTAATCATTCAAGACAAGCAAATATTTATTGATATTCAAATAGAGTACAAGGATTGCTGTTTTGAAAGTAAAATTACAATCGAATAATATATTACGGTATTCAGCTCCTAAAGTCAAAGTGCCTCCATGGTCGCTTTGGATCATTCTTAGTGTTTCGCCACCAGTTCTGATGAGCGTCCTTGTATCGATTCTGATAAATTGCACGTCCTTCATAATATTTATCAAAGACTAGGATCCAGTCCTCTGGATGGGTCACCAAGTCACCATTTCGATGCTTTGACTTCATCTGCTGCTGTAGCGGGAGCGTTCCTTCTTCTAGCTTCTTCTTGAATTCCTCGGCGGCTTCCTGTACTGTTCTGCATCTATTGAATAAGGTGGAATCCCTGATAAGTACAACGAAGTATCTTAGCAGTTCATTTTTCCTCCAATTTTTTATCTCTGTAGCAGTTGGCTGTCGGTCAGTCGGGAGCTTCATAGAATGAGGCTTTTGAACGAAGATTTTCCAAGGATACTTAGGATCCTGGAATTCTTGTCTATCTCCATGTATCCTAACGTTTGGTGTTGAGATACGGGCTATATCAGCAGTGATTGAGTCTTCAAATGGAGCTAAGTACTCTTTTTCTTGCTCCAACCTTGTTCTCCTGGCGGCTTCCCATGCTTCTTCCCCCTTTTTGGCATCATCAAGGTATGATACCTTTTCATCAAGACGTCCTAGGATTTCCAGAGCGGTATCCTGTTTTGTCTCTATATTTAAAATTCTCTCAACAAGGGAGGAGAGCACCTGCGATATATCCTTAATGTTCTTGTCATGAGCTCGCGGTTGGGAACCTATTTCGATTAGAGCAGATGCGGTCTTGGCCTCAGATACGCGTAGTTTTGATTGCTCTTCTCTCAGGATCGATTCTTGCTTCTCTTGCAGATTCTTCAGGACTTGCTTGAAGACTTCTGGCAAGATAGTGAAGGCTTCGACTACTCGAGAGACTTCATGCCTTAATCCAGTCATTTCTTCAACGGCAGATGTGTGAAGCCAATCCAAAGCCTTTTCAACTGAGTGTAGAGCATTCACTGCATCCTTAATGAATACAGTTTGGAGGCCAAGAGCACGTAATCGCTCTTTCCTAGTTTCAGTGCGGGGAGAATCTGGCTGGGCAAAGTCTTCTACTCCATTCAACCTTCTCAAGTTCACGTTTGGGCGTGAAGTGAGTTGGACATCCTCAGGTATAGTACCGTCGTCGGATTCCAAGGTGGTTGATGGGCTGGGAGCAGCTGTTGCGGTTTCGGCGGCAGGAGGTATGACATCCTCCTATTTCGAAGAGATTTCTGAATACATGGATACAGGGGGGACCAAATCCTCCTGGTGTCTCTCAGAATCCGCCTGTTCCGGCAGAGGGACTGATTCCTCTTGCTGGAAGGCACGTGATTCTTCTTCTTTGGCGGCGACAGCAGGCTTGGGTGCCTGTTACAAAACATTTTCTTCTTCCTCGACATGAGGGCCTGAATCCTCATTGTTAGGAACATTTTCTTGTTGTGGCTAAGGGGACGATTGATGAGTGGATGTCCCTTCATCCTTCTTGGCTTGAGCTTCCTCACGACTCATCCGCAAACCAGCTTGGAGTGCGTTGCCATCGTCGTCGGAATCAGGATCAGATTTTGGACTGTCGGGAGCTTCCATTGACAAAGCTTTTCCTTTCCTGTTGGCCTCATCCTGATCAAGCAGATTACTCTCAATTAACTCCTTGACGAATAAGTTGTCCCATTGGATCAGGACAGTAATTTCTTGGGTGTCCGTCACTTCCAAAACGAACTTCTCTTCGTCACTCCATTCACTCCAGTTGTACAAGATTTCGTACGGAGCAAGTCTAAAATTCTTCCATAGGAGAAATCGCTCGAATGACTGCTCAATATGAACGGAAAGCAGAGTCTTGGAAATTATTGTGTCGGGGGAGGGACTCCTTACAGCGTCTGGGTGTGCTGTAGGAAGGGGTTCCTCTACAGGTGTGGGATCCTGTATCGGAGAGGATTCCTTACAGGGGATGGTGCCCCGAAGGAAGGTGGATCCTGAACGGGTGTGGAATCCCATATAGGAGAGTTAGCTGTTGGCTCCAAACAGGCAGCCGACTCGCTAGAGTCTTTTGAGTTGTCATATGTCCTTGTATCCGTCATTGCCGCCAAAGGCTCGGGATTTACTGTCGATACAGTAGCGGGCATCTCTTCCACAGGGGTTGGGCCCTGGGGTAGTTTATCAGTGGGTTGCACCACGGTAGGAGCATCCTCGGAGGGTTCTGTGTATTTAGCTTTTGTGAGCCTCCTTAGCTTCCTTTTCGGCTTCTCAACAGCAACAGGTGTCTTGATGTGAGATCTCTTTCGTTTCTTTGAAGATTCAACACTCTGGGACTTCGAAGAAACATCCCTTGGATCTTCATATAGCGGCAAGTTCCGGATGAAAGGCCTGTCTGCGATCAGAATGCTTTGATTGAATGCAGTGGGCTTGACTCCTCCTAAGAATATCCGCGAACTTATCTTCTTTGCATCTGTGGATTGTGGAAGTCCGCACTTCGTCAAAATGGGGTTTAAGAATAAACCAAACGATTTCTTCTAAGTAGCAGGTTTGGACACTTCTTCCTGCAAGCGTTTCAGAATAATCTGACACCAATTGACCTTTTCACAGGTCATAATAGCTACAATCATCTTAAATCTAAGATTTGTGCACATCTCAAATGCACCTGTACGATTCTCAATGATGCGACAACAAAAATCATGCAAATAAACAAACGGTAAGCAAAAAATTTTCTTATGGCATGTGGTGTGAACCACTTCCACCGTTGCCAAACCGGTGAACAAGCCATAATATTGAGTCAGCAACTCTTGAGACCAAAATGTCTCAAGTTCTTCCATGGTGAGGCCTTCAGAGGGTAGCCTGAAAATGTTTTAGAGAAGCTCTTGGTCGATGCGGATCTCCACTCCGCGAATGACTGCTGTGATATCAGCAACATGTCCTCCTAGAGCCATAGGCAGAAAACGAACCACGGCGTTGAGGTAGAACTCCTCAACAAGATGAACGTCATAACTTTCGGCAGTATGACTCCCAAGGCGGTAGAGGCCTTGTTGACGGATTCTAGTGATGACGACCTCCATTGTATCGAAGTCATCAGTTTCAGCATGAATGCATTCCATTACGACAGATCTGGAGAAGATCCGTCCATCGATGAAGTTCAGAGACTTCTTGAGGGCGGTGGAAGCTGTCTGAGTGGATGCCATTGTTGATTCTCAATAAAAGATGAAAAAGATTCAAGAAAAATAAGCAATAAACACAGAAAAACTTGTAGGCTGAATTGCTTGAGTGCTCATAAAATATGCAGAAGGCGTAAAGAGTCTCAAATGGCATTTGCAGTCCTTTTATAGTAGGCGGCGAAGAAGGGTTTTCAGAGAACGAATGGTCAGATTTAAGGGATGGGAACCGGCGTTTTAAATGAATGGTCACGATGGACTGAGTGTAACTGGTACACTTATCCATTGAATTTTAAAATAGGAGCGGGTCCCACTTCTGACATTTGTTGTTACCTTTAATGCCTGAAACGGAGGTTTTAAAATATTAAACAATTTGAAAACATCACGGCTTTTGAGATTTAATTGTCCAGATGTCGTGTAAGACATTTAATGTAAATGACGTTTTGACATGAAAACAGGGCACGTGGACAAAAATTATTTTTAAAATGAAATATTATAATATATAATGAATCGAAATTCCATAGTATGTGCTTTATCCGCGACGATACAGCGTTCTCCCTTAAAAGGTACATATAGGTTTCAATTCCATACAACAACTTTTGGATTAATGCTGTATTCATGGGTCATACTGTATTCCCCCTTAATTATTGCACACATCAGCTGTAGGATGATTCATATCACTTTGTTCCCTACAGTGCTGTATTGAAGGTTCTGAGTGTACAAATAATTAATGGTGGATACTGTATTCTTGGGTCTTACAGCATTCCCCCTCAATTGTTGAGTAAAAACAGTAAATACTTACAGGGAGTCAGGCTGTAGTAATTCCAATTCTTGTCGAAGCATGTTGAATCTTGCTGTGTCGAGAGGCTTGGTGAAGATGTCGGCCAACTGAATATCTGTATGAACCTTTTCGAGCCGAACATCCTTGTTCTCGACATGATTCCTTATGAAATGATGATTCATGTTGATATGCTTAGTGCGCGAGTGCAATACAGGGTTGTGCGTTATAGCAATTGCACTCGTGCTATCACACATGATTGGCGTTTCCTTGGCTTCAATCCCATAATCTGACAACTGTTGCTGCATCCAAAGGATCTGCATACAGAAACTACCAGCAGCATAGTATTCTGATTCAGCCGTGGAAAGTGAGTTTGCCAATTGCTTCTTACTGAACCAAGAAACAAGTCTAGGTCCGATAAAGTGACAAGTTCCACTTGTACTCTTCCTATCTAGCTTGCAGCCTCCAAGATCCGAGTCGTTGTATCCAATTAAATCGAATCCGCCTTCTTTAGGATACCAGAGTCCTACATCGACTGTTCCTTTAATATATTTCAGGATTCGTTTAGCTGTATTGAAGTGTGATTCTTTGGGTGCTACTTGATCTCTCGCACACACTCCTACAGCAAACTGGATATCGGGCCTGCTAGCCGTTAGGTACAGTAGAGAGCCAAATCCAATAAGCTTCTTGTAGAGTGATTGGTCAACCGGCTTTCCGGCTTCATCAGCACTAATTTGCACGGAAGTGCTCATGGGGGTTGACGATGATTTGGAAATGTTCATTCCAAATTTGTTGAGAAGCTCTTTGCTTTATTTTTCCTGGTTGATGAAGATCCCTGTAGGCAACTGCTTTACCTGCAAACCTAGGAAATAACTAAGTTCTCCCATCATACTCATTTCAAATTTACTTTGCATGAGATGAGAGAACATTTGACATAAAGCAAGGTTAGTTGAACCAAATATAATATCATCAACATAGATTTGAACCATTATAAGGTCATCGCCTTCCTGTATTTTGAAAAAGGTTTCTTTCTCAAATCCATTATCGGTTAGATACTGGGACAGGGTCTCATACCATGCTCTAGGGGCTTGCTTAAGTCCATACAGTGCTTTCCTCAGCCTGTATACTAGATCGATGACGTCTGTGTTGGCAAACCCTGGTGGTTGTTCAACATAAACTTTTTCGGCAAGGTCTCCATTTAGGAATTCACTTTTGACGTCCATTTGGTATACAATTAAGCTCTTATGGGCGGCAAAGGCTAAAAATATCCTAATGGCTTCTAGTCTGGCTACAGGGGCAAAAGTTTCATCGTAGTCTATGCCTTCTTCCTATCTATAGCCTTGTGCGACCAGCCTGGATTTATTCCTTATAATTAGTCCATTTCGATCCTTCTTGTTTCTAAATACCCATTTGGTTCCTATAACCGATTGATGAGTAGGTCTGGGTACAAGATACCATACATTGTTTTTTTCGAAACCGTTAAGCTCTTCTTCCATAGATGTTATCCAATGAGAATTATTAAGAGATTCTATGGTAGAAACAGGTTCGGACTGGGCTAAGAATATAGCAATAGTGCACATATTGAGTCTTCTAAGCTCGGATTGAGATTTCCATTTAGGAAATGGTGATTTCTCAGTATCTAGTTCTTCTTGTGCACACATTACATTTCCTTGTGTACTCTGTATTCTCCTTCGGGTAAAAACACCAGCATTTATGTTTCCAATGATCAGCTCTTGCGGGTGATCTCTCAACCATCTTCGGTCGGGTTCTAATTCAGGGTCCCGAACTGTATCTAGAGTTGCTGTAGTTTCAGCTTCAGCTTATACAGCATCGGCTTCATCTACGTCGATTCTTACAGCTGCGGGGTTGATTTCTAGGTCAACAACAAGTTCTATGGGAGTTGGAGGATCTAAGATGGAAAGATGTTGGATGTTCTGAGTAACAGCTTCTACTCATGTAGGGTCATGGTGAGATTCGCCGAACACTACATGAACTGATTCCTCGATCGTCAGCTTCCTTTTATTAAAGATCCTAAAAGCTTTGCTGACGGAGGAATATCCTACAAAAATTCCTTCATCTGACTTCTCATCAAAGGTTCTAAGTTGATCCTTCCCATTATTCAACACATAGCACCTGCATCCAAAAATGTGAAAATACGAAACTAACGGAGTTTTGTTGTTCCATACCTCGTATGATGTTTTGTTGTGGTGTTTGTTGACGATACAGCGGTTCTGAGTGTAGCATGCTGTATTGGTTGTTTCACCCCAGAAACGCTGTGGCAACTTGCTTGCGGCAATCATTGTCCTTGTTGCTTCTTTCAGCGTCCTATTCTTTCGCTCGGCAACACCATTTTGTTGTGGTGTACGGGCAGCTGAATATTCATGTTGTATCCCATTCTCCGAACAGTATTGCTTTATAAAGCGATTAGTAAATTCTGTACCTCTGTCGGAACGAATGGACACGATACTCAATCCCTTTTCATTTTGGAGCTTTCTCAGGAGCTTGGGCAGCTTTGATGTTGTTTCCTTCTTCTTGCTTAGGAAAATTGTCCAAGCATACCTGGAGTAATCACCAACAACAACAAGACAGTATTTCTTACCTTCCAAACTTACCGGGTCTACAGGACCGTAGAGATCCATGTGTAGAATCTCCAACACTCTGTGGGTTGAAAGGTAGGATTTGATCTTCAGGGTGGACTTGATTTGCTTGCCTTTTTGACATGGTCCACAGACACTGTCTTTTTGGAATGATACATTCGGCAATCCTCTGACCAGTCCCTGTCTTGAGAGCTTGTTGATTGTCTTGAAGTTGACGTGTGACATCATCTTGTGCTATAGCCAGCTTAGATCTGCAGTGCCTTTGGCAACTAAACAAGGAATTGTGGAGCTCGTAGGCATCCAGTCAGCAATAT
This sequence comes from Orobanche coerulescens, assembly GCA_033398695.1. Classification (NCBI taxonomy): domain Eukaryota; kingdom Viridiplantae; phylum Streptophyta; class Magnoliopsida; order Lamiales; family Orobanchaceae; genus Orobanche; species Orobanche coerulescens. The sequence goes on from CM065817.1 coordinate 22,119,668, forward strand.
ACATATTACCTGATCTGCTTCCTGTGAGCACAACTTCTTTGGTCAGGATGTTCTTGACTCTACAGTGATCTATATAGAATTTCACCGAGAACTATTTGTCACAGAACTGGCTAATACTAAGTAGATTGTACTGTAAGCCTTCAACATGATCTACATCAGCGACTTTGAATTTTCCGACAAGAAGGTTTCCTTTTCCTCTTGTTCTTCCTTTAGATTTATCACCGAAGCGCACTGTTGGACCGCGAACTTCTACGAAATCTGATAGGTTGCTTTTATCTCCTGTCATGTGCCGGGAGCATCCGCTGTCTAAGTACCATATGTCCTTCTCCAAAATATCCTGTAGCACATAAATTATGTAGATTTAGGTCCTCTTTGATTGTTGGGTCCGTGAGTGTTAGTGCCTTTAGGTACCCAAACTTTCCTAACAGTAATTGGTTTACTGTAGGTAACATTTGGTACAGTCTTGCGGTATCTACGTGGGACATGTACGTAGTTACTGTATCCATGATAATCATTATGCATGTAAAAATCAGGGTTATTATTATTAATCCAGTACATATGCCGTCTCGGAGGTGAAGCCATTTTCTTTAGCCTTACAGCTTGCCTTCTGGGTCTCCAGTTGGATTCCCAATGCTGTTGTTGATACTGTGCGGTCATTTGTTGTCTCAATGAATGACGAGGATCCTGTATCCAATACCTAGGCGTGCTGTACTGAAAGTACTGGCGTGCGGGCCTTTGGTATTTGGATACAGCCTTCTTTCTGAACGGTTGTTGGCGCTGTTGATATGCTCGGGGAGCATGCTGTTGCGTGCGACTTACAGCTTGGAACGGCTTATTATTCCACTGTCTTGAATAGGATTGCGGGGGCGGAATGGTATCCTTTGCTTTTCGCGATGCAGCAGGTTCCTTCACAGGACTAAGAGTATCTTCCGATATAGGAATGTGTTCCACACTCTTGACGAACACAGTACTAGTTTTCCCTTTGTTGGAAAATGAGTTGTATCCTAAGCCACTTTTATCATGAGCATGTTGCCCAGTGCTTAGAATTTCTTCCATTCGTTTGGATGATTTCTCTAAAGATTTCAGAAGGGTTTCAAGTTCGCTTTCTCATTTCTCGAGAGTATTAATTTTAGCTTGAAGTAGAACAAAATAATTTGTCTTGCTTCCATTTTGAGACTTAGTCTCACTTAGTTCATGATAAAGTTGATGATTGCTCTCCACGAGTTTTTCATGCTCGACCTTACTGTTTTCACAATCAATAGACATATTTTCATAATTTATCTTTAGCAAGTCGTTTTTTTCTTTCAGTTCTATGTTGGAAAGTTGAAGCTGAATGTTTTCATTTTTCAAAGTCTTGTAGGCTTTTTGAATATTTTTAAATTCATTCATCATGTTTTCGAAAGTATGCGATGCATTTACTGGAATAGCTGAGGTTGACCTTACCTTATCATCGCTATCTTCTTCTTCCGGAATGTCCTTTGCCATAAAGCACATGTATGCCTTATCTTCGAACTCATCATCAGATGAATCACTTTTAGTGACCACCTGAATACATTCTTCGGATTTGGATGGTGTGGGGGAGGCTTCTGATTCTCCTATCAGTGCCTTGAGCTTGTTTTTCCAAGCACGTCTTCGTTCATCCCTCTCTTGTTGCTCGGCTTCCGGCAACCTTTGAACTTTGGGATGAGGACATTTGTTTGCATAATGCCCTGGTTTCCTGCAATTATAGCATAGGTTAGCGTCACCAGAGAAAGTTTGAGTACTTACCTTGTGAACAGGCTTGGGCCTGTAGGGAGTCTTTCCAGACTGTTTGATGAACTTTCTGAATTTGTGCATGAGAAGCGCCATTTCATCTTGTGACAGGATATCGTCGTCACTGTCCGCATTTTTGTAATTCGACTTTGATGGGCTGGGCATGCTGTGTCGACGGTTAGATACAGCGGCTAAGGCTGTAGTCCTAGCTGGAGATTCTTCAGCTTTCTCTCTCATGTCTATATCATACTCGAAAGCTTTAAGGTCAGAAAATAGACCAAAGGTAGATATTTCACTAAGGTTACACGACACACGCATAGTTGTGGTCTTAATGTCCCATCGGGCAGGGAGAGATCTGAAAATATTTAACTTTTTCTCCCTTTGAGTATAAATTTTGCCCAAAGCTTCAAGTTCACCAACAATTCCAGCGAATCTGAGGTCAAGTTCCTCAAGTGTTTCAGTTGGTTCCATTTCAAAGGTTTCAAATTGCTGAGTAAGTTTTGAAATTTTATTTTCTTTGGAGATCTCAGTTCCCTCACAAATCAACTTGAGTTTATCCCAGATTTCCTTGGCTGTTTTACAGCTCTTTGTGCCTTTGTCGAGAGTGACAAACAATGCATTCTTCGCAACATTGTCGAGGTTGGCGCGCTTTCTTTCATCTGTGGTCCATTGTTCGCGCTCCTTCTCGAGCATCTCAGCATGGGCTTGGCCTTCAATCCTCGCGGCCGTGTTTACCTTCATGATATTAATGGGGCCATCCTGTATAACAAAAATCATTTCTTCGTGCATTGCTGCAAGATGAGACTCCATCCTGATTCTCCAATCATCAAACTCGTTAATAGAGAACATAGGTACTTTGTTGATCATTGATGTATCCATATGAGAATGTAGGAATGAAAAAGACTGTTTTATAAAATAAGTTATTTTGGATCTGATTCGGTTAAAAATACTAATTCTTTTTAGAATCAACCGCTCTGATACCACTTGTTGGCCACTAAGTATACTGGATACAGCTTGGAAAGTGTTTTAAACAACAAGCTGCACTGTTTTAAATCTGAGTGCGTAGCGGAAGTCTTAAATATAGTAAGTTGTTGTGGATACAGCAACTCGATGTGCAGTGTATACTTAAATAATCACAGTTAAATAAAACAATAAAAGCAGAAGGTAAATAACACAGTATTTAAGTGGTTCGAGGTAAACCCCTCTACGTCCACTGGTCCTCCACACAGGAGTAAAAGTTTATTATAATTACTGCGTACAAAACTACGTAATTATAACAACACTTAATCAATATATCGTTCACACAGATTGATATAAAGATCTTAGCTTTCAACCGTTCACACAGATTGGTTTGAGCTAACACTTTGACTGGCTTCTTCACATACAGTTCTGAAGCTTCGTCTTCTTCGATGCAAGTCCTTCACACACAGTTCAGGAGAAGCAAAGATTTCTCAGTCCACACAGGGCTGATAAGAGTTTGTTCAAAGATAGAACATAGTTGAACAACAGCTATGACTTTCTGGGCTATAAGCTGATGATGTGTTGTTCAAGGTTTGAGCACTGTATATCTCTTTATATCTGGATAGCAGAAAGCTTGGGGAGATTTGTTTTGCTCTGAATATTTCTTTGTAAGCTTGATCGATTGTAAGTCGTTCAGAGTTCAGTAGTTTTTGGTAGTAGATGATCTTCAAACTCTGGATATATATATAGCCTTCTGAAATATATTCGTTTGAAATCTATCCATTAGGCAAGATTCTGTGACAACAGATATTTGACCGAGATCCGGTTTTTGCGGGATTTGAAGATCTTTTGACTTACGGTATTTAAATACTTTATCCTTTAGTATTTAAATACTTCTTTATCAACGGGACTTGACTTTTAGCGAATACTGAAGATTCCTTATTTGTCCTGTTGAGAGCTGTATGGAAGATATCACTGTATAGATATTCGAGACAGTTTCCATACTTTGGCTTTGCGGGAATCTTTGCTGTATGATCAATATACTGTCTGGATGAGACTGTGAGAGGTCTTCGATACATGGCTTGATACTTTATCAGCTATTCGATACAGCTATAGGTGGTATTCAGGATTTGGCATATTGTCAAAACATTCTGACAATACGATCGATACAGGGCAGCATCGATACAGGGTTTTGTTATCCCAACAACTGAAAATACAAATGTCCAAAGGAAAAGTATTAATACATCACCAAATCCAAATCATCGCAAACGACGACGTACTCAAGTACTTATTAAAACGATACAAACAACAGACAAATAAACTCGGACGGAATATCACTCTGCACCCTCGTCATCATGCAACTCCAGTGGTTGTTTTCCCGCTCTCCTGGATCCTGAACATAAACAAATATTCACCCCCGAAGGGGTTAGCACAACGATGCTAGTACTAGTACCACAACATATTATTCAACATCTCACGAAGAATAATAATAACATAAATGACAAAAGAACCAATGAGTCTTCTCCTGCGAGAAACTCAATAATAACATACACATATGATAATCACAATATGATATCACAACATACACATGGTAATTCCAATGGTCCAGCGTTCACTGCCTAGACCCCCCGATGATTCCGTCAAACCAACCCGAGGTGGAAAAACCCATCTGATGATCCAGCGCATGCTAGCATAGATCCCCTGATGATCCCGTCGGACCAACACGAGGTGGACATACAACAACGACATACATGTACAACAATATATATAACATCAATACATAAAACAATTAAGGTACTTACCTCGATTCGAAGACAAGAATAATACTCCCACGAATAACAAAACGTTCGAATGTCGTTCCCTTCGATCAATCACGTTGCTAAGCTCAAACCTTAACAAAAGAAATAATATAGAATTCATCTCTCGTTGCACGAATGTTAACAATCTAATTTATAATCGGAAGTTCATAAATCGTAATCTGCCTGGCTTGCTTAACGCACGCTACGTATCCTATGTAGCGTACGTTAAGGCTACTTGTTAGCGCACGCAATAATACGAAGTCTAGCGTACGCTAACCATTCACCGCCGCACTCACCGATCACCGATTAACTCATCTGATGATATAACGCACGTTACGTTCCAAGCGTAGCGTACGTTAACTTATGCCCGATAGCGTACGTTAACTATAAAGCTTAGCGCACGCTAAACATGTATGACAGTTCTTCCCTGAGCAGTTGACTGTTCTAACTGTGATGAAACTTACAAAATCCTCAGTGTTTAATATACATTATCTCCATGCATATTACGTTCATCTTATTACAAATGATCTCACGGATTCAAACATCTTCGAGATACAAGGATACGTATAATCATCACAACACCATATTCCATCTAGATTACAATTCTCATGCGAAGTTTGGTGTTTTTAAGGTCGATGCACTAGATTCCAATATCATCATTACATCCTGATTTAACCATGAAGATGAACTAACAATTCCAACTTATAAGAAAGGATGCAAATCTTCTATGATTCTTTCCTAAGTCCATTTAACAAAAGTGATAAGAACTTTACGTCTACGACCAATATGATAACGTCATCAATACGGATAATCAATCTCAGAATATTTCTCTCATCATTCGACGTGGTAAGATGCTAATCATGATGTTTCCAACGATGATATCTTAAGTATAAACATTCCAACTTATAAACATGATGTTGTTTGGATAATTCATCAATGGAACTCAATATCTTGATAGCATAATCCCCATATCCTTATTAACACGAATCCAAGGTAGGAGATAGTATTAACATACCTTAAGATGAAGAAAACACTGAAACAATAGATAGACTTCAACCCCGGTTGCTTGTGTGTCACTCCAAAGTGAGTTTCTTCTTCAATGATTAAGTGTAAGTACTCTCCAATCTTCAATGATCATGTAAGGAGGGTTTATATGTGTTTAAGAAGTAGGGAAGGCTCTCTGGACTTTTCAAGATATGAAGAACGAGTGATAGAATCGTAAACCAAATGAAATGGGGTGTTGTCCCTTATATAAAGTTTCTGTATGATAGCTGTTTAGCGCACGCTATCGTACTGTCCTTAGCGCACGCTAATTAGCGTTGACTCCAAAACTGTCCAGGTTCATCCGAGGGAATCTTATCCGGACGGATGTCTGGCCGGCGCATGTGCTAGCCGCCTAGCTCAATAATTGACTGCCTAACGCACGCAATTCCTCATTCGTAGCGTACGCTAGTTTTAGCCGATAACGTACGTTAAGCTACATTCTTAGCGTATGTTATCACCTGTTCGCATGAGAAAATTTACATGTTATACTCAGGTACAAGGATACAAATATAGGAAATATCATACTCCAATTATCGAGATCACAATTCCAAATAATACAGGGTTCAACAACAGATGAAATACACAATAATAAATCCGGATATTACAGTTGTGACCTGGTTTCGGATCAATCTGGTTATCGCTGTGACTTTCCGAGTTCGGTTCGACTCTTGTGAACCTTGTCCGAAATTAACGTCCTTTAGTTTCTACAAGTTTTGTTTATATCTTTAGCTGAAGTGTGAACTTCCGAGTCATTGTTTGACCGTTGTCATTTGATCATTGTTGTACGATCATTATTTTTCGATAGTTGTTGTTCGATCGTTGTTGTTCGATCGTTGTTGTTCGATCATTGTTGTTCGATCATTGCTGTTCGATCATTGTTGTTCGGTCGTCGTTGTTCGATCATTGTTGTTCGGTCGATGTTGTTCGATCATTGTTGTTTGATCGTGGTTGTCTGACTGTTGTTGCCTGATCTCGTACCGCGAAGAATTATCGTTCACCGTTAGTCAGCTGCTTCGAGTGTGGCCAGGTGGATCACCGAGCCGTGCATTGCGAGACGGTAACTGAGAGATTTGGGGATCGAGGTTGCGTCTCTGCTCCGAAAGGACACGAAGATGCCTAGTGTGGTTCTTGAGGATTTCGGCGTAGTCCGAATTGCTTGTGGTTGTCCTTGTGGATCGTTTTGTGTTTATTTTCTGTTTTATTGATTGTGCATGTTCTCTGATATTAAGTACCTCCCATTTTGTTATTGTTCGGATAATTGACTTGATTGTACTATCTGTTTGATGACGTTCGTCACTTGTTGGTTCTATTATGTCTCTACTTGTGGCATTACGATGGTCGTCGTGGAGCGTGTTTTTACGCCGTATGTTTCCTTGTGTTGCTTGTAACGGTTTGCCGTTGGGCGCGAGTTTTCGGTTCTTGTGTATCTCGTTGAGTGTTTCTTGGTGGGATTTGCTCCTCCCTACTTATTTTAAGTTTCGGGATGAAACTTCTTTTAAGGAGTGTAGTATGTAATACCCGCAATTTCGATTTTCGGTAATTTTCTTTTTTCAGCGGGAGTCCATTTTGACGACACGCTTGTGACTGTTTTTTCATTCTGAGAATGTTTAATTCTGCACTTTTTGACATTCGAGTTCATTTCGGTGTCGTTTTGTTGAGTTTCGTGTTCTTAAGCGACTTTTCCGCGCTTGAGTTCGATTCTTGCGAATCTCGTTCGAAACTATTGTTTCGGGTTTCTCATAAGTTCATTCAATGTTTTTATACGTGTTGTGAGCTTCGGTTTGGTTATTCATTGCCATATTGTGATTTGCGGGCGTTTTGGACCGTTTCGTAATTTCCCAAAGTTTGGGGTGATTACTTCTGTTGTCGTATTCCGAACCTTTGGATAGTCGGAATCGTATTTTCTTTTAGCACTTAAGTTCGTCGTTCTGCACTATTCGTATGCATGGCCTCGTCTTGTGTTATTTTCGTCGTTTCGCGGTTTTGTCGCGCTCGCACTCGACGAACTGAACTTAGGTTCTGGAACTGCTAAGTGACTTACGTATGCTATGCTATGAGCATAACGCACGCTATTGTCATGTGCCTTACGTACGCTAATCCTTCTCATTACGTACGTAAGGGGGGTCTTCACAGTTTAGACTTTGAGTTTTGGCCGTCGATAACGCACGCTATGTGTTGATCATAGCGCACGTTAACTGTGCTCCTTACGTACGTTAAGTCCTTGCCATAATGTACGTAAGGGTCTTCGCTATTTTGGACAGGAGTGTCTGGCCATCGGTTACGTACGTGATCATTCATGCATTTATGTACGTAGTACAGGTAACGTATGTTATCCTTCTTGGTTAATGTACGTAACGCATGCGCAGGTATTTATATATCGAGGGTTGACCGTGTTCGTCATTTCTCACCCTTTCTTCATTCCTCCGCGGCTGAGGCGATTTGTGAGCGATCTAGGGGCGATTTTGGAGTTTTGTAATTCCAAGTTTACATCTTCCTTGAGTTCTTGGTGTTGGTTAACATCATCAATCCGTGTTCTTCGTCGGATCGAGGTAATTTCTTGAAATCTCCTAGAATTTGACTTTCGGGATTTCTTCTTGATTTTCGTTGGTCGTCCGAATTTTATGAATCGGTCGATGTTATTGAACATTATTAATCGTATTCTATGGGTTGTATATCCATATTTTGAGTTTGTTCAACTCGATTAGTGATTCAAGTGTTCTTGAGAGTTATCAACGTTGAGTGTTCGATTAAATGTCCCAATTAGTTTCCTTTCGATAGTTTGATGAGGTTTCCGTTGTTTTCGGTCTTGATTCTCGTGGTAATCGTATCTTCGTTGTTTTTGCCGGAGGATTGTAGGTATTCGAGGGTTTTCCCGATTGAACGGTGTCCGTCCGATTATTCGCGTGTCGATTCGAGGCAAGTAGCTTGTCCATACTTTTCTTGTTTCGTGGATATGATGATCGGTGATTGTCTAAATGTGTTTGTTTGGTTGTTTGAAATGAACTTTCAAAAGATTCGGTTAGCCTCGTTAAAGGCTCTCTTTCAAAACCGTGTGTATTTTGTGATTGGTGTGTTTCATAAACGATTATGTGAATCCTGTGAATACACTTGGTGTTGTTGTTGTGCTTCGATAATATAGATTCATATATTATCTCATTTCGGTGTGTTGTGATTTGATACTCGTGTCGTGCTGTGTGTTTGTTGCCTTTGGGTGAATTGTTTGGATATCCTTGCCGAGCTGTGTTATGTGTGTGAATGTGTGTATATGGGCGGGGTCTACGGTGACACATGACATGTGATCATGTGGTCAGGATGCAACAAGTGATTGATCCAACCGTGAGAGCCTCGGGATACCTACGGTGACACATGATGTGCGATCATGTGGTCAGGAGACAACAAGTGATTGATCCAACCGTGAGATGACGTGGCAAGTGATCACGGTGGTATATGGAACCTGCGGTGACATATGGCATGTGATCATATGGTCAGGAGACAACAAGTGATTGATCCAACCGTGAGATGACGTGGCATGTGTTCACGTTGTTAAGTATATGTGCTTTGCTCACCTCGGGAGGGTCCGTCGAGGCCTCGAGGGAATCTATGACTTCACTCTGGATTCACGAGTTGGTGTTGTATTTGTGTGACCAAGATTTGCATATCTTGGGTGATTATGTTGTGTTGATTTTATGTCCGTCGAGGACACGTGACGTGGGTTTTGACCCTGTGAATTGTTGTTGGTTTTCTATTTGTGAAAACAAAACCTTTGGGTTGTGATCCCTGTTGATTTTGGAAAGAGAGGGATTTGAAAATCCTAAATTGTTTTCCGTTAAAACTCCCGAGGGCATTTTAAACCGTTTTACAAATTGTTCTCTTGATTTGTGATCTTTCGAATTTGGAAAGCTTTACCCAAACTCTTGCCTCGGGAAGTATTTTCGTTATGTTTGAATCTTTGAGGATTCCTGGTTGTTATCATTCTTGGAATTTGAATTGTATGACTCGTATTTTGCACTTTGTACTTGCACTAGCAAAATAGTGGAATTTTGCTAACCCCCGAGTAATCGGGGGTGGATCTCTGTATTGCATTCAGGTTTTGGGGAGCATAGCACAGGGTCGACATGAAGGATGATGAAAGATGATCGATAGTAATCACATGAGAACACGTACGTTATTGTATTGGTTCAGTTGTACGTTATTTCCGTTGTAGTATTTTTCCCCCGTTGTACGGGAGTATTTTATATTTGACCCCTGCGTGGGCATGTATTGAGATTGAGTTGTGTGTTTTTATTGAAAGACCAAATCGGTCTATTGAGTCATTTTAGCCTTAAAGGCATTATTGAGATGTTCGGTGTTGTTACCAGCCTCGTAGATCTTTGAGGAAAGGTTCTACGGCGTGTAATATCCCTGAGCGGATTTGGGGTGTTACAATATACCCGAACCTACCCAAATTTGATAATTACAAATATCAATATCAGATTCCAAATTTTTGATAAATTATATATATATATATATATATATATGTACAATTTTCCAATATAAAATAAGAAGTCGAATTCGTTCAAATTGTTAGATCTCAATAAATTGGTCAAATTAATTTTTTTTAATAAAAGTTGGTCAAATTTTATTTTTAATCGAACTAAAGTGATTAGATATCAATAAATTGACTAAATTATTTTTATCAATAGATCTAAAGTTATATATTTTGCCAACTTGATAATCGGGTAAATTATATTTTATGATTAAAATAAAAATATTTATTTGGCAAGCTCAACAAATGACCAAAACGGTGTGGTATAAAGTAATTGGGAAAATAAATTTTTTTATCACTCAATTATTAACTCTTTTAGAAATCTACCACTCAACTAAAAGTTTATTTATTATAGCCACTAACGTTACACATGTTCACCGTTTTAGTCATTCCGTTAAGTATATTTATTTTATTATTTTAAAATATTATATATATATATATATATTATCATTATATTATATTATATATTATATTGATTAATTATATTTTTAAACTGTATTTAATAGAAGAAATGTTATTTTTCAACTTGCATAATTTCGTTTCAATTTTTATACAAACTTCTCCATATTAATTATAATTTTTTAAAAACAAAAGTCATTTTTTGAATTGTGGGGTATGCCCTCGTGAAAATTATAATTTTTTATATTTTATGTTTTAAAAATAAATAATTTTCAATGGTTAAATTCAAATATTTGTCCTCGCGGGGCCTGTTCTAAGGAAAAAAAATATTTTTAATGGTTAAATTTAAAAATTAAAACTATTAAATTTAAAAATTGTAAACATTTTTAGTTAATATAACAAGGCTATATTGGTCTTCCTTTAAGTTAAAAACTGATAATAAGACATAGAATTATGATATTATTATAATAGGACATATTTATAAATTGACCGATTAATTTGTGATATATTATACAAATTCCGTTTTTATTTAGTTTTTTATTTTTTCTGAAATATATTAAAAAACATTTTCCATGAAAGTATTATTTTTTGATTTTTTAACTAGTATAGCAGATCTATGTCAGCATAGTAGATCCATGTCAACGTGTAAAAAATAAAATTTCCCCTTAAAGTTTATTTTTTTAACGGAAAACTGGAAGAATTAATGGAATGAAGAATTAATGGAATGATAACGGAATGACTAAAACGGTAAACATGTATAACGTTAGTGCCTACAATAAATTAACTTTTACTTGAGTTGTACCTTTCTAAAAGAGCTAATAGTTGAGTGACAAAAAAAATTATTTTCCCAAAGTAATTTTAGGATGATAAAAGATATTGATTTTAAGTACTTATTTAATTTTCCAATTGACGGTGTGTCATTGAAAATCTATAAAGATAGAAAATTTTTAGATAAATAAGAATTCAAATATTGGAAAATATCAAACCGAATAGAAAATTAATATGATGATTCGAACGAGTAACTATATTTCTTATATGTTAGGGTAAATTTTATGAAGCACCCATGTTAGATGTGGTAATTACATGGTTACTCAATTACAACAATTACATATAAGTCATTCTTTTCATTTTGCATCGACCAGAAGGTGAAATCAGTTTCCTCCTTATTTTCTCATTTTGAAAAAGTATCTTCATATTTTTCCTAATTCAACTTAAGTTTTTTACCTTCCAACATTGTTTATTATTTAAATTTATTCTTTAATATTAAAGAAAATAACTTATATAAAACATATTATTTAAAAGAAATAAAAACACAATATTTTGAAATAAAGAAAACAAAAAATATAAAAAATACACATTATTTTAAAATAAAAATATGAAAAAAGAAATAATCTTTTTGTCTTTCATTTTTCTATTTGTATTTCCGTAAACTTTAAAAACACATTATTCTAAAAGAAAATAAAACAGAAATAAGTATTTTTTTTATTTTAGTTTTTTATTTTTTTATTACTGGTTATTTAAAAATTTGAATAACATTATTTAAAAGAAAAGAAAAACAAAAAACTAAATTTTTTAAATATTATTTTTTCCTGTTTTTATTTTCAGTTAATAAAATTTTTGAATTAACAGGTTACTTTAAAAGAAAGATAAGAACACAAAAAGATATTCTTTTTTTTATCTATTTTATTTTTTTTATTTTTGATTAACACAAATACCTTGAACAATATTTTAAAATAAAAAAAACCCAAAAAATATTATTTTTTATTTTATGTTTCTAATTTTTCTAACAAAATTATTTTAAAGAAAAATATTGTTTTAGAATAAAAATAAAACAAAGTACATAATAAATATAAATTTAGAGCAAATAAGATCATTTTGTAAAATTGAATATGATTTTGTGATAACTATAAAGTTTGTTACTACCTCCGTTCCTATTTAATTGTCCTGTTTTGACTTTCAATGGTCAAATTGACTAATTTTTAACCAAAGATTATGAATAATTCTTTTATTATTTTTAGAAAGTAAAAATTGCATTTTAAAATAAATTATATGTACTTTACAATGATATAATTTTTTTTTATTTTATCAATTATATAAAATTCGTAAATTTCAATCAAATTTTAGTCAATTTGACCGGTTAAAAATCAAACTGGACAACTAAAAAACGGAGCCCTTCCAGTCCCAGCGTCTGGAAGGGTGGTATTATACCAGCGCCTACGTGGCGCTGATGTGGCGTCTACATGGCGCTGATGTGGTATATTTTAATATAAAAAAATAGTAGGGGTGATATAAAAACACCCCTACTATCAAAATCTTACTATATATACAACATCCGGTACAACCCCTACAAAGCATGGTGTAGATAGTAGGGATGTTTTTGTATCACCCCTACTATTTTTTATATTAAAATATACCACACCAGCGCCATGTAGGCGCCACATCAGCGCCACGTAGGCGCTGGTATGATACCACCCTTCCAGACGCTGGGACTGGAAGGGTGCTGAACTAAAAAAACGGAGAGAGTATAAGTTAGTAATAAATGTAAATAAGATCAGTCTGTAAAATAAAATATGATTTTGAGATAAATATAAAGTTTGTTATACGTTATGGTCAAATATGCAATTTGTAATGTAAATATCTAATAGGAATGTGTTTGATCATTTCAAATTAGTTTAACTTTTGAACTCATATATTATTGGAGATACTCTAATCGTTATTATTTTGTTAGTGTTTAACAAATTGTGACTTATTTAAAAAATAGGTATCTAATAGGGATGATTGATATAAGGCAAAATAATGATTATATCATATAAATAGTCCTATTTTGTGGCGAGCAAGGGCAGAGGATAATGACATGCAGTATGACCATCAAAATAATAATAATAATAATAATAATAATAATAATAGTAATAATAATAATAATAATAAGTAATTTCATCGATATTGTTATTATTTGTCAGATCAGTTCTGTCATTAGATATGCAACAAATAATGCAATAAAAAATACATAAATGCATATAATTCTACTCATCTACAGCCGTTAAATCACTAATATTAATGACCTACAAAAATTTTTAGATTTCACAAGGTTTAGTTTTCATCTGATCTATTTCATATATATATATATATATATATATATAGAGAGAGAGAGAGAGAGGGGTTAAGAAATAAGAATAAAGTCGATACATAAATTTTTATTAAATGAATTATCAAAATTTATTCACATAAAAATTTATGCAAGAAATACATTGCTTTAAGGGTGAATAAATTAGGTCTCCTAACAAATTCCCTAATAACAAATTCCCTAATAACAAAAAAATCCTTAACATTTGAATAATAATAGATTGATCCAAAACAAAAAGGATTTGCCAGACTTTTTGGGCCATTCCATAATTGATTTTTTTGTATTTGTTTGTATTTTTTTTGGATCATTACGTTATTGTCGAAAATGACGGGTACCTTTTTGAGAGGGGGGTATTGTGTGGGGGGGGGGCCCTTATGTAATTTTTTCTTATTTAAATGTATCGATATTTTGATGCATATAATGCCCAATTTTAATACTTGATATTTTATGCATATTTTTTATGCATAATCTAATCTGGCGTAGATCACACAAATATCGATTATTCAAATTTATTCTTATATCTTACTCAATAAGTCATTCTTGTAAAAAAAAAAAAATGAAAACATAAAGGAATCAAGTCCGTGGTCGTCTAGAACACAAATATTGACAATACTAGATGTTCTCCGGTGCGATGCACCGCATAAGATATTCTCTTATTAGAAAATAATTTTTCGATCTCTAAATTTATGTTTGATGATTTTCGACATGAGTATCATATTAGCGTAATATTAATAAAAGACTTATTGAGTGTATTATAAGGTGTAATATAATTCAAGAAAGAGTACCGCATTAGGGGAATGTTAAGTCAATTAGTATTCATTACAAACAAATTTCCTGGACATACCGAAAAAAAAGTAGGAACAAATTTTGGGGACGAAAGTAATATGTTATTAAGTCTTAATATATGTGTGTATGTGCAGTGTATGTTTTATTATTTTTAGTTATTATAATTAAATGAATATCATAATTTATTTTTTATGTAAGCAATAAATGAGTTAATATATTTTTAGTTTGCATCAATTAATTTTACTGAAAATAAATATTCATATTTTTTCTAAGATAATTTTTTTGTGCAATCGGTCATTATTTTAAATCCATCAAATTTATTATATGCATATAGATGTCTAGTTCAAAATTGTGAAATAAAAATTAATTTTGATATATTTTTCATTAAAACTAAACTTGATTTAAAAAATTGAAAACATTTGAAATTTTAAGCTAAAAAATAACGGAAAGATTTTTTATTGATAGATGAGTGTAAGTTGTGGAATAACCCACAATACATATCTAGAATTTTTTTTTGAAATTTAAGAATACATCTCTCTATATAAATTTTATTTTAAAATAAAAAAATCAAAAACTTTACAAAATGACATGTGTCACAACTCTCTTTTAATAGAAGTATAGATATGAAAGTCCAGCGCTTCTTGAATCCCTCTCACCATGGGAACAAATCAAATCCATCAAGACCCTTGATCAATCTCCTTCCTTTACAGAAATGTTTAGTGAGTTGCAACATTTCAAAGAGAACAATCATAATTATTCTCGCGGTTCTTTCGACTCGTCATTTCCTTGCTTTCCGGTATCCTCAAATTCCATGTCGTCCGACGCCGGTGCAAATTCCGAACAGGACGAAAATGGAATTTCGAGCATTCATGGGGACAGAAACGGAAGGTTCACATCAAATTATTATTGCCCTTGTGGGCATAGAAAGCGATACGAGCACAACGATAGCTTGTCATCCATGAAATCGGATGGTTTGTCGACATGCACGGAACGGCTCGGGTTCGAAAGCTTCAATGATGTCAAGGATTTGTTGAAAAATGAAGTCTCTAATAATAATACTAGTAATAATAATAATGATCAATAAAATCATTGGGGCAGGTCAAAAAGATCAAGAACTTGTTGTATAGGTGTATTCCCTCCTCCAATATCTTGTATAGGCAAAAGTGGGAAGCCATTTGTGAGCTTCAAATCATTCAGGCAAGATGGAAGGTTTATTCTCAAAGTAATAATGATTCCAACTCATGAACTATTGCACGCCTGCCGGGAAAACGGCGATTGAAGTTACGGATCATGCAATCTGACAATGATGATGATGATGATGTTATTGAGGAAGAGAAATAGGAAAATATTGAGGAAAAGAAATGAAAATATAGGGAAATGACGGAGGGCGACAGCGAGAAGGGCAAAAAAAAAAAAAATTAGCAAACTGCAATGTTTATTGTAGTTTGCGAATCGGATACTGGTTGAGTAGTTAAAATTCGGAGTCATTGTCACTTGTCGTAGAAGTTTGAGAATCGGATAGTGGTTAAGACGGTGTGGAGTTCGACTGGCACCAACCCCTACCATAAATAAAAATGTACAGGGTTGTTCATAATACTATACATATGTAGGAAGATTTCCAGTTTTTATTTGCTCGTTTCCTCTTACATGCAATATCTACAGTATAATGAAAAATGTTTTTATCGTGTGCAACTGAAAAGAATATTATATCCCACTTTTTTAAATTTGATAATATAAAAAATTCAAAAATAATATACTACCATAAGAGTTTTAGAATATTAAATTTAACATTGACTAGCAATTTTTCTTTTTGCGGCCGCCGGCCGATCTCCGAGAACGGCCAAGTTTTTTTATTTTTGTCGGCGGACTGCCGATAGACCTCTGGAAACAGCCCATTTTTATTTATATGGCTCCTCCACCGTGTCATTGTGACACGAGTTATCACTAGTAAGACAATAAAACAAAGTCTATATTGCTTCAGTGGAAATTACTAAAATAATTCCGAGCATTTGTACAACTTCACATAGCACATGGTACTTTTGATCCGAGTTTATCAAGGTTGTGAGTATATATATCCTTCTATTTTGAAGATTTTCTTTCTATTAGAAAACAAGGATGAACAAAAAATAAGAAAGTGTTGACTCAAAATGTATTTTGATGATTACTCTTTCAAAACATTTAATTAAATCAATCCCAGATCGATATTATATTGAAGGAGCTAAATAGTGTTAGCGCACGCTACCCATATCATAGTAGCGCACGCTATCGAGAAATGCATGTACAGCCCAGTCAGTCAGCTGCAGCCAAGTGAAGTCACCTGATGGATAGCGCACGCAAGTCATTCAATATTAGCGCACGCTAAGTAACTACAGTTAGCGCACGCTATACAATCAATATTAACGCACGCTATCGCATCATTCCAGAGGACAGTGAGGTTTGGAAGGAAATTGGAAATGGTTTTTGCGCACGCTACAAACATCTACTTATGTACGCTAATACAAGGATTTAGCGCACGTTATTACTCACTACTTGCGCACGCTACCGATATCACGGCCGGAGTCCAAGAGCTACCGACTCAATATGTCAAGGACTTTACGACGCTACATGTGGTAACGACTATCGAAAGAAATATTTAGCGCACGCTAAGGTATAGGCATTAGCGCACGCTAAAAGGAGTCAGCATCTTACCGTTTGATTTTCTACCATTGGAAGGCAAGGGTCAATGAAGATCCGTGAAATCTGGAAAAGTTGGATTTAATTAATACTAGCGCACGCTATGCATACTTGCTAGCGCACGCTAAGCTCAAATCTAGCCGTTGGATAAAGAGACGTTGGGAAGACAAACCAACATTTTCAAAGTCAAGATTGAAGACTTGTTGACCAGCCGATAACGCACGCTACGGATACATGACTAGCGCACGCTAGCCATACAATTTTACCGTTGGAAAAGTCTTTGTGACCGTTCAGAAAAGCCAAGTCAAGATCGATAGCGCACTCTAGTAGACATTATTAGCGCACGCTAATAATACGTTTTTCAGTATTTGAAGGATGGCTCTCACCTATAAATACCCATAAGACTTGGGTATCAAACACACAACTTCAAGCATACAAGCATACAAGCATACAAGCAATCAAAGCATACTTGAGCTCAGTTTCATATCTTTTATTGCATTTTAAGTTGTGAGAAGAGAAATACAAAGAGTGATATACCTTGTAATATTTATTATACTTTGTATTCCTTCATTTGATTGTAAGTGTTGCATCACTTACACTTGAGCGTAAGAGAAACGAATCAAGAGTCACTAATCCGGTGTTATTAGGATCTTTGATCCGGCATTGTTAGGATTATACTCCCATATTCGTATAGTGAGGACTATCTAGTTCCTATAGAACACTAGATATACAAAAGTTTATATTGAGAGAGAGGTTGAGCTTGGACCGATAGAAGACAAGCGATTGTAACGGTTGTGAACTCGGACCGATCGAAGACGAGTCAAGATTGTGGTTGTTCTTGAGCCAATAGAAAAAGAAAGTCGGAGAGAGGACGTAGGCAAGTTGCCGAACCTCTATAAATCTTTGAGTCTTTAAATTCCGCACTATCTTTCATTTATTCGCAAGAAATTTCGTTATTCTGCATTACCACTATTCAACCCCCCCTTCTAGTGGTAAATTTATCTCTTCAGTTGGTATCAGAGCGGGTCTCTTTTTAAAGGTTTAACCACCTAAGGGAAAAAGATCCGCAAATGGCACTTCTTGGCCAAATCGAAGGAAATGCTCTCAATTGTCCTCCTTTCTTCGACGGTTCCAATTTCATGACGTGGAAAAAGAAAATGGCTATCTTCGTTCAAGCCTACGATATTGAAATTTGGAAAGTTATTGCTCTTGGTCCTAAGCTTGCTAAGAAAGAGGATGGATCATTGAAAAAGATCGACGAATTCAATGATGAGGATTGGAGGAACACACATGTCAACTCACGAGCTATTCAACTTCTCTATTGCGCTCTTAATCCCGAAGAACTCAATAGGATATCGTCCTATGAAAGCGCAAAAGAAATTTGGGAAATTCTCGAAGTCACTCATGAGGGAACCACCCAAGTCAAGGAGACCAAAATCAACATGTTACTCCATGACTACGAACTTTTCTCCATGAAAGACGAGGAAACGATCACAAATATGTTGGATCGATTTTCGGCTATAACCAATGGTCTTGCATCTTTCGGAAAGCCTATATCGAGCAGCGACAAAGCCAAGAAAATTCTTCGATCGTTGCCATGAGAATGGGATGCCACGGTCACCGCAATCATGGAGTCCAAAGATCTCAACAAGCTCAAATTTAGTGCCCTCATCGGGTCACTCATCAATTATGAGATCGTTCTCAAGTCTAGAGGCACCAAACCTAAGCCTCGGGAAAGAGTAGTCGCATTCAATGTTGATAGCGACGTTGAGGAATATGTTCCCGAAGATGAAGACGACGAGGAACTCGCTCTCTATGCCAAGAACTTTAGAAGGTATAAAAGCCTAATTCAAAAGAGGCGAAGTTTTCTTGGTCGGGATGGCAAACCGGAGCAAAAGAAGAGTGGCTATACTCCCATAAAGAAGTTCGACAATAATTTTCGGAAATGTGGTCAAGCCGGTCACTATGCCAAAGAATGCCGAGGATCCTCTTCAAAACCTCAAATGGAAAGATTCAAAAAGAAGGAGGTCCTAATCGCTTCTTGGAGTGATGACGAGGAGGAGATTGAAAGATCTCTAGACGCAAATCTTGCATTCATGGCACTCGACTCCGAAAGTAATATCGAGGTAAGTTCTAAACTCAATGATGACGAATATGACTCTTTTGATTTTTGTGATTCACAAGAAGTTCGTCATGATGATGAGTTATTGAGTGCGTTTGAATCCTTGAATACGGAGTATGACGAGATGGTTAAATTAAACATATCTTTAAAGAGAAAAATAAAATCTCTAGAACTCGAAAATTCCTCTCTTCAAAACAAAGGCAAAACTATTGAGATCGACCATACATTATGCCTTGAAAAAGAAAATGTTTTGAAAATTGAGTTAACAAAAACTCAAAAGGAGCTAAAATATATTTTGAACAAATTTACTCTCGGAAACGAGAAATTCAAAAGGCTTCTATCTATTCAAAAATCGCCCTTGCTCAAACATGGTCTTGGTTTCGATCCTTTTAAACGGGAACAATCTCTTATCAACCTTGACAAAATAAAGAAAACCGAAACCGAGAACTCAAAAGATCCTTCCAAACGAGTTGATAATGCTAATGTTCGTTCAAAGTTGAGAACCATCAAAGTTAAACAAATATGGGTTCCTAAAGGGACAATCGTTCCGAATGCTATAAGCATAGTTAACTTTGGAGGACCCAAACGGGCTTGGGTACCAAAACAACCGAGAAATTCTATTTTTGTAGGTACTGGCACCAAGGAAAAGCAAGTGGTACATTGATTGCGGATGCTCAAGGCACATGTGCGGCTCCGAGGACTTATTTGAAGACCTCGAATATCAAGAACAAGGACATGTGACCTTTGGGGATAATAAAAAGGGAAAAATCAAAGGCATCGGCAAAGTTGGTAAGGAACCTTCTCCTTCTATCAACAAAGTATTGTTTGTTGAAGGTTTGCATCATAATCTTCTTAGCGTTTCGCAACTTTGCGATGAAGGTTTTAAAATTCTCTTTGAGCAAACGCATTGCACGACATTTAGAAATAATAAAATTGCATTCATTGGTTTGAGATGTGGAAACATCTATATTTGATCTTAATGATAAAAGTTCATTCAATGAAAAATGTCTTATTACTCTGGATGATAATGCTTATCTATGGCATCGAAAATTGGGGCATACGTCTTTACCTATTATTTCTATTCTATCTAGACACGACATTGTTCGTGGATTGCCCAAACTCAAGTTTGATAGAAAGCATTTGTGTGAATCATGCATAAAAGGGAAACACACTCGAGAATCTTTTAAACCAAAATTCGAGGTTTCCACTAGTCGCGTTCTTGAACTTGTGGATATGGATTTGATTGGACCATCTAGACATGTTAGATTAAATGGTAAGCTTTACACTTTGGTTATTGTTGATGATTTCTCTCGATTTACTTGGGTTAGATTTTTAGCACATAAGGATGATGCATTTTCCGAGTTTTCTAAATGGTGTCGTTTGGTATCAAATGAGAAAAATCTCTCCATAATTTCTATTCGCACCGATCACGGAGGTGAATTTGATTGCACTCCGTTTGAACTCTTATGTGATAAATACGGAATTAATCATAACTTTTCGGCTCCTAGAACGCCTCAACAAAATGGAGTTGTTGAAAGGAAAAACCGATCTTTGGAAGAAATGTCGAGGACTATGCTTAATGAATACTCTCTCCCACGATACTTTTGGGCCGAAGCAATTTTTACGGCATGCTATGTGATTAACCGGGTCTATGTTCGTAGAACTCAACTTAAGACTCCGTATGAATTATGGAAGGGTAAAAAGCCCAATAATGCTTATTTTCATCCTTTTAGTTGCAATGTATTTATTTTGAACAATGGTAAGGATAACTTGGGCAAGTTTGATGCTAAATTCGAATCCGGAATATTTCTTGGTTATTGCACTAATAGTAAAGCATATCGTGTTTATAATATTAGAACGAATAAAGTTGAAGAGTCCATACATGTTAAATTCAATGATATGATCTCACCCCCGAGAAAGGTTGTTGGCCTCTAAAGTATACTAGATACAGTTTGGGAAATCGTTTAAACAACAAACTGTACGGAATCTAAATCTCAGTGCGTAGCGGAAGTCTTGGATACAGTTAGTTGCCGTGGATACAACAACGACGTATTTGATGTATACTTAATATATCACAGTTATTTCAAACAGTAAAAGCAGAAGGTAAATAACACAGTAATTTAAGTGGTTCGAGGTAAACCCCTCTACGTCCACTGGTCCTCCACAAAGGAGTAAAAGTTTATTATATAATTACTGCGTACACAACTACGTAATTATAAACAAACCTATCCTTGTATCGTTCACACAGATTGATACAAAGAATGTCACTTTCAACCGTTCACACAGATTGGTTAAAGCTTCCTTCTTGACTAACTTCTTCACACACAGTTCCAAAGCTTCGTCCTTATTCGTCCCACATAGGTCAGAATAACTTGTTGAGTTCACACAGAGCTCGGTTTTTACACAGAGGTAAAAGATAGGTAACCAGGTAAGA
This sequence comes from Orobanche coerulescens, assembly GCA_033398695.1. Lineage (NCBI taxonomy): Eukaryota > Viridiplantae > Streptophyta > Magnoliopsida > Lamiales > Orobanchaceae > Orobanche > Orobanche coerulescens. The sequence goes on from CM065817.1 coordinate 22,141,286, forward strand.
ACAGCAGCTTTAAAGTTCTTGAGCTGATGATAGCTGTTCTTGATGTTGAGCACTGTATATCTCTTTCGATCTAATTTGCAGTATGCTTGGAGATATGTTTGCTCAGATGATAACTTTGATAGCTTGAATATTAGGTTACTTCGATTGGTTGTAGTTTTTGATCTTCAATGTCTTCATAGGATATATATAGTCTCTGAAGAAAGTATCCGTTGAGATATCCGTTTGAATAAGATTTCCTTCAACGGGAATAAGACATGATCCGGATTTCGCGGGATTCTGAAGATCTGAAGACCGATGGATTTAAATACTTTATCCTTGAGTATTTAAATACTTCTTTGTTCAACGGAACTTGACTTGTGTTCTTTCTTGTCCTTTTGCGAACTGTATGGAAGATGATTGTATTTAGGGCATCGAGACAGTTTCCATACTTGGTCTTATTACAAGTCTTCTTCTTTGTCTTGTGAGCTTCACTTATGCCGATTCAAGGCGTGTCTTCGATATAGGATAAAGCCTTGAAGCCTCGATACGCTTCCTTACAGTATATTTGGCATATATGTCAAAACCTTCTCAATAACAAATAACAATCGATACAGGATCGGGTATCGGTGATTCGATCTGAGGTGATTGTTTTTCCCAACAATTTCCCCCTTTTTGACAATTTGCCAAGACTAACTTTCTTCAACTTTTCGAGTCTTCTTGATGATGCCAAAACTTTCCTCATGAAGCATTCTTCTTCGATGACTTCTGGCAGATTTCTTGGTCTTTTGTCAATAGGTCTGACTTAGTGTCTTAGTCTACACAAATGAACTGCTCGCAGGCACGTTCGATACAGTTTGAGATTTATTACAACTTAAGCCTATGATTGGCGCGCAGGCACAATCTTACAATGTATTCTAAGTTTACAATCAATTTATGAACTGTTCGTAGACTAGTTCGCATGCCTTATTTTTCAATCAAGTTAATCTTACTTGAGATTCCTATCAAACAATTTTAAGTAATCATACATAAACACAGTAGATTACGAGTTGTAATCTTTCAAGACAAACAAACTGTTTTATTGATATTCAAAATGATTGAGTACAAAGTTTGCTGTGTTGAATAGAAATTACAAAAACAAAAAAAATATACATAAATTTCAGCTCTTTATCTTTGATCCGCATGCCTCCATGGTCTCTTTCCTTGCTCATACTCGGTGCCGCGCCACCAGTTTTGAAGTGAATCATTGCCTCGTTCCTGGTAAATCGCTCTTCCTTCATATTAACGATCAAAGGCAAGTATCCAATCCTCTGGATGGGTGACCCGATCTCCTCTTCTATGTTTTGATTTCATTTCGACTTGGAGAGGGAGTTTTCCTTCTTCTAGCATCTTTGAAAATTTATCTGCCGCTTCCGCTAACGTTTTATAATTTTTGAAGATGGCGGATTCCCTGATGAGTCTGACAAAATATCTCATCAGTTCATTCTTCCTCCAGTGCTTCACTTCTTCGGCAGTTGGGTTGCGGTTGGTCGGCAGACGTATTTCCGAAGGTCTTTGAACAAGATTTTGCCAAGGGACATTTGGGTCATGGAATTCTGGTCTGGAGCCTTAAATTCTAAAACTTTGGGGTTGAGGTGCTAGCTTGTTCAATTCGGCAATGGCGTCTGCTCGAGCGACCTCAAATTCCCTTTCTGTTGCGCCTTATTCTCCTTACAGCTTCTCGTGCCTCTTCCCCCTTTTTGGCTTCATCAAGACTTTGCAGGATTTCAAGAGCGGCGTCCTGTTTGGTCTCGATGCTGGTTATTCTTTCAACAAGGGAGGAAAGAGTCTGCGACATCTCTTGAATGGATTTGTCGTGCGCACGCAGCTGAGAGCTGTTCTCAATCATTGCACAGGCAGTCTTGGCTTCAGCAATCCTTGTCTTCGTAGCTTCCTCCTTCAGCAGTTGCTCTTGTTTAGCTTCCATGATCTTCAAGGCTTGCTTGAAAACTTCTGGCAGAAGAATGAATGCGTCGACAACTCGAGATACTTCGTGTTGAAGAGTGGTCATCTCTTCGACTGCAGAGGTGTGCATCCAATTCAGTGCCTTTTCAACAGAAGATAGAGCGTTGACTGCGTCTTGGATAAATACAGTCTGAAGGCCAAGAGCTCGCAGGCGCTCTTTGCGTGCAGCAGAGATAGGAGAGTCAGCCGGGCGAAGTCTTCAAGACTGCTCAACCTCCTTACATTCACGGATGGACGTGAAGTAAGTTGGACATCCTCAGGTTCGTTACCGTCCTCGGATTCCAAGGTTGCAGGGGCGGGAGTAGCTTCTTGTGGTTCGGCGACAGTTGGTTCAGAAGCGTCCTGTGGCGAAGGTTCTTCGGCAGATATGGATGCAGGAGGGACTGAATCCTCCTGTTGGTTTGCAGGAATGGCTTCTTCGGTCGCAACAGGCTCGGATGCCTGTTCCAAAATTTCTTGATCTTCCTCGACTGGAGGGACTGATTCCTCCTGGTCGGGGATGTTCTCCGGCTGTGGCGAAGGTGGATTGGTTTGGGTAGATGGTCCTTCGTCTTGTCTGGGTGGAGAGGCGACTCGGGTTTCAGCCTCTTCACGGCTCATTCTCAGACCTGCTTGAAGAGCATCGTCGTCGTCGTCTGAGTCATGACCGTCATCGTCTTTTGGATTGATGGGAGAGTCCTCTGACTTCTTCTTTCCTTTTCTTCTGGCGTCAGATTTGTGCAGCAGGTGGCTTTCAATGAGATCTTTGCAAGAAGCGTTGTCCCATCGAAGCAGGGCCTCAATTTCAGTTGAGTCTGTTACTTCGGAGACAAATCGCTCTTCGTGGCTCCATTCGCTCCAGTTGTACAGTGTGTCGTACGGAGCTAGCCTATAGCTTTTCCATTGCAGAAATTTTTCGTACGCTTGTTCAATTTGAACCGAGAGAAGTGTTTGATTTATAATCGAGTCAGGGGAGGGACTTCGAATCACGTCTGGAGACGCTGTTTCGAGGATTCCTGCAGTATGGGATCCTGTACGGAAGATGGACTCCTTGCAGGGGATGGTGCCCCGAAGGAAATTGGATCCTGTACGGGTGTGGGATCCCGCAGAGGAGAGGTAGCTTTTGGCTCCGAATGGGCAGCCGACGTGCTAACGTCTTGAGCGTTGGCAGATGTCTCGACATCCGTCGTAGCCGCCAAAGGCTCGGGATCTACTGTCGATGCAGTAGGAGACACCTCTTCCACAGGGGTTGGGCCCTGGAGTTCTTCAGTGGGTTGCGCCACGGGCGAGACATCCTCGGAGTGTTTGGCTTTGATTTTTGAGAGCCTCCGGTGTCTCTTCTTCGATTTCTCACCAGCAGAGTGCTTCTTGCTGTGAGAACGCTTGCGCTTCTTCTTTGAAGATTCCATTTCTGGGACCTTCACGGTTTCATCTCTGGGGTTGTCATAAATAGGCATGTGCCTGGTTCTCGGGTGATTGGCGTGCATGGTGCTCTGGTTATAAGCAGTGGGTTTGACACCTCCTAAATATATCCTGGAGCTATTTTTCTTGGCGTCGGAGGATTGCGTCACTCCGCACCTTGTCAGAATGTAGTTCAGCATTAAACCAAATGATTTCTTTTGGGTGGCAGGCTTGCACACCTCTTCTTGAAGTCGTTTCAAAATTATTTGGCACCAATTGACCTTTTTACAGGTCAAGATAGCTACCATCATTCTGAACCTTAGATTCGTGCACATTTCGAACGCACCGGTTCGATTTTCAATGATCCTGGAACAGAAGTCATGCAAATAAACGAAATGAAGAAGAAAATTTTTCTTGTGACAAGTGGTTGTCACCATATCCACCACTTTGGACCCGGTAAATAGTCCATAAAACTTGGTAATCAGCTCTTGAGACCCAAACGTCTCAAGCTGGTCCATGGTCAGGCCGTCGGCGGCACTGTAGATTTTCCAAGTAGGTCGCTATTGATGCGATTTGCACTCCTTGGGTATTGCGGTGATGTCGACAACATGTCCTCCCTGAGCTAGTGATAGAAAACGAACGGCGGCGTTGAGGTAGAATTCCTCAACCAGATGGGCGTCGTATTTGTCGGCGGTTTTGCTCCCGAAGCGATAGAGTCCTTGTTGTTCAAGGCGAGTAATGATATACTCCATTGGTTCGGTGTCGTTGATTTCCGAGATGATACGCTCGATGATGACAGGTTTCGAGAAGATGCGGCCATCAATGATGTTGGAGGTTTTTTTCAGAGCAGGGGAAGAAGATTGACTAGCCATGGATGTTTTCTTAAAACGAAGGTGGAAGAAAACAGTAGAAATTCGCAGTGAATATGCAGAAAATATGTAGGCTGTTTGCTTGAGATCTCTTGTAATTGCAGAAAGCGTAAAGAGTCTCCAATGGCAGATACAGTCCTTTTATACTTGGGCGGCGAAATAGGGTTTGCAGAGTACGAATGGTCAGATTTTAAGGGATGGGAACCGGTTTTGAAATCAACGATCAAGATGGATTCAGTGTAACTGGTACGCTAATCCATTAAGAGGTTTTAAAATACAGCGGGTCCCACTTCTGACATAGGTTGATACCCTAAATGCCTAAAACGGCGGTTTAAAAATAATAAACAATTTAAAAACATCGCGGCTTTTGAGATTCAGTTGTCCAGATGTCGTGTAAGGCATTTAATGAACATGACGTTTGACATAAAAACAGGGCACGTGGACAAAAATTATTTTAAAAAGGAAATAATATTATATTATATACTGAATCGAAATCCTATAGTATGTGCTGTTCTCCGTCGATACTGACGTTCCCCCTTAAAAAGGTACTAATAGGTTTTAAATTCCATACAAAGAATATTTGGATTTATCTTTGTATTCATGGGTCTACAAGATTCCCCCTTAATTATTGCACACATCACTGTAGGATTCATATGCCTTCGTTCGCTACGATCGTACTAATGTTTCGAGTGTACGTATAATTAATGTTGATATCTTGTATTCACGGGTCTTACAAAGATTCCCCTCAATTGTTGAGTAAAAGCAAGAAATTTACTTACAGGAGTCCGGCCGTAGTATTCCCAATTGTTCTTAGCATGTTGAATCTTGCGTGTCGAGAGGCTTGGTGAAATGTCGGCCACTTGGATGTCTCGTATGAACTTTTTCGGTGCGAACATCCTTGTTCTCGACATGATTCCCGATGAAATGATGCTTCATGTTGATATGCTTAGTGCGCGAGTGCAAAAGCAGATTGTGCGTGATTGCAATTGCACTCGTGCTATCACACATGATCGAGTCTCTCTAGCATCGATTCCATAATCGACAGATTGTTGCCGCATCCAAAGGATTCGCATACTGGCCACTACCCGAAAGATAGTATTACGATTCGATCGTGGAAAGAGAATTTGCCAATTGCTTCTTCAACCAAGAAACGAGTCTAGGTCCGAGAAAGTGACAAGTTCCACTTGTACTCTTCCTATCTAGCTTGCGACCTCCGAGATCCGAGTCGCCGTATCCAATTAAATCGAATCCGCCTTCCTTAGGATACCACAGCCCCGCATCGACTGTTCCTTTAACGTATTTCAGATTCGTTTAGCCGTATTGAAGTGTGATTCCTTAGGTGCAACTTGGTATCTCGCACACACTCCAACAAAGAAATCGATATCGGGCTCAAGCTGTTAGGTACAGGAGCGAACCGATGAGCTTCCTGTAGAGTGATTGGTCAAACGGCTTTCCGGCTTCATCAAGACTAATTTGCACGGAAGTGCTCATGGGGGTTGGCGAGGATTTGGAAGTGTTCATTCCAAATTTGTTGAGAAGCTCCTTCTTTGTATTTCTCTGGTTGATGAATATACCGTAGGCAATCGCTTTACTCGCAAACCTAGGAAATAACTAAGTTCCCCATCATACTCATTTCAAATTTGCTTTGCATGAGATGTGAGAACCTTTGACATAGAGCAAGGTTAGTTGAACCAAAATAATATCATCGACATAGATTTGTACCATTAGAAGGTCATCACCTTCCGTATCTTGAACAAGGTTTTGTCGACACCTTTCTCAAATCCGTTGTTGGTTAGAATCTGGGACGGGGTTTCGTACTGTGCTCTAGGGGCTTGTTTAAGTCCGTATGGCGCTTTCCTTAGCCTCGTAAACTAGATCGATACCGTCTGTGTTGGCAAACCCTGGTGGTTGTTCAACATAAACTTCTTCTGTAAGCTCTCCATTCAGGAAAGCACTTTTGACGTCCATTTGGTATACGATAAAACTCTTATGGGCGGCAAAGGCTAAAAATATCCTAATGGCTTCTAGTCTCGCTACAGGGGCGAAGGTTTCATCATAGTCGATTCCTTCTTCCTGACAATAGCCTTGTGCTACTAGTCTGGATTTGTTCCTTATGATAAGTCCATTTCCATCCTTTTTGTTTCGAAATAACCATTTGGTTCCTATAACCGATTGGTGTGTCGGTCTGGGTACAAGATACCATACATTGTTTCTTTCGAAACCGTTGAGCTCTTCTTCCATAGATGTTATCCAATGAGAGTTGTTAAGAGCGTCTATGGTCGAAACAGGTTCGGACTGGGCTAAGAATACAGCGATAGTGCACATATTGAGTCTCCTAAGTTCGGATTGAGATTTCCATTCAGGAAACTGTGAGACTTCAGCATTAGATTCTTCTTGTGCACAAAGTACATTTCCTTGTGTACTCTGTATTCTCCTTCGAGTAGAAACACCTGCATTAATGTTTCCAATGATCAGCTCTTGTGGGTGATCTCTCAACCATCTTCGGTCGGGTTCTAGTTCAGATCCGTCTCGTGTCGAAAGTTTCGTGGGTACAGCTTCGACATGCAGCGTCAGCTTCATCCACATCGATTCTTACAGCTGCGGGGTTGATTTCTAAATCAACTACAGGTTCTATGGGTGTAGGTGGATCCAAGATAGATAGATGATGAATGTCCTGAGTGATATCATCTACTCCTGTAGGGTCATGGTGTGGTTCGTCGAACACTACATGAACTGATTCCTCGATCGTCAGCCTCCTTTTATTAAAGATTCTGAAAGCTTTGCTGACGGAGGAGTATCCTACGAATATTCCTTCATCTGATTTTTCATCAAAGGTTCTAAGTTGGTCCTTCCCGTTGTTCAATACATAACACCTGCATCCAAAAATGTGAAAATACGAAACTAATGGAGTTTTGTTATTCCATACCTCGTAAGCTGTTTTGTTGTGGTGCTTGTTGACGATACAGCGGTTTTGAGTGTAGCACGCTGTATTGGTTGCTTCACCCCAGAAACGCTGCGGCAATTTGCTTGCGGCAATCATTGTCCTTGTTGCATCTTTCAACGTCCTATTCTTTCGCTCGGCAACACCATTTTGTTGAGGTGTACGGGCAGCTGAGTATTCGTGCTGTATTCCATTCTCCGAACAGTATTGCTCTATAAAGCGGTTAGTAAATTCAAGACTGGCCGGACGAATGCACACGATACTCGATGCTTTTTCATTTTGCAACTTTCTCAGAGCTCTGGCACCTTGATGTTGTTTCCTTCTTCTTGCTAAGAAAGATTGTCCAAGCATACCGGAATAATCATCAACAACAACCATGCAATATTTCTTACCTCCCAAACTTACCGGATCTACAGACCGTAGAGATCCATGTGTAGCATTTCCAACACTCTTTGGGTTGAAAGGTAGGATTTGCTTTTCAGGGTTGACTTGATTTGCTTGCCTTTCGGCATGGTCCGCAGACGTCCTTCTTGAATGACACATCCGCAAACCTCTAACCATACCGTCTTGAAAGCTTGTTGATCGTCTTGAAGTTAACGTGAGACATCCTCTTGTGCCATAGCACTAAGATCTGCGGTGCCTTTGGCAACAAAACACGGAATTGAGGAGCTCATAGGCTTCGATCAAGAATGTACATATTACGATCGCTTCCTGTAAGCACAACTTCCTTGGTTTGGGTGTTCTTGACTCTACAAAGTGATCTATATAGAACTTCACCGAGAAGCTGTTTATCACGTAATCGCTAATACTAAGTAGATTATCTGTAAGCCTTCAACATATGCGACATCGGTGACCTTGAATTTCCCGACAAGTAGGTTTCCTTTCCTCTTGTTCTTCCTTTAGACTTATCACCGGCGAACTTTTGGACCACGACCTTCTACAAAATCGGATAGCTTGCTTGCCTCCGGTCATGTGTGAGAGCATCCACTATCGAAGTACCTGTATCCTCCTCTAGAATGTCCTGTAACAAAGAAATTAGGTAGATTTAGGTCCCCTTTGATTTTGGGTCCATATATGTTAGTTCCTTTAGGTACCAGATTTTCTGTGACAATTGGTTTCTTGTAGGATGTACTCTGCAAGATTGCGATATCTACGGGGCATATCCGTAGTTGTTATAATCATGATAATTATTATGCATGTAAAATTCGGGTTATTATTATTATTCCAGACGAGTGCCGTCTAGGAGGTGGAGCCATTTTCCTAGGCCTAACGACTTGTCTTCGGGTTTCAGTTGGATTCCCAATCTTTGTTGATCTTGAACCGGCATCTCTGTCTTGAGGGATAACGGGGCTCTGTATCCAATACCTAGGCGCATCAGATCGAGTGTCTTCGTGCGGGCCTTTGGTGGTTGGATACCGTCTTCTTTCTCGAATGATCACTTATATGATATGCTTGTGGAGCATGCTTTAGATTACGCCTTCGAGTGGTTGTTGGTTCCACTCTCGAATAGTAGAGTTGTGGAGGCGGAATGGCGACTTTTGGTATTCTCGGACGAGGTTCCTTTATGGGACTCGGAGTATCTTCCGATTCTGGAATGTGTTCCACACTCTTGACGAACACAGTACTGGTTTTACCTTTATTCGAACATGAGTTGTATCCTAAGCCACTTTTATCATGAGCATGTTGCCCAGTGCTGTAATTTCTTCCATTCTTTTGGACGATTTTTCAAAAGACTTGAGAATGGTCTCAAGTTCGGTTCTCGCTTCTCGAGAGTTGTAATTTTGGTTTGTAGTAGAACCAAATCATTTGTCTTGCTCTCATTATGGGTTTTAACCGCATTTAGTTCATGAGCAAGTTGATGATTGCTCTCCATGAGTTTTTCAAAATCGACCTTCTTTGGTTTCACAATCAAGAGACATATTTTCATAGTTTATCTTGAGAAGTCATTCTCATCTTTCGGCTCTAGATTTGTTAATTGAAGGCGTATATTCTCGATTTTAGAGTCTCATGGGCTTTTGAATGTTTTTGAATTCATTCATCATATTTTCGAAAGTATGAGATGCATTAGGTGGAATAACCGAGGTTGAACTTACCTCATCGCCGTCTTCACCTTCCGGAACATCTTTGGCCATAAAGCACATGTATGCTTTATCATCAAACTCATCGTCGGATGAATCACTTTCAATGACCACCGAAGACATTCTGCCGATTTGGATGGTGTGGGGAGGCTTCGATTCTCCAATCGGGGCCTTGAGCTTGTCTTTCCAGCACGTCTTCTTTCATCTCTCTCTTGTTGCTCGGCCTCGTGCAATCTTTGGACTTTGGGATGAGGACATTTGTTTGCATAATGGCACGGTTTCTGCAGATTATAACACGAGTTAGCATCACCGGATGATGTTTCGGTACTTACCTTGTTGTGAGTTTGGGCACTGTAGGAGTCTTTCCATCGTTTGATGAACTTTTGAATTTATGCATTAGAAGCGCCATTTCATCTTGTGACAGGATGTCGTCGTCACTGTCAGCGTTCTTGTGACCGGGCTTCGACGAGCTAGGCATGCTTTGTGTCGACGGTTCGATACATGGCGAGAGCTGTGACCTTTGAAGGAGATTCTTCACTTTCTCTCTTCTCACAATGTCATACTCAAAAGCTTTAAGGTCGAGAAGAGATCAAAAGTGGATATTTCATTAAGATTACAGGATACACGCATAGTTGTGGTCTTAATGTCCCATCGGGCCGAGAGATCTGAAAATTTTTAAGTTCTTCTCCTTTTGGGTGTAAATCTTGCCCAACGCTTCAAGTTCACCAACAATACCAGTAAATCTGAGGTCAAGTTCCTCAAGTGTTTCAGTTGGTTTCATTTCAAAAGATTCGAATTGCTGAGTGAGTTTTGAAATTTTGTTTTCTTTTGAGAGCTCAGTTCCCTCACAAATTAACTTGAGTTTATCCTGCATTTCTTTGGTCATTTTGCGCTCTTTACCTTTGAGAACGTGCCTTTGTCAAGAGTGACAAATAACGCGTTCTTAGCCACGTTGTCGAGATTGGCTCGCTTCCTTTCATCGGTTGTCCATTGCTCGCGTTCTTTCTCGAGCATTTCAGCATGGGCTTGGCCCTCAATCCTTGCGGCTGGATTGACCTTCATGATCTTGATCGGGCCATCCTGTATGACAAAAATCATCTCTTCGTGCATTGCTGCAAGATGAGCTTCCATTCTAATTCTCCAGTCGTCAAATTCGTTAATAGAGAACATAGGAACTTTGTTAATCATAGAAGTATCCATACTGATAATATAGGAATGAAAAAGACTGTTTTGAAAATAAGTGATTTGAATCTGATTCGGTTAAAAAGAAATACGACTGATTCTTTTTAGAATCAACCGCTCCAATACCACTTGTTGGCCTCTAAAGTATACTGGATACAGTTTGGGAAATCGTTTAAACAACAAACTGTACGGAATCTAAATTTGAGTGCGTAGCGGAAGTCTTGGATACAGTTAGTTGCCGTGGATACAGCAACGACGTATTTGATGTATACTTAATATATCACAGTTATTTCAAACAGTAAAAGCAGAAGGTAAATAACACAGTAATTTAAGTGGTTCGAGGTAAACCCCTCTACGTCCACTGGTCCTCCACACAGGAGTAAAAGTTTATTATATAATTACTGCGTACACAACTACGTAATTATAAACAAACCTATCCTTGTATCGTTCACACAGATTGATACAAAGAATGTCACTTTCAACCGTTCACATAGATTGGTTAAAGCTTCCTTCTTGACTAACTTCTTCACACACAGTTCCAAAGCTTCGTCCTTATTCGTCCCACACAGGTCAGAATAACTTGTTGAGTTCACACAGAGCTCGGTTTTTACACAGAGGTAAAAGATAGGTAACTGTGTAAGAGCAATGACTTTAAAGTTCTTGAGCTGATGATAGTTGTTCTTGATGTTGAGCACTGTATATCTCTTTCGATCTAATTTACAGTATGCTTGGAGATATGTTTGCTCAGATGATAACTTTGATAGCTTGAATATTAGGTTACTTCGATTGGTTGTAGTTTTTGATCTTCAATGTCTTCATAGGATATATATAGTCTCTGAAGAAAGTATCCGTTGAGATATCCGTTTGAATAAGATTTCCTTCAACGGGAATAAGACATGATCCGGATTTCGCGGGATTCTGAAGATCTGAAGACTGACAGTATTTAAATACTTTATCCTTGAGTATTTAAATACTTCTTTGTTCAACGGAACTTGACTTGTGTTCTTTCTTGTCCTTTTGCGAACTGTATGGAAGATGATTGTATTTAGGGCATCGAGACAGTTTCCATACTTGGTCTTATTACAAGTCTTCTTGCTGTACTGACGAGCTTCACTTATGCTGATTCGAGGCAGGTCTTCGATATAGGATAAAGCCTTGAAGCCTCGATACAGTTTCCTTACTGTATATTTGGCATATATGTCAAAACCTTCTCAATAACAAATAACAATCGATACAGGGATCGGGTATCCCGGCTGATTCGATACAGGGTGATTGTTTTTCCCAACAAAGGTAGAATACTTTGATGATGCAGGTACTTTTCCGGATCCCTCACCCGAAGTGAAGAAAATTTCGGAAATCGAAACGAACACAGTCGTTGATTTACCGAAAGATTGGAGGCACATCAAAGACCATCCAAAGGATCTCGTGATTGGAAACATTGAAGACGGTGTTCAAACCCGAAGGAGAACCACCGAATTTATGGCTCATTGTGCTTTTGTATCCGAAATAGTTCCCAAGAATATATCCGAAGCTCTCGATGATGAAAGTTGGGTGATGGCAATGCAAGAGGAGCTTGTGCAATTCATGCACAATAATGTATGGAATTTAGTTCCCGCTCCTAAAGATAAAACAATTATCGGAACTAAATGGGTGCATAAAATTAAGAGTGACGAAGACGGTTATCCAATTCGAAATAAATCTCGTTTGGTCGCTCAAGGGTATAATCAAGAGGAAGGTCTTGATTACGAAGAAAGTTTTGCTCCCGTGGCTCGACTCGAAGCCATCCGCTTGCTATGTGCATTTGCAGCCCATAAAAAGATCAAACTATTTCAAATGGATGTGAAAAGTGCATTCTTGAATGGGTACATTCAAGAAGAAATCTACGTCAAGCAACCTCCCGATTTTGAAGATCATCAATTTCCTGATTATGTCTACAAGCTCAACAAGGCACTCTACGGGTTGAAGCAAGCACCCCGAGCATGGTATGATCGTTTAAGTCAATTTTTAATTGCAAATGATTATAAAAGAGGCAAAGTCGATAATACCTTGTTTGTTAAAATATTGAATGATGATATACTTGTTTGCCAAATCTACGTTGATGACATTGTATTTGGAGCTACTAATGAATCTTTGTGCCAAGATTTTTCTAATGTTATGAAAGGAGAGTTCGAAATGAGTATGATGGGAGAATTAACATTCTTCCTCGGGCTTCAAATCAAGCAATGCGAAGATGGAATCTTTATCCATCAAACGAAGTACTCAAACGACCTCCTCAAGAAATTCAAAATGGAAAGTAGCAAGGTGATATCTACGCCAATGTCTTCATCATTAAAGCTTGAGAAAGATGAAAATGGCAAATCCGTAGATCAAAAACTATATCGAGGTATGATCGGATCTTTGTATATTTGACTGCATCTAGGCCAGATTTAATATTTGCTACATGTTTATGTGCTCGATTCCAAGCTAATCCCAAGGAATCACATTTAATTGCTTGTAAACGTATTTTTCGTTACTTAAGAGGGACTATTGGACTAGGTCTATGGTATCCGTCTTGCTTGGATTTTAATTTAATTGCATATAGTGACGCCGATTTCGGCGGATGTAAAATTGACAAAAAGAGTACTAGTGGTACATGTCATTTTGTTGGATCATGTTTAATATCTTGGGGAAGTAAAAAGCAAACCAGTGTAGCATTATCTACTGAGGCCGAATATGTCGCTGCAGGGAGCGCCTGTGCTCAGGTGTTATGGATTAAAAATCAACTCCGCGACTACGGCATATATTTTGAAAATACCCATATTCTATGTGATAACACTAGTGCAATTAATCTGAGTAAAAATCATGTGTTGCATAGTAGAACTAAACATATAGATATTAGACATCATTTTCTACGCGATCATGTTCAGAAAAAGGATATCTGTTTAATTTTTGTCGGGACGAAGGATCAACTTGCTGATATTTTTACAAAACCTCTTCCCGAAGAATCATTTAATTCCATTCGTTTACAACTTGGTATGGGACATATAGACAATTTTTTAAATAAGTTTTCTACTCAAGAAATCAATATCCTTGATTTGTTTCATTCGCTAGCGCGCGCTAGCTTCACTTCCTTAACGCGCGCTAAAAAACTGATTTCGATAGCGTACGCTAACCTCACTGCCTTGCGTACGCTAGTTAAAAACCTTTCGAATTCCATTTCAGCTACTGGACTGTCCAATAAACTTCCCATTTCTACCTAACGTACGCTAACTCTTTGTGTCTAGCGTACGCTAATTAAAAATTCGTTGACTATATATATTCCGTACGACCCAGAAACATATTCACCCTTCTAACGTACGCAATCGCAAAGAAATTCCCTTCCAGCGAAAAACCCTAGCCGCAAATCCGAACCAATACTTCGATTTTCTTCAAAATGTCTAGCAAGGGAAGAAAAACCATGGAGAAAACCTACAAACGACCTCGCAATAACGAATATGACGCGACCCGTTTCGTCTCCTACGTTGCATCGAAGGTGTTCTTCGATATCCTACCTCAGGAGAGTCTGACCGATTGCTATTTCTTCAATTTCAGCAGCCTTAAACGGGTTAAGGTCAGTATTCGCGATTTCTTTGAGGCATTAGGAATAGAGTGCAAAGAGATTGTTTACCCTGCGTGTGTCCGTGAGTTTTATGCAAATCTGCACCTGGGTGATAGTGGTGGTAATGGAGGATTAGTGCTTGGTAGCCTAGTGAATGGAACTGTGGTGAAGATTTCTTCGGAAATACTTCACGAGTTATTTGGCTTATCGAAAGACGGATATGATTGTTGTGGGAAAACCATTGCCGAAGAATCTCTTGTGTCCGAAAGAGATATTGCTGATTTTTTGTGTTCAAAAACGGTCATCGAAGTCACGGATGACGTCTTCGAGAATAACGATTTCGGTATCCACATTCGCTTGTTGTTGGCCGCTCTAACAAAGTGTTTAATGCCAAAAGTTAATACCCAACACAAGCTCGTAGGCGTTGATAAGAATGTGGTGTATCGGGTGTTGAAGGATGATAGAGTGGATTTCACTGGTATTGTGCTAAGCTGGATGAAAGCGAAAGGGGATTCTTTTCGGTCGAAATCTGGACTTCCTTTTGGTTCAATTCTCACGGTGATTTTTCGGCATTTTCGCGTCGACTTGTCTAATGAGCCGTTCCGGTGTCTCGGGGACACGAAATAAGCGACCTAACCCTCAAGGCCATGCATTATGTTGAGACATTCAATCGAGGTTGGGTATTGTTTCCGTATCTCCGAGATGATGATCAAGTACCGAAGGGGACGCGGATGCCAACATCGGTCGAGCGTGTGACGCACCGAGGACCCCATACGCTTAGGGAGATGCAATCCAAATCATTTGTTCGTCATCCGAAGACGAAAGGGAAGCGCCCGATGAGAGACGTTGTCTCGGAGGAAGAAGAGAGCGATCTTTGCGATCGGATGCGGAGCATCGAGACCTCTCAGCTGGAAATACGAGAAGATGTTCGGTCCCTTCGCGCGGAAGTCGGGTCTCTTCGCTCGGAAGTCGGGGAAGTTCGTGGGCTGATCTCCGATTTCATCCGTTACACACACCCGTCGTTTCCTTTCCCATCGTCCTCTTCCGATCCTGCACCTTAGAATTTAGGAATTTGATGCTTGGTTGTAGAATCTTATTATTCGAATGATCTTTATGTCTCATGTCATAAAAACTTTATGTATTGCTTGAACTCTATCTTAATGATATTCGCATTTCACTTCATTTGGTATTTGTTGTACTGCTATTTCCGTAATTTCACTTTGGTTAATGGCATTTTCGTTGGTATTTGTTAAAAATGCAACAATTCAGGGGGAGTTCCTTTTTGTTTATGTCAAAAAGGGGGAGAATACTCCAAAAAACGAAATATACTAATATATCGAACAAGTTACCTTGATTCGAATCATTTAAAATGTTTTTGCAGGTATAAATTAAATGTTTTGACATCATCAAAAAGGAGGAGATTGTTGACTCAAAATGTATTTTGATGATTATTCCATTCAAAACATTTAATCAGATCAATCTCAGATCGATATTATATTGAAGGAGCTAAATAGTGTTAGCGCACGCTACCCATATCATAGTAGCGCACGCTACCGAGAAATGCATGTACAGCCCAGTCAGTCAGCTGCAGCCAAGTGAAGTCACCTGATGGATAGCGCACGCAAGTCATTCAATATTAGCGCACGCTAAGTAACTACAGTTAGCGCACGCTATACAATCAATATTAACGCACGCTATTGCATCATTCCAGAGAACAGTGAGGTTTGGAAGGAAATTGGAAATGGTTTTTGCGCACGCTACAAACATCTACTTATGTACGCTAATACAAGGATTTAGCGCACGTTATTACTCACTACTTGCGCACGCTACCGATATCACGGTCAGTAGTCCAGTAGCTACTGGACTCAATATGTCAAGGACTTTACGTACGCTACACAGGGTAACGTACGTTACTGAAAGAAATATTTAGCGCACGCTAAAGTATAGGCATTAGCGCACGCTAAAAGGAGTCAGCATCTTACCGTTTGATTTTCTACCGTTGGAAGGCAAGGGTCAATGAAGATCCGTGAAATCTGGAAAAATTGGATTTAATTAATACTAGCGCACGCTATGCATACTTGCTAGCGCACGCTAAGCTCAAATCTAGCCGTTGGATAAAGAGACGTTGGGGAGACAAACCAACATTTTCAAAGTCAAGATTGAAGACTTGTTGACCAGCCGATAACGCACGCTACGGATACATGACTAGCGCACGCTAGCCATACAATTTTACCGTTGGAAAAGTCTTTGTGACCGTTCAGAAAAGCCAAGTCAAGATCGATAGCGCACGCTAGTAGACATTATTAGCACACGCTAATAATACGTTTTTCAGTATTTGAAGGATGGCTCTCACCTATAAATACTCATAAGACTCGGGTATCAAACACACAACTTTAAGCATACAAGCATACAAGCATACAAGCAATCAAAGCATACTTGAGCTTTATTGCATTTTAAGTTGTGAGAAGAGAAATACAAAGAGTGATATACCTTGTAATATTTATTATACTTTGTATTCCTTCATTTGATTGTAAGTCTTGCGCCACAGTTTTAACCCAAATCTCCTTCCCAGCCTTGGATAGAATTTTATTATTCCACCCATCAAACTGCTGCAACACCTGGTCCTCAATATAGTAAAAAACATGCTTTCTATCTCTCCCAACAAATGACGGTAACCCGAGATACCGCCCAAAATCTGCCATCTCATTCACTGCCAACACCTGACAAACCGAAGCTATATCCTCCCTGGTAGTGTTCCCACTAAAACACACGTTCCACTTTTGAAAATTCACCACTTGACCTGAAGCTTTCTCATACTCGTCAAGACAAAATTTAACACGAGAAGCCTTTGCATCGTTTGCCTTAAAGAAAAACAAACTATCGTCAGCAAAGAACAAATGCGTAACCGGCGGAGCCCCCTTTGTAACTCTACAACCATGTAATCCGCATTTCCTTCTCGGCAGCCAACGAAGCCGAGAGCTCATCCGCACAGAGTATAATTAAGTAAGGGGATAAAGGATCCCCTTGCTGTAAGGCCCTAGTTAGAGCTATCGGACCACATTTATCACCATTATTCAACACATGATTCCGACACAACCTCAATCAAAACCTCTTTCAGTCTCCTGGCTAATAACTTGGCCATTATCTTATATATGACATTGCTTAGAGCAATCACCGAAGGTCAGCCACTGTAGCCGGAACCTTCTTCTTTGAAATTAACACAATAGTGACGTCGTTCAAACCCGATGGAAAATATTTATCGTTAAGGCATCGAAGAATAAACTCTGTGACATCCCCTCCAATCGTACTCCAGTACCGCCGGTAGAAACCATGATTAAAACCATCAGGCCTGGGAGATTTATCCGGAGCCATATCAAGAATTGCATGTTTAACTTCTTCCGGGGTAAAAGGCAAACAAAAAAATACACAATTAATAGAAGTCATACCTCTAACTAAACGCCAATGATTCACTTCCAGCAATAACAAATACCAGCGCCCACAACAAGGATCTGCACAGAGTAATTGAGATCAAACAATAACAGACCTATTATTGTTATTTTGTTATGTTATGAACGAAAGAGATTGGGAGAATAGAGTAGAGAATGAGAATTCTATATCTTCAATATGAAGCTAAAGGGCTCTATTTATAGCGAGTTAGGGTTTTAGGGTAGATTTCTTAGTCAACACACTAAGATATATCTAAAAGATATATTTACAACACTTCCCCTTAATTGACCAATCCCTAAAACAAAAATGTTGCCTCATTAAAACCTTGCTAGAAAAACTCACTGAGACAAAAACTAGTCGAAGGAAAAAGAGTGCAACTGCTTTCCCTGATATTAAGATCATTGTAGATCTTTGAGTCGGCGCATGCCGATCTTGTGTATCAACTTTCTGAATGTTGATGTCGGTAATGCCTTGGTGAATAAGTCCGCCAGATTTTCACTTGAGCGAATTTGTTGAATGTTGATATGGTCATCCTTGTGAAGATCGTGAGTGTAGAAGAGTTTGAGAGAAATATGCTTCGTCCTATCACCTTTGATGTATCTTTCATTGAGTTGCGCGATGGAAGCAGCATTGTCTTCACACACACACACACACACAAAAAAAAAAAAAAGAATAACATACAAAATCCACTAAAGGTTTAAAAAACAACATAGGATTCACAAGTCACATTGCTAGATTCAGACACATCACCCTCAACTCAACAAATGAACCACGAAATATTATTCTAAATAAGCAAACAAAGAAGTCATATCTGTCTTTATTTAACCCATGCATCAATATCCAACCACATATCACTGGTCAAATCATGAGGAAACATTACTGCCATCTAATGTCAAGAGCACCTTGTATAAATCCGGACGTCGATCACGAAATACCCCCCAACCACATCTCTTGGATTTGATTTTGTCCAAATCAAACTGTGCGATAAGAACAGCTTCATTTTTGTCATCGGCGTCGGCAATTAATTCTCCCGTGGGTCCTATTCGAGATGTCCGACGCCCTTTTTAGTTCACTGTAGTTTGAGACAGAAAAATCTACCAAAATTTGCCCCAAAAAAATACCTGCTATAAACGAATTCCCATAGAATGTGATCTCGCTTTTGCCATGTTCTGTCTCTATCATCTCCTTACCAATGCGGTTTGAAGCTACTAAAGGTACCTGAATGTAAGAAAGTCCCAAAAGGCCCGCAAGATATTGTGATTGTATTAAAATCTTTATAAGGCCCAAAAGAATCAGTTGAAATGGGGGGGGGGGGGGGGATGGGCTCCACCAGAACTATAATACTAATAGAGAACAGTCGGGTCGATGACTATGATTTAGCGATAAAGTCTGCAATGTGATTCTTAACCAAGATGATGAGATAATATGATTATTACTTGATTACCGAAATTCTGAAAGAATACCTTCAAGTATATGAATAAGAAAAGGGTAAATTACGAAAAACAACTACCCCTAACGTTTTCTAAATTACAAAAACTACCTCAAAGTGCAATATTTTACAAAAGTAGAGGCATGTTTGAAATATTTGTGTATGAAGAGGGTGAAGTTTAATACAAGAATCAAACATCAAGGGTTTCTTGTCATTTTAAAACATCCGGGGTTTTTTCGTAATTAGGCTAAACCTCAGGGGGTGGGGTGGGGGTGTTGTAATTCACCCTAACAAAATTGTTCTGAAACAAATAATAAACTTTGGGGCCCCTCAACTCACCAGATTAGCACCAGCATGGCCCTGCATAACCCGTTTCCAGTGATCTCGAGAATCTAAGCCCTGGTCTTGAGGTTCAGAACCAATAGCAGTGGGATAAAACAATATTTCTGCACCTTGAAGTACAAAGGCTCGAGCTGCTTCTGGAAACCACTGATCCCAACATATACCTGATAAGTAAGATAAGCAGCTTACAGAAAAGGGTTATATGCTACAGAGGGCCTTTTTTGTTATTACAAGGAAAAAAGAAATCTAAAATGCCAAGTACCTCCTTAAGGTCAAATAACCTGTTGAAGTTTGCATTGTCATAATAAATAAATACCCCCATTGAGGGTGCAATTAGTAAATAAAAAAAATCAATAGCATTAGTAATTTGCAAAGATAGCTAGGTCTCGTATAACTACATACATCTCAAGGGTATTTTTTGTAACTAACACAACTAAAATTAAGAAAATTACTGATTACATGAGACCTAACCAGTGTTTTCAGTTGCGTTGCGTAGGTATGTAGTGTTTTTGTACAGAATTGCGTAGCGCAAAATAGTGTAGCGCACAGCGTAGGTAATTCGAACATGACATTTTTAAGTGAAAAAAATAAAATAATATTCTTGTGTAAGATCAATAGGTAAATAACCCAAGTAAAATAGCCATGAAATAATATCAAATAAACAAAACATCTTAGAACTATTATAATAATCCAAAATAACAAACTTAAATAAGCCACAATATGAAAATATTCAATTCTAGAAACACTTAAAAAATCTAATTTCTAGTAGTAGTCGTTCTCATCCGGCTATAATGTTGCTTTGCTGCGGAACTTTTTTTTTTCTGAAGTCTGAGGCTCGCTGGGCAGATTAGTTTTTCTGACTTAATTGTTATAAGTACTTAAGGGGCAGATTAGTAACTAGGGTTTCATATTCATGAGCCGTTATTAGTGTTTAAGTGGCAGATTTAAGATTAGGGTTTTCTGATACAAACCCAAATAGCGCAGGTAACTTGCGCTATCGCGCGATTCCGATGCCAGCGCATCAATTAGCGTGCGCAAAACAGGAGCCGGCGCAACTAGCAGTGCACTATATCGTGTTTTCTGGATTTTTTGCGCAAAAGCGCGCGACATAGCGCGCTATTGAGCGCGATTCAAAACACTGGACCTAACTATCTTTCAATTTTGATTGTAGAAATCTCAGGAATATTTTTTGAATCATGCATCTCATAGCTAGTGAGCAAGAGGCCGACTTCCTAGCAATTGCCCATGTACGCATCATCTACTCACATGATTCACTTCATTATATATAAATGCATCGCCAACATAATATATATTACATGAAAAATATACATTAGTATGCGGCAGTATGCATCAATATACATCAGTATGAGTCAATTGAAATAAGCATAAATATTTCAATATATATGCGCTATAAAGTAGTCATTCACTATGCCAATAAAGTAATGACAACATATATTTCAGTATTTCAATATATATGCGTTATAAAGTAATGACAATATATATTTCAGTATTGTCATTCACTGTGCCAATAGACTTGTTATTCAATATACATGAGTATGCGTCAATTGAAAATAAGCATATATATTTCAAGAATTAAAATCAACTTGTAAGATAAGCATATCAATAATTCTGAATTATAAATGTACATGTTATTGGCATAGTGAATGACAATTTATTGTATACTCCTGAAAATATAAATATGCTTCCATTGGAATGCTAAAAAAGGAATATTTTCACGGGTATAAAGTAAATTACCATTCCCATTCCACAGTACTACGCCAGGTGCATTTTAAGTAAGAAACTATTGATTTGCTTATCTTTCAAGGGTGATTTTTATCCATGAACTATGATATACTTAATTTCTCCATTAATGCGTGCATACTATGCATTTCATGTCTATATTACATTGGGCGACACATATACATGTTATGGAATAAATCGTGTCACTAAATGACACGTACATGGACAACCACCAGGAAGTCGGTCCCTTGTCAACTAGCTCTAAGACGCATGAGAATAAGGGCTTTTTGGGAGTACGAGAAATTGGAGCATCATGATGTTGGTGACCACATCACCGCTTTCTTGATCAAGTTTCGTGTTAAACATGATGGATTACCGACTATCTGACAGCAGTGAAACTCATGGTGACTTTACCTTTTGGTTGGTCTCCATGTAGAAACACTATTTAATCAGATGGTAAGTTTACATCAGCTTCCAATAAACTGGAGGTGGCTTCACGAGCAGCTTGGTCAGGGTGAGGGGACCCGAGGTAATTGAGATGAGGAATCAAGTGAGAAGGAGGATCTCAATGAGAACGAGCGTGGAGGTTCAACACTTATGAAGGGGATTCAGGCTCATTGATAAATTGCGTTGGATAGTTGTTCATAACTTCTTATTTGGTTTCCCAGTTCAATCTTTGTTTTTTATTTATCAATCTTATATATGACGGGAATGTCATTATACTTCCCATTTTCAGTCTACATCCTCATGAAGGATTTATTTGTATTAGTAGAACTATTTTTTTCCATTTATGTTCAATCTTGAACATATATATAAAATTTGAACTTAAAATCGCCAAATGTCAGAACTTTTGAACATGAGGAAAATATGTCAAGGACAAGGACGTACGCTCAAGCACAAACCAAACTAACGCAAAATTTCAGCAAAAGAAAACAAGGAGAACAAAATGCACATGCTGGTAACCAATACCAAGTGGAGCAATATGGCCATTTTGGACCAGCATGAGTAGAAGAACCTACATATGTTGAGGAGTGATTCCAGTCTCTAGAACTAATTTTCAAGCTTATTGACTGCATGGATGGTCAACGGGTCATTAGTGATGAGTATTAGCTCAATGAAGAGACGGGTCATTGGTACGAAGGTTGTTGAAAAATCCCAATAATCCCTAGATTCTCGTTCTCAGGTGTACGGCTATTCTTTTCACATTGCTGGAAAATCCAACCATTGGTCTAGCTTGTAATACATTCTGTAGGCACACATCACAACATTTGAGCCATGAGGCGGTCTTTAACCATCCAGCCTTACGACTGAAAGCTAGCCCAATTCGGGAATTCTCTCCCATTGCCAGTACGACTGATCCCTAAGATTGGGCTACACCCCCTTAGATCTTCTAAGGGCCTTCCTTTAGAGAATTGAATCTTTCAACGGCAAGATGGGGGCATGATGCTTTAACATGGAATGAATTCAAAGAAATACTAAAGGAGCAGTGTTACACAAAGTATTACCATGAGCAGAAGAATCGTGAGAATTGAGATTTAAAACAGGAAGGGATGTCGGTATTCGAGTACGTGCGATAGTTTATTGAGTCAATTTGCGACACAATTTGTTGTGACCACTAATTTCGAAAAGACTTGTAAGTTTTTGGATGGTCTGTGATGGGGAATACGACACATTCTCAAGAGCCATGGAGACCACTTGGTAATGATGGTCAAGCCTCGGGAGGTACAGCCCGAGTGTTCGCCATGAGTCAGAAGGAGTGAAGGACGTTGAGGAAAACCCGGGCACAATGACATGTACATTATTAGTGTTTAATATACCTACTTACGTGCTTTTGGACTCTAGTGCTACACATCAATCATTTAAAACCTTCAAGCATCCAATGTGAAACCAGAAAATCAAAATGAGAGATGTAATGGTAAAAGCAAAAACATCTTACCTACTCCAATCTTGGCATATTTAGTTTGGAACACCTGTTAACAATCATGTTATTTGACACGATCAGAAAAGAAAATGCAACAAAGTGTTAAATTCAAAGAATATGAGCATAGGTCTGGTTTTTCATTTCCCTCCTAACCTTAAAGCCAGTGTCGCCTGGATTGAAATAATATTTCTCCTCGTAACCTGAGAAAAATATAATCAGCTTTAAACAACATTAATGTCGAAAATAAAATATCATATGGATATAATCAAAGTTGACAAACCTGGCCCATCTGGAATGTGGGATTTCCTATAAAGTCCAAGCTCAGTCCCATCAGCATCAATTACAACTACCGAGTTATAATGTGCATTGTTTGCTTCCTCAAAAAAGCTAACTGGTATCACTACTCCCAATTCTTTTGCCAGATTCTGCATCCTGAGATGTACAAGTTTAGCTACTTAGACTTCTTCAATTTAGGTGAACATCCAAAAACTTTGGCAGTTAAAGGCCTTTCAAGTTTCAACTAACTTGGAAGGTTCTCGAGCAAAATTCTTACCTCAGTATCGTGGGGTGCTCTTTATGTGGTTTAGCTCGCTGAAAGAAATCTTCTCTTTGTGCTTGACAAAAGTAATAACCCTCAAATAATTCCTGAAAGGGATAGCGAGAGAAGATATGAGGACGCACAAAGCAAGGAACATGTTAAAATGCAACACAAGTTTTAGCCTTTTAAAAAAAACAGAATAAAAAAAAAGTTTCCCCTGACATATGTATTCGTCTTACACAAGTACACTATTTGTAACGTAAATACAAACCTCAATGGGTTATTACTAATTTTAAATGATATTTTTGTATTTAGAGAAATCCATGGCAGTTTTTTGTAATTAACACCCCCCCCACCACCACCACCACCACCACCACCACCAAAAAAAAAAAAAAAAAGACTACCCGCAACCCTTTACTATAATAAGACGTGGTTCAGTAGACATAATTTACTCTGTTTGGATCTTTCTTGTAGTAAGGTGGACAACAGAGAGAATGGCAATCAACCAGATTACTTGTCAGTGACATCAAAACTCGTAATAAATGTTTTTTTTTTAATGAAGCCTGTACAGTAGTGTGCATACTTCAATCTCTTTGGGTTTTAGGGTTTAAAGGCAGCTAAACGTTTACTGAATATGCTCCTTACTGATGAACTGGAGAAATGCACATAGGTTGCGGAAATCAAGGGATAAGGTCAAATATCATGTGTATGTTATTTGGGATAAAAAAAAACATGTCCCTTAATACTGGTGAGTTATAACTTGCTAATATTAAAACTGGGTCACTTTAATAATGATGTATTGACGTCTGTCCAGCTTTCAGAAAAAAAGAATAACCAATAACTGTTATTGATACTGTACTACGATATGTACAGTGTACTTGTTCCTAATCAGCAAAAGGATGATAACTTGAAGCGCAAGAAGCAGCCATAAGAAGCCAGCTACGAGATACAGCACAAATAATAGACACGAGAAGACCGACAACAAAAGCTGATTGCAAGATAATATTTGAGGCTTAAGGATTTAATAGAAGTCAATACTTTAAGGGCATAACATAAAATATATAGTACTATAAATCGATATCACAAGATACCAAAATTAGACATAAGACGTAAGAAAAGTATGAGGATAACTTTTACACCAGAAAATCTATGAAAACAAGTACAGCTGATGACAAAACTAACTCAAAAAATAAGTGCGGACATTAAATACTTAAAGGATTAAAATGTCTTCGCTTTTAAAGAGTACAAAACCTGAATAAGAATGATATTGGCCCCTTTTTGATGAGCAGCTCTAACCAATCTGCACTCAAAAGTATATAGGTTTAATTGTATGAAATGCCACCAAAAAAAAAAAAAGAGATTGACGAAACACAGTGTTCGAAATTTATACACCAGGCACAAAAATTATATCATCTCACAGAACCATCACTTCTACATCATAAGGTTCTGCTTCGGCTCAGGCAGTTTGATTGAAAAGGCAAATTCGAGAAAAAAAATATTTGGTTAGAAGTTGGGGAGATGCAAAAAGGCATAATGGTATCATTAATAATGACAAACACTCTGAATAATGATAACCGCTTGTGCTGAACAATACATATAATAACTGTAAATTATGCAGATGTGCAGAATCTACAACCAAAAACGAGAGAGAGATAGAGAGAGAGAGAGAGAGAGAGAGAGAGAGATTAACTTTGTTCTTATTTTCGTTTAGTCAGCAACGCAATGCATTATTTCTAAGATTTAATCACTCTGAACCACAATAACACTTCACAAAGCAGCTCAAACCCCCCACAGCAGAAGCTGATACATAATTTTGCATATGGTTTCGCGGACCACAAAAAAAATCCAACCGGAACCAGGAGAACAGAATTTCATAAAATATTTTAAAAATGATACCTGAAAAGTAGGTTTTACCTTTCCGCCATGCCGACGTTTGTGGAGAGATCGTCTGTGCAAGCGAATTGCAGAGCCGACACGGTGACTATTCTGCTTTTCGCCATTTTCCTCGCACCCCTTTCTGCAGAGAGTCGATACAAGTAAATTTTTTACCTGTAATTGTATAGTCTCACGAGGCCTTAGGAACCCGTGCGATGCACCGGCTGTGCTTTTGGTTGAATATTTACGTGTTTTGTACGTAATGTTTGTGGAGATTTTTATATACTCCCTCCGTCCCAGCTAACATGAGCATTTTAATTTTATATGGTCAATAACCATAAAAAAATCAATCATTCCGCCATCACATAGTCTCGGTCAAAAAGCAGAAACACACACGTCTCATAGCATTGCGATACTGTATAAAATTATTTGCAGCACCAATTCGCATTCCCAACATTCATTTACACAAATTTCTCCTCGTAGATCTGCTTTCAATCATTAAGACTCCACAATCAATGTAGAGACTTATATAATTTTCACTTCAAAATTGATGTCATTAATACTCCCCAATAATTTTTAGGACCTAATCTTTATATATTTATTTATATATATATATATGATGGTAGAAGATTTACGAAAGCAATTATAATTTATAGATGCACAATTTTTGATGGACATTCTTATTATGTAACCTTTACAATCATAATATCCTGAATACATGTACACTTGGTATGCCTCACAATAAACACGCTCGAACCTTTCATATTAGTGTAATTACTACACGGTGAATGTCTCAATGAATACACCAACACTTCGCATGCCCCTCATTAAGGTATTGCCCTGGCATTGAATTTTTAGCCTAATAATTGGTGTCATTGCCCCTCATCAATGAATTTTTTGGGTGAATCTTTAAATATATATGATGATTAAATAAAAAATAATATATTCTTTTATATATATATATATAATTGAATATTGAATTAAACATAATTATATAATAAAAAAATGATATATATAAGAAAATTTAGTTAGTTTTGAAATTTACTTGTATCGGAAAATATTTATAATGTATTTAGTACTCGTGGAATTAATTTATATAATAAATTCTAAAATAAATTTATATTAAAATTACAAATTTTTATAAAATTTTAAAATTAGTTGTATTAAATTTTGGGCGGGTACCCTATGACCCGACCAGAAAAATAGAATTACCCGCTTTTGGGTACCCGGCTTTTGGTCGGGTCACGGCCAAATTTTTCATTACGCATAACCGGTACCGTAATTCGGTACCGGTTATGAACACCTACTCGGGTACTTCCGCCCCTATAACCGTTTACCTGCGGATAATTTTACACTGCGGATAAAATTGACATCCCTAATTGTAAGTTTGAGTCGATGAAAAACAAATAACGAAACTACTATTTATAAGTATTTAAATATAATATACTTTATTAAGTTGAGCAGCTGAATATCGTATTAAACATATTATTTTAGATAATAAAACTATTAATTATAAATATTCAATGCATATATTTTATAATTAATTTTTATATGGAATTTACTTAATGCCCCTCATTAAGGTATTGTCCTTTGGCATGAAATTTTTATCATAATAATTGATGTCATTACCCCTCATCAATGAATTTTTTGGGTGAATCTTTCAATATATACGATGTATCGAGAGAGATTAATGATTTTACTTTTCAGTTTAATAAAAAATGATTGTGTCATCACAAATTATCAACAGATATTGGTGGTCAAAAAGTGTCAACGGACTGAGTACAAGGCCTTGTTTGGTTTCTCCCATTTCAATGCAACGAATGATTTAAAAAATCGAGTTTCGAAGACACGATTTTTGAGCGGATGACATGTTTGGTTCCTGTATTTTAAATGATTCGTAACTTTAGTGGTCTCTCCGAGTGGCTCCTGACCACGGAGCGTGTTGACAAGTGATTGTCATGAACGCATACTAAGTATATATTTGATTTGTACGAGATATGAAGCTTTTGTGTGTAAAACTAAGGGTTTATAGTGATTTACTCTTGTGAGACTAAGAGATTCCGCTAAATCCAAAATTAAGAACGAAAGGATCTTGGAGACACTTGATGATGCGTATTCATCAATCGGTTTAAGGCAATATAAGGGACGGTTTCTCTAAGAGACGATAAAGTAATGCCTATATGATTCCCAATGACTAGTCGAAGTCATAATAAGACTTGACTCACTTAAGTGATGATGCAGTCTTAAGAGAAAAGTACGATATTATGTACTCATGTTTGACTCGATGTACTCATTCGTAATAATCCGGTAAAGCAACTGTGATGATGGTCTACGATGCGCTCACGCAATGTCTGTGATTGACAAGAAGCTTGAAGCTTGCTCTATCTCGATAAAAGGACACTTGAAAACCGATACCAGAATTTGCCCAGAATGTGTTGGTCTATCTCTCATATGACCTAGGCAACTCATTTGTTGGACAATGGTGAAATTGGTACCATTGGAAAGGTTTGTGTCTACTTTTCAAGGAAACCAACAATTTGATCACATCCATCATGTTGAGTGACATATGACTATTGTTGCAAAGTAGGACAGGATATGTCCGGTAATTTGCTGAGTCAACTTCGATAGAGCTTTGTGATCTGCTCAGGTCGATCTAGGTTACGTATTGTATGTGAATGAAAAGCTACGGGTGTCTAGTTTTCATAAGTTCTTATAGTTTCGTTGATATCTATTGAATCGAAAAAGTTATGACTGATTTAGTGCATGAAGGTCAAGACTTTGGAAAACTTGATAAGTCTTTAGCGTCTCTGCACTTTGGATGTGCCGCGCTCTTTTTGTCCTTAGACCAAGGTTTGTTTTTTCCCATCGGGTTTTCACTTAGTAAAGTTTTTAACGAGGCGGCCTATGAGAACATCCATACAATGATGCGTTGTACTTTTGTTCAACTTAGACCAAGGGGTATTTTTCCCACTGGATTTTTCCTTGGTATAGTTGTGAGGGCAACTTGGCATTTGACTCTTATGATTTGAGGTACTCATCAGGGGAGTCATTATGTATACATCAGGGGAGTATACATGACATGTTATGTTGATGCGTTGCAATCTTTTCCTCATCAAGACTTTATTTTTCCCATGAGGTTTTGTTTTGGCTTGGAATAGTTTTTTACGAAGGCAACATCTTCGGCACTATTGTTGTATTAGTTCTCAATACAGGGGGAGCGTTCCGAAAATTATTATTCCCGTGATGTGTCTTACCTAATACTGATTGTAGATACATAGATGGAATGTCCTAGATCCTTCTAGAGCTAGTAGGATCATATTAGATGTCTTACCTTATCTAGGAATCCTAAGGACTCTCATTGTAATGCCTATATAAAATTCCATCTATCAGTGTTATGAATATAATTGATTGACTCGTATTTACGGTCTTTTACTTTCTCCTGAAACAATAATTTAATTGTTCTAATTTAATTTTAGCAGGGTCACTTGTCTTATGTCAAACGTTATTTTTAGTATAAATAAAAACAATAGTGACTTACTTTGGCCGAATTTGTGTGTCGCTGTCATTCCCACAGCTTCCCGATCTTTCCGCCATTTTTCACCCATCTCTGTTTTCCTCTGCTTTGAACCCCCAAACAAATATTCCGTACAACAGATCGAATGAGTTGCCGTCTCACGCGATTGCTCCCTTGCATGAATCCTTTCATCAATTCCTACTCTATATAAACAACATCATTATATCTGACGTCTCTCTCACACATTACACAGAAACACGCACATAAATGGATGACCTTGGCGGCGGCGAGGGCGGCCGCCTGCGCCACCAGCGTAACCCTCCGCCATCGGATAGATTCTTAGGAATATCGAGGTTCCAGTCCTCCTCCCCGACGCCGCCGCTCGAACTCTCCGAGCACGATATCTTCAATACCCCGTCTGGAAGTTCTTCTCCGTCGTCAACTCATTCGGGTTCCAGCCCGAACCCTAACCCGATCCGCAACGTCCAGAATCACATCCGCGGCCATCACGGCATCTTGGCTGCCCTAAACGATCACAACCTCAAATCCAGATCCGGATCCGATTGCCGGCCCGTTTTCAACCACAAGGCCTCCACCTCAGCGTCTCTATCTTCCTCATCTTCCACCTCCCCCGCCACGTCTGCGAGGTCGTCGGCTATGATGATCCCGAAGCGGCTGCCTCCGCCGCCTCCGGCGGCTCCGGCGGAAAGGACGCGGTTTCAGCCTCGATCAGCGCCGGTGAACATACCGGTAATGCCGGCTGCCCTGGCGAGGAGAGCCAGGGAATTGGAGGACATCGTGTCCGAGGACGAGGAGGAGAACAATGGGGTGATATTGCCGCCTCATGAGGTGGTGGCCTCGAGGAATTCCCCGATGCTGGCATGCTCTGTGCTGGAGGGAGCTGGCCGAACATTGAAAGGGAGGGATCTCAGGCAAGTGCGCAATGCCATTTGGAGAAAAACTGGTTTTCTTGATTGACTCGTTGCTTGTGAAATCTTATCGGGAAAAGAATTTGTACATAAACGTCAGGTTGGTAGCTGATTCTTGATATATCTGCATATCGATTGAATCCTATTTACTTCATTCTTGATGTTATGAGGAAACCTCTTTGGTGTCTTGGTTTTCGTTATGTGTTGTTTGATTTTACAGAATTTTATTTGTAGTCGAAGGGGGTATTCTTTTCTTTTGATAAAGATGCTTGTAGTTTCCTATTATGGAGCAGCAAAAGTGACATATAAAGTCTTTCTATGAGTATGATTTTGCTTTTTGTTAATGCAATTCGTATGGAGTTTATGTTCTTTTGTAAATTTAGGGGTGTATTTCGAACCGAACGGTTCTTTTGTTAAGGGTTCAGTTTGTTCAGTTCGTGTTCGAGAAAAAATGCAAACCACTGTTCGTGTTAGGTTCATTAAAATTTCACATATTTCGTGTTCGTTCGTTAGGCTTCGATTATTCGGTTCGTTCTGACTGTTCGTTGTTCGAAAATATTAAAAAAAGGTAAAAGTACAAGTAATAATAATCTAAAAAATAAAAAGAGAAGATAGATTTAGAAATTAATGATTTTGGAATGGTAGGTTTTATTTTGTATATATATTTATTAATTATCGTAAAATTGTTAATTATATTTATTAATTATTGTAAATTTATTAATAAATATATAAAAAGCCCTTTGTTCGCGAACTGTTCGCGAACTAACGAACATGTTCGTCGGTTTGTGTATGTAACGAACATGTTCGCGAACTGTTCGAGTTTCATCGAACCGAACACGAACTGAACGTTGACCGAACGTTTTCGCGATCTTTTCACGAACACTCAGTTCATTTACACCCTCTATTTGTGTTCATTTCGTGTCAAACTAGGTAAAGTAGTTCCAAGAATTTGTGTATTGGTGTTATATAGTATTTCTCATCAATGAACTTGGATGTACAACTTACAGATTCTGAAAATGATTGAGAATTTGTGAAGGTACTGCTATCTATCAATAGATTCTTACAGCTTACTGATTTCTGTCATCACCATCATCAACTGTACCTTAGTCCCAACTATGTTGGAGTCGGTGGCATGAAGATTATAGTGCCAATTAATTGTCAATAATTAGTTAACATTATAATTCATGCAAAAAAAAACGAAGTGCAAAGTTTTATGCTGGATGCCCTTTCGTTTCAACCTTCATAAGAAGGAGAAATGAAATGGAGTTCCAAAACCATCAACATCCTAGATTTTCTAGTTACATGTAAAATATCATTAGACGGTGATGAGTCGAGATAATTTGTATAATAATGTCACGTTATGTATTGATATTGTAAAACCAAC
The DNA here is from genome assembly GCA_033398695.1 of Orobanche coerulescens. Classification (NCBI taxonomy): domain Eukaryota; kingdom Viridiplantae; phylum Streptophyta; class Magnoliopsida; order Lamiales; family Orobanchaceae; genus Orobanche; species Orobanche coerulescens. Next base: position 22,172,412 of record CM065817.1, read on the forward strand.
ACGTATATCATGGAACGTGACTCCATTGACTTCTGTCATCATCAAAATTAAAGTAGAATCTCCTTTTTAAGGCTGGTGCTTTGTGGCTTTGGTTGGACTGTGTGGAGGAATAAACTTATGCAACTGCTTTGCAATTATCATATAGTACTATAATTTTGCATAAATGGGAGAACAGAGCAGATTTTCTTCATTTTTTTCCTATTTGGTACATATAGAGATGGGGATTATTTTTTTTTTGTTGGGGTGTGACCAAAAGCTAGCCTTCATGAATTAGGAAAAAATCCTACTATTGGAACTAAAAGGGCATATTCTTGTCATCGAAGTTCAGGAAAAAAGGGGAATAATCAGGTTGTATTTGAATGGAAGGATTTCATGGATTTAAAATCCAACACATTATGGTTGTTCTTGTGGATCTGAACAGAACTTCTTTGCTTTTCATGCAAACACAATTGTTCGGACCTCGATCACACACACACACACACACACACGCACGCACGCACGCACGCACGCACGCTCGCGCGCGCGCGCACACACACACACACACAGGATGTGATATTTGGTGAGCACACACAATCGTTTGCAGCCTTAGTGTGTCGTTCACTTGTTATTTTCAGCCTACCCAGTTTTGATTTGTTTTCATATGCGTTGAAGTTTTGTCATTAGTCTCTCGTATTGCAAGCTTCTAGCCTTTGGAAGTTGCATATATGATATACGTAAGGGATAACTACAAGAAGTACCATTGCGGTTTGACTTAATTACACAAAAAATCCCAGCTAACTTTTGAAATTACAAAAATACCTCTGAGGTTTGATCTAACGTTATTGTGATACTTTTATTACGTGAAGGGGTGCTTTGATTTTTTTTTTTGAAGGGGTGTAAGAAATAAAATTTCAAGGGTACTTTTGTAATTTTGAAAGTTGGCTTTTTTTTTTTTTTTTTTTTTTCCTTTCAATTCGGTTAAACTTAAATCTCAAGACGACCTTTTGTAGTTAGCCCTATATTCAATAGTACTCAAATCTGCTTGTGATCCTTGTCTGCCTGCAATCCTTGCCTCATTAGATGCAGTACAGTACTTTGCTCACTGCATTTGTGCATTCCTCAAAATGGGAATGCGACTCCAATGGATACTTATTACGGATTAACTGCACGAATAATATACCGGATTCGTTATTAACGGTACCACTTGAACTACAAGTTCGTAGTTACACCGGATCTTTATGTGATGTTTGCTTGGTTATGTAGGGTTAAGTATAATTACCAATTTACCAGAGTTTGTATATGACTTATTTCGGCAAATTCGATCGACACGGATGGTGCCCAACTCCTTTCAGGTGTGTGGTTGTGGTTACATTATTTCCAAAACTAGATGAAAAGAAGCTAATATAAAAAAATGGGACGCACAATATTTACAATTAGATTTCTCAAAAGTTGCACATAAATGTCATAAGATTTTTTCTGGTAGGGGAAAGAGTCGGTGTTTGCAAATCTATACTTTTATTAAAAGATAGTCGCGGACATGTGGCATTCTCATACTATTTCTCTTTTTTTAAAAAAATTAAAAAAATAATTGGAAGTTATTCCATCATATACTTTTATCTACCAATCAAAAACTTCCTCTTTCTTTATTATTTTTATTTTTAATTTATAAATTTAAACGATTATAATTTTTTCATATCAATTATATTTTTGATAATTAGTATACTATAAAATTACTCATTACTTTATGATCTTTAATTAAAGATCCATATAGCGTATATATAGAGAGATAATAATTTAAATATAAGATATATTTTATAAGGTTGATTTACATAAAATGTGAAAACATTGAAGAAATTATATTTTTAATTTACATCCACAGTTGAATAATTTAATAATTATTTAACTTTAAAGTTTTTGTTTGGTGAAACATAGTATAATGATTATATTAACATGAAATCATATAAAAATTTACATGGTCTTATATTTTATAATGAATGTTGATAATAATAATAGAATAAGTTAATTCGTTTTTTATATAATTAGATTTAAGACTCATATTGTCCTACATAAAATAAAAAATTATAATATTTACATAGATAAAATATATCAAATGATAATATATGTGTGTAGTGACATATGAATATTTTATAATTATTCTATAAAAACATTGAAATTTAATAACATATTATTAATATAATTAAATATTTAGTATTTTATGTCGTGCATCGCACGGGAGAACATCTAGTCTATACTTCTATTAAAAGAGAGTTAGGACATGTGTCATCTCTTAAAAATTTTAACTTTTTTTAAAAAAGTATAGCTTATATGTAGAGATGTCTTCTCAAAATTTCAAAAATATAAAAAGAAAATCTGGATATATATTGTAGGAGTTTTATTCCACAACTTACACTCATCTATCAATAATATTTTTCTAGCTTAAAATTCGAAATGTTTATAACTTTTTTTGTATCAAGTTCATTCTTAATGAAAAATATATCAAATTAATTCTTATTTCACGAGCTTCAATTAGACATTCATATTGAATATAGAGTTATGATATATAGACCTACATAGTAGACCTACAAATAGGCCTACACCATTCACATTTTGACAAGTTTCAAACACTTTTTCTCTCTCCTCATATTAACCAATCAAATTTTTAATTTCACCAATCATAGTTGTATGTCTATTTGTAGATCTATTTTGTAGGTCTATAAATCATTTTTCTTGAAGATAATAAATTTGATAGATTCACATTAATTATCGATTGCACAAAAAATTTATATTAAACACACGCATATATTAAGACTTAATTACATATTAATTTCGTCCCAAATTTATTTCTACCTCTTCTTTTTGTCATGTACCCCAAATTTATTCATATAATAGACACTAATTAACTTAACATTACGCTAATGAGAGACTTTTTTATTAAGATAATTAACTTCAATTACATTACACTTCATGATACATTCAATATTTTTATTAAGATCCGTATTAAAAATCCTCAAGAACAAATTTGGTAATAGATAAAATATTTTTTAAATAAAACAAGATTCTCTCTGGTGCGTGAACATTTATTGTTTATATTGTGAAAACTAGTGTGACACCTGTCGTAATTCGATGGGTATAAATTGTCACGCCATCAGAGCAACTAAAAAAAAAGAGCTGATCAGGTATATAAAAAAGTTGGCGACTGAAGAGTTTTTTTTTTTTTTTTTTTCCTGATGTTCGTTCCAACAACTATTTTTAAAATATAGACAAAATATCTTCACTGAAAATAAATATAATAATTTAATTTGTCAACTACAATAAAAAATTTGGCCATCAATTTGACGAATATGATAATGTTAATAGTTATATTAAACTAAAAATGAATTCATCATTAGTTACGGTTATACCTTATTCTAAATTTTATAATTACCAACTCAAAAGGTACAAAAAATCTAAATTAGTGAAAAACATTGATATAATCTTGAATAATGCTACACACACCCAATTGCACACACAATTACACCCCCTCGCTGAGGCCAGACTCTACTTTATGGATAGTAGAGGTTGTGTAGAGGCACAACTCTACTACGCAGGACAACCCCACAGAAGAAGCGCGCAATAATCGTGTGCACCGGGTGTGTGTAGCAGCTTTGTATAATCTTTCACCATATTCATCGGAGCTTCTAAGGCTGTCCACATCAGCATACACATATGATATTTTTTTTACGGTCATATCCTTTATATAAATAATTATACAAATAGAGTCCTAATTAGTAGGTAATATATTAATGATTATTTGGCTTATTATCCCGTTCTTACTTTTCGACATTTATCAAGACATCTTTACTTTAATTTTAAACTAAATGTTCGCTCGTGCGATGCACCAAACAAAACATTCTTTTACTTAAAAAATATTCTATCTATCCCCAAATTTGTTCTTGAGGATTTTCGATACGGATCTTGATAAAAAATTATTGAATGTATCATGAAGTGTGATGTAATTGGAGAAAAATCTCACATTAACGTAATGTTGAGTTAATTAGTGTCTATTATATGAATAAATTTGGGGTACATAATGAAAAGAAGAGGTATGAATAAATTTGGGGACGAAAGTAATATGTGATTAAGTTCTAATATATGTGTGTTTGCAGCGTGTGTTTTAGTATTTTTAGTTATTAAAATTAAATAAATTCAAATTTTTATGTAGACAATATGAATCTTAAATCTATTCCTCAGAAAATAAACGCAACGGAAGAATAAACGGAATCCCTAAGAGGATCGATCAAGTAACGTATATACGAAAAGAAAAATACGAAGATCAAGGAATCAAAGTCCCATACCTATGATGTCTCTGAAAAACCTTCGTATGATGATGATGATGATGAAGAGCCCTTCGTTCCAAGCACCTAAAGCAAGATGCCTCTACTTCACACGCCGGAACTTGATGGAAAAATCGACAAGCTTCCTTTCTTCAAGAATGCGGCTAGGGAAGCTTGTAGGAATTTTCTCTCTCAATGTATTCTTCTTATATCTTGTCTCTAAGATCAAGATGAAGTTTTCTACCTTACTCTCTCTCTCAAATTCGTGATTATGAGTTAAAGCAAGAAGAAGTTGTCATAACTCCTTTTTAAAGACTTTTATTTATAAAAAAATGAAAGTCTACCTTTAACACATGATTGAGGGTATCAAATACACTTCACATATGTCACCTAGTGACATAAAATAAGTATATAAGAGACAAGAGATGGAGGAGTGGCCTTAAGGAAATTTCAAGAAGACGAGTCGAATTTACTCGGCTCGTGTATCGATGTTCACAAAACGAATCCCTGATGTTCGTCAAACGAATCCGCTTTATTTCCAATGTGTTTGGACTAATTAATTAATCCAATTAATTAATTATATCAAACACAAATATTTATTTCTCTAAGAAATATAATTTATGAATTAAAGTAATCACCCAAGAACTACTTACAATTCATTAGACCGCTATTTGATTTATCCGATAAATCAAAATTAGATATCTAATATCTAATATTATAAGAGAGATTATTAATTCACATTTATCCATCAATGATCCTATTGCGCGACTCGTAGGTTCGTCTCAAATGCATTGGGAGGAACCAATGAGTGCGGCAACACTTAGCCAAATTTAGCGGCCGCATCAGTAAACCCCGATCGAGAACGAATGAACGAATCATTCCGTAACCATTATGTCGTGAATACTATATACGTATAGACCCTTCATCGATGTCCGGTCAAGTCTTCGTCACGGTAAAAGTCAAACCTACATTGACTAAACTCTATACATGTGTTAATGCAAATCAAGACCGACGATTAATAGTGTATCTAATACGACTATATCGTAATGCTTTGCCAAAGACTTATGATCTTATTTGCCATTAACCGTATAGACATTCGCCCGCTCACTAACAGAGATAGAATCCTTTCTTGGCGTCTGAAAGATCGCTACCGCCCGTATAGTCCGCACTTCGAGGTCGACTCAAGAATTAAGCAAATGAGTCTAACTACTCTAATGACAAACTAAACGTCACGGACACATCTTCTAACGAACCCTCAAGTCAAAGGTCCACGTATACTATCACAACCTTTCGATTCGTCATCGACTCTTCGAGAGTGAATACCGTGTGGTGAATCGAGTATGAGTCGTGTTCGAGTATACCGTCCCACCAATATACTTATAACTATGCTATCAAGACTTGCACACGTCTAGCATCGCTTATACAAGTCTTATTAAAACTTAATGTCTGTTAAGTTTTATCGACTTGCGAACTAGTTAAGCATTCGAGCTCTAAAGACTTCTAGTGCCTATCTCCTTATCTCTATAAGGAGTAGAATGTTCACTCTCAAATGCAAGGACTACTATTCTATATACCAAATCACAATGCCAGTGATATACAATAATATAGAAATAATAATTGCCTTATTAAATATAATATTCATAATTACAATACAATTGCTCTCACTCTCTCATCCTCTGAGTGGCATTCGAGGGCATATTCCTAACAATCTCCCACTTGCACTCAATGCCACAAACTATGGTATCTAATACCCATACTCTCCAGATGTCTCTCTAAGACCTTCTGAGATAGTGGCTTAGTAAGCGGATCAAGAACGTTATTTCTTTGTGTCTACTCTCTGTGATGTAACATTCCCATCCCGAACCATTTCTCTAACAAAATGATATTTTCGCAATATGTTTGGTGTTTTGGTGAGCCCTAGGCTCCTTAGCTCTGTGCAATGGCTCCGTCGTTGTCACAAAACAAAGGTCACGGGCTTCTCTGCGTTAGGAACCACTTGAAGTTCCTCGGTGAACTTCTTTATCCAAAAGCTTCTTTAGCAGCCTCATTGTTGCCCTGATATTCGGCTTGACATGTGGAGATAGCAATCGAACTTTGCTTGGCACTTATCCAAGAAATCGCCCCACCATTCGAGTAAAGATATACCCCGATGTGGACATCGAGCATCCATGTCCCAGAAAAATCGAGTCTGTATAACCCATCACTCTTAGTTCTCCACCGCCGTATGTAAGAACCAAGTCTTTAGTCCTCCTTAGGTACTTAAGAATGTTCTTTCTGACAGATCAATGTTCCTTACTGGATTTGGACTCAAACCGACTTACTACGCTCACAAAGATAGGCAATGTCCTGCTAGTGCAAATCATTGCATACATAAGGCTACCTATCAAGCATAAGGTACCTTGCTCATTTCCTTTCTATCTTCCTCACTTTGAGGACACATCTCTAAGGAAAGTTTTGCACCATGTTGCATAGGTAGAAACCCTCTTTTAGAATCTTTCATCCTAAATCGCTTCAGATCTTTTCTATGTAGAGGGCTTGGGAAAGACCTAACATTCTTTTCGCTCTATCCCGGTAGAGACGAATACCCGAATATAGGTAGCTTCTCCCAAGTCTTTCATTGAGAACTCTTTAGAAAGCCAAGCTTTCACTAATCGAGCATTCCTACGTCATTTCCTATAAGTAGAATGTCATCTACATATAGTATTAAGAACGCAATTTTGCTCCCACTAACCTTCTTGTAAATACAGGCTCTTCTTCGCTTTGGACAAAATCAAACTCTTTGGTGCCTCGTTAAACGAAGATTCCAACTCCGTGAAGCTTGCTTGATCCATAAATGGCACGAAGTTTGCATACTTTATGAATATTGGTTTGAGATATGAATCCCTTAGTCGTTCCATATAAATCTCCTCCTCGAGGAATCCATTTAGAATGCCGTTTTCACATCCATTTGCCATATTTCATAATCTAAGTGGGTCGCTATAGCAAGCATCATGCGAATAGACTTAATCATAGCTACAGCGAGAAGGTCTCAAGTAATCGATTCCTTCTCTTTGGGAATAACCCTTTGCCACAAGCCTGGCCTTATAGGTATCAACCTTGCCATCTCCATCAGTCTTTCTCTTATAGATCCATTTGTTTCCAATAGGCATTATGCCTTTAGGACGATCTACTAAAGTCCAGACCTGATTAGCATGCATTGAGTCTATCTCAGCTTCCATAGCTTCTTGCCACTTGGTGGAGTCAACGTCTACCATCGCTTGGTCGTATGTAGAAGGATCTTTTTCTTGACTACTTTCTGTCATCTCATGGACACCCAGTTCCTCTTGATGCAGATAGCCATACCTCTCCGGTAATTGAGAAATTCTACTAGACTTGCGAGGTTGTATTTGTATTTCAGAAGGTTCGGTTCTTGTATCTTGCATAGGTGTCTCATTTGGTGTTTCTTTTATTTCTTCCAAATAAATATTTCTACCCGCCCCTCCTTCCTGAATAAACTGATATTCCAGGAAGTGTGCTTGTATAGCAACGATGATCCTATGATCTTCGTGCATGTAGAATAGATATCCCATGGAATCCCCTGGATATCCTATGAAACGACCTTTCACAGACCTAGTTTCCAATTTCTCTACTTTAGTCTTCTTGACATAAGGTGGCATCCCCAAATCCTAATGTGATTAAGACTTGGTTTCCTACCTCTCCACATCTCATGGGAGTCTTAGGAACGGATTTGGAAGGACATCTGCTCAAGATATGCACAGCAAGAAGCGCGTAACCCCAGATAAATCGGTAGATCAAGATAGTTAAGCATGGAGCGAACCATGTCCAACAAGGTTCGGTTCCTTCTTTCCGATACACCATTTAATTGTGGAGTAGCCGGAGGAGTGAATTGTGACACTATTCCTAGTTCTTTTAAGAACTCATCAAATTCGTACTCATGTACTCACCACCCTGCCCGATCAAGAGTCTTAACACTTACACTGCTTGATTTTCAACTAGGGCTTTAAATTCCTTGAATTTATCAAAAGCTTCAGACTTATGTTTCATTAAGTACACGAATCCATACCGTATGGTCATCGAATGTAATGAAATCAAAGCCGCCTCGTGCCACTTCAAAAGGGCCACAGACGCTTGGTATGGATCAATCCAAGTTTTTCAGCTCTTTCAAAAGTCCCCGAAGGGTAACTTAGTAATTTTGCCTTGAAGGCAAGATTCACAAGTTGGATAGGGATCTCGATCCCAATGGACCCGTAAGCCCATCTTTCTCCATTTTATGAACCTTGGTCCGACCGATATGACCAAGTCTAAGATGCCACTTAAGTGCTTGGTCTGCTTCATCCCTACCACGCTTCCTAGTTATAGTGTTCACGCTTGTCTTATTCTTTAAATTTAAATGGTATAAACCATTTAATAATGTAGCATACCAACCAATTTATTTCAAATAAATACGACAGACCCATCTCCAATAAAGAAGTGAAATCCCTTTCGGTCCATGACCTAATTGATACAATATTCTTGTTCCCTTGGGCAAAACAAGAACATCTTCTAAAGAGAGAATAAAACAAGATTCTAAATCCAACAAAATGGATCCGATATCAGAAGCCTCGACACTATGCACACTTCCGACGGTGACCATCACCTCCCCGAATCCAGACTTCCTACTTCGTTCCGCATCCCGATTCATTGTACAAATGTGAGAACTCGCACCGGAATCAAGTATCCAAGAAGTAGAATATACGATTCTGTAACAATTTGTTTCTAAAACCAATAGTTCCGCACCAAGGCGCATTACGGTCAAGCTTTGGACAATACCTCTTCCAGTGGCCTAGCTCACCGCAGCTTGAGGCATACATCCGCTTTCTTGGCCCCATTGCTCTTTTGAACCATTGGGGCCTTGCCCTTCCCTTGTCGATCTTGGCTATCGGACCTAATCGCTTCTTGTTCTTTTTCTTCTTATTCTTGGACTTCCAAGTCTTAGAGAAATCACAAGTGCGACTTCCTTTCCTTTGTCTTCATCTCGAGATCGGCGTCGTCGCTTGTTCATTAGCCACTAAGTTACATGCAATCTCATTGCGGTTGAAGTTCATGACAAATTGGGAAAAGGAGTCGAAGTGACCGCAGGATAAGGTCACTTTGAGAGATGCATGCATCCGAAAATCAAGAGCTTCCAATCTCTCAATCATCGAGATCATCTTGAGGACATGGTCCCCAACCTTCTCTCCTTCCTTCATCCTGGCGCCGAATAATTGCTTTGATATCTCATATCTAGCGGTTCGGCTATGCTCTCCATAGAGCTCGGCCAGTGCGCTAAGATGGCTCGTGAAGACGTCATCTTTTCATGGGCACGTTGAAGCTCATTGGTCATTGAGCCTAACATGTACCCTCGCACTCTTATGTCGCCTTTTACCCATTTCTCATGGGCATCGACATCTTCCGATTGGCTCGGGTTCTTGCAGAGAGCCGGGATGTCCGCCTCAAGACGTATCCCAAGATTTCCATAGTTAGGACAATCCTCAAGTTCCGGCTACCCACATAGTTCGGACTACCAGACGTTCTTTTCAAGTAGTATAGCGAGTGGGTTCATTGTCATATTGAGAGTTTTGTTAACTGCAGAGAATAATTTGAGATTTGTTAGTGATTGTTTAATTATGATCCGAGTAAAGAATTTAAGGACTTTCTTTATTTATAACTCGGCTCCCACTATTTTATCGGCATTTACACACTCCCATGTTAAATCTGGAAGTCTTGGGTGACTTCATAGTGGTGATCGATTTCTTTACAAAGTTTAATAGAGGGCAACCCATACGGTTTATATTCTATTATTCTTTATAAAGTGGTGTCTAATACCAACCCATCTAATGGATGATTCGATCTTCTTTTACCCCTAGTTCACTTGCCCTCAACCCATTTGGTTTCTATGGCTCGCTGAACTATCTAAGTTTAAACCGTCAACTCCTATTAGTCTGACAATTGAATCTTACCCGGCAACCCATACGGTTTATAGGGGTTTGATTTGTCACAACCAAAGGCATCTAATGCACTCTAGGAATTTATCAACTTTCCCCAAAAATATTACCCCGACATACTCGGAAGAATAATATTCCGGTTTAGATTTCAATTTTCCATGAGTTTGACGGAGGGTAGGAAACCTCGTAATCTTTATAACTTAGTGTTTGTAAGTGGGAGTATTAACGCGATTATATGTTACACTTTGCACATTAATCCGTTTATAAGCGCGGAGAAAGTGCCAAGCAAATTTATATAGCAAAGTACATTCTTAAGTACTTAAGAAGAACTAGAAATTTAGTTCTTACTTATGGTGGTGGAGAATTGAAGGTGATTGGATTCACCGATTCTGATTTTCAAGGAGACAATGACGACTCTAAGTCGACATCTGGGTATTTGTTTACTCTCAATGGAGGAGCAGTATCTTGGAGAAGCTCCAAGCAAACCGCTACTGCAGATTCCACCTGCCAAGCAGAGTATCAAGCTGCCTCAGAGGCTAGCAAAGAAGCATTTTGGATGCAGAAGTTTATACAAGAACTTCAAGTGGTGCCTAACGCGGAGTTGCCTATATCACTATTCTGTGATAATGATGGAGCTGTCGCCCAAGCCAAGGAGCCGAGGGCTCACCACAACACCAAGCATATAGAGAGAAAGTACCACATCGTTCGAGAGATGGTGGAAAAAGGATATGTTTCATTGGAAAGAGTAGACTCGAAGACAATGTCTCGACTACGACTAAGCCATTATCTCAGCCGCCTTGGAAAGACATCCAAGAACATGGGTATTGGATATCATGATGTGTGGCATTGAGTGCAAGTGGGAGATTGTTAGGAATATGCCTCGAATGCCACTCGGGGATGAGAGAGTAGGGGCATTGTACTTGTAATTATGGAATAAATAATAAAAAGGCAATTCGATTCATTCACTGTTTATTGTATTTCAATTGCATTCTTGACTTGGTAAACATTGAAGTGAAGTCCATGTAAATAAACCGAACATTCCATTCTCGTTATGGGATAAGAGAAAATGCACCGAAGTGTTTAAAGTTTATTTACGTAAATCGTCATAAGTCAATAAACTTAAATGGGCATTAAGTTTTTAATAAGATTTGTATAACTAATGCTAGGACATGTGCATGTCTTGATAGCATAGTTATAAGTATATTGGTGGGACCAAGATACTCGAACTCGACTCATACTCGATTCACCACACGTATTCACTCGGAGAGTCGATGACGAATCGAAAGGTTGTGATAGTATACGTGGACCTTTGACTTGAGGGTTCAGTAGAAGATGTGCCTGTGACGTTTAGTTTGTCATTAGAGTAGTTAGACTCATTTGCTTAATTGCTGAGTCGACCTCGAAATGCGGACTATACGGGCAGGTAGCAGTCTTTACTGTACGCCAAGAAAGGATTCTATCTCCTGTTAGTGAGCAGGCGAATGTCCTATACGGTTAATGGCAAATAAGATCATAAGTCTTTGGCCAAAGCATTCTGATATAGTAGTATTAGATACACTATTGATCACTTGGTCTTGATTTGCATTAACACATGTATAGAGTTTAGTCAACAGTAGGGTTTGACTTTACCGTGACCCGAAGACTTGACCGGGACATCTGATGAAGGGTCTATACGTATATAGTATTCACGACATAATTTGGTTCGTTTCATCCCTACCACGCTTCCTAGTTATAGTGTTCACAGTTGTCTTATTCTTTAAATTTAAATGGTATAAACCATTTAATAATGTAGCAGTACCAACCAATTTATTTCTGAAATAAATACGACAGGACCCATCTCCAATAAAGAAGTGAAATCCCTTTCGGTCCATGACCGGAATTGATACAATATTCTTGTGCGCCTTGGGCAAAACAAGTACATCATCTAAAGTGAGAATAAAACCAGATTCTAAATCCAACATAAGGGATCCGATATCAGAAGCCTCGACACTATGCCCACTTCCGACGGTGACCATCACCTCCCCTGAATCCAGCTTCCTACTTCGTTCCAGATCCCGATTCATTGTACAAATGTGAGAACTCGCACCGGAATCAAGTATCCAAGAAGTAGAATATACGCATGTAATAATTTGTTTCTAAAACCAATAGTTCCGTACTGAAGGCGCATTACGGTCAAGCTTTGGACAATACCTCTTCCAGTGGCCTAGCTCACCGCAGTTGAGGCATACATCCGCTTTCTTGGCCCCATTGCTCTTTGAACCATTGGGGCCTTGCCCCTTCCCTTGTCGATCTTGGCTATCGGACCTAATCGCTTCTTGTTCTTTTCTTCTTATTCTTGGACTTCCAAGTCTTAGAAGAAATCACAAGTGCCTTCCTTTCCCTTTGTCTTCATCTCGAGACTGGCAAGCCGGGCTTGTTCATTAGCCCAAACTAAGTTACATGCAATCTCATTGCAGTTGAAGTTCATGACAAATTGGGAAAAGGAGTCGAAGTGAGTGCAGGATAAGGTCACTGGAGAGATGCATGCATCCGAAAATCAAGAGCTTCCAATCTCTCAATCATCGAGATCATCTTGAGGACATGGTCCCTAACCTTCTCTCCTTCCTTCATCCCGGCGCCGAATAATTGCTTTGATATCTCATATCTAGCAGTTCGGCTATGCTCTCCATAGAGCTCGGCCAGTGCGCTAAGATGGCTCGTGAAGACGTCATCTTTTCATGGGCACGTTGAAGCTCATTGGTCATTGAGCCTAACATGTACCCTCGCACTCTTATGTCGCCTTTACCCATTTCTCATGGGCATCGACATCTTCCCGATTGGCTCGGTTCTGCAGGAGCCGCCGGGATGTCCGCCTCAAGACGTATCCCAAGATTTCCATAGTTAGGACAATCCTCAAGTTCCGGCCACCACATAGTTCGACTCAGTGACGTTCTTTTCAAGTAGTATAGCGAGTGGGTTCATTGTCATATTGAGAGTTTTGTTAACTGCATAGAATAATTTGAGATTTGTTAGTGATTGTTTAATTATGATCCGAGTAAAGAATTTAAGGACTTTCTTTATTCATAACTCGGCTCCCACTATTTTATCGGCATTTACACACTCCCATGTTAAATCCTAAGTCTTGGGTGACTTCATAGTGGTGATCGATTTCTTTACAAAGTTTAATAGAGGGCAACCCATACGGTTTATATTCTATTATTCTTTATAAAGTGGTGTCTAATACCAACCCATCTAATGGATGATTCAATCTTCTTTTACCCCTAGTTCACTTGCCCTCAACCCATTCGGTTTCTATGGCTCACAACTATCTAAGTTTAAACCGTCAACTCCTATTAGTCCGACAATCAATCTTACCCTAAGCAACCCATACGGTTTATAGGGGTTTGATTTGTCACAACCAAAGGCATCTAATGCACTCTAGGAATTTATCAACTTTCCCCAAAAATATTACCCCGACATACTCGGAAGAATAATATTCCGGTTTAGATTTCAATTTTCCATGAGTTTGACGAGGGTAGGAAACCTCGTAACCTTTATAACTTAGTGTTTGTAGTGGGAGTATTAACGCGATTATATGTTACACTTTGCACATTAATCCGTTTATAAGCGCGGTTTGTGATTTGTCAATCATTCAAAATGAAAAACAATAAATAGCAACCTAGTTACTACCAACATATAGCTCATGGACTTTTTCCTAAGTATTGGGCCAAGCCAAATAACGAAAAGAAAATACAAGATTGATTCTTCGCCTTCCACTGGTCGTCTTCGGTCTTCGTCATAGCCATATGAATAATTACATCATTGAACAATACGTCCTTTTATACATATTTTCTAGTAAAAATAAATAGGCTCAAAATGGCCTTTACAACCATATCGAATCGAACAAATCAACAATTAAGTCCACGAGCTATATCACCATCACATAAGGCATTTAATACAACATGTAACGGTAAATAAAATTAAATAATCAATTAATATATTAATCCAATTAATATAAAAATTAATTTATTTAATTTCTACAATATTAATCAAATTAATATTTATAATCGTCATTTTAATCCGTTCAAAGTAATACAGCCAAAATAATATTCTCGTCTAATAATTTCCCTTAAAAAAAATATTCCAAATATTCCAGACAGAGGATGCTCTCACTCCGCTTAGAAGAGGGACCATCCGAAGAAGGAAAAGCACCCTCCCATGTCCAGAAGAAGGCGGTCGCCAAGCCTGTAAAGGCGACGCTGCCGCCCGCGAGTTCAAAGCCTTCGAAGATGTAGAGGTCCACCTTCTTCACAACCTCAACTTATCTCCGGCCCACATCTTCAACGCGATCAAGGGTCGCGAGTGGCTTTCCAAGCCAAAGCCAATAAGGGACCACGGTCACCTAGACCGTAGCAAATTCTGTGCCTATCATAAGAGTCCCGGCCACAACACTAGCCAATGCCGCGACCTCCTCGCAGCCTCCGTGACTGCTTGAGGAAGGCAACTGACAACTTGGTCACCAAGCCGAACCAAGGACGGAAAGGACCGGAGGGCGCGAACGCCGGCAACACGAGAGAACTCCTCCCAATCCGGCCGCCAATCGAGCATGAGCCGGAATACTCGATGATTCGGTCCCACCGATCAACTCTCGCGGCCGGTCAACATGCTTCAAGCGGGAGGTGGAAACCCTGGGGTCTTTCCCGGTTTCCACCATGTCGAACAGAAACGAAAGGCCGAGCCGAGGGCATTCGCCGGGTCCACGTCGTTGTACCTCCGAACCGACCATCTCTAGAGACGCGCTCATCACCTTTTCCAACAAGGACAGGGAAGGAGTGCAATGTCCCAAAGAGGATGCACTAGTGATCTCCGCTTGCATCCTTGGGAAGACGGCCGATCGCGTGTTGGTCGACAATGGGAGTTTTTGCAACATCATATTCAAATCCGCCTAGACCAACTCGGCAACCTAATCAAATTCATCAAGCCTTTCGACACCGTGCTTCAAGGGTTCGCGACAACACACCCAAGCCTACGGAGGATCAAGCTCTGTTGAGCTAGTATGCTTTTATGATCCCAAGGTTAGGATAACTAGAACCTAAGCTTTGTAATCATAGATAGCCCAAAGATCTATAATGGGTTCCTAGGTCGCCCCTTTTAGAAACCTTTGAGGCGGTCGCCTCATCTTTCTTTCTTGTATCAAATTCCCACCGCCGATGGGACGGTGCATCGTAAAAGGAGATCAGCTAATGGCAAAGAGATGTTTGAGTTACTCCTATGTTGTTACTTCTTTCAATACTTCCCATACTATATGTAACGTTGAAGCGACCGACGATCAACCCATGGAGATCGACGAGCCTAACACTTCGTACCAACCTGACTCAGGGGACGCCATCTCTCATCAATTGACGGACGACATCGAGCCAAGGATCGGTTTCGAGCCAAGCCTCGACATCGATCCTAGGACCGAGTCCGGAGATCGTACCAAACGAGAGGCGACTGCCTCGCCAAGAGTTGGAAAGTGTTACGATGGATCGCATCATCCGAGCGGAAGTACAGATCGGCGCAAGCATCGACCATGAATTAAAAGGGGATCTGATCAACTTGCTACGTAGGAACATCGGAGTCTTTGCCAGGTCGCATCAAGATATGGTTGGCATAAGTCCCGAACACGCTTGCCATTATCTGAAGATCGGCCGGGCGATGAAGCCTGTTCACCAGAAGCGTAGGAAGTTCGGTCCCGAGAAATACGCGGCGCTCGACTTAGAAGTCCAGAAGTTACTCAACAACAAATTGATCGGAGTAGCCACAGACGAACCCCAGTGGGTCGCCAACGCGGTGCTCGTCAAAAAGCCAACTGGATCCTGGAGATTATGCATTGACTTCACCGACCTCAACGCGGCATGTCCAAAAGATCACTTCCCGATGCCTCATATCGATCACCTGGTCGATAGCACGGCGGGTTGCGAAATGATGTCTTTTATGGATGCCTTCGCCGGATATCATCAAATACCAATGGCGGAGGAAGACATAAAACACACATCTTTCCACACAGAAAAAGACATATATTTTTGGGTCAGAATGCCGTTCGGCTTGAAAAACGCAGGGGCAACCTACCAGCGATTAGTCAACAGGATGTTCGTCGATCAGATCGGCAAGACCATGGAGGTCTACATTGACGATATCGTAGTCAAAAGCCTCAAGAAGGAAGATCACCTCAGCGATCTCGCTGAGACGTTCGCCATCCTTGAGAAGTTTAACATGAAGCTGAACCCCAAGAAATGCAACTTCGGGGTGGGCTCTGGGAAGTTCCTGGGGCACATAGTGAGCCAAAGGGGGATCGAGGCGAACCCCACCAAGATACAGGCGATCCTTGACATGCAGGAACCGCGAAACATCAAGCAGGTGCAACTCCTCACAGGTTGTCTAGCCG
Source organism: Orobanche coerulescens (assembly GCA_033398695.1). Classification (NCBI taxonomy): domain Eukaryota; kingdom Viridiplantae; phylum Streptophyta; class Magnoliopsida; order Lamiales; family Orobanchaceae; genus Orobanche; species Orobanche coerulescens. Next base: position 22,189,073 of record CM065817.1, read on the forward strand.
CCCTCAACCGTTTCATATCACGGCTCGGCGATAAAAGCAAGCCTTTCTTCGCGACCATCAAGAACAAGAAGTTCGTGTGGACGAAAGAAAGCCAGGTAGCATTCGCCAAAATAGAGGAATATCTATCTAACCCCCAGATCCTGGCAAAGCCGATCCCCGGTGAAAAATTATTCCTTTACTTGGCGGCCTCAGAGGTCGCGCTGAGTGCCGTTCTGGTGCGAGCAGATGGGCAAGCTCACTTGCCGATCTACTATGTTAGCCAGGCGCTCCACGACGCTGAGACACGTTATACACCATTGGAGAAGATCGCCTATGCCCTTGTCATGAGTGTACGTAAGCTGAGGGCTTACTTCTTCGATCACCAAGTGGAGGTCCTAACCACTCTACCTCTAAGACAAGTCCTGCACCGACCGGACACCAGCGGGCGACTCCTAAAGTGGTCGCTGGAGATCGCCCAATACGGTATCACTTACGCTCCTCGCACGGCGATCAAAGGCCAAGCTCTGGCGGACTTCGTGGTGGAATTAACGTTCCCTCACAGTCCAACCCAGGTCGGCCGACCTGCCTGGAAATTATACGTGGATGGCTCAGCGACCAATGCAAGAGCAGGGGCAGGGATTGTCCTCATTAGCCCCGACAGTCAGAGTTTCACAAATGCTGTGCGTTTCGATTTTCGTGCGACCAACAATGAAGCTGAATACGAAGCTTTGGTAGGCGGGCTTGATCTAGCCCTCGCCCTGGATGTTCGTCGCCTCCATATCTTCATGGACTCCCTGTTGGTCGTAAACCAAGTCAAGGGAGAATATGAGGCACGCGGCGAACAGATGGTCAAATACCAAGAGTTGGTCGCCGAAATATGCACAAAATTTGAAGAAGTTCTAATCGAACAAATCCCGAGAGAGCACAACTCCCAGGCCGATGCTCTTTCCAAGTTGGCATCATCGGATGGGGCGGCCGACTTCTCCAATATCCAAATAACAAAGTCAGCAAGGCCGGCGATCGACAGAAATTTGGTTACCACGGTCGCCATCGCCGAAGAGAATTGGATGACCCCGTTCATCAAATATTTGAAGGACGGAACGGTCCCTGACGACCGTGTTAAAGCTCGACAACTCCAGCTTCGTGCGACCAGGTATACCCTATTGGACGGTCGGCTTTACAAGCAAGCTTTCAGCCTTCCCCTCATCAAGTGTATTACACCGGAGGAAGGTCGGCTCGTTTTAGCTGAGATCCATGACGGGATTTGCGGAAACCACGCGGGCGGGCGAACCCTCATCCATAAGACAACCAGACAAGGATTTTTCTGGCCATCACTTCGGAAAGATGCGATCGCTTATGCCAAATCGTGTCATAGATGTCAGATAATGGGCCCCAACATTAAACTATCACCCGAACAGCTCACCTCCATGTATAGCCCTTGGCCATTTGCGCAATGGGGCATCGATCTTATAGGTCCCTTGCCGACGGCTCCAGGAGGCTGTAAGTTCGCCATCGTTGGGGTCGACTATTTCACCAAATGGGCTGAGGCCGAACCGCTCAACAAGATCGGCCAAGAGCAAGTGATCAAGTTTATATGGAAAAACATCGTATGCCGATTCGGTCTGCCCCAGGCCATCATCTCTGACAACGGGAAACAGTTCGACGGTTTAGAAGTCATGCAATTCTGTGAGAAGTGGGGAATCAAAAGGTTATTCTCAGCGCCCTATCACCCTCAGACGAACGGGCAGGTAGAGGCGGTGAATAAGATCCTCAAACACACGATCAAAGCACGACTCGAATCCAGGCAAGGACGATGGGCGAGCGAGCTCCCAGACGTTTTGTGGTCCTACCGAACGACGACCCGCAATTCAACCGGCGAAACCCCATTCGCCCTTGCCTTCAGGACGGAAGCGGTGATTCCTTCAGAGATCGCCGTCCTCAGCCACCGAACCGAACAGGAGATGACGACCGATAACGACATGGCCCGACGAATCGACCTAGACATGCTTGAAGAAAGACGGCTGACCTCAGAAATGAAGAACACAATCCACAAAAGGAGAGCCGAGAAGTTCTTCAATTCAAAGGTCAGAGAAAGAAGATTTCAAGTGGGCGATCTCGTCCTTAAGAAGATCCAAACCCACACAGGCGTTTTTGGTCCGAACTGGGAGGGACCTTTCAGAGTATCCAGATGGCTAACTAAAGGAGCCTACGAACTGGAACATCCTGACGGTACTCCGGACCAATATCCCTGGAACGCCGTGCATCTGAAAAAATACTATCAGTGATAAATTTGTATTCGATTTCAATGATGTACAAGGAATATAATGAGATTTTTTCCTATCCCATCTATTATGGCGATCGCCCCACCAGGCATATCGCATATCGCCGACGATCGCTGATCACGACGATCATAGGTAAAATTAATGCAGCCATGGTCCTGGAGGTCGATGGAACCGACAGCTTCGCCCATGCAAGGTTCTTTTGGGCTGAGATCGTTCGCCCTTCGTTTAAATACGAGGCCGACATAGCCGAAGGACCCTCCAAAATAATCAGTAGGCACGATCGCACGTCCTCAAGGTACATCATCTAACATGGTGAACCCGAACAATGCGACGTGCCGTTACCCCCGTCTCAACGTACACCGTCGAGGATCTCCATCTTCATGGCGGGCCGAGGTGGAAGCAGAGCTGACAAGCCGCGGACGTGGTGTCGAATAAGCCGACAACACTCCGCGCAAGGACTCCTCCAGACCGAGATCGCCCGCCTTTCGTTTTAACACAAGGCAGGCGTAGCCTAACGGAAAAAAAATGAGTCGCAGGATACTCAATATCTCTCGCACACGAAGACACGATTGGGGAGATCGGTCCATCGAACACCCCAAACACACATGACTCTTCAGAATCGGCAAAATGAAGATAGCTCGCCAGACAGACTAGTCTTTGTTTCCTTACTTACTCTAAGTGAACAAAGACAAGGGGGCAGGGATAGGTCGAGCTAATCTCAGATACGATCGAACGATGAGGAAACATGCAGGGCGATCGGGATCGTCCGACAAAAATTACAAGTAAGAATTCCGATTCAAAACATGTCAACACTTTCAACACTTAGACGATCGGCCGGACGAACAAAAAGTCGAAAGCAAATATACACGTACTCGTAAAAATTGCACGCAAACAGTCAAAGACGATCGCATGTAATACATTACGCAGAATGAAAAAAGGAGTATTTTATTCATAAACACAAGCTTCATACATTTCGAGGCCCGAAGGCATTACAACAAAAAGTACAAGTTACGGAGAAAAAAAAAAATGCCTCTCAAGGCCCCGCCTGCTGCTCTTCGCCCTCGGGTTGCGGATCGGCTTGGGCACCCCCATCGGCCTCGGGATGAATGAGTTTGCCGGTATACCAACTCAAGTCGATCCCGAGGTCGACAAGGTCAAGGATCGGCAGAGAGAATTCTGGATGCAGAGGATGCTTGAGGACATAGGATCTGAAGCTTTCCATCAGGGGACCGATCTCGACCCCTGCCTTTTTAGCGGCTCGAACAGCGTCAGCATAGGCCAAGTAGTAAGCGAACTCGCCGATGTGCTCGACGTTACCTCGATCGCCTTCAGCTGCCCCTTCAGATCCGCCGCCGTCTTCTCGACCTCCGCCAGTTCGGCCGCCTTGGCAACATTCTCGCCCCTGGCCTTCTCCAGCTCTCTCTTCGCCGCCTCCAGCTCACCACTGAGCCGATCCACCGCAGCCTTCAGCCCGGTCGCCTCCTCCTGCGAAGCCTCGAGCTTCTGGCGAGTTTCCTTCTCCTTATTACAGGACCGATCGGCAGCCTCCTTGGAGCGGCTCAGCTCCTGCTTCAATCGATCCACGTCCTGCTTAGCCCGTTTGGCCGTCTCCTCATACTCCTTCTCCATAGACCGGATCCGGTTGGCATCCTCGATATTTCTGTTCCGGGCGGTCTCGAGTTCGCGATGGAGATGAGCAGTGGAGGGTCGCCCCTCAAAATCCCGAGCAGCTTGGACGGCCATCGTCGCCGTCTGAAGAGCCAGGGCAACGGTCGCCTGCATGGCGTCTCCAGATCGCCGACGAGCGATCGCATCAAGGTCGGTCGTCCAAGCCTTGGGCAGAGAATTGATAGCCTGGCGAACGTAAGCAGGGACTTCAAGAGAATTTTGCGGAGCCTTGCTCGACAGAAAGTCCAGCACCATGGGGGCGACATCCGGGTCGGCGAGACGAACCCTGCAGCGCAAACCAAGGAAATCAAAGAGTTAGCCCACACCATGCTAAGAATGACTAACTCAGAAAATTTTTGACCCACTCCTACCTATTGACCAGCTCGGGGTCGCGTCCGAAAAAAGGCTTGCCCCGGGATGTTTCCGCATCGGCGATCGCCACCTTCTTCGCCGAGCTGCCAGATGACCGGGGGCCGGAGACCGTGGGCTTAGGGCCAGATTGCTCCATCATCGGGATGGCATAGATGGGAGCCGCAGCGACCGGAGGCTCAAGAATCGATACGTCCGCCTCAGAGATCGACGGGGACTCCTCCGACCTCCGCCTCTTGCGGCGCTTGAGCTGTTCCTCTCCCTCGACCACCGGCTTGGCGACTGGCGCCTCAGCGGGTCTCGTCACCGGGGCAGGGTGAGACGTCGTCGCAGGAACGCGACCAGTCTGCTTGCCCAACTTAAGGCGACCAAGAACTCCCTGGTTCGACATAGCTATCTCTGGCGGAGGTTCGGCAATTCGTGGAAAATAAGCCTCTGTCAAAGAAAAGATACAAACAAGTTAGACAAAACAAAGCGACCTCTTGGAGACGATCGTCAAAGAAAGGAAGCACCAATTAAACTCATACCTTGAAATTTCAAGTGACGGGGGTAGCAAAACAAACGAGCCCCCAACCGATGAGCTTCGGTACCAAGCGATCGAACGTCAATAAAGGAGTTCGGCAAAGCACGGATCCGCTCCCAAACGATCAAGAAATCGAATGGAAGATCGCCGATCGCTGGAACGAGAGGTCCTGCAAAAAGAAAACAAAATTAGATCAGTCCAAGATAAGCTCAATCAAGGGGAGAGTTTAAATCCTTACTCGGATTCCTCTCCCGGAAAATGGTGGGAATCTCCAACTCCTCATTCGGCATGTCACTCGACGCCGATCGCCATGCCCCGCCGACCCAACACCATTTAGCCAGGTCGCCCTTGGTCTTATTCGGCACGCCAAGGACCACTCTCCCGAGTCGGCCCTGGATATGATGGCCGCCGATTGACCCTTTCTGTGCAACCAATTTAAACAAATAATTCATCTCCAGCGCAGTAAGGTGACGGAATAACCGGTGACCGCCAAACAAGGTCAACGTGCAGATGATCTGCAGCCAAGCATTCGACGTCAGTTGAAGAGGCGCCAAATTCCAGGCGATCAGCAAGTAGGAGACGGCGAATGGCAACGGGAATCGCAGACCCGCCTCCATTATCATCTCGTTGACGGCGACCATATCCTTGGGCGGTTGGTCGGCGCGCTCATTCTCCAGAGGCACGTGAAGGGAAACGTCAGAGGGGATGTGATATTTGGCCCTCCAGCGGCTCAGGTCTTTCTTGGTCGCCGTACTCCGGATCTGTCCGAGAGTCCACGGAGACGGGACGGCGGCCTGAAAGACAGTCCGATTCACATGTTCGTAAGGGTGAGCGGCGGTGTAGGCCTCGAAATCGAATTCCGGACAGGGCCCAGCGATCGTTTCCATCATCTGAGCAAAAGCCACATAGGCGGGGCCGAATTTGCTCTCTTTCCCAGGCCTCCCGCACCAAATCATCTTCATCCACCGGCGAGCCCCCCTGCTCCGCCGTCGTCGCCGTCCTCGCCACCTCGGCCTCGTTGAAAAGTTTTTCGAGTACTTCGGGTGCAATCCCCGCTCGAATAGCTTCAGCGGCCGTCTCCATATCCACTCTAACGGGAGCCTCCTCCCGTTCAGGCAACGCGGCGGCAGCGGAAGAACTTCCGGTCTCGAAGGTTTTTGGTCCTCCCGACATATTAGAAAATAAAGAGAAGAGGAAGGGTAAATTTTTCTTACCTAGAAAAAAGAAGAAGATCGGCGCACAAAAGCTCCAGAAATTTCTGCAGAGATTCGGCTATGGATACTAAGGGCGCGTAAAAAGTGAAGGAGAAGAAGCCCTCCCCTTTTTATAGATGGAGACGAGGGCCTAAGTGCAAATAGGAGAAACCTCGGGGGCTGAATCGCAACCGTCACGTGGGGACGCATTAAATGCGGTCCTCGAATCCCGCATACGCGTCTTTTCGAGGGCATGCCAGCCGACAGGTCTGACAAACCGTCGGATTCCCCCAACAGCGGCACGACGCGTGTCCCAGCCACTTTTGGAAGGCCCGCCTTCTTTTCCCGCTGCTCCCGACGCGAAAGAAGGTCGTCCATATTTGAATTCAGATCGGCTGGTCGTTTAAACATCGGCGATCACCAACAGTGCCACCTCACCCCGTGTTTTCAACATCGAGGCGAGCTGGGGGGCAATTGTTGTACGGCGATTTATTCACCACGATCGGCGATCGGCGACCTCCCAGAAAAGTCAACCATGGAAGACATACTCAGGACAAACACCTAGAGTTCGGCATAATTCGGCGATCGTCTTTTGGTAACCAGCGATCGCCTTTTGGTAACCAGCGATCGCCTTTTGGTAACCAGCGATCGTCTCTGGATACCTGGCGATCGTCTTTAAATAACAGACCAGAGGTGATCGTCACATGCCACGTGGGGATCCAGCATCCGTCAAAGTCGTCGAAGACCGAATCTTGGCCGATGGCCCACCCGCGGATCTTCAAAGGATACCGACAAATATGATCATTGACCCCAGCCTGTCACCTACCACACCTATCGACAAGGCCGCCGAAAGGTACGAAGTGGGCCTTCCTCAGACAGCGATTCGCAACACGTGCTGGCTTCCCATTGGTTCACCCAGCTGGCCTCCAACTGCAACCTCGGACCTCAAGGGAACATGCCCACGTGACGGGACGATCGGCCGTTTATTTTAATATAGAAAACGGCGATCACCCGCGATCGCCTGAGGGATCCCAACTACCTTGTCCCCTATAAATAGAGGACTCACTGTTGCGGCCAAAGGGGAGACGAATCCACTACGATTTAAGTGCAAAATACACACCAAAGAGAGAATAAAAGGCTCTTTTGGCAAACACTAACACGTTCATAGTGATATTCATACACATTCATCATATATCCCAAGCAAGAACTCACAGATTCATCCATCTGGTTCTTCCGGCAATCTACGCGCTCCAAAGCCTAGATAACTAGAACCTTTTACACTCCTTGTATTAGATTCTAACATTAATATTTGTACTCGACAGTATATTTATTAAATAACATCTCGCGAGAGCATTCAAGTCCGGGATTAACAACCCCGGCAAATCTTGTGTTATCTATTTTCCCACGGAAGTGTTCTCGCATTTGTTTGTTACTCATTCATTCCAGCAATACTATCTCCGGATAATATTTTGGGTAACAACAATTGGCGCTAGAAGATATACCCTATCTCCGATACCACTGTTGGGATTCCGAAAATAAAACGAAATACGCAGCGGAAAAAATATGAATCCCAAACAGGATCGATCAAATAACGTATATACGAAAAAAAATACAAAGATAAAGATTCATACCCTTGAAGCCTTTGAAATAAATCTTCGTAAAGTGTAGACGATGATCACGATCCCGTCCCGAACACGAAATCCCTTCGTTCCAAGCACCGAAAATTCGAAGCCTCTACTTCACACGCGTCGGAAGTTGCCCGGAAAAATCTACAATACTCCGTTCTATGAAGAACACGGCTAGGAAATGTTGTAGGAATTTTTTTCTCTCTTAATTTTTCTTACTTCTTTTCACCTCAAAGATGAACAAAATGAAGAAGGAAAATTTTTCTCTCTCTCCTCACTAAAAACTCACGGCAGGCAGCTCACATGAATGAGTATATGTAGTTTGTAGTTATCTCATCTCATCATTTATAATGTAATGATATATATATTATAAAGGAATAATTATTCCTTTACAACTATCATTCACAATTATGTGGGAATCTCAACTCTAAGTGAGTTCCCACACACATGCAAGATCATGCCATGCCATGAGGAGTGGGTGGCCACAAGGAAGTTTCCTAGAAAACGAGCCGAGCCACTCGGCTCAGTATGGACGTTCGTCAAACGACTCGTTAAATACACTCCTTTTAATCATCAATGTATTTATATTATATAATTAATCTAATTAATTAATTATATCAAATACAAATATATATTTCTCTAAGAAATATAATTTATGAATTAAATTAATTACCAGAACTTAATTTAAATTCATAAGACCGATATTTGATTTATCCAATAAATCATAATTAGATATCCAATATCTAATATTAATAGAGAGATAATAAATTCACATTTATCCGTCAACGCTCCCGATGCGCGACTCGTAGGTCCGTCTCACCACATTGGGAGGAACTAATGAGTGCGGCAAGACTTAGCCACTTAGCGGCCGCACCGTAAACCCCGATCGAGAACGAATGAAGGGATCATTCCGGAACCATTATGTCGTGAATACTATATACGTATAGACCCTTCATCGATGTCCTGGTCAAGTCTTCGGGTCACGGTAAAGTCAAACCTCATCATTGACTAAACTCTATACATGTGTTAATGCAAATCAAGACCGACTGATTAATAGTGTATCTAATACGACTATATCGAATGCTTTGCCAAAGACTTATGATCTTATTTGCCATTAACCGTATAGACATTCGCCGCTCACTAACAGAGATAGAATCCTTTCTTGGCGTACGGTAAAGATCACACTGCCCGTATAGTCCGCACTTCGAGGTCGACTCAAGAATTAAGCAAATGAGTCTAACTACTATAATGACAAAATAAACGACACAGCACATCTTCATCGAACCCTCAAGTCAAAGGTCCACGTATACTATCACAACCTTCGATTCGTCATCGACTCTCCGAGAGTGAATACCGTGTGATCGAATCGAGTATGAGTCATGTTCGAGTATACCGCCCCACCAATATACTTATAACTATGCTATCAAGACGTGCACACGCCCTAGCATCGATTATACAAGAAATATTAAAAATTAATTCCCAATTTAATTTTATTTACTTGCGAACAATTTAAGTAAATAAAATTTAAACACTTCCAAGACATTTTCTCTTATACCATAACGAGAATGGAATGTTCGATTTATTTACATGGACTTCACTTCAATGTTTACCAAGTCAAGAATGCATTTGAAATACAATAAACAGTGAATGAATCGTATTGCCTTTTTATTAATTATTCCATAATTACAAGTATAATGCCCTTACTCTCTCATCCCCGAGTGGCATTCGAGGGCATATTCCTAACAATCTCCCACTTGCACTCAATGCCACACATCATGGTATCCAATACCCATGCTCTTCGATGTCTTTCTAAGACGGCCCGAGATAATGGCTTAGTCGGGTCGTAGACATTGTCTTCTCGAGTCTACTCTTTCCAATGAAACATATCCTTTTTCCACCATCTCTCGAACGATGTGGTACTTTCTCTCTATATGCTTGGTGTTGTGGTGAGCCCTCGGCTCCTTGGCTTGGGCGACTCCATCATTATCACGAGAATAGTGATATAGGCAACTCCGCGTTAGGCACCACTTGAAGTTCTTGTATAAACTTCGCATCCAAAATGCTTCTTTGCTAGCCTCCGAGGCGACTTGATACTCTGCTTGGCGGTGGAATCTGCAGAGCGGTTTGCTTGGAGCTTCCAAGAATCGCTCCTCCATTGAGAGTAAATAAATACCCAGATGTCGACTTAGAGTCGTCATTATCTCCTTGAAAATCAGAATCGGTGAATCCAATCACCTTCAGTTCTCCACCACCATAAGTAAGAACTAAATCTCTAGTTCTTCTCAAGTACTTAAGAATGTTCTTTACGGCAGTCCAATGTTCCCTTCCCGGGTTTTCTTGAGATCGACTTACCATACTCACAGCGTAGGCTAAGTCTGGTCTCGTACACAACATAGCGTACATGAGGCTACCCACTGCCGAGGCATAGGGTACCTTACTCATCTTTCTCTTGTCTTCCTCACTTTGAGGACACATTTTCGTGGTGAGATGAATTCCATGTCGCATGGGAAGGAACCCTCTCTTAGATTCATCCATCTTGAATCTTCTCAGGATTTTATCGATATAAAGGGCTTGGGAAAGTCCTATCATTCTTCGCGGTCTATCTCTGTAAAGACGGATCCCTAGAATATAGGAAGCTTCTCCCAAGTCTTTCATGGAGAACGTTTTAGAAAGCCAAGCTTTCACGGCCGAGCATTGCTATGTTATTTCCTATAAGTAGAATATCATCTACATATAGTACTAAGAACGCAATGTTGCTCCCACCGACCTTTTGTAAACACACGGTTCCTCCTCATTTCGTATGAAGTCAAAGTCCTTAATCGCTTCATCAAATCGAAGGTTCCAACTCCGAGAAGCTTGCTTCAGACCATAAATGGCTCGTTGCAGCTTACACACTTTATGAATATTAGCTTTGGACACAAAACCCTTAGGCTGTTCCATATAGATTTCCTCCTCGAGGTATCTATTTAGAAAAGCTGTTTTGACGTCCATTTGCCATATTTCATAATCATAATAGGCAGCAATGGCAAGCATCATGCGAATCGACTTTATCATAGCTACGGGCGAGAAGGTATCATGATAATCGATTCCTTCCTTTCGGTATAACCCTTTGCCACAAGCCTGGCCTTATAGGCATCAACCTTGCCATCCCCATCAGTCTTTCTCTTATAGATCCATTTATTTCCAATAGTCCTCATGCCAGTTGGAAGATCTACTAGAGTCCAGACCTGATTGGTATGCATCGAGTCTATCTCAGCTTCCATTGCTTCTTTCCATTTATCAGAGTCTACATCCACTATCGCTTGGTCATAGGTGACAGGGTCGTTTTCACTGCTATCAGGTGTGTCGTGGAGACCCAGTTCCTCGACATGTGTATAGCCATACCTCTCGTAAGTGAGATACCCTATCGGACCTTCAAGTGGAGGTTGTGTTACAATAGGTTCGGTTCTTGATCCCCGATCGGATGTCTCCTTAGGAGTTTCATTATGCTCTTCCAAAGAGATATTTCTACCCGAGCCACCTTCGAATGAATTCATCCTCAAGGAAGTGCGCTTGTAATGCCACAACGACCCTATGGTCTTCCGGCTTGGAGAATAGATACCCCAGCGAGTCCTCTGGGTATCCTATGAAACGTCCTTTTATGGACCTCGCTTCGATTTGTCCACCTTAGCCTTTTTGACATAGGGTGGACATCCCCAGATCCTTATGTGATTAAGGCTTGGTTTCTTACCCTTCCACATCTCATGCGGAGTGATAGGAACAGATTTGGAAGGACATCTATTTAGGATATAGGCAGCGGTTAGTAAGGCATACCCCCACAGGTAAATAGGTAAATCAGTGTAATTTAACATGGAGCGAACCATGTCCAACAAAGTCCGATTTCTCCTTTCTGAAACACCATTTAACTGTGGGGTTCCTGGAGGCATGAATTGTGAAACTATTCCATGTTCCTTAAGGAACTCATCAAACTCAGTGCTCATATATTCGCCACCTCGGTCCGACCGAAGTGCTTTGATATGACATCCAGTTTGTTTTTCAACTAGGGCCTTAAATTCTTTGAATTTAGCAAAGGCTTCAGATTTATGTTTCATTAAGCACTAAGAACGTTATGTCAACTCCATTTTAAGTTTATATTTCGTTTTAATTATTTCCCAAAATTTAAATTGGATTTTGATTTGACTAAATTAATATTTGGAATATTTTTGAGTTAAGGGAAATAAATTAAACGAGAATATTATTTTTGGCCGGATTAGTTCGAACGAATTAAAATGATGATTATTAGTATTAATTTGATTAATACCATTAAAATTGAATAGATTAATTTTATATTGATTGGATTAATATATTAATTGATTATTTAATTTTAATGCCACTTTATATTAATTGGATTAATATAGTAGAAATTGAATAGATTAATTTATATTAAAATTAATTGTTTAATTTCGTTGCCATTACATGTTGTATGGAATCCTTATGTGATGGTGATATAGCTCGTGGACTTAGTTTTTGATTTGTTCGATTCGATTGGGTTGTAAAGGCCGTTTTGAGCCAATTTATTTTTACTAGAAAATTTGTATAGGATGCATTTTTTCAATGATGTAAGTATTATTTTGGGTATGACGAAGACCGAAGACAACCGACCGAGAAGACGAAGAATCGAAGACTGTATTTTTTTTATTTATTGGGTCATTCGCTTGGCCCAGTACTTAGGAATTAGGTCCATGAGCTATATGTTGGTAGTAACTAGGTTACTATTTTCTGTTTTTCATTTTGAATGATTGACAAACATACAAACGCGCGTATAATTGAATTAATGTGCAAAGTGTAACATTAATCGCGAAATTCTCCCGACTACAAACAGACTAAGTTTGAAAAAGGTTACGAGGTTTCCTACCCTCCATCAAACTCGTAGAAAATTGATACCCGAGCTGGTGTGCTATGCTTCCGAGTTATCGGGGTAGTACATTTGGTAGAGGTTGAAAAATTCTTGAGTGCATTAGATGCCTTCGGTTGGTGATAAATTTCGCCCCTAGAAACCTGATAGGTTGCCGGTGAGATTCAATAGTCAAACCGATAGACGTTGATGGTCAACAACTTAGATAGTCTGGATTGCCAAGAAACCCGATAGGTTGAGGGCATGAAGACTAGGGGTAAAAGAAGATCAAATCATCCGTCAGACGGGTTGGTGTTAGACACCACTTTACGAAATTAATTGGCAAGAAACCCGATAGGTTGCGTCTGTTAAAATTTGTAAAGAACTTGATCACCACTAAGAAGTCGATCTAACCATGATTTCCGGATTATAACATGGGAGTGTATAATTAGATAAAATTAGTGGGAGCCGAGACAAGAATTATACAAGCCCTTAAGTTCTATACTCGGTCATAATTAAACAAGTCACTAATTTAATCTTGTCTAAATCTTTGCGTAAAACGAAATTGAATCTCTCTAAAATGGCTAAAACCACTTGCAATACTACTTGAAAAGAATCTCCTAATCGGCCCTAACTTTGTTGGTAGTTGCGGAATCGATGATTGTACTCAGATGGAGTCTCGGGATACGTCTTGGAGGCGGACATTCCACCGACTCCAATCCGGACTAGGGGTAATCAGAAGACATTGACGTCCATGAAAAATGGGTCAAGGATGATGTGCTAGTTCGTGGTTTTATGATGGGCTCAATGACTAATGAGTCTGCAGAGAGCGCACGAGAAAATGACTTCGCCAGCGATTCTCGCACACTTGACCGAACTTTATGGAGAGCATGGGATCGCTAGATATGAGATATCAAAGCGGTTGTTCGATCTAGGATGAAAGAAGGGGAGAAAGTGGGAGACCACGTCCTTAAGATGATCTCTATGATTGAGAGGCTCGAGGTGCTCAACTTTAATATGGATTTATCCTTTCAAATTGATCTCATCCTTCAATCTCTACTCGACTCTTTCACGCATTTGTAATGAATTTCAACCGTAATGAAATTACATGCACATTAGCCGGGCTAATGAATAAACCGTGACGGCACGCCTAACATGAAGACTAAACCGAGAGAGGTCTCTTGTGATTTCTTCCGGCCTAAGAGGTCCAAGAACAAGAAGAAAAAGACCTACGAGCAAGACAAACCCAAGAAAGGGGTGCAAAAGGAAAGGGCAAGGCCCGAAAGGTTCAAAAGGTAGGCGGTCCAAAACCTACGGACAAATGCCTTGAATGCGGTGAGTCACACGCGAAGGACTTGTCCCAAGATTAATGGCGCATCGTGCACGGAACTTTTGTTTTTGAAACTAATTGTTCCGCCATCGTATATTCTCGCTTCATGGATTCTCGATTCGTGCCACTTCTCACATTTGTACTATGAATCGGGATCTGGAACGGCAAGTAGAAAACTTGAAGTCGGGAAATAATGATCACCGCTGGAAGCGGACAAAGTGTCGAGGCAACCGATATTGGATCAATCCTTCCGGGTTTAGAATCGTTTTATTTTGACATTAGATGAAGTACTTGTTTTGCCCAAGGGGCATAAAAACATTGTATCCATTCCGTCTTGACCGGAAAGGATTTTGTTTCTTCATTGGCAATGGCGCTTGTAAAATTTATTTTCGAAATAAATTGGTTGGAACAAACTACATTGTTGAATGGTTTATATCATCCGAACATGCAAAATAAAGCAAAGTGAACACTATAACTAGGAAACGTGGTAGGCAAGATACTAATCAAGCTCTTAAATGGCACCTTAGACTTGGTCATGTTGGTCGACCAAGGTTCGAAAATGGAGAAAGATGGACTTTTAAGTCCATTGGGTGTAGAACCCTATCCAACTTGTGAATCTTGCCTTAGAGGCAAATGACTAAGTTCCCTTCACGGGGACTTTTGAAAGGGCCGATAAACTTGGATTGGTGCATACCGATGTTTGTGGTGCTTTAGAAGTAGCCCGAGACGGATATCATTATTTCATAACGTTCATGATGATCATACTAGGTATGGGATTGTGTACTTAATGAAACATAAATCAAGCCTTTGCTAAATTCAAAGAATTTAAGGCCCTAGTTGAAAAACAAACCGGATGTCATATCAAAGCACTTCGGTCGGACCGAGGTGGCGAATATATGAGCACCGAGTTTGATGAGTTCCTTAAGGAACATGGAATAGTTTCACAATTCACGCCTCCAGAACCCCACGCTTAAATGGTGTTTGAGAAAGGAGAAATCGGACTTTGTTGGACATGGTTCGCTCCATGTTAAATTACACCGATTTACCTATTTACCCGTGGGGTATGCCTTACTAACCGCCTATATCCTAAATAGATGTCCTTCCAAATCTGTTCCTATCACTTCGCATGAGATGTGGAAGGGTAAGAAACCAAGCCTTAATCACATAAGGATCTGGGGATGTCCACCTATGTCAAAAAGGCTAAGGTGGACAACCGAAGCGAGGTCCATAAAAGGACGTTTCATAGGATACCCATAGGACTCGATGGGTTATCTATTCTACATGCCAGAAGACCATAGGGTCGTTGTGGCATTACAAGCGCACTTCCTTGAGGATGAATTCATTCAGAAAGGTGGCTCGGGTAGAAATATCTCTTTGGAAGAGCATAATGAAACTCCTAAGGAGACATCTGATCAGGGATCAAGAACCAAACCTATTGTAACACAACCTCCACTTCGAAGGTCTGATAGGGTATCTCACTTACCTGAGAGGTATGGCTATACACATGTCGAGGAACTGGTCTCCACGACACACCTGATAGCAGTGAAAACGACCCTGTCACCTATGACCAAGCGATAGTGGATGTAGACTCTGATAAATGGAAAGAAGCAATGGAAGCTCAGATAGACTCGATGCATACTAATCAGGTCTGGACTCTAGTAGATCTTCCAACTGGCATGAGGACTATTGGAAATAAATGGATCTATAAGAGAAAGACTGATGGGGATGGCAAGGTTGATGCCTATAAGGCCAGGCTTGTGGCAAAGGGTTATACCCAAAGGGAAGGAATCGATTATCATGATACCTTCTCGCCCGTAGCTATGATAAAGTCGATTCGCATGATGTTTGCCATTGCTGCCTATTATGATTATGAAATATGGCAAATGGATGTCAAAACACCTTTTCTAAATGGATACCTCGAGGAGGAAATCTATATGGAACAGCCTAAAGGTTTTGTGTCCGAAGCTAATATTCATAAAGTGTGTAAGCTGCAACTGTAATACCCGAGATTTCTGTTATGTAATTGGAACTTGTGATATTGTAATGATTGTACTTTTGTCTGAGTACTATTCTCCGTATTTGATAGTCCGATGTTGTCGAGCGTTTAATTTCATGATTGTGATTTAAAGATTTTAAATCTGCACATGTAGCGCACGCTACCGACTATGTTTAGCGTGCGCTAGCGTGGATACATAGCGCACGCTACAGTGGGTCATTAGCGCACGCTATGCATAGTCAATTTGATTGAGACGTGCGGTAGGTGAGATCTGGCCGGGGGACCCCTGTCGGATCGTGTCGGATGTACCTGGACGGCTTTCGGGAAAAGCCGAGTCAACGCCTTAGCGCACGCTACAGGTATAGGCGTAGCGCACGCTAAGTGCCGAGTACAGTTTAGACTGTGAGCCGTTAGCGCACGCTACAAACAGGGTCTAGCGCGCTAATAACCATTTATTATATATAGACAAAGATCCTATTCGTGATTTCAGTTCTTCTCCTCCCATAACCCGAACTCTTACACTTAGAACATAACTCCCTTCATCCTAAACACTTCGTATCAACCTCCTAGTTCGAGATTGAAGATCGTATATCATTGGAGATTGGTGTTCAAGCCTTCGGTGTTGGATTGCTTCACTTTCCTCCGTGTTCTTCACTACTTTGAGGTAGGTGATTCTTCACCAATGATTAGTAATGTTCCTAAGGAAGTTTGAATCATGTTTGGATAGCAAGTATTTCGTTTATAATCGGTCATCACATGTTAGAAGGATACTTTTGACGTATCGGCACTATATATCGTATGAACCTTTGAACCATCTTATTATAAGGACTCCTAAGCATGTTCAAATCGATTTATGATCAGTAATCGGATTTTACCCAGTTGCTACGTTGTATACGTTGGAATCAGGTGTTTTGGAACGTAGACGATCGGAACTTAGATTATTTCTTGAAGATCGTAGATGGATTATGATATTAACATGACTATCCGTATATTTGTATTTCATAATCTTAAAACTTCCACAACCTTTTTAGCATGATATGCCCGAGGATAACTTGTATTATCACGATAGAATTCATGAGTCCTTCACTATTCAACCCAGTTTTCGGTTTGCAGTATTCTGCCATGCAACGTTAGCGCACGCTAACATATGTGAGTTAACGTGCGCTATCGGGGTTCAGTTAACGTATAGAACGTACGTAGCGTACGTTATGTATCGGCCGGTTAAAACTGTCAGTTCGTAACTAGCGCACGCTAGTCTTACATGATAGCGTACGCTAACAGGCCTGCTTAGCGCACGTTATGTAGAGTACGTAGCGCACGCTAAGCAGTCCAGGCAGATTGGTTATTTTGAGCTTTTCGGCCGTAGACCGAATTGTTAGGCCATCGTTCGACTTGAGATGATTTGTATATCGTTCCTTTTGTTAAGGTTCGAGCTTGTTACGTTGACCGAAGGAGGCGGCCTTCGAGTGTGTCGAGATCTTTGAAGTGTTTCGTCCTTGCCATTTTCGAGGCAAGTATCATATGTCGAATTTGATTTATCATGCTTGTGGTTTTGTTCATATTGTTGTATATGAGATGTATTTCTGGAAATTCACGTGATATTCGTTGTTGTTTGTTCGTATTGATGAACATATTGAAATGTATATGTGTATGCATAATTGATTGATTATGGTATAAATGATCCGAGGGGGTCATGAGGATCTATGCTGAGGGCGCTGGATCGAATGTCCACCATGCGTTGGTCCGACGGGATCATCATGGGGATCTATGCTGAGGGCGCTGGATCGCTGGACGGGTTTTCCACCATGCGTTGGTCCGACGGGATCATCATGGGGATCTATGCTGAGGGCGCTGGATCGCTGGATTACCATATACTGTGTAGATGGAATCGTGAGGATTCGCATCGTTGGATTCGGTGGCGGAAGTCCGTTTTGCATGTTTTATGATGCATTAATGATTTATTGTATGACGATACTTGTACTAGCATTGTTTTGCTAACCCCTTCGGGGGTGGACATTGTTTTGATGTTCAGGTAGTCGAGGAGCGGGGAGGCAGCCACAGTACCGACAGGACGATGAAATGGCTCAGTGATGTGGTTGATGTTATTATTATTATGATTTGTCTTCTTGGCTCGTTGAGTACTCGAGTATGCCTGTATTAATAAAGTCCTTTCGATATGGTTGTATAAGTCAACACATTTGATCGTTTGATCCAAATCTGTATGTGAATTCCAGTTGTTCGATTGGTTTATTTTTATACTTCTTTTAAAATTAGCCTTGTAAATCCTTATCTAAAGGGTTTACGTACTGTAATTATTCGAATATCTCGGGGTGTTACGAATATGGTATCGGAGCTAAGATTTATGGATATCTTGGCGATCGGGTTAGTTGGGTCTGCATTTACGTTATTTGATTATTGGTCGTTCGTAACATCATCACTGAGCCAAAGATCGCCGTAGACTGTGGTTGTAAGTTTCCTAATCTCGAATACTACTGTTTTATTTAATTCACGTCTTGTAAACATTAATGGATGTACTTTGAGAAAGTTTGTCACAGGTATTGAGTATTTATGTTTACGGTATGTTGAGAGGAGGTCGTGGACGCGACGCGGTCGTGGACGCGGACGTGGAAATGCGAGGCAAGAAGAGTCGTATCTACCCCGAGATAGCCGCTAGTCAAACGGATTCACATTCCGGGGACGCAGGATCGGCAAATAATAATGCATCCTAACGTGCCGGGAGTGCTTCAGCAGGTGGTTGCCCAGATAAACCAGTTTGCTCAAGTTGTGGATCGCATGCAGACGGCGATGGGACAGCAGAATAACGTGGATAACCGGGGAGATAAATGGCTTACCGAGGTGGTCAAATTGCATCCTCCGAAATTTGACGGTTCTACTGAGACGCTTTCGTGGGATCATTGGCTGAAGGAATTAGAGAAGATTTTTGCGGGGATTAACTGTCCCAACGATAGGAAGGTTCCGGTCGCCCAGTATCTTTTGACCGGGGAGGCTTTCGACTGGTGGGAGGCCATTCGACCGGAGGAGCATAATGTTGACTGGACAGAATTCAAGTTGATGATGGAGGCACAGTATTGTCCTCGCCCAGTTAGAGAGGCCCGAGTTCGGGAGTTTTTCTCACCACAAAATTCGGAAGCATCGGTGACGGAAGTGATTAAGACTTATAATCACCAGCTGACTTATGTGCGCCACCTGGTCAGGACCGAGGCAGAAAAGATTTTCCATTTTGACATGCGAATGAAGCCGGAAATTCAGCAGTATATGTCCGGATTTGATTGTACCACCTTGAGGCAGTATCAGGACAAGGCGTTGGCCTACGATATGAAGGAAGCAGCAGTAGAGAAATCGACGGAAGCAAAGAAACAGAGGGTGTCTGGCAACTTCACGGAAAATAAGAATAGCGGACCCCGCCGGGGTCAGTCCTCTTTTCACTCATCCAGGAGACCTCCGCATCCTAGTCGAGGAGGAAAGAAGTTCCGGCAAGACCGATCAAGCTTCGACGCAGGAAGAAGTGTTACAACTGTGGCAAGGCGGGACATGTTCGACGTGATTGTTTCGCGCCTGCTGTGACCTGTTTCGAGTGTGGACAGGAAGGACATCGCACAACATTTTGTGGGAATGCGACCCGATCTTTTGGTACTCGCACTCCAGCTCCAGTCCCGAAGGAGACGAGTGTGAACCAGACGCAGCAAAGTGGATTTCAGCAGCAGAACGCTGGGAAGAGAGAGGCATCCAGTGCTGGGTCCGTTCCTCCACGCCTGTATGAAATAAGGAAATCTGATGATCAGAACACAGCTATTGCATCAGGTACGATTCAGATCCTTTTGCAACCAGTTAGTGTCTTGTTCGATTCGGGAGCTACGCATTCTTTTATATCTTTGAACTTTGTTAATCGTTTGAACATCTCGTGCTTGTATAATTGTGAACCTTATGTTGTGGGATTACCGAGCGGAGAGAAAATTGTGGGAACACTAGAAGCTAGGGATTTCCCAGTATCTATAGAAGGAAGAGAGTGGCCATCGAATCTCATTGTAGTTGACATCTACGGTGACGATTTAATTCTCGGAGATGATTGGCTCAACCGTTATGGAGATGTGCTGAATTACCGGGAGAGAGTCATTTCCATCATTGCTGATGACGGATCTGAACACTTATTCCGAGGATGGAGACCGGGAAGCTCGGGAAAATTGATCAAGGCAATGAAAGCCATGAAATTACTGAAGCAGGGATGTCACGGACTTTGGTGCTATGCCATGAGGAAAGAGGAAGGAGTAGAGCTCTCGTCTATTTCAGTTGTGAATGAGTTCTCAGATGTATTTCCTGACGAACTACCTGGGTTACCTCCGCAAAGGGGAGTGGAATTCACTATCGAGCTAGAGCTGGGAGCAGCTCCTATTTCCAAAGCACCATACCGCATGGCGCCAACCGAGATGTATGAACTCAAGAAACAACTGGAGGAATTGTTGCAGAAGGGTTATATTCAACCGAGCGTTTCTCCTTGGGGAGAGCCCGTTCTCTTTGTCCGGAAGAAAGACGGATCCCTCCGACTGTGTATTGATTACAGGGAGCTTAACAAGATGACGATCAAGAATAAGTATCCTATACCTCGGATTGACGACTTGTTTGATCAACTGCAAGCGGCAAGGGTATTCTCGAAGATAGACTTGCGATCAGGATACCACCAGTTGAGAATTAAGGAATCGGATATACCGAAATCTGCTTTCAGATCCCGGTACGGGCATTATGAATTCGTAGTGATGCCGTTTGGACTTACCAATGCTCCTGCAGTATTCATGCAATTGATGAATCGGGTATTCTTGGAATACTTGGATAAATTTGTGGTCGTCTTCATTGATGACATTTTGATATATTCGAAGGACGCAGAGGAACATGCCGAGCATTTACGTGTGGTTTTGAGCACCTTGAGGAGGGAACAGCTGTATGCAAAACTTTCAAAATGCGAGTTCTGGCTTAAGGAAGTAACCTTCCTTGGGCATGTGATATCAGCCGATGGAGTTCAGGTGGACCCGAAGAAAGTCGAGGCAATCTTGGGTAGGAAGCTCCTAAGAACGTGAAAGAGGTCCGAAGCTTCTTAGGACTTGCCGGATACTATCGCCGCTTTGTAGAGGGATTTTCCAAAATTGCTCGTCCGCTCACCTAGCTTATTCTGAAAACTCAAAAGTTCAAGTGGGATGAGAAATGCCAGTGGTTTTGATGAGCTTAAGAAGAGACCGACGACACCTATATTAGCGCCGCGAGGGAATTGACGGATTTATGGTATACTGACGCTTGAATCGAAGTGCAGGTTGTGTATTGATGCAGAAGGATAAAGTGATTGCTTATGCTTCTCGGCAATTAAAACCGTATGAGGTTAATTACCCGACTCACGATCTGGAGCTAGCAGCTGTGGTATTTGCCTTGAAAATTTGGCGACATTATTTGTATGGCACTCATTGTAAGATCTTTACAGATCATAAGAGCCTCAAGTACATTTTCAGTCAGAAAGAGTTAAACATGAGGCAGAGAAGGTGGCTGGAATTGATCAAGGATTACGACTTGGAGATTCTCTATCATCCGGGAAAAGCAAACGTAGTAGCTGATGCTTTGAGCCGTAAACCTGTTTCTCTTCGAGTATTGGAAGCACTTACGTCCCAAACCGGTATTCAGCGAGAACTGATCCGCGAGGGGATTGAAGTATGGGCACCAGGAATCCAAGGGCAACTTTATGTGATGGAACTGACTTCATCACTGGTCGAGGAGATCAAGTCTAAACAACTGAACGATTCTCTGATTCTTCGATTATATGACGAAGTAAAGAAAGGAAAAGCCCCAGGATTCGTGATACAAGACGATGGAGTTCTGAGATTTCAGAGTCGACTTTGCGTTCCCGAGGATGATGATTTGAGACGGACAATTTTGAAGGAAGCTCATAGCGCGCCCTATTCTATCCACCCAGGCAGTAGTAAGATGTATAAAGATTTAAAGCAAAACTTCTGGTGGGGGAATATGAAGAAGGACGTAGCGGAGTACGTTTCAAAGTGTTTGACTTGTCAGCAGGTTAAGATTGAACATCAACGACCTGCCGGAATGTTAAAACCGCTTCCGATCCCTGAGTCGAAGTGGGAGGATATCTCGATGGACTTCATTACTAGTATGCCAAGGACTAGAACGGGAATGAACATGATTTGGGTTGTAGTTGATCGACTAACCAAGTCGGCTCATTTCCTGGGAATTAAAGATACATGGGGACCCGAGAGATTGGCACGAATATTTATTGCGGAGATAGTCAGATTGCACGGGACGCCGAAGACCATTATTTCGGATCGAGATGGTCGTTTCGTGTCACACTTCTGGAAAGCAGTTCACAGGGCTTTGGGGACTGAGCTCAACTTTAGCACAGCTTATCATCCCCAAACGGATGGTCAGTCTCAAAGAACTATACAGACAGTAGAAGACATGCTTAGAGCTTGTGCATTAGATTGGTCGACTGATTGGGAAATTCACTTGCCCTTGATCGAGTTCACCTATAATAACAGTTGGCATGCTTCTATTAAGATGGCCCCATTTGAAGCTTTATACGGGAGGAGATGCCGATCACCCCTGTGCTGGGATGATTCTTCGGATTTGATCGGGACGGAACCGGAATTGATTATTCAGACTCAAGAGAAGATAGCTTCGATTCGAGAGAGACTGTTGATCGCCTGCAGTCGGCGAAGTCTTATGCAGATGTACGTCGTCGCCCTCTAGAGTTCGACGCTGGGGACCACGTACTATTGAAGGTGTCTCCTACACGAGGGATTTTCCGTTTTGGGAGAAGAGGTAAGCTTAGTCCAAGATATATCGGACCATTTGAGATCCTAGAGAGAGTTGGGGATTTAGCATACAGGTTGGACTTACCGCCATCGCTGAGTCATGTTCACAATGTGTTTCACGTATCCCAACTGCGGAAGTATGTACCGGACCCCAGTCACGTCATTGATTTTGACGAGATCGAGATAGCTAATGATGGCACTTTCGAAGAGAAACCAATCAAGATACTTGAGAGCCGGATCAAACAATTGAGGAATAAACTAATACACTTGGTTAAAGTACAATGGTCACGACATGGAGTCGAAGAGGCCACTTGGGAAACGGAGGACGGTATGAAGGCTAAATATCCGGAGTTGTTTTCATTCTAAGTTTCAGGACGAAACTTCTTTTTAGGGAGGAAGGATGTAATACCCGAGATTTCTATTATGTAATTGGAACTTGTGATATTGTAATGATTGTACTTTTGTCTGAGTACTATTCTCCGTATTTGATAGTCCGATGTTGTCGAGCGTTTAATTTCATGATTGTGATTTAAAGATTTTAAATCTGCGCATGTAGCGCACGCTACCGACTATGTTTAGCGTGCGCTAGCGTGGATACATAGCGCACGCTACAGTGGGTCATTAGCGCACGCTATGCATAGTCAATTTGATTGAGACGTGCGGTAGGTGAGATCTGGCCGGGGGACCCCTGTCGGATCGTGTCGGATGTACCTGGACGGCTTTCGGGAAAAGCCGAGTCAACGCCTTAGCGCACGCTACAGGTATAGGCGTAGCGCACGCTAAGTGCCGAGTACAGTTTAGACTGTGAGCCGTTAGCGCACGCTACAAACAGGGTCTAGCGCGCGCTAATAGCCATTTATTATATATAGGACAGCATCCTATTCGTGATTTCAGTTCTTCTCCTCCCATAACCCGAACTCTTACACTTAGAACATAACTCCCTTCATCCTAAACACTTCGTATCAACCTCCTAGTTCGAGATTAAAGATCGTATATCATTGGAGATTGGTGTTCAAGCCTTCGGTGTTGGATTGCTTCACTTTCCTCCGTGTTCTTCACTACTTTGAGGTAGGTGATTCTTCACCAATGATTAGTAATGTTCCTAAGGAAGTTTGAATCATGTTTGGATAGCAAGTATTTCGTTTATAATCGGTCATCACATGTTAGAAGGATACTTTTGACGTATCGGCACTATATATCGTATGAACCTTTGAACCATCTTATTATAAGGACTCTAAGCATGTTCAAATCGATTTATGATCAGTAATCGGATTTTACCCAGTTGCTACGTTGTATACATTGGAATCAGGTGTTTTGGAACGTAGACGATCGGAACTTAGATTATTTCTTGAAGATCGTAGATGGATTATGATATTAAGATGACTATCCGTATATTTGTATTTCATAATCTTAAAACTTCCACAACCTTTTTAGCATGATATGCCCGAGGATAACTTGTATTATCACGATAGAATTCATGAGTCCTTCACTATTCAACCCAGTTTTCGGTTTGCAGTATTCTGCCATGCAATGTTAGCGCACGCTAACATATGTGAGTTAACGTGCGCTATCGGGGTTCAGTTAACGTATAGAACGTACGTAGCGTACGTTATGTATCGGCCGGTTCAAACTGTCAGTTCGTAACTAGCGCACGCTAGTCTTACATGATAGCGTACGCTAACAGGCCTGCTTAGCGCACGTTACGTAGAGTACGTAGCGCACGCTAAGCAGTCCAGGCAGATTGGTTATTTTGAGCTTTTCGGCCGTAGACCGAATTGTTAGGCCATCGTTCGACTTGAGATGATTTGTATATCGTTCCTTTTGTTAAGGTTCGAGCTTGTTACGTTGACCGAAGGAGGCGGCCTTCGAGTGTGTCGAGATCTTTGAAGTGTTTCGTCCTTGCCATTTTCGAGGCAAGTATCATATGTCGAATTTGATTTATCATGCTTGTGGTTTTGTTCATATTGTTGTATATGAGATGTATTTCTAGAAATTCGCGTGATATTCGTTGTTGTTTGTTCGTATTGATGAACATATTGAAATGCATATGTGTATGCATAATTGATTGATTATGGTATAAATGATCCGAGGGGGTCATGAGGATCTATGCTGAGGGCGCTGGATCGAATGTCCACCATGCGTTGGTCCGACGGGATCATCATGGGGATCTATGCTGAGGGCGCTGGATCGCTGGATTACCATATACTGTGTAGATGGAATCGTGAGGATTCGCATCGTTGGATTCCGGTGGCGGAAGTCCGTTTTGCATGTTTTATGATGCATTAATGATTTATTGTATGACGATACTTGTACTAGCATTGTTTTGCTAACCCCTTCGGGGGTGGACATTGTTTTGATGTTCAGGTAGTCGAGGAGCGGGGAGGCAGCCACAGTACCGACAGGACGATGAAATGGCTCAGTGATGTGGTTGATGTTATTATTATTATGATTTGTCTTCTTGGCTCGTTGAGTACTCGAGTATGCCTGTATTAATAAAGTCCTTTCGATATGGTTGTATAAGTCAACACATTTGATCGTTTGATCCAAATCTGTATGTGAATTCCAGTTGTTCGATTGGTTTATTTTTATACTTCTTTTAAAATTAGCCTTGTAAATCCTTATCTAAAGGGTTTACGGCGCTGTAATTATTCCGAATATCTCGGGGTGTTACAGCAACGAGCCATTTATGGTCTGAAGCAAGCTTCTCGGAGTTGGAACCTTCGATTTGACGAAGCAGTTAAGGACTTTGACTTCGAACGAAATGAGGAGGAACCGTGTGTTTACAAAAAGATCATTGGGAGCAACATTGCGTTCTTAGTGCTATATGTAGATGATATTCTACTTATAGGAAATAACATAGCAATGCTCAGCACTGTGAAAGCTTGGCTTTCTAAAATGTTCTCCATGAAAGACTTGGGAGAAGCTTCCTATATTCTAGGGATCCGTCTTTACAGAGATAGACCGCGAAGAATGATAGGACTTTCCCAAGCCCTTTATATCGATAAAATCCTGAGAAGATTCAAGATGGATGAATCTAAGAGAGGGTTCCTTCCCATGCGACATGGAATTCATCTCACCACGAAAATGTGTCCTCAAAGTGAGGAAGACAAGAGATAGATGAGTAAGGTACCCTATGCCTCGGCAGTGGGTAGCCTCATGTACGCTATGTTGTGTACGAGACCAGACTTAGCCTACGCTGTGAGTATGGTAAGTCGATTTCAAGCAAACACGGGAAGGGAACATTGGACTGCCGTAAAGAACATTCTTAAGTACTTAAGAAGAACTAGAGATTTAGTTCTTACTTATGGTGGTGGAAGCGAAGGTGATTGGATTCACCGATTCGATTTTCAAGGAGACAATGACGACTCTAAGTCGACATCTAGGTATTTATTTACTCTCAATGGAGGAGCAGATCTTGGAGAAGCTCCAAGCAAACCGCTCTGCAGATTCCACCTGCCCAGTATCAAAGTGCCTCGGAGGCTAGCAAAGAAGCATATTGGATGCAGAAGTTTCTACAAGAACTTCTAGTGTTGCCTAACGCGGAGTTGACTATATCACTATTCTGTGATAATGATGGAGTATCGCCCAAGCCAAGGAGCCGAGGGCTCACCACAACACCAAGCATATAGAGAGAAAGTACCACATTGTTCGAGAGATGGTGGAAAAAGGATATGTTTCATTGGAAAGAGTAGACTCGAGAAGACAATGTCTCGACCATTGACTAAGCCATTATCTCGAGCCGTCTTAGAAAGACATCGAAGAGCATGGGTATTGGATACCATGATGTGTGGCATTGAGTGCAAGTGGGAGATTGCTAGGAATATGCCCTCGAATGCCACTCGGGGATGAGAGAGAGTAAGGGCATTATACTTGTAATATGGAATAATTAATAAAAGGCAATACGATTCATTCACTGTTTATTGTATTTCAATTGCATTCTTGACTTGGTAAACATTGAAGTGAAGTCCATGTAAATAAATCGAACATTCCATTCTCGTTATGGGATAAGAGAAAATGTCTTGGAAGTGTTTAAAGTTTATTTACGTAAATTGTTCGCAAGTCAATAAACTTAAAATGGGCATTAAGTTTTAATATGACTTGTATAATCGATGCTAGGGCGTGTGCACGTCTTGATAGCATAGTTATAAGTATATTAGTGGGGCAGTATACTCGAACACGACTCATACTCGATTCATCTACACGGTATTCACTCTCGGAGAGTCGATGACGAATCGAAGGTTGTGATAGTATACGTGGACCTTTGACTTGAGGGTTCAAGAGAAGATGTGCTGTGACGTTTAGTTTGTCATTAGAGTAGTTAGACTCATTTGCTTAATTCTTTGAGTCGACCTCGAAGTGCGGACTATACGGGCGGGTAGCGATCTTTCTTGTACGATAAGAAAGGATTCTATCTCTGTTAGTGAGCGGCGAATGTCCTATACGGTTAATGGCAAATAAGATCATTAGTCTTTGGCGAAGCATTACGATATAGTCGTATTAGATACACTATTAATCGATCGGTTTTGATTTGCATTAACACATGTATAGAGTTTAGTCAACGATGAGGTTTGACTTTACCGTGACCCGAAGACTTGGCCGGACATCGATGAAGGGTCTATACGTATATAGTATTCACGACATAATGGTTACGGAATGATCCCTTCATTCGTTCTCGATCGGGGTTCTGATGCGGCCCGCTAATTTGGCTAAGTCTTTGCCCGCACTCATTAGTTCCTCCCAATGCCGGTGAGACGGACCTACGAGTCGCGCATCGGGAGCGTTGACGGATAAATGTGAATTTATTATCTCTCTATTAATATTAGATATTGGATATCTAATTATGATTTATTGGATAAATCAAATATCGGTCTTATGAATTTAAATTAAGTTACCGGGTAATTAATTTAATTCATAAATTATATTTCTTAGAGAAATATATATTTGTATTTGATATAATTAATTAATTAGATTAATTAATTAATATAAATACATTGATGATTAAAAGGAGTGTATTTAACGGAGTCGTTTGACGAATGTCCGGTACACGAGCCGAGTGGCTCGGCTCGTTTTCTAGGAAACTTCCGTGTGGCCACCCACTCCTCATGGCATGGCATGATCTTGCATGTGTGTGGGAACTCACTTAGAGTTGAGATTCCCACATAATTATGAATGATAGTTGTAAAGGAATAATTATTCCTTTATAATATATATATCATTACATTATATATGAGATGAGATGAGATAACAAAAAATAATTCATACTCATTCATTGAGCTGCCATCCGTGAGAGTTTTTAGTGAGGAGAGAGAGAAAAATTTTCCTTCTTC
Organism: Orobanche coerulescens; assembly: GCA_033398695.1. Lineage (NCBI taxonomy): Eukaryota > Viridiplantae > Streptophyta > Magnoliopsida > Lamiales > Orobanchaceae > Orobanche > Orobanche coerulescens. The sequence goes on from CM065817.1 coordinate 22,217,065, forward strand.
ATTTTGTTCATCTTTGAGGTGAAAAGAAGTAAGAAAAATTAAGAGAAAAAAAATTCCTACAACACTTCCTAGCCGTGTTCTTCATAGAACGGAGTATTGTAGATTTTTCCGGGCAACTTCCGACGCGTGTGAAGTAGAGGCTTCGAATTTTCGGTGCTTGGAACGAAGGGATTTCGTGTTCGGGGATAAGAGAAAATGTACTGGAAGTGTTTAAAGTTTATTTACTTAAATTGTTCGCAAGTCAATAAACTTAAAATGGGCATTAAGTTTTAATATGACTTGTATAACTGATGCTAGGACGTGTGCACGTCTTGATAGCATAGTTATAAGTATATTGGTGGGGCCAGTATACTCGAACACGACTCATACTCGATTCAGTCACACGGTATTCACTCTCGGAGAGTCGATGACGAATCGAAAGGTTGTGATAGTATACGTGGACCTTTGACTATACAAGTCATATTAAAACTTAATGCCCATTTTAAGTTTATTGACTTGCGAACAATTTAAGTAAATAAACTTTAAACACTTCCAGTACATTTTCTCTTATCCCATAACGAGAATGGAATGTTCGATTTATTTACATGGACTTCACTTCAATGTTTACCAAGTCAAGAATGCAATTGAAATACAATAAAAAGTGAATGAATCGTATTGCCTTTTTATTAATTATTCCATAATTACAAGTATAATGCCCTTACTCTCTCATCCCCTGAGTGGCATTCGAGGGCATATTCCTAACAATCTCCCACTTGCACTCAATGACACACATCATGGTATCCAATACCCATGCTCTTCAGATGTCTTTCTAAGACGGCCTGAGATAATGGCTTAGTCGGCGTCGAGAGACATTGTCTTCTGAGTCTACTCTTTCCAATGAAACATATCCTTTTTCCACCATCTCTCGAACGATGTGGTACTTTCTCTCTATATGCTTGGTGTTGTGGTGAGCCCTCGGCTCCTTGGCTTGGGCGACAACTCCATCATTATCACAGAATAGTGATATAGGCAACTCCGCGTTAGGCACCACTTGAAGTTCTTGTATAAACACGCATCCAAAATGCTTCTTTGCTAGCCTCTGAGGCAGCTTGATACTCTGCTTGGCGGGTGGAATCTGCGATGGCGGTTTGCTTGGAGCTTCTCCAAGAATCTTGCTCCTCTATTGAGAGTAAATAAATACCCAGATGTCGACTTAGAGTCGTCATTATCTCCTTGAAAATCAGAATCGGTGAATCCAATCACCTTCAGTTCTCCACCACCATAAGTAAGAACTAAATCTCTAGTTCTTCTCAAGTACTTAAGAATGTTCTTTACGGCAGTCCAATGTTCCCTTCCCGGGTTTGCTTGAAATCGACTTACCATACTCACAGCGTAGGCTAAGTCTGGTCTCGTACACAACATAGCGTACATGAGGCTACCCACTGCCGAGGCATAGGGTACCTTACTCATCTCTCTCTTGTCTTCCTCACTTTGAGGACACATTTTCGTGGTGAGATGAATTCCATGTCGCATGGGAAGGAACCCTCTCTTAGATTCATCCATATTGAATCTTCTCAGGATTTTATCGATATAAAGGGTTAAATGTAACACCCCGAGATCAAACCGGGAATATTACACGCCGTAGACCCTCTCCGTGAGGATCCACCAGGCTAGACATCAAAACAACACATTACATTACATACCGACGAATCAAAATAACAGACCAATAGACCGATTTGGTCTTTCGTCACTGACTTAAAAATCAAAATACATAAACTCATCCAGACTCATACCCACACAAGGGTAAAATACTTGCAACAACGAACAATAAGGCAGGAAAAGACAATACAATGGACTCGAATAATCGAACCCCAAAGCGGCCTTCGTGTGATTAGTATCATTCGTCTTTCATCATCCCTCGTGCCGATCCTGTGTCTTGCTCCCGAAAACTGCATGTACACGGACACAATCAGATATCCACCCCGATTACTCGGGGTTAGCAAAACTCCACTGTTTCGCTAGTGCAAGTATATAGTGCAAATACGAGCCATACACAACACATTCCGAGAATACAACGAAAGACTTCGAGGTATATTTAGTTAAAAATAGTTCAAGTCTTGAAAGTAGAAGCGAAGTAAGTAAGCACTTTGAAAACACTTCCAAATCTCGGGAGTTTTGAAAACATCAAAAATTAAAAATGTTCTTAATTCCTCGAAAGCCATTTAGGGTCATGACCCCAAAGTTCATTTTTAAAATACAAATCCGTTTAACAAAACACGGGGTCCACGACCCAACCATTCGATCCAGAACACGGGGTCCACGACCCGATCATCCACTTCAATTCACTAACAAGGACACATTACACATAACACATTATTCTTATGCCATTCTAGCCAAGCACCAAGACTCGAAATATAATGTCTCTCGACCCGAGCACAAAGCATTGTGATACTCCTGACAATATCACAATTAACGAAAACATCAACGTCATCCTCAAGATGAAAACCACTGGCTGGTAACCGCGGCGTACCCCTTAGTATCGACCCCGGACATCCGTCGGACACTCGGGTGAAACCACTTCGCGGCCGTACCCCTTAGTATCGACCCCGGACATCCCGTCGGACACTCGGTGGAAGTTCATCCACACACGCACCCAAGTCCACTTCCGTGGCCGTACCCCTTAGTATCGACCCCGGACATCCCGTCGGACACTCGGGTGGAAGGAACAACACACACACACGTTCCAAAATCACAGCTTGCAAACCACAAGCCTCGAAGGTCAATCACGGTATATATAGTCGAGGTACCTTACTAGAATGGCAGTTCATCCAACATATACTCACGACCAAGTAATGATACGATTCACAAGGAAGCACAAGATTTCAACGGACCGAACGACACAACTAATATCACTCAAACTCACATATTCATCCATAAACACGTGACTCAAGCACATAATTTGACAAAAGAATTACACTTACATTTACCAACGACATAATCATACAATGACATCACAAGAAGGTAAGGTGATTCTATACTCGACACTAGCTCACATATTCAACTAAGCACATTAATTCCCGACACACATGGGTCACCTTTACAAAAAAGCATGATGGTAAATATTCCGATTTCTTTGGAAAATGGTTATTAATATTTATTTAGCACATATCGACGATTAACAATCATAATATCCACAAAACACGTAATGTATGGGCAAGATACTTGCCTCGATAATCGATACGGACACTCCCACAATCACGGATCGGTCGGGACACCTCGAACACCTACGATTCTCCGTGAAGACAACGAATACACCCACGATCGAAAAGCTTGAAGAAAACGACGAACGGAAGGGTTCCGACTCGAATTCTTTGCGAGAAATCTGACCCTAACATCATACCATCAATAAATTAACGAACGAACGAGGAAGAATAATCGTAGAACGCTCGAATCCTCTTTGTGACATTTTATCGGACACCTTCAAGGCGTCGATAAGAAACTCAATAAAACGACAAATCCTCGGCGATTTAACCGAGGAACATCAAGGAATTCGACATAATAATGTTTAACAATCATAAATACATCACTATTCTGAGTTAAAACGAATTAAACGGACAAATCGAGCAAAATCCCCAAAACTAGATTTTAAGAAAACTTGCCTTGATTCGCTGGATTGAAGGATGTTACGTGATGATAAATTGATGTTATGAACCTCAAAACTTCATGGATTCATTATATAACAACATGCCTCCATGATTGAGCAAGTTCCAGCCGCGGAAGGGAAGAAAACGAGTGATAAAATGGGTGAAAAACCCGTGCATTACGCAAATTTATAGGCTGCCGGACACGGCGCAAAGAACGGCCTGCAATGCGCCGTGTGTCTCGGCCGTGTCTCGGCGAGCTGCGATCTGGCCGACCGGCGCGAGACATGGCGCCTGTGAGGCCGTTTGGGGCCGTGTTGCACAGCACAGGTAGGCCCCTCCCGACGGCAGAAAATTACGTCGAACGACCCCGAAACCCGAACCGAATACGAATCGAAGTTACGGTTCGAAGTACTCGCAAAGACGAATCTAAGAGCTAATAGAACACACGATTCGACCACCGAAGGCTCGGAATTCGACAACGGAAGTAATTACCCAAAACTTTGGGAAATTACAAAAATGGCCCAAAACGTCCGAAACTCACGATACGCGATCGAAACACCAAACCAAAGCTCGCAACATGAATAATATCATTAAATGAACTTACGAGAAACTCGAAACAACAATTTCGGACGAGATTCGCAAGAATCGAACTCAAGTGCGGAAAAGTCGCTAAAAAGCTCGGAATTCAACAAAACGATACCGAAACGAAGTCGGATGACAAAAAGTGCAGAATTAATCATTCTCGAAATGACGAAACGGTCTTGAGCGAGTCGTCAAAACGGACTCGCCGAAAAAGAAATTTCCCGAAAATCGAAAATTGCGGATATTACATTCTACCCTCCTTAAAAGAAGTTTCGTCCCGAAACTTAAAACAAGTAGGGAGAAGCAATATCCTGCCAGAAAAACTCAACGAGATACGCAAGAAATGCGTAACTAACGCCCAACGGCGAAATGTTACAAACAACGCAACGGAATATGCGGTGTGAAAACACGCTCCACGACGACCAACACAACGTCGCCGTAAGGAATATAATAAAACCAACAAGTGACAAGCGTCATCAACTGGATAATACAATCAAGTCAATTATCCGAACAAACACAAAACACAACGGACGAAAATCAATACGATTGACCAACCCAACGGTACATCAATCAAAACGCGAGCCAATCGCTGAACAAATACGGAATTCCACCGCCCAAGGGTTGGAAGATCGAAAACGAGACTAATTTTCCGAACTTGAAAAGGTCACAACGATATATAGCTCAATTTGGGACAATATCAGAACTCGCTCGAATGACAAAGGTGAGAAACAACACCAGGTCAGAAGCATCAACGAACACAGTCGAGTCGATACGATTGGACGAAACAGAAGAGAAAGAAAGAAAAATGCGGGTATTACATCATATCACCTTTAAAAGAGGTTTCGTCCCGAAACCTAAACAACGAGAACGAAGTGCTGGAATAGCAACCTTCCCGACCATATCATCTTGGTCCACATCCGATCTTCATGGCCATTAGTATCGTGGTCACGACTGCATCCTCAGTCCCTCGGCATACTAAGCGGATTCTCACTCGATACGATGCCACAACTTCGCAAAAATAACATGCTAAAGTATCAACTCAGTACGACAATATCACATAAGGTAACTACTAACAACTCGATAAGAAAATCCACGAGGTATTCTTTTAAATGATATCATTTGAAAATCCTTGGATTTGTGTGCTCTTCAAAGTAAAACTTTAAAAGTATTTTTTGTACCTCAGGTTGCTTCATCAAAACTTTTAAACAACAGACTTAAACCGTCTCATTTTGAAATCATTGGCTAAATAATATTTTCTGTGCAACCGGCATTATCAAAATCACCACGCCACTACACACCAGCATTACGTTAATAACAACAAGGTAGCCACGCAAGGTCATCAAACCATTCGTACATACTTTAATCAATACAGGAAACTTTCTCAAATTCGAGTTTGAAGTTTACATCGAGTGAGATTTTTTTATCTTTCAATATATATTTTTGAATATAAAAATCGTATTGGTTTTTGAAATAAAATATTTTTATGATGTGAAAGATTTTTGAAAATCATGTACTCGAATTATCTGAAAATACAACAATACGTTAAAAATCATTTTTGAAAATCCCCCCCAACACTACATGAAAATCAACGATGGTAACATTTTACAAAATATCTACATGTACTTTAAAACAACTCTTTCAAATACCATCGAGGTTTTATTTGAGAATCTAAGGCCGGCTCGCCAATTCCAAATAATTTTCAAAGTATACATGGGGCCGCCGATTAATCCAACCGTCAAAACTTGTGAAGTTTCCAGGAAAGTGTTTTTGAACACACACATAGCAGACATAATTTATCAATTCATCAAACACAATCAAATATCACCTAGCAATACGAAAAGTCTTAGCACACATTCACGCACAACAGTTGTTATCACTAGACACCACGTAGAGAATACAACTACAGGTGATTGGTCGCAAAAGTTAGACCTAACGGCTAAAATGCGATTCCATAGCCTCTGCCCAGGTTGATTAGCGCGCGTTACAACAATGATTAATGTGCGCTAAACACGCCACGTCAGCGCGCGTTAGGCTCGTATTAAGCCTGTGCTAACTGCTCTCATCACCAACACGATTGCAAACATATACGAGGTAATACTAAACTCGAAGGTTACAAATAAGCAACAACATACGAGTCTAAATGTCATCGATTCACATAATTATAACATCTCACAAGCAACCATCAAAAGAAAATCATCTTACAAAAACGAAAATTTTACTTCTCAATAAGGAGGACTATCTCAACACATACATACCGATGGACTCAACATTCACGTTACTATTTTAATCATAAAATGGGCACCACTGCTCAACAACGATAGCATCATCAATACGCATCTTCTGACCAACAATCATTAAACCGAAAAGTTACAAACGAGAGTCACGTCTTGAGTATATTTTGTAGACCTTATTTGAGTTAAAAACTCGAGTTTTGAAAACTTATAGTATGAGATGAAAATGAAATATCGGTAGTTTGAAGTCTAAAAATTTTCGAACTTGAGGTCATCATACAAAAAAAAAAAAAAAAAAAATCAAAATATTTCATCCCTTGGAGAACATTTTAAAAATTTACGTGGCTCCCCGGAAGCCTTCGAAACTAAAAAAAAATCCAAGGTTGTTGCTCTTGCAAGAAAAACAGTTCATACAAGGATACATTTGGCAATATCATTCTTCATTCTAACACAAAACGGAAATTAACAATTATATGTCACTTACTCACGATGCACCTTCAAATACTACTACATAACACAGAATCATACAGGCTCGTATAGCTCGTGGTACAACATGTAGTAGGGAGACTTACATCCACAGATCGCACGAAGATGATGGCTGCACCTCGATACTAATCACTGCCGACATCCCTGACGACGCGTCGCGACACGACTCAGACAGACAATATCTGACAATACAAGACTCAACAACACATAACTCGACCCGACAGCCTAGGTTTCCTCAACCTAATCTCCGATACCATACATGTAACACCCCGCATCAAACCGAATATTACACGCCGCACCCTCTCCGTGAGGATTCACCATGATAGACATCAAAACCACACATTACATTACATACCGACGAATCAAAATAATGCACCAATAGACCGATTTGGTCTTTCGTCACCGACTTAAAAATCAAAATACATAAACTCATCCAGACTCATACCCACACAAGGGTAAAATACTTGCAACAACGAACAATAAGACAATGGAAAAGACAATACAATGGACTCACTAATCGAACCCAAAACCGGCCTTCGTGTGATTAGTATCATTCGTCTTTCATCATCCCTCGTGCCGATCCCGTGTCTTGCTCCCAAAACCCGCATGTACTGGACACAATACAGATATCCACCCCCGATTACTCGGGGTTAGCAAACTCCACTGTTTCGCTAGTGCAAGTATATAGTGCAAATACGAGCCATACACAACACATTCCGAGAATACAACGAAAGACTTCCCGAGGTATATTTAGTTAAAAATAGTTCAAGTCTTGAAAGTAGAAACGAAGTAAGTAAGCACTTTGAAAACACTTCCAAATCTCGGGAGTTTTGAAAACATCAAAAATTAAAAATGTTCTTAATTCCTCGAAAGCCATTTAGGGTCACAGACACAATTTTCATTTTTTAAAATACAAATCCGTTTAACAAAACACGGGGTCCACGACCCAACCATTCCGGTCACAGAACACAGGGTCCACGACCCGATCATCCACTTCAATTCACTAACAAGGACACATTACACATAACACATTATTCTTATGCCATTCTAGCCAAGCACCAAGACTCGAAATATAATGTCTCTCGACCCCGAGCACAAAGCATTGTGATACTCCGGACAATATCACAATTAACGAAAACATCAACGTCATCCTCAAGATGAAAACCACAATCAGTAACCCGGCCGTACCCCTTAGTATCGACCCCGGACATCCCGTCGGACACTCGGGTGAAACCACTTCCGCGGCCGTACCCTTAGTATCGACCCCGGACATCCCGTCGGACACTCCGGTGGAAGTTCATCCACACACGCACCCAAGTCCACTGTGGCCGTACCCCTTAGTATCGACCCCGGACATCCCGTCGGACACTCCGGTGGAAGGAACAACACACACACACGTTCCAAAATCACGCTTGCAAACCACAAGCCTCGAAGGTCAATCACAGTATATATAGTCGAGGTACCTTACTAGAATGGCCAGTTCATCCAACATATACTCACGACCAAGTAATGATACGATTCACAAGGAAGCACAAGATTTCAACAGCACCGAACGACACAACTAATATCACTCAAACTCACATATTCATCCATAAACACGTGACTCCAAGCACATAATTTGACAAAAGAATTACACTTACATTTACCAACGACATAATCATACGCAATGACATCACAAGAAGGTAAGGTGATTCTATACTCGACACTAGCTCACATATTCAACTAAGCACATTAATTCCCGACACACATGGGTCACCTTTACAAAAAGCATGATGGTAAATATTCCGATTTCTTTGGAAAATGGTTATTAATATTTATTTAGCACATATCGACGATTAACAATCATAATATCCACAAAACACGTAATGTATGGGCAAGATACTTGCCTCGATAATCGATACCGGACACTCCCACAATCACGGATCAGTCGGGACACCTCGAACACCTACGATTCTCCGGCGAAGACAACGAATACACCCACGATCGAAAAGCTTGAAGAAAACGCGAACGGAAGGGTTCCGACTCGAATTCTTTGCGAGAAATCTGACCCTAACATCATACCATCAATAAATTAACGAACGAACGAGGAAGAATAATCGTAGAACGCTCGAATCCTCTTTGTGACATTTTATCGGACACCTTCAAGGCGTCGATAAGAAACTCAATAAAACGACAAATCCTCGGCGATTCAACCGAGGAACATCAAGGAATTCGACATAATAATGTTTAACAATCATAAATACATCACTATTCTGAGTTAAAACGAATTAAACGGACAAATCGAGCAAAATCCCCAAAACTAGATTTTAAGAAAACTTGCCTTGATTATTGATGAAGGATGTTACGTGATGATAAATTGATGTTATGAACCTAAAAACTTCATGGATTCATTATATAACAACATGCCTCCATGATTGAGCAAGTTCCAGCCGCGGAAGGGAAGAAAACGAGTGATAAAATGGGTGAAAAACCCGTCTGTTCTGCCAAATTTATAGGCTGGGACACGGCAGAAAGAACGCCTGCAGGGCCGCCGTGTCTCGGCCGTGTCTCGGCTGCTGGGCCCCGCCGACCGGCGCAGACATGGCGCCTGTGCTGCCGTTTAGGCCGTGTTGCACAGGCACAGGTAGGCCCTCCCACCACTCAAAATTACGTCCGAACGACCCCGAAACCCGAACCTGAATACGAATCAAAGTTACGGTTACGAAGTACTCGCAAAGACGAATCTAAGAGCTAATAGAACACACGATTCCGACCACCCGAAGGCTCGGAATTCGACAACGGAAGTAATTACCCAAAACTTTGGGAAATTACGAAAATGGCCCAAAACGTCCGAAACTCACGATACGCGATCGAAACACCAAACCAAAGCTCGCAACATGAATAATATCATTAAATGAACTTACGAGAAACTCGAAACAACAGTTTCGGACGAGATTCGCAAGAATCGAACTCAAGTGCGGAAAAGTCGCTAAAAAGCTCGGAATTCAACAAAACGATACCGAAACGAACTCGGATGACAAAAAGTGCAGAATTAATCATTCTCGAAATGACGAAACGGTCTTGAGCGAGTCGTCAAAATGGACTCCGGCCGAAAAAGAAATTTCCCGAAAATCGAAAATTGCGGATATTACATTCTACCCTCCTTAAAAGAAGTTTCGTCCCGAAACTTAAAACAAGTAGGGAGAAGCAATATCCTGCCAGAAAAACTCAACGAGATACGCAAGAAATGCGTAACTAACGCCCAACAGCAAAATGTTACAAACAACGCAACGGAATATGTGGTGTGAAAACACGCTCCACGACGACCAACACAACGTCGCCGTAAGGAATATAATAAAACCAACAAGTGACAAGCGTCATCAACTGGATAATACAATCAAGTCAATTATCCAAACAAACACAAAACACAACGGACGAAAATCAATACGATTGACCAACCCAACGGTACATCAATCAAAACGCGAGCCAATCGCTGAACAAATACGGAATTCCACCGCCCAAGGGTTGGAAGATCGAAAACGAGACTAATTTTCAGAACTTGAAAAGGTCACAACGATATATAGCTCAATTTGGGACAATATCAGAACTCGCTCGAATGACAAAGGTGAGAAACAACACCAGGTCAGAAGCATCAACGAACACAGTCGAGTCGATACGATTGGACGAAACAGAAGAGAAAGAAAGAAAAATGCGGGTATTACATCATATCACCTTTAAAAGAGGTTTCGTCCCGAAACCTAAACAACGAGAACGAAGTGCTGGAATAACAACCTTCCCGACCATATCATCTTGGTCCACATCCGATCTTCATGGCCATTAGTATCGTGGTCACGATTGCATCCTCAGTCCCTCGGCATACTAAGCGGATTCTCACTCGATACGATGCCACAACTTCGCAAAAATAACATGCTAAAGTATCAACTCAGTACGACAATATCACATAAGGTAACTACTAACAACTCGATAAGAAAATCCACGAGGTATTCTTTTAAATGATATCATTTGAAAATCCTTGGATTTGTGTGCTCTTCAAAGTAAAACTTTAAAAGTATTTTTTGTACCTCAGGTTGCTTCATCAAAACTTTTAAACAACAGACTTTAACCGTCTCATTTTGAAATCATTGGCTAAATAATATTTTCTGTGCAACCGGCATTGTCAAAATCACCACGCCACTACACACCAGCATTACGTTAATAACAACAAGGTAGCCACGCAAGGTCATCAAACCATTCGTACATACTTTAATCAATACAGAAACTTTCTCAAATTCGAGTTTGAAGTTTACATCGAGTGAGATTTTTATCTTTCAATATATATTTTTGAATATAAAAATCGTATTGGTTTTTGAAATAAAATATTTTTATGATGTGAAAGATTTTTGAAAATCATGTACTCGAATTATCTGAAAATACAACAATACGTTAAAAATCATTTTTGAAAATCCCCCCCAACACTACATGAAAATCAACGATGGTAACATTTTACAAAATATCTACATGTACTTTAAAACAACTCTTTCAAATACCATCGAGGTTTTATTTGAGAATCTAAGGCCGGCTCGCCAATTCCAAATAATTTTCAAAGTATACATGGGGCCGCCGATTAATCCAACCGTCAAAACTTGTGAAGTTTCCAGGAAAGTGTTTTTGAACACACACATAGCAGACATAATTTATCAATTCATCAAACACAATCAAATATCACCTAGCAATACGAAAAGTCTTAGCACACATTCACGCACAACATTGTTATCACTAGACACCACGTAGAGAATACAACTACAGTGATTGGTCGCAAAAGTTAGACCTAACGGCTAAAATGCGATTCCATAGCCTCTGCCCGAGTTGATTAGCGCGCGTTACAACAATGATTAATGTGCGCTAAACACGCCACGTCGGTAGCGTTAGGCTCGTATTAAGCCTGTGCTAACTGCTCTCATCACCAACACGATTGCAAACATATACGAGGTAATACTAAACTCGAAGGTTACAAATAAGCAACAACATACGAGTCTAAATGTCATCGATTCACATAATTATAACATCTCACAAGCAACCATCAAAAGAAAATCATCTTACAAAAACGAAAATTTTACTTCTCAATAAGGAGGACTATCTCAACACATACATACCGATGGACTCAACATTCACGTTACTATTTTAATCATAAAATGGGCACCACTGCTCAACAACGATAGCATCATCAATACGCATCTTCTGACCAACAATCATTAAACCGAAAAGTTACAAACGAGAGTCACGTCTTGAGTATATTTTGTAGACCTTATTTGAGTTAAAAACTCGAGTTTTGAAAACTTATAGTATGAGATGAAAATGAAATATCGGTAGTTTGAAGTCTAAAAATTTTCGAACTTGAGGTCATCATACAAAAAAAAAAAAAATCAAAATATTTCATCCCTTGGAGAACATTTTAAAAATTTACGTGGCTCCCCGGAAGCCTTCGAAACTAAAAAAAAATCCAAGGTTGTTGCTCTTGCAAGAAAAACAGTTCATACAAGGATACATTTGGCAATATCATTCTTCATTCTAACACAAAACGGAAATTAACAATTATATGTCACTTACTCACGATGCACCTTCAAATACTACTACATAACACAGAATCATACAGGCTCGTATAGCTCGTGGTACAACATGTAGTAGGGAGACTTACATCCACAGATCGCACGAAGATGATGGCTGCACCTTGATACTAATCACGGCCGACATCCCAGACGACGCGTCGCGACACGACTCAGTCAGACAAAATCTGACAATACAAGACTCAACAACACATAACTCGACCCGACAGCCTAGGTTTCCTCAACCTAATCTCCGATACCATAAATGTAACACCCCCAGATCAAACCGGGAATATTACACGCCGCAGACCCTCTCCGTGAGGATCCACCAGGCTAGACATCAAAACAACACATTACATTACATACCGACGAATCAAAATAACAGACCAATAGACCGATTTGGTCTTTCGTCACTGACTTAAAAATCAAAATACATAAACTCATCCAGACTCATACCCACACAAGGGTAAAATACTTGCAACAACGAACAATAAGATAGCGGAAAAGACAATACAATGGACTCCGACTAACTGAACCCAAAACTGGCCTTCGTGTGATTAGTATCATTCGTCTTTCATCATCCCTCGTGCCGATACTGTGTCTTGCTCCCGAAAACCTGCATGTACCTGGACACAATACAGATATCCACCCCCCGATTACTCGGGGGTTAGCAAAACTCCACTGTTTCGCTAGTGCAAGTATATAGTGCAAATATGAGCCATACACAACACATTCCGAGAATACAACGAAAGACTTCCCGAGGTATATTTAGTTAAAAATAGTTCAAGTCTTGAAAGTAGAAACGAAGTAAGTAAGCACTTTGAAAACACTTCCAAATCTCGGGAGTTTTGAAAACATCAAAAATTAAAAATGTTCTTAATTCCTCGAAAGCCATTTAGGGTCACAGCCCCAAAGTTCATTTTTCAAAATACAAATCCGTTTAACAAAACACGGGGTCCACGACCCAACCATTCCGGTCACAAAACACAGGGTCCACGACCCGATCATCCACTTCAATTCACTAACAAGGACACATTACACATAACACATTATTCTTATGCCATTCTAGCCAAGCACCAAGACTCGAAATATAATGTCTCTCGACCCCGAGCACAAAGCATTATGATACTCCGGACAATATCACAATTAACGAAAACATCAACGTCATCCTCAAGATGAAAACCACAACTGGTAACCCGCGGCCGTACCCCTTAGTATCGACCCCCAGACATCCCGTCGGACACTCCGGGTGGGAAACCACTTCCGCGGCCGTACCCTTAGTATCGACCCCCGGACATCCCGTCGGACACTCCGGTGGAAGTTCATCCACACACGCACCCAAGTCCACTTCCGTGGCCGTACCCCTTAGTATCGACCCCGGACATCCCGTCGGACACTCCGGGTGGAAGGAACAACACACACACACGTTCCAAAATCACAGTTGCAAACCACAAGCCTCGAAGGTCAATCACAGTATATATAGTCGAGGTACCTTACTAGAATGGCCAGTTCATCCAACATATACTCACGACCAAGTAATGATACGATTCACAAGGAAGCACAAGATTTCAACAGCACCGAACGACATAACTAATATCACTCAAACTCACATATTCATCCATAAACACGTGACTCCAAGCACATAATTTGACAAAAGAATTACACTTACATTTACCAACGACATAATCATACGCAATGACATCACAAGAAGGTAAGGTGATTCTATACTCGACACTAGCTCACATATTCAACTAAGCACATTAATTCCCGACACACATGGGTCACCTTTACAAAAAAGCATGATGGTAAATATTCCGATTTCTTTGGAAAATGGTTATTAATATTTATTTAGCACATATCGACGATTAACAATCATAATATCCACAAAACACGTAATGTATGGGCAAGATACTTGCCTCGATAATCGATACCGGACACTCCCACAATCACGGATCAGTCGGAACACCTCGAACACCTACGATTCTCCGGCGAAGACAACGAATACACCCACGATCGAAAAGCTTGAAGAAAGCAGCGACGGAAGGGTTCCGACTCGAATTCTTTGCGAAATCTGACCCTAACATCATACCATCAATAAATTAACGAACGAACGAGGAAGAATAATCGTAGAACGCTCGAATCCTCTTTGTGACATTTTATCGGACACCTTCAAGGCGTCGATAAGAAACTCAATAAAACGACAAATCCTCGGCGATTCAACCGAGGAACATCAAGGAATTCGACATAATAATGTTTAACAATCATAAATAGATCACTATTCTGAGTTAAAACGAATTAAACGGACAAATCGAGCAAAATCCCCAAAACTAGATTTTAAGAAAACTTGCCTTGATTCTCTGGATTGAAGGATGTTACGTGATGATAAATTGATGTTATGAACCTCAAAACTTCATGGATTCATTGTATAACAACATGCCTCCATGATTGAGCAAGTTCCAGCCGCGGAAGGGAAGAAAACGAGTGATACAATGGGTGAAAAACCGTGCATTACGCCATATTTATAGGCTGCCGGGACACGCAAAGCGGCCGAGCAGCGCCGTGTGTCTCGGCCGTGTCTTGGCGAGCTGCGATCTGGCGACCGGCGCGAGACACGGCGCACTGTGAGGCCGTGTTGCACGAGGCACTGGCGAGCCCTCCCGACGGCCGAAAATTACGTCCGAACGACCGAAACCCGAACACGAATACGAATCGAAGTTACGATTCTGAAGTACTCGCAAAGACGAATCTAAGAGCTAATAGAACACACGATTCCGACCACCCGAAGGCTCGGAATTCGACAACGGAAGTAATTACCCAAAACTTTGGGAAATTACGAAAATGGCCCAAAACGTCCGAAACTCACGATACGCGATCGAAACACCAAACCAAAGCTCGCAACATGAATAATATCATTAAATGAACTTACGAGAAACTCGAAACAACGGATTTGACGAGATTCGCAAGAATCGAACTCAAGTGCGGAAAAGTCGCTAAAAAGCTCGGAATTCAACAAAACGATACCGAAACGAACTCGGATGACAAAAAGTGCAGAATTAATCATTCTCGAAATGACGAAACGGTCATGAGCGAGTCGTCAAAACGGACTCCGGCCGAAAAAGAAATTTCCCGAAAATCGAAAATTGCGGATATTACATTTCTTAGACGTGAATAAATTTATTTTTATTCTGTAATAGTTTATTTTACTGAAAAAATATTCATATTTTTTTAATATAAAATTTTTGTGCAATCTGTCAATAATTATATGCAATATGGATGTCTAATTGAATGTCGTGAAATAAAAATTAATTTGATATATTTTTCATTAAGAATGAACTTGATATAAAAAAATTATAAATATTTAGAATTTTAAGTTAGAAAAAAATTATTGGTAGATGAGTGTAAATTGCGGAATAAAACTCCCACAATATATATTCATATTTTCTTTTTATATTTCTAAAATTTTGAGAAGACATCTCTATATATAAGCTATACTTTTTAAAAAAAAAATATTAAAGAGATGCACATTTCCCAACTCTCTTTTAATAGAAGTATTGATGTATGTATGCAAATAATATGTCTTTTAATTCTCATTAATTATAAATGATAGGCAATAGAAATATTCAAAATTGAGAGGTCCACGTCATCAAGCATTTTTTTTATCTATTTTCTATTTAATTGATCATAATTTATTATTGTAACACCCCCAAGATATTCGAGGTGTATTACAGCGCCGTGGACCCCTACATGGGACCCACCAGGCTAACACAAGAAAACACCACTCGACTAACCATCTCGGTTAGCAAGGAAACAATTATTAACAACAAGAACATAAAACAACACGTCCGGCACAACCGGCATAATAAACATCAACCGACAAATACAGTAACTCCAACAAAGACCAATCACAATCTGAGAGGAAAAGCCTAAGTACTCGCGAGTACAATCTATAAGTTTACAATTTGGAAAACATCCACATCAAAAGAGACAGTAGGAAATAACAAGACTCGATTGCACATGTCAACAACCTTGGCCGACATCCTCGTACCATCCCAGCCCAGCTCGTCTGTGAACATTACGAAATCCATAACAAGAATTTCCCGACAACGGGTCCCCAAAGGGTTAGCAATTACGCTAGTACAAGTATTCAAGGCAAACCAATCGCTTACACATTTCATAGTACATGCACCAATATCATTTCGAAAACCAAAACAAGACATGTCTTTTTAGGAAAACATACGATTCACAATTAGCCTTGAGAACAGGGCGGCAGCAACATTCTCACTCGAGGCCTCATAGGGACCCTACCGAGTTGGCTACAATTAACAGAAAAACAAAACTACGCACACGCTATGCCGTGAGAACAGGGCGGCAGCATACATTCTCACTCGAGGCCTCGCAAGGACCCTAACGAGTTGACTAGCGGTACGAAACTCGTGAAATCCATGGCGGCAGCATAGATTTCCCTCCTTGACCCCGTCGGGCCAACACAAGGTGAGTTACACACAAGTAATATACATCACCATTTCATGTTAAGCTTAAAGGTTTCCAAAAATACTTGCCTTGAATTATTGACTGTGTGAACGGAAAGGAAGGTCACCGACGACGCTAGGAACCAATGAAACCGAACCTAACGATTCGAAGAATACAATCACAACCATTTCTAAATGAATACGGAATTGGAATACACCCGAAAACCCGCCTACGATTCATGTATATTCGTATATAAACAACAATGAGGGCGGACCACAACCAAACCCTCTCGATTCCGTAAAAACCACGAAATATACCATGAATCCGTAGGGAAACTAAGAATACCGACAAGATTAATCATATTCCCAAAACAAGAATAGTATGGACAAGGTACTTGCCTCAAAATCGGCACGCAAGTATTCTCGAACACGGCTCAACCTAAAGCTTCTAACGCCCGATGCTAACGAAAAGGAAGATGACAACGAACGGAAGGGTTCAACACGGTTTCTTCGCAAGAAACTCGACCCTAGCAACATATAATCCATAAATCAACAATCATACGAGGAAGGATAATCGTAGAACGCCCGAAAACCCCTCTATGACATTCTAGGACACCTTCAAGGCGTCGACCAAGAACTCGACCAAAACAACGAATCGATACGATCCAACCATGGAATAATAAAGGAAATGATATAAAACATCTAAATAATCATCAATCCATCATAATCCTAAGTTAAATCGGATTAATTGGACGAAAACAACCAAAATACTCAAATTCCCCAAAATTAGATTTCTAGGAAATCGACTGGTCAGTAGATCGGAGGATGTTATAGGACGGATGATTGATGATATGAACCTCAACACTTCATGGATTAATTGTATAACAACACTCCTCCATGATATACACACCCACAGCCGCGGAAGGGAAGAAAGGAAGTGAGAAATGGCTGAAGAAAAAGCGCCGAGGCCTTAAATAGGCCATTGCCGGGTTCGTTACGTAATCGCCATGGCTTACGTCGTAACGGCCATGGCGAACTCCTGCTGGAAAATGCCGGGCGTTACGTGCGTTACGGCCGGGGCCTACGTGCGTAATCGGCCTTACGTCACGTAGCGCGGTCACTACCGCACGTTACTCGGCCAGTGGCTGGCCCGAGCATGCCCGGCCATGACTCGGCCGGGACCAACTCCGACGGCCCGAACGACCCCGAAACCCGAACCTGAGTACGAATCGAAGATACGGTTACGAAGTACTCGAAAATACGAATCCGAGCACTAATAGAACACACGATTCCGACCACCCGAAGGCTCGAAATTCGACAACGGAAAGTAATTACCCCAAACTTTGGGAAATTACGAAAATGGCCCAAAACGCCCGAAAATCACGATACGTGATCGAAACACCAAGCCAAAGCTCGCAACATGAATAATAACATTAAATGAACTTACGAGAAAGTCGAAACAACAGTTTCGGACGAGACTCGCAAGAATCGAACTCAAGTGCGGAAAAATCGCTAAAAAGCACGGAACTCAACAAAACGACACCGAAACGAGCTCGGATGACAAAAAGTGCAGAATTAATCATTCTCGGAATGACGAAACGGTCATGAGCGAGTCGTCAAAACGGACTTCCGCCGAAAAAAGAAATTTACCGAAAATCGAAAATTGCGGATATTACATTCTACCCTCCTTAAAAGAAGTTTCGTCCCGAAACTTAAAATAAGTAGGGAGAAGCAATATCCACTGTCAGGAAAACTCGACGAGATACCCAAAAACCGAAAACTCGCGCCCGACGGCGAAACGCTGCAAGAAACGCAAAGGAACATACGTCGTGAAAACACGCTCCACGACGACCAACACAACGCCACCGATAGAGACATAATAAAACCAACAAGTGACAAACGTCATCAAACAGATAATACAACCAAGTCGATTATCCGAACAATCACAAAACACAACGAACGAAATCCAATATGATTGACCACCCCAACGGTACATCAATCAAAACGCGAGCCAATCGCTGAAGAAATACGGAATTCCACTGCCCAAGGGTTGGAAGATCGAAAACGAGACAAATTTCCCGAATATAAGGAAATTAGGAAGGAGTCTGAACGCTCAACAATCACGAAACGAGATCAACAAAAACCGAACAATCAAACGATCGAACCACAACGGTCGAGACAACAAAAATCGAACAATCATGTTCGAATCACGAAGAACAATAAAATTCAAACAACAACTCTCAGGTTCACGTCTCGGCTCGAGACAATATATGATCCGGTAAAAGCAACAAGATGTGCATTCATATAAGATCCACAGGAAAGGGAATAGCAATAGAAAAGTCACAACGACAAACGAGTTATTCCGAAATAATACCACACTCGTTCGATCAACAAAAGCAAGGGGCATGACAAGCTCAGAAATGTCAATGAACATAAATGAGTCGACAAAGTAGAATATACAGAAGTTCAAAATCCGATCCCTTCGAATAAAAGGACTAGTAGAACCAAATGATGTTACTTCCGAACAAGGTTCACAAGAATCGAACCGAATTCGGAAAAGTCACAGCGATAACCAGATCGACTCAAAATCAGATTACAGCTCGTCCGATCAATGAAACCGAAATACAGAACGAGTTCAGTAAGTATCAACGAAGACGAGCGAGTCGATAGAATCGAGAAAGAGAAAATGCAGGAGTCTAAAAACAACACGGGTACTACATTCGACCTCTTATAAAAGAAGGTCGCCCCCGCAACTCACAACAGCGAAATCAAGGTGACGACACAAAAAGCAACCGACAGAAACATCCTTCAAAGGCCTCTCAAAGCCGATTCTGATAACTGCGATGGAGCGCGAACTCCGAAAGTCTCGGTAGCCAATTCGCAAAATTGAATTTGGTGTCCATCGAGTCCACACTTGAAATGTGTTACCGATGAGGAGGACAATATACACGTGCATGCCCCGACACATCACGGTTGAAACACCTCGGCTCGGCATACCGAAATTACAAATGCTAGATACAATGGGGCATAACGTCGCAAAACAACATAGCGGAGATGCCAACTCAGCACAACAAAGAATCATAACACATACCATATACAACGATTACCATCGTAAAGTAATACACACACAAACACTACAGCAACGACGGTATCGTTCGGCGACCTCAACGGCCCGAACGATAACCAGCACATAATTACAACCATCATGAAACAATCACACATGTACACAAACGTACAAACTCAAGCTTCAACAGCTCACACCCGTGCGACAACACGCAAACCACCACGAGGCGACAAACAGTAAATACCAGTTCACACCTCTCACAGAGGGCTAGTACAACAAATGCGTGGCAACGCCTCGACGTTCATGCCACCAATACGATCACAATTACGGGATAACAACGTAACGAAAGTTCGAAAACCATACACGCATTTCCGGTCCATAGCGAAATGATAGGTTTTAAAAACAAAAACCACCTTTTGAAAACAGTTTGGAAACAACAGTTGATCTTGAGTATCATTTTACAAAAAGTAGTACAAACACCATTATCGAGACTTTGAAAGTCATCTTGCGTTTGAACAAAAATGAGGACACCTTTCTTTTAGTGAAAAACTTTCAAAAATATTCGACCCTTGGGTCTAAGCAACTGCATTTGAAAATATCTCAAATATTTTGGTCCTCGAGTTAGAAGAATTTTGAAATATATTGTGGCACCTTGGACGTACCACGAGAAAATAATTCATTTTAAAAGTACGTCTCGAATTTTAATTTTCTAAGATACTCAAGGTTTTCAAAAATAATTCAATGGACTAGAATGCCCAAAAAGTTTAGGTACTTTCACGGAACATTATAGCGCCGTGTGTCCCGCGCCGGAACCCAGCAGGCTAAAAACCATTTACAAAAACGCCAAAAAGGCCGATGACGGTAATATTTCAAAAACTCACAGAAGCCATTTAGAAAATAATAAATACCGTCATAAGAATTTCGCCAAAATGATCAGGGCCATAATGCCAAAAACTCGGTTAAGGTAATCGGTTTTTGAAATAAAACTCAGTCGGTAAAATACCGAAAGCCATTACAAAAGAACTCACGCAGCGGATAAAATAAATACAGTCCAACATGCACAATCCAGCAACACTACTCCTCATATGAACGAAAAATGGGAGTCAAATAATCACGTATCACGAAATCAAAATCCATAAGAGGATTCCGTCAATTAACTCATAATCAAAAAAATAGCTCGTGTCACACGAGGCACAACACAAAGAAGGGAGACTTACATCCACAGGTCGCACGTAAGTGACGACCGCCCCTCGATACTAATCACAACCAATGATCCCAAACAACGCGTCGCGATGCGACTAAGTCAGACAAAATCCGACGAGACAAAACTCAACAAACACAACTTGACTCGACAGCCTAGGTTTCCCCAGGATAATCTGATTTTAAAAATCGTATACTCTAGTTATTCGAAAATAAAACCGATAAGTTAAAAATCATTTTCAAGACCCCTTTTTAAACACGACAAGGGCTTAACAGTGGTAGCATTTTATAAAATGTCCTAAACACTTTTAAACACGACCTTTAAATACGACACAAGGTTTTATTTGAAAATACAGGGTGGCTCGCCCAAATTCATGTCACTTTTCAAAACCCAAAATACGATCAAGTCTAAGAAATTTTCAAGCATGCACGCCGCATGTATTATTATTAATAGAAACACATTGGTTGTAAATAACAATAATTAGCCAAGTACCAACAATTCCGGACACACTCATATACGACATTCAAAATCACCGGTTAAAAGTGCAACTCGGAAATACCAATTCCAAGCATATGTCAAACTATCTCTTCAAGTTTAACAACGTAACCAAAGATCACCGATTTGGGACGTCTGTCGAAACCCGGCTATGTGAGTTTCTCAACAAACTCGCCATCAATACCTATCTGGAACATATCAATGTTCAAAACTTCTACATTATCTTGCACCCTTCGGTGTCCAACTCATCGGTACATTCGGCTCAACATACACTTGGTATATCGCAATTACCAAACACAGATTCCATCATACAACAAAAGACTAGAGAGTCAAGCCCTCTCACAATATACCACGGAGCAAAACTCGGATCTTTCGATCACCAACGATCCCACCAATGCTAGGAAGTTTAGCGATGGAAGGCTCGCAAAACGACAAACGGTCAAGCCGGAGCAGCGCACCTACTCCAGAGAGACAAAGGACGGCGCAATACTAGAATCAAAAGTACACAAACCGGATGGATCGAGAAACAACTCGACGATAAGTACGAGAGAGGCAATCACAGTTCAAGAAGTAGAATTTCAATACGAGAAAACAAGAAAATCGAGTAAGGAGAACTTACGAGCCTTTGGATGTCTTGAGATGCCGGCGGTGTGACAATGTGCAAAACAAAACACAACTAGACCCAAATAACCAACAAGCCTAGGTATCCATAAACCTAGATCTCCGATACCATTTTCTGTAACACCCCCAAGATATTCGAGGTGTATTACAGCGCCGTGGACCCCTACATGGGACCCACCAGGCTAACACAAGAAAACACCACTCGACTAACCATCTCGGTTAGCAAGGAAACAATTATTAACAACAAGAACATAAAACAACACGTCCGGCACAATCGGCATAATAAACATCAACCGACAAATACAGTAACTCCAACAAAGACCAATCACAATCTGAGAGGAAAAGCCTAAGTACTCGCGAGTACAATCTATAAGTTTACAATTTGGAAAACATCCACATCAAAAGAGACAGTAGGAAATAACAAGACTCAATTGCACATGTCAACAACCTTGGCCGACATCCTCGTACCATCCCAGCGCCCGCTCGTCTGACTGAACATTACCTGAAATCCATAACAAGAATTTCCCCGACAACGGGTCCCCAAAGGGGTTAGCAATTACGCTAGTACAAGTATTCAAGGCAAACCAATCGCTTACACATTTCATAGTACATGCACCAATATCATTTCGAAAACCAAAACAAGACATGTCTTTTTCCGGAAAACATACAGTTCACAATTAGCCTTGAGAACAGGGCAGCAGCATACATTCTCACTCGAGGCCTCATAGGGACCCTACCGAGTTGGCTACAATTACAGAAAAACAAAACTACGCACACGCTATGCCGTGAGAACAGGGCGGCAGCATACATTCTCACTCGAGGCCTCGCAAGGACCCTAACGAGTTGACTAGCGGTACGAAACTCGTGAAATCCATGGCGGCAGCATAGATTTCCCTCCTTGACCCCGTCGGGCCAACACAAGGTGAGTTACACACAAGTAATATACATCACCATTTCATGTTAAGCTTAAAGGTTTCCAAAAATACTTGCCTTGAATTATTGACGACGCAACGAACGGAAAGGAAGGTCACCGACGAACGCTAGGAACCAATGAAACCGAACCTAACGATTCGAAGAATACAATCACAACCATTTCTAAATGAATACGGAATTGGAATACACCCGAAAACCCGCCTACGATTCATGTATATTCGTATATAAACAACAATGAGGGGGACCACAACCAAACCCTCTCGATTCCGTAAAAACCACGAAATATACCATGAATCCGTAGGGAAACTAAGAATACCGACAAGATTAATCATATTCCCAAAACAAGAATAGTATGGACAAGGTACTTGCCTCAAAATCGGCACGCAAGTATTCCGACGAACACGGCTCAACCGGAAAGCTTCGGAACGCCCGATGCTAACGAAAAGGAAGATGACAACGAACGGAAGGGTTCAACACGGTTTCTTCGCAAGAAACTCGACCCTAGCAACATATAATCCATAAATCAACAATCATACGAGGAAGGATAATCGTAGAACGCCCGAAAACCCCTCTATGACATTCTACCGGACACCTTCAAGGCGTCGACCAAGAACTCGACCAAAACAACGAATCGATACGATCCAACCATGGAATAATAAAGGAAATGATATAAAACATCTAAATAATCATCAATCCATCATAATCCTAAGTTAAATCGGATTAATCGGACGAAAACAACCAAAATACTCAAATTCCCCAAAATTAGATTTCTAGGAAATCTGACCTGATTCGGTAGATCGGAGGATGTTATAGGACGGATGATTGATGATATGAACCTCAACACTTCATGGATTAATTGTATAACAACACTCCTCCATGATATACACACCCACAGCCGCGGAAGGGAAGAAAGGAAGTGAGAAATGGCTGAAGAAAAACGCTGCCAGGCCTTAAATAGGCCGACTGCCGGCCGGGTTACGTACGTAACCGGCCATGGCTTACGTACGTAACCGGCCATGGCCGAACTCCCTGCCTGGAAAATGCCGGAACGTTACGTACGTTACCGGCCAGGGCCTTACGTACGTAACCGGCCTTACGTACGTAACTGCCGGTCACTACCGCACGTTACTCGGCCAGGGCTGGCCTGGCCCGAGCATGCCCGGCCATGACTCGGCCGGGACCAACTCCGACGGCCCGAACGACCCCGAAACCCGAACCTGAGTACGAATCGAAGATACGGTTACGAAGTACTCGAAAATACGAATCCGAGCACCAATAGAACACACGATTCCGACCACCCGAAGGCTCGAAATTCGACAACGGAAAGTAATTACCCCAAACTTTGGGAAATTACAAAAATGGCCCAAAACGCCCGAAAATCACGATACGTGATCGAAACACCAAGCCAAAGCTCGCAACATGAATAATAACATTAAATGAACTTACGAGAAAGTCGAAACAACAGTTTCGGACGAGACTCGCAAGAATCGAACTCAAGTGCGGAAAAACCGCTAAAAAGCACGGAACTCAACAAAACGACACCGAAACGAGCTCGGATGACAAAAAGTGCAGAATTAATCATTCTCGGAATGACGAAACGGTCATGAGCGAGTCGTCAAAACGGACTTCCGCCGAAAAAAAGAAATTTACCGAAAATCGAAAATTGCGGATATTACAATTATATCTTTTGAATTATAATTTCAACTTTTTATTCTTTGGAATTTTTGAATAGCTAAAAAATATGATATATATAATTCCTAAAACTTTAGTTTTATTTGAACAATTTTCATTTTTGGAAGTCCTATAGAATCATGCTTCACAAATTGAATTTACTATTATTATTAAAAGCAACCAATTAAGTTAGCATTTACCATCAAATTTTATTTAGTTCTGTTGTTTTTCTAAATTTTGAGCTCAACTTTTTATCTAATGTAACATGAGTTTTATCCACTATTAGTAACTTCATTATACTAAGTATAATATATTTTGTGTAGCTATCAATGACTATCTATTGTGTAACATAGAAATGAGAGTACTCAAAATAAATTAGGTGCGAAATTCGTCTAGATGTGTGTGTGTGAATGAGTTTTTTAAAACTTTTGAAATTTGATGTACTCTTATTTTAAATATTTTTATTCATATTATATTATACATTTTTACCATTTTACAGACTATTTTGTATTAGTTTGACACGCTCTTACTTTCTGCAACTCTTGACGTAGAGTAAAAACAAGAATTTATATAACAATTTATATGCCAATTCGCTGTTTCAAAATACTTTTATATTATACTCTATTGATTCAGTTTGTATTGTTGTTATATATTTCTGACTCAGAATGTCAAAAACAAATTGTTGTTAGGCTCACCCTGTCGAAGAGGAGTAAAAACTTTATAGACAATAAACTTTGACGCATGAAAGTTGTGAATTGCTATCAAATAAAAATATTATTTTTTAGTCGTACAACAAGTAAATGAGAACTCGTTTTTTGAATAAAAAACTACACAAGTTGCATGCATTATTATTAATTTAATTATTTATTTATTATGTTATATTTAGTTCGAGACGCTATTAATTTGTACAACAATTTAGGTAAAGAACAAACTTCTCCCGACCTTTAATAACAATTTATGCATAACATTGCCATGCTTGAATATTTAGACCTGTGTTGATATTATTTATCAAAGATCCGGGATAGCTGAAGAAAATATTACAGCGATACAAGCTAAGCAAAAGGAAGAAAATTTTGACGAAAGAAAAAACTTGGTAAGAGTTATCAATCTAAAATTATGCTTCCGTGCTTTTGTTTACCATACTATTCTTAAATTAGTCTAAAATGAAAATAAAATATAATAGAATTGAAGAATCTCATTCTCGAATTGGTAAATATTTATCAAGCAAAACTTTAGTTTTGTAATTGTATCAAGTGCACGTTATTACTTAATATTTCTGTATTGAATGTAGTACGAAACTGATTGTAATATACTTTTTGTATAATTACCAATTATTATATACTTTTTATATTTTTAAATTATTTTATCATTGTTCAACAGGTTATTACCTTGTGCAATAATTCATATGGGAAAAAATTAGGAGATCCATGAACTATTTATATGTCGCAATTATTTAAATTCAGATTTTCAGATAAAATTATTACTTCAGTGACCAATTAATATGATATTTATCCCTATATTAATGGATAATAGCTTTATCTGTTTAATTATTAAAATAAAAGTAGTTATTTTCAAGTTGAGAAAAAAATATATATTTAAATCGGTCTATGGTAATGTTGTTTACTATATTACTTTTAAATTTGTTTTAAATTAGAAATAATGGAGAATAGAATTTTAAATTCCAAAATCCACATCAACCAGTATTTTTATAGTTTGCAATCATGAACTGAATTTATTATCTATTTTTTAATTATAATCTCAATTTATTATCTACTCGAATTTTCAAATTTTAAAAATAATAATGATTTATTTAGTTGTAAAGGCCCTATGTATATCACCATTCATGTGCCAAATTTAGTATTTATATATATAAAGGTGATTAATTAAATTATAACTTACCAACAAATATTTTCGTATTATGTTACTTTTAGTTATGATCTTAATTTTTATCCATAGAATTTTGAATTCCGTAAAAAACTGGTTTCAAATTTCTGAAAATCTTAATCCTAATCAAATCGTGTTGGTATGAAATCGGATATTTGCGTCGTTTTGTGTGGAAGCGTAAATAAATTGCAGAAAATAAATCACACAAGGATTTATAGAAGTTCGGTTATTAACGAAGCCTACGTCCTCTCTCGATGTATCTTTTTCTTTAGGCTTAAGATCAAAACCTCTACGCCTCTCTTCTATCGGTCGAGGGATTACCGTTACAAGCTCGTCTTCTATCGGTTCGAGTAAAACCATTTTTCCTTTTCTATTGGATAAGGAAACAACCACTCTAGCTTTCTATGGGTACTAGATAAACCTCACTTTGATATCGATTGTGATTCTAACAATGCCGGATACTTGATCCTAATAACACCGAATCCAATCGTATATTTTCTTTACCTCTCGTGTATAATGTTGAATGTATAAAACACTCAAACTAACAATATAAGCTCAATATTACAACAACAATGTAAGTATATGAATGTAAGATCAATGTCTTGAATGCTTGAAGTTGTTGTTATCAAACAATACCATAGGAATGGTATTTATAGGCATTTCCTACAAACTAGCTGTTGCTGCCAGTTGACTAGCTAGCGTGCGCTAGCTCTTCCTTCTTAGCGTGCGCTATCGCACATTTTTTCTTTAGCGTACGTAATGTCTTTCATGTAGCGTACGTTAATAATTTTATGTTTGATCCGGTAGCTCATCGCCAGCGATTAGCGTGCGCTACCACTTCCTTTGTAGCGTGTGTTAATCTAATATATCCGTTGCATGACTTGTCAAAGTATCCGTTTGATATATGACTTTGACCTGCTTTTCCCAACGTTCTGATTGGCTAGAGTTCAAACTGATATTTAGCGTGCGCTAAATATCATTCCTTGCGTGCGCTAGTACTGACTTCATTGCATACGTCATTCTGTGTTTGAATATCTTCACAACGGTAACATGGCTCGATAGCGTGCGTTAATGATCAAGTGTAGCGTGCGCTATCTCGTCAGACGACTTCCCTTCAGGTAACTTCGAACTTGGCTGATATACAGATTACTCCCCGTTAGCGTGGGCTAACATATATGTCTTAGCGTGCGCTAGACATGCATTTTGCTCAGCTTTTTGCGACTTCGTCTGCTTCGTCGTTTTGCTTCGCCTCGATGTTGTTTTGTTGTTTAGCAACTTTAATCATCAAAACACAATTTAAATAATGTGTGGAATAAATATTCCAACAATCTCCCCTTTTTTGATGATTACAAAATAACTCTTGAATTTGGTAAAGCCTGTAAAAATAATATATGTATATTTATACGAATCAAAGTTTTCGGCTTTGATCGTTTCGTTAGTTTCTCAAATCTTTTTCTTTTTCTTCTTTTTCGACTTCTTCGTTTTTCATTTCAATTTTTCAACTCCTTCGTTTTAACTCCCTCTTTTTGTGTGCTTTCTTTTTCTTTTCGACTTCTTCGATTTTCATTTTTATCAATTCATCTCCTTCTCCTCTTTTTTGTCTTCATCAAAAAGTATATAAAAATAGAGGATGCCAAATGAAATATAAATATGCATGATACCAATTTAT
This sequence comes from Orobanche coerulescens, assembly GCA_033398695.1. Lineage (NCBI taxonomy): Eukaryota > Viridiplantae > Streptophyta > Magnoliopsida > Lamiales > Orobanchaceae > Orobanche > Orobanche coerulescens. Next base: position 22,245,576 of record CM065817.1, read on the forward strand.
CAATTAATAAGGGAATAAACTCCCCCTGAAAGTATTATCTCCCCCTTTTTAAAATATCAGTTAAAAATTAATTTTTTTGGGGAGCCAACCTATAGTTGATTTTTGTTTTGAAACGTAGACGATGTTTGGAATAATTGTTCCTTTAGGAACCCTTCCGGCGTGGGCTTTTGCAAGTAGAAATATGATGCCCAATTTTCAAACATTTTTCACATCGAGGTATTTTGAAATTGACGGATTCGTTTTTCGAACGTGGTTTGAATCATAACCCCTCTTTATTTAGAGTATATTTTTGAACACATAACATTTGTTCAAATTTATCGTTGCCGCACGAGAATTTCTTTGTCAAAATTTTTAGTTCATCTTGAACTTTTAAAAGATCATTCTTTAAAATATGCTCGTTTTCAATGCATTTCGAATGATCGATTTCAACAAATTTCCCTTTTTCAAGTATTTTGGAATTTTCAATTTCCAAAGTTTTATATTTAGACTTGAGGGATTTCATTTCATTTAAAGCATTTTGATAGTCCGTATGTAATAACTCGAATACTTCAAAGAGTTCGTCGTAGGAGTTACTTACTTGGCTTTCGACGTCGCTATCGTCGAATGAGCTCCGGGCCATGAGCACGAGATTATTTTGGTCAAGAAAATCTTCATCGGGATCTTCGTCGCTCCATGTTGCGATTAAAACCTCATTTTGCTTTACTCGACAGTTCTTAGCAAAGTGGCCTGGTTTACCACATAGTCGACAAGTATTGTCGAAATTCTTAGGTTCGCCCGCTTGAATGTCCTTCTTTCTCCGATTTAATAAGTGTTGGAACTTAGTAATATTCTTGGCATAATATGCCATTTCTTCATCGCTTTCGTCCACCGGGATTTCTTCTTTCTTTTTCGACATTTTAGCTTTGAAGGCTATCGATCTTTCCTTCGGTTTCGGTTTGGCATTCCGAGATTTTAGAACGATCTCGTAGTTGATAAGAGAACCTACAAGAACACTAAAATCAAGATTGTTTAAATCTTTAGATTCCATAATTGCCGTAACCGTGCCGTCCCATTCTCGAGGTAGTGATCGGAGAATTTTCTTCACTTTCTGACTACTCGAAAGAGGTTTTCCGAAACATGCTAATCCATTAGTGATGACCGAAAATCGGTCGAGCATAATCGAGATGGATTCGTCGTCCTTCATATGGAATAATTCATAATCGTGAAGGAGCATGTTTATCTTCGTCTCTTTGACTTGAGACGTACCTTCGTGTGTTACCTCAAGCATTTTCCAGATTTCTTTGGCACTATCACACGATTATATCTAGTTGTGTTCCTCCGGATTTAAAGCACAGTATAATAATTGCGTGGCTTTGCAATTATAATGGTCGTCTTTCCAATCCGCATCGTCATACTCTTCAAAGGTTTTGAGAGTTCCATTTGAGTTCGTCGGAATTTTGGGACCAAGGCATATTACCTTCCATAATTCGATATCGTAAGCTCAGATGAAAATAGATATTTTCTTTTTCCAAGTCATGAAATTCGATCCATCAAAAAATGGTGGTCGGTTGATAGCGAGTCCTTCGACTGGAGCCATTTGAAATGCCATTTTGGATCTTCTCCTCGGATGTTAAGCCGCGTATTGGACTACCTCTCCGATACCAATTGTTGGTATGAAATCGGATATTTGCGCCGTTTTGTGCGGAAGCGTAAATAAATTACGGAAAATAAATCACACAAGGATTTATAGAGGTTTGACTATTAACGAAGCATACGTCCTCTCTCGATGTATCTTTTTATTTAGGCTTAAGATCAAAACCTCTACGCCTCTCTTCTATCGGTCGAGGGATTACCGTTGCAAGCTCGTCTTCTATCGGTCCGAGTAAAACCGTTTTTCCTTTTCTATTGGATAAGGAAACAACCACTCTAGCTTTCTATGGGTACTAGATAAACCTCACTTAGATATCGATTGTGATTCTAACAATGCCGGATACTTGATCCTAATAACACCGAATCCAATCGTATCTTTTCTTTTACCTCTCATGTATAATGTTGAATGCATAAAACACTCAAACTAACAATATAAGCTCAATATTACAACAACAATGTAAGTATATGAATGTAAGATCAATGTCTTGAATGCTTGAAGTTGTTGTTATCAAACAATACCATAGGAATGGTATTTATAGGCATTTCCCACAAACTAGCCGTTGCTGCCAGTTGACTAGCTAGCATGCACTAGCTCTTTCTTCTTAGCGTGCGCTATCGCACATTTTTGCTTTAGCGTACGTAATGTCTTTCATGTAGTGTACGTTAATCATTTTATGTTCCAGTCCAGTGGCTACTGTCCATGACAGTTAGCGTGCGCTACCACTTCCTTTGTAGCATGCGCTAATCCAATATATCCGTTGCATGACTTGTCAATGTATCCGTTTGATATGCTGACTTTGACCTGCTTTTCCTAACGTTCTGATTGACTAGAGTTCGTGCGCTAAATATCATTCCTTGCGTGCGCTAGTACTGACTTCATTGCATACGTCATTCTGTGTTTGAATATCTTCACAACGGTAACATGGCTCGATAGCGTGCGTTAATGATCAAGTGTAGCGTGCGCTATCTCGTCAGGCGACTTCCCTTCAGGTAACTTCGAACTTGGCTGATATACAGATTACTCCCCGTTAGCGTGCGCTAACATATATGTCTTAGCGTGCGCTAGACATGCATTTTGCTCACCTTTTTGCGACTTCGTCTGCTTCGTCGTTTTGCTTCGCCTCGATGTTGTTTTGTTGTTTAGCAACTTTAATTATCAAAACACAATTTAAATAATGTGTGGAATAAATATTCCAACAAATCGTTCATAATTATAAAACTTCTATAAAATTAGAATCAATATATCAAGTGAATTAAGTGGTCAACTAAATTTGCTCTAATTCGTATATTAATGGTCAATACTTTTATATATTTAATTATTAAAATTAAAATAGTTATTTTCACGATGAGAGTAAAAATTTAGTCATTTAAAATCAATATAAATTATACTTATGATGGTTTCGTTTGCCGTACAACTTTTAACTTAATCTAAAACATAAACAATAATATGATTAAAAATTCACCCTCAAAAAATGATGAAAATTTATTAAATAAAAATCTTTAGTTTAGTTTTTAACAATAATATGCTACGAAAGAGAACAGTAAGAAAATGATGCTACAATGGATCCATAAGAAAATATTAGACGGGAGAACAACAAGAAGATGTTAGAGAGGAGAATCATAAGAGAATGTTATAACGGAGAACTATATAAAGATATTACACGGGGGAACTATATATCATATGAAAATTAATTATCTTGTGAAATTTAGAAACTTTTGTATATATATATTGTTTTATTCCTCTATTTAGCATGTTAGTGGATGTTTGATTCCTACTATGGTATTGGTTTGAAATGGAAAATGAAACTAAAGTGGTGAGGAGTCGAAACTTGGTATCTGATATCATATATTTGTATATATTTGTTTCAATTTAAGAATGAATAAAATCCTCTTAGGTGTTTTGGGTTGCACTTTTTGGTGGAAAATAACTGCAATGTCACCTTAGCAATTTTAATAATAAAAATTGAAACTATAAGAATTATGCTTCAAAAAATCAGAAAAATATATAAATCAATCTGTTGGGTACGGGATCTGGATATTTGTGCCGTTTGCGGAAGCGTAAATAAAATTGCGGAAAATAAATGACGCAAGGATTTATAGAGGTTCGGCTATAAACGAGCCTACGTCCTCTCTCGGTATCTTTTTCTATAGGATCAAGATAAAAACCTCTACGCCTCTCTTCTATCGGTCGAGGTATAACCGTTACAATCACGTCTTCTATTGGTCCGTGATAAACCACTCGTACTTGTCTTTGTGTCGGTCCAAGTTAAACCGTTTTCCTTTTCGTAGGACAAGGAATCAACCTCTCTAGCTTTCTATGGGTACTATATAAACCTCACGAAGATACCGATTGCGATTCTAACAATGCCGGATCCTTGATCCTAATAACACCGAATCTAATCGTATCTTTTCTTTTACCACTCGTATATGATTTTGTGTACAACACTCAATCACTCAATGTAAGCTCAATATTACAACAACAATACAATGATTATCAATCTTAGATGAATGTGTAGTATGCTTGAAGTTGTTGTGCTCAATCAATACCATAGACATGGTATTTATAGGCTTCTTGATCAAACTAGCCGTTAGCTGCCAGGACCTTCATTACGTACGCTATATACCTCCCATTACGTACATAAGCTTATTTACGTACGTTAACCAGACACTGTTACGTACGTTAGCTTCTCCCAGATTCAGTCCAGTAACATTCGTTTCTTTCTTTACGTACGCTATCATACTTCTCATTACGTACGTTAATAGTACGTCACTGTTGACGTCATATGTCCGTTGCCACCTTTTTGACTTTGACTCGTCCAATGATCATCTGGTTTGAACTTGTGTTACGTACGTTAATAATCCTTCATTACGTACGTAAGCCTTATAATATTACGTACGTTAATCAATCTATATTGCGTACGTTAAGGCTGTCTAGAATGCCTTTTTGCAACTTCGTTTTCCTTCGATGCTTGCTTCGTCTCTTCGTTGTTTTGTTTTGCTTAACACCTTTAATCATCAAAACACTTTTAATTTATGTATGAAACAGAATGTTCCAACAATCTCCCCCCCTTTTGATGATTACAAAACAACAATACGCCAATGGGATTTACCTGCAAAAATACAAATATATGTATATCTTTACAGACCAAAGTTTTCGACTTTGTCTGTTTCGTTAGAATTTTCTCCCATTTCTTTTTCGACTCCTTCTTTCTTTTCTCCTTTTCTTTTCTCATTTTCAAATTTTTCATCGTCTTTTTTTTTCGACGTCTCCTCGTTTTTCTTTTTCCTTCATTTTCGACTTCCCCTTATTTTTGTTCAACTCCTTCGTTTTTCCAATTCTTTTTGTATGCTATCGATTTTCTTCGATTTCTCCCCCTTTCACTGTTAATCACATTTTCGACTTATTTCACCATGCTCCTATCTCTCCCCCTTTTTGTATTCATCAAAAAATGCAATAAAATACCAATAAAAAAATTCAATAAATATTGAAATATGCAAAAATAAATACAAGGGTATTAACTCCCCCTGAAAATATTATCTGTTTTAAAAAAATTACTCCCCCTGAGTAAAATATCAAAAATCAATGTTTGGGGATCCAACCTATAGTCGGTTTTTGTTTAGAAATGTAGACGATATTTGAAATATTTGTTCCTTTAGGAACCCAAATTTTCTTAATTTTTATCGTCCGGCGAGGGATTTTGCAATTTGAAATGTGATGCCCGATTTTCAAACACTTTTCGCAATGGGGTATTTTAAAATTAACGGATTCGTTTTTCGAACGTGGTTTGAATCCTAACCCCTCTTTATTTAAAGTATATTTTTGAACACATAACATTTGTTCAAATTTATCGTTCATACGAGAATTTTCTTGCCAAAGATTTTAGTTCATCTTGAACTTTTAAAAGATCATTCTTCAAAATATTTTCATTTTCAATACACTTTGAATGATCGATTTCGACAAATTTTCCCTTCTCGATAATTTTGGAATTTTCAATTTCCAAAGATTTAATTTTAGACTTAAGGGATTTAATTTCCGATAAAGCATTTTGAAAATCCGTATGAAGTAACTCAAATGCATCAAAAAGTTCATCACGGGAGGATGTACTTACTTGGCTTTCGACGTCGCTGTCGTCAAACGAACTCCGGGCCATGAGAGCGAGATTATTTTGATTGATGAAATTATCGTCTTCGTCTTCATCGCTCCAAGTAGCCACGAGAACCTCCTTCTTGAGTTTGGCACGGCAATGCTTAGCGAAGTGGACTGGTTTTCCACATTGTCGACAAGAGTTGTCGAACTTCTTCGTTTCGCTCGAGATATCCTTCTTCCTCCGGTTTAATAAGGTTTGGAATTTATTAATATTCTTGGCATAATATGCCGCCTCTTCGTCGCTTTCTTCCACCGGGATTTCTTCCTTCTTTCTCGATATCTTAGCCTTCATGGCTAGCGATTTTTCTTTCGGTTTCGGTTTGACACTTCGTGATTTTAACACGATCTCATAATTAATTAGCGAACCAACGAGGGCGCTAAAATCGAGCGTGTTGAGATCTTTGGATTCCATAATCGCGGTCACGGTGCCGTCTCACTCGCTAGGTAGTGATCGTAAAATTTTCTTAACTTTTTCACTACTAGATAATGGTTTTCCGAATGACGCAAGTCCATTTGTGATGACCGAGAATCGGTCGAGCATATTGGTGATGGACTCGTCACCTTTCATCATGAATAACTCGTAGTCATGGAGAAGCATATTGATCTTTGTCTCATTGACTTGAGTTGTCCCTTCGTGTGTGATTTCAAGAATTTTCCATATTTCTTTCGCACTTTCACACGACGAGATACGATTGACCTCTTCGGGATTTAAGGCACAAAATAAAAGTTGGGTGGCCTTACAATTTAAATGGTCATTTTTCCAATCGGCATCGTCGTATTCTTCGAAAGATTTGAGCGTACTGTCGGATTTGATTGGGACTTTCGGGCCAAGGCAAATAATCTTCCAAATCTCTATATCATAGGCACGAATAAAGATCGACATCTTTTTCTTCCATGTCAAATAATTTGAGCCATCAAAGAATGGTGGTCGGTTGAGAGCAAGGCCTTCGACAGGAGCAAATTGAAATGCCATTGTATCGTCTCCTTGGATGTTAAGCCGCGTATTGGAGTACCTCTCTGATACCAATTGTTGGGTACGAGGTCTGGATATTTGCGCCGTTTGCGGAAGCGTAAATAAAATTGCGGAAAATAAATGACACAAGGATTTATAGAGGTTCGGCTATAGACGAGCCTACGTCCTCTCTCGGTATATTTTTCTATAGGATCAAGATAAAAACCTCTACGCCTCTCTTCTATCGGTCGAGATATAACCGTTACAATCACGTCTTTTATTGGTCCGTGATAAACCACTCGTACTTGTCTTTGTGTCGGTCCAAGTTAAACCGTTTTCCTTTTCGTAGGACAAGGAATCAACCTCTCTTGCTTTCTATGGGTACTATATAAACCTCACGAAGATACCGATTGCGATTCTAACAATGCCGGATCCTTGATCCTAATAACACCGAATCCAATCGTATCTTTTCTTTTACCACCCGTGTATGATTTTGTGTATAACACTCAATCACTCAATGTAAGCTCAATATTACAACAACAATACAATGATTATCAATCTTAGATGAATGTGTAGTATGCTTGAAGTTGTTGTGCTCAATCAATACCATAGACATGGTATTTATAGGCTTCTTGATCAAACTAGCCGTTAGCTGCCAGGACCTTCATTACGTACGCTATATACCTCCCATTACGTACATAAGCTTGTTTACGTACGTTAACCAGACATTGTTACGTACGTTAGCTTCTCCCAGATTCAGTCCAGTAACATTCGTTTCTTTCTTTACGTACGTTATCATACTTCTCATTACGTACGTTAATAGTACGTCACTGCTGACGTCATATGTCCGTTGCCACCTTTTTTACTTCGACTCGTCCAACGATCATCTGGTTTGAACTTGTGTTACGTATGTTAATATTCCTTCATTACGTACGTAAGCCTTATAATATTACGTACGTTAATCAATCTATATTGCGTACGTTAAGGCTGTCCAGAATGCCTTTTTGCAACTTCGTTTTCCTTCGATGCTTGCTTCGTCTCTTCGTTGTTTTGTTTTGCTTAACACCTTTAATCATCAAAACACTTTTAATTTATGTATGGAACAGAATGTTCTAACACAATCAAATAAATACAAAATTATACAATTCATAGAAGTATTATTTAAGAAAAGAAAATGAAAACTGAAATAAATTTTAAACTAACTGAATAATATTAAATAAATTAAAAATATAAAATTTATAAATTCAAATTGTTAGTTTAAAAGTCTAAGATGAAAAGCAACTGAATAGTCGTAGTTTATTAATTTAATGTGCAAGAGGGTTGTATTATATATAAAGCTTATCCCCCTTAATTTAATGTGCAAGGAGGGTTGTGCACAAAAATTAGCAATGTACAACTAATGCATTGCACACCAAAAATAATTTTGTTTTTTATAAACTCAGGAATTTACATCTACATATTAAACTCCAAGGAATACAAACAATCGTGTAATGATGGAGTGAACACAAAAGGGTTACTGGAACCATGCTCTCATAATTGATGAATATGAAGTGTTGCTGAAGTGTTAATGCTTGAAGCACTATATAAACCATACAAAGACGCGAAAACAACATAGCAAAAAACCACACCAGTTTTGCAGTTTGCCATATAAGTCTCTTGTTACATTTTCTATTTATATGTAGATAAGAGGTTGTCACTATTTTTAATTCTTGGCCTACCTTTTCGAATATGGAGTTAAAGACTTGCTGTGGTATTCTTTAAAGATGTTTGTGTGTGCTTCTGACATTAAAGGGTTTGATGTTTGTATGGAGTTAAAGACTTGCTGTGGTATTCTTTCGAATATGGAGATCTGTGATTTGATGTTACATTCTTTTCTTTGTTCGTTAAAAAACATAGAAACTAAATCGAATGATTTTGAGCAGAAACATTAAAAGGTTTCATGTTGTGTTTGATTATTTCGGGTAAGGAGTTACAACGACGGTAGTTTGTGTGTGAAGTTGTGTTCGTGTTTGGTGGTTGATCTGCAAAACCAGAGAAAAATATGGATGGGCGACGGATGTTTTTAGGATAGTGATAAAAAGTTATATGTATATCTTGGAATGAATTGAGTCCCATCTTACCCGAATTTTTTTACCCCATTGGTTTTGGGTTTTAATCTATTGGACTGGATCCAATCGTAGCAAAACAATCTCAAAACACAATGAATTGATGTCAATAATCAACCGGTTGGTGTTTGCTAAAAGAAATAAAACAAAATGAATTGAAATAAAATGATTGTTTTAAAGTGTACAACTCATGAAAAGCTAATGAATGGATATATGCATGTAATAATGGGAAGCTTATGTGAATACTGAGTCGGACCTCCAGCAGTTGGTAAATTTGACACATACATTCATCAATGCATACATAAACACGTATCACGTATGTATGCAGACACATAGGTACGATATTGGTATACATTGAATAAAGAAGCTGAAAAATATTATAGATACAGCATGGCTGCATGGGTATTTTGCTTTATAGGTGGCATTCTTCATTGGAAATTTACCTCATATTAATGATTTACATAATCAATATATACATTTTCTCTCTATCTCATGATGATGCTACTAATAGTCTCCTACAATATAATGGAGACTCTTCATGTCCATTCCTTTTGTATTATTCACTTTTACTTTTTGCTTGGGGGGATGGTAAGTTGGTAACCATTGTGAATTAAAAACGAAATCATATCGTAGTTTCAAGATTGCATAAAATTGTAGAATGTTAAAACAAAAGCTGTTAGTATTTAAAGATTACATATGAAGAGACTCTTTTAAATATAACATCTTAGAAAAAGTCTTTTTATATGTACTCTTTTAATGTCAATAAACTATTTTAAGTACTGGAAACCTAATTAGTACCGACCATTACACTATGAATATTTAGATGCAATGGGTGCAATGCACGGGTTGATAAAATATTACACTATGAACATTTAAAATAAATACAGTACATTACATATAACTAATTACATAGATTAAAATAATTCTACACGTAAAAAAGCGTTACGGATGAGTCCTTATTCATATTAAAAGACTACATGTGAAAAGATTATTTTAATTGTAACTTTTAATGTAAATAAACTAATTTAAATACAAAAGTTATGATAACATCACAATTAAATCCTCTAAAATAAATACAATATAAATTCTCTAATAGGCATCTAAATACCGTCATATGCTCATTCAAGCATCTGCAACCAATGCTCATTCAAGCGTCTGCAACCAACAGCCGTGCATCGCACGGGTTGGATCAAGCCTCGTTATTATAATAAGAAAACAGACAAACTGTTATCAATCCAATTAAAGCATCTTAATGATAATACTGGTGGCATGTTTATTGATAGAATATTAAAATTTTATTTAGGTGTGAACAGTCGAATTATCGAGACTTATTTGGAATCACACTACCGATCATTACCAAACTTACAAGGCAAGTTCGTTCAACTTGCTCGGCCCTAACATTATTATAATTTTGTGTGTTCATCGTTTATCGATTATGTGACACCGAATGTGATGTGTTGAATGTGTGAATTTGTGTATTTAGTGGCTTTGCATATGAAAAGATGAAAACTTATGTCGTCCCAGCAGGGAGGAAGAGAAATTTAAAACGATCGTTCGCACCCGGACAGTGGGGGTGTGCTCCGGGATACTGGGTTGGTAGAAATTGCGTTATTCGGATATTGGGAATAGGTCATGTTTGTGCTCTTATATTCATGTATATGTGATAAATATTTGTACGTTGATATTTGGAATTGCAAAATCATACATGTGGACATATGAGTTGTGATATGTTATGACTGATCCTGTTATGGACTATTGTATACTTGTCCATTGTAGAGACTTCGGGGATACATACTTGGGAATCTGAAGGATCGGAACGAACTTGACGATGGTGTTTGGAATGCATTGAAATATTAATACTTTTTTTTCAAGGGGTATGAAATAATTTGCAAACCCATGTGTACTTCAACTTTCCTGTTCAATTCTATGAAAAGTTATTTCGCGATCTCATCTTTTTATATTACAAGTCACCGTGATGTAAAACGAATAATCTAGCCTGATTGGTCCCACAAGGGGTCCATGGCGTTGCAACTATCCTACGATTTTGGGGATGTTACAATTTTTTTCTAAAAATAAATATTGGTTATCTACTTAATCAAGATCTATATACCAATTCATTCATATTTATTAACCTTAAACTCACTTTCACAATATACGAGGCTTTACGAACCCGTGCGTTGCACAAATTGTATCTAATTGTTGATTGCGTAATGTTCGAGTAAATTGTTGGGTTGTTACAGTGATGGTGAGGCTAAAATATACAACAATATATAACTTGGGCTGCCTTAGTAGGATTTTGTTAATTTTTAGGTAGATTTACCATTTTTTTTGGGTTTATTGCGTTGCACACAGTTTGGATTTGTTTGTTCATCGCTTGATTTATTATATTCTTTTTAACCTTAACCTATTATAACAAATAGCAAGAATCGAACACTAATCCACTCTTGTCATCCCAAATTTTTGGATCCATGTTAATAATGAATTGAATACGAAAAGGCAAATAACTACAAACTTACTTTTACTTAAAGGTTAAAACTGGTTTAATAAACTATACTAAGCATAAAAGACATGAATCAACAACTTTAAATCACTTTTGGTAAAAGTTTAATCGATTCCTAGAATGACAGATTTTGAATATATATACGTTTTAACAGAATATGTTCCGATAATACGCAATTATTCTTATCCGTATCCCTTCATTTATAGGTAATATATATGACAAATATTCCACACAAATTACAAACTATTGCAACCCATTAATATTAATAATTAATTAGAGCAAAATTTACATTTGGATTACTTTTATATACTTTTTCAGCCCAATTCAAAAGGGATACCCGGTCCTGACAAATTAATTAAACCCGATCCAAACACATTACATACCCGGTAAAACCCTATTATCACTTCATTTGGGATAACCATACTCTTTCCAATTCCAATCCGCCCCCTCTTTTCTCCTCACACCAAACTCATGTCCTCCACACAAAATCGATCTCATCATCATCTACCATTATAACCGATCATATGAAAAACAAATACAAACACATCTATACTTCTACCTTGTCTTCAGTTTCTGCATAATACGAATGAAGAGAGAGTTTTAATGCTTCAAGATCCTTTGGAGGGTCTCGGGTAAGATCTACTTGTGTTTTTCATTTTTGATTTTGTTATTTTTTTTTCGAATCAAAGAGAGATTATGTAACACCCCAAAAAGGCGGCTATTACAGTGTCGTGGACCCAACACTGGGACCCACTAGGTGATACCTAAAATATAGATTAAATACACAATACTTGTGATATAGAACCGCAATACATAGTACTTACTCCGATTAGGAGTTTACAGTAGTATGACCAACGACCTTATTATACACAGGATCCAAAATATAAGTATACTCCACATGGAGATAGAATATACCTTAAATAACAATACATTTATCCACAATTTAAATAAAGCGGAATGATAATATTACACGGTTTGAACAAAACCGGACAACAAAAGAATTGGGGGGCCCGAACTAGTATCCTTCGAACCCTTCGCCGTCACCATGATCTTCCCGTGCCTTGTCTTTGCCTCGACCTAAAATACAATACAAATATTTCGCCCAACACAGGGTCAAATATACATGATAAATGATTTCTCAAGATATTATACAATTCACATATATTAGATCTCAAGGAAAACAACCCGACTAACGAACATACTCCTCGGGCGTATGAACGAATAGTCACAAAACGTCGAACACATCCAAATATAAAAATGGACTATGAACGACCAAAATAGTACGGCTCAAGATGGACATCACAGTACGCCCGATCCGGAAATGTGCCAGTGCACATGTCCACCCCGTATATGGAATTCAGGATATACGTGGGACAATGTACCTAATTAGCCTCACGAACTACGTCTCGTGTGCACAGTCCAATACGGAAACATCCACGCATGACTATATATGTGCCTGGCTAAAAATCCTACACAATAACCAATTGGAACGCAGATATGATTCCAGATATGTCACGATACAACATGACAACGAATTCAATAAATCACATATCCGATTAAGGATCAAGAAACTCACCGAGATGTCAATAAGGGTCAATGATACCAACGGTTCAAAAATGACGAACTTGGGAAGGCATTCCCACGATGAAAATGAAACATCATCAAGAATAATATCAAATCACGGATCACAAATTTATAAGTGTTTCATATACACGAAACGCATAACCATCACAAGAATCCAAACATCATTATAACCAAGCAAGATAACTTGCCTCAATGCGAAGACGAGAATAATCCTTCCTTGTTCGAACAAACGAACGGTTCTCGACTTAATATCGGTTACTCGAACAATCAACCTTGTAAGGGATACAATCCATTCAATAACACATTCTCATAACTATCGATATCTAGTTCAACAGATCGATATCCTAAATTCCATTCGCTTGGTTCAACTATCTTTGTATCATAATTCTATTTCAAGGATTCATACTAGCTTCAATTTATTCTCATTATCGGTTATCATTCAAGGTGTTCTCGATTATTCGTATGGTTCAAACGGATGAGAATTTATCAAGAACAACCCTCAAGGAGAACTTTGCTAAAATTGATATGCCGGTAGAATTTCTTAAAAACAACATCAATGTTTTGAAAGATATAATCCAAACAACTACATTCCATAAAACATTGATCAAAATGAAGGTTACTCAACGATTATCATCATTCGAACGAATCGTGAATTTGTAAAATTATTACTATGTTCATCGGTTATGAGTTCACCTAGTTAGATTAACGATATAGTCGAGTTATTCATCACAAGATCATCACGAAATCATCATTAAGGTGAATTATGTAACACCCCCAAAACCATAAGGGAATATTACATGCCGTAGACCCTTTCCACAAGGATCTACCAGGCTAAACATCCATAAACAACCAAATGCTTGCCCAGCCAGGGTCAAACAATAAAATGATACAGACCGATATGGTCACTTACGCGTGAATACACAGACCGATGAGATCACACAACCCAATCGACAAAACTGACTTAAATAACATTACCCACACAGGGGTCGAAATACAATACAGCGGAAGACTGAAATCAACTCTGACAACACAACAAAAATCAAAACAACTCTCGACTCATGATTAGTATCGCAGCTCGTCATCCTCTTATGCCAATCGTGTGACTGCTCCCCTGAATCTGCATGAACCTGGACGCAAAACAGACATCCACCCCCCGAATACTCGGGGGTTAGTAAAACTCCACTGTTTTACTAGTGCAAGTATCAAACCATACGAAATGTAACAAGCAAATAGCAACTACGAATTTAATACGGAAATCAATTATCAAAATGTTCCCGAGAAGTTTTAGAATTTCGAACTCAAGTAAGAGATATTTGAAAAGGAACACATCATCTCGGGGATTTTTAAAGCAGAAATTCTTTTGGACCTCGAGTCCCAATTTACAAAACCTTTTCGTAAACATTAGGGCCTTAGCCCAATTCTCGTTTCAAAGCATACTAAATAATATATCATTATGAGCCCGAGATCCATATTTAAAATGTTGCCCGAACAATCACTGCTACACGATCATTGTTCGTACACATCATGTACCGAACTCCGGAGGCCTCGATGGACCTTACCCGGACCACACGCACTGTTCGTACACATCATGTACCGAACTTCGGAGGCCTCAGCGGACCCTACCCGGCCACACACACTGTTCATACACATCATGTACCGAACTCCGGAGGCCTCAACGGACCCTACTCGGCCACAACATCGTTCGTACACATCATGTACCGAACTCCAGAGGCCTCGTCAGACCCTACCTGGATCACACACCTTGTCCGTACACGTCATGTACCGGACTCCAGAGGCCTCGTCAGACCCTACCTGGATCGCACACTTTGTTCGTACACATCATGTACCAAACTCCAGAGGCCTCGTCAGACCCTACCTGGAACACACACACATCGACACGACACAATTCATAATCATTAAATGTCAAGCCATTCCACATTACACCGAAATGTACAATCAAGTATGTAAACCAAAACAACACAAATATCATGATCATCACAACGACTCTTAACCAACATAACACACATTCGGTACACAATACATTGAACAACCACGTGTACAACCATCTCATATGTACATCGCAATCCTGCACAAATGGCACAACGCCTAACACGTATACCAATATATCACTATTATCACAAAACCTTCAAATTTCGAAAAACACAACCAACTCAAACGGAACATATTTACGGAGGCAAGAAAAATCGTCATACATATCATACGTAATTACTAGTCACAAGATACAAGTCGTATAATAAGATACTTGCCTTAATAACCGCTACCAAACGCTCCGAAGAACACGGTTCGACCGGGAAGCTCGGACCTCGAAGAAGACAACGAACGGAAGGGTTCCGACTCGAATTCATTGCGAGAAATCTGACCCTAACATCATACCATCAATAAATTAACGAACGAATGAGGAAGAATAATCGTAGAACGCTCGAATTCTCTTTGTGACATTTTATCGAACACTTTCAAGGCGTCGATAAAATACTCAATAAAACGAAAAATCCGTGGCAATCCAACCGTGGAATAACAAGGATTTAGATATAATATAGCTTAAAAATCATCAATCCATCACTATTCTGAGTTAAAACGGACTAAACGGACAAATCGAACAAAATCCCCAAAACTATATTTTAAGAAAACTTGCCTTGATTCGGTCGATCGGAGCAAGTTATGGAAGGATTAATCGATGTTATGAACTCCAAAACTTCATGGATTTAACCCCTAACAACATCCCTCCATGATCATCAAAGCTCCAGCCGCGGAAGAGGATGAAACGAGTGAGAAAAATGAAGAAAAACCCGACTGCTCTGCCATATTTATAGCCCTGCCGGACACGGCGCAAAGAAACGGCCCGAGACCGGCCGGGTGTCTCGGCCGTGTCTCGGCAGTTGCTGGTCTGGCCGACCCGGCGCAAGACACGGAGCTGGCGGCGTCGTTTCAGGCTTTCGCACAGGTCCGGCCAGCCATGACTCGGTCGATCCGACGGTCCGAAAAATCCCGAAACTCAGACCTGAACGTAAACCGAAAGCACGGTTACGAAGTACTCGTAAATACGAATCGGAACACTGAGAGAACACCTGATTCCAACCACCCGAAGGCTCGAAATTCGACAACAGAAAGTAATTACCCAAAACTTTGGGAAATTACGAAAATGGCCCAAAATGTTCGAAAATCACGATACGTGATCGAATAACCAAACCGAATTTCACAACACGTCTAACAAAGTTAAACGGACTTACGGGAAACTCGAAACAGTAATTTCCAACGAGATTTGCAAGTATCGAACTCAAGTGCGGAAAAGTCGCCAAAAAGCACGAAACTCAACAAAACGACACCGAAACGAACTCGGATGACAAAAAGTGCAGAATTAATCATTCTCAGAATGATGAGACGGTCACAAGCGAGTCATCGAAACGGACTTCCGCCGAAAAAATAAAATTACCGGAAATCCAAAATTGCGGATATTACATTCTACCCTCCTTAAAAGAAGTTTCGTCCCGAAACTTAAATCAAGTAGGGAGAAGAAATATCCCGCCAGGAAAACTCAACGAGATACACAAGAACCGAAAAAAATTCGTGCTCAACGGCGAAACGTTACAAGCAACGCAAGGGAATATACGGCGTAAAAAACACGCCCCACGACGACTAACGCAACGCCACCGACTATGTTTCAAACAACGAGCAATTAACGACGCATCACATACCACATCACATGCACACATTTAATCGAAGAAACGTATGCTACAAAAAGTTGCACCTGACTAAAACGGCTATGCGATAGAAACAAATAGAGTATCACGATAGAAATCATTCCGATTCTCATCAATAAGAAAATGTCCGACGTCAAAACACAAACAATTCAAGATAACGGAAAACGAGAATACGGACATTACATTCTATCCTATTTAAAAATAAGTTTCCCGAAACTTAAAATAAAACATCATGGTAGAATACAAACAAAACCAAAAAGTCCACGCAACAAATATCAATTTCTACACGAATTACAAAGACGAAGTACGATACACAACTACATCACTAACACCACGTGCACTCCCCGAGTAGGAACGAAAACCAAATTCCCGAACATCGTGGCAACGGTCTCACAATGCACCGCTCGGTGACCCACTTGGCCACACTCGAAACAGTTGACTAACGGTGAACGACAATTCTTCGCAGTACGAGATCAGGCAACAACAGTCAGACAACCCCATTCGAACAACAACGATCGAACAACAACGATCAAATAACAATGATCGAACAACAATGATCAAATAACAATGATTGAATGACAACAGTCGAACAATGACTCCGAAGTCCCCACTTCAACTCCATACATTAAAAGAACTGGTAGAAAGTGAAAGATGTTACTTCCAAACAAGGTTCACAAGAATCGAACCGAACTCGGAAAGGTCACGATGACAAACAGGTCGATCTAAAACAAGGTCACAACCAGTTCGAATGATGACAACTGAGACATCAAACAAGTTCAAAAAATATCGACGAACACGTGCAAGTCGATAGAATTTAGAAGGAGAAACTGCAGAAGTCAAATATAGTACGGGTATTACATCCGACCTCTTATAAAAGAAATGTCGTCCCCGCAACTCACAACAACGGAAACAAGGTAACAACACAAAAAGCATCCGACAGGAAAATCTCCCATGGGTCTCTCAGAGTTGATCCTGATATCTGTGCTGAAGCGCGAACTCCGAAAGTCTCGGAACCCAACTCGCAAAACTAGATCCTGTGACGAGAAAAATAATTGGTACGTGCATGCCCCCGGCACACCACGGTTGAAACACCTCGGCTCGGCATACCGAAAATACAACTGCTAGGTACAATGGAATATAACGTCGCAAAACAACAAACCGGAGATGCCAACTTGGCACAACAAAGAATCATAACACATATCATATACAACGATTACCATCGTAAAGTAATACACACACAAACACTACAACAACGATGGTATCGTTCGGCGACCTCAACGGCCCGAACGATAACCAGCACATAATTACAAACATTATGAAACAATCACACATGTACACAAACGTACAAACCCAAGCTTCAACATCTCACACTCGTGCGAAAACACGCAAATTGCCACGAGGCGATAAACAGTAAACACCAGTTCACACCTCTCACAGAGGGCTAGTACAATAATTGCGTGGCAACGCCTCGACGTTCATGCCACCAATTCGATCATACTCGGGAGTAACATCATAACGATAACGCGAACATCATATATACATACCCAGCCCTCAAACGGGAATGGATAGGTTTTAAAAATGAAAACCTCCTATTGAAAATAATTTTGAAAACACCGATTGATCTTGTGTATCACCCTTCAAAAAAAAGTACAATCGTGAAACATCGTTATCGAGACTTTGGAAAACTATTTCGCATTCGATAAAAATGAGGACACTTTCTTTTCGTGAAAAACTTTCGGAAATATTCGACCCTCGAGTCTAAGTAAAAGTATTTCTAAAACATTGGAAAATATCTCAAAACATTTTGGTCCTCGAGGTAGAAGAATCTTGAAACATATTGTGGCACCTTGGATGTACCACAAGAAAATAATTCATTTTAAAAGGACGTCTCGAAATTTATTTTCTAAGGTACTCAAAGTTTTCAACGATAATTCAATGGGCTAGAATGCCCAAAAATTTCAGATAATTACACGGAACATTATAGCGCCGTGGGTCCCGCGCCGGAACCCACCAGGCTAAAAACCATTTACAAAACGCCAAAAAGGTCGATGACGGTAATATTTTACAATGTCCGAAGTATTTCAAAACACATTTTTCAAATACCGCCTGATTGTGTCATTTGAAAATACACGGCCCATTTGTCAAAATTTAACAAATTTTAAAAATCCATATAAACCATGGTTTGACCGCACCACCAAAATATTTTCCAAAATCGATTTCTACAAAATTCTCAAAGCAGTAAAGTCCTTCAGAAACATTCTCAAACTTACCCATAGTGACAAAAATTACAACATTCCAAAACAAATCGAATTTAAAACCATATACTCAAATGGAAACCGTGGTCGCCAATTCAATCAAATGCATCTCGTGGTATCAAGGTTAAACACACAGAAAATCATTCATCGGAGTTTCTCACAAACTCTACCGTCAGTACCTATTCGAAACCCATCAAGGTTTAAAACTTTCACAACCTACCACCCCACCCGGTGTTTAAAAGATAAAACAATAACCTGCCAAGTTCTATACACAAACTATGTGTCACAAGTATTAAACAAAACTATATTACAAAAAACTGTGTAAATAAAATTATTAACAGCAATAAACTCACTAATATAAAATCGAGATACACAGGTATTACGCATAAAGGAGGAGACTTACATCCACAGGTCGCACGGAGGTGACGGTCGCCCACGATACTAATCTCGTCCGACAACATATCCGACACGTTGTGACTACGCACAACTCAACTTGTCACCTGACGACTCGAACGACAAGACCACACATTACTCGACAAACCACGACTCGACTCGACCCGACAGCCTAGGTTTCCGCAACCTAAGCTCCGATACCATAAATGTAACACCCCCAAAACCATAAGGGAATATTACACGCCGTAGACCCTTTCTACAAGGATCTACCAGGCTAAACATCCATAAACAACCAAATGCTTGCCCAGCCAGGGTCAAACAATAAAATGATACAGACCGATATGGTCACTTACACGTGAATACACAGACCGATGAGATCACACAACCCAATCGACAAAACTAACTTAAATAATATTACCCACACAGGGGTCGAAATACAATACAGCGGAAGACTGAAATCAACTCTGACAACACAACAAAAATCAAAACAACTCTCGACTCATGATTAGTATCGCAGCTCGTCATCCTCTTGTGCCAATCCTGTGACTGCTCCCCTGAATCTGCATGAACCTGGACGCAAAACAGACATCCACCCCCCGAATACTCGGGGGTTAGTAAAACTCCACTGTTTTACTAGTGCAAGTATCAAACCATACGAAATGTAATAAGCAAATAGCAACTACGAATTTAATACGGAAATCAATTATCAAAATGTTCCCGAGAAGTTTTAGAATTTCGAACTCAAGTAAGAGATATTTGAAAAGGAACACATCATCTCGGGGATTTTTAAAGCAGAAATTCTTTTGGACCTCGAGTCCCAATTTACAAAACCTTTTCGTAAACATTAGGGCCTTAGCCCGATTCTCGTTTCAAAGCATACTAAATAATATATCATTATGAGCCCGAGATCCATATTTAAAAGGTTACCCGAACAATCACTGCTACACGATCATTGTTCGTACACATCATGTACCGAACTCCGGAGGCCTCGACGGACCTTACCCGGACCACACGCACTATTCGTACACATCATGTACCGAACTCCGGAGGCCTCAGCGGACCCTACCCGGCCACACACACTGTTCGTACACATCATGTACCGAACTCCGGAGGCCTCAACGGACCCTACCCGGCCACAACATCGTTCGTACACATCATGTACCGAACTCCTGAGGCCTCGCCGACCCTACCTGGATCACACACCTTGTCCGTACACGTCATGTACCGGACTCCAGAGGCCTCGTCAGACCCTACCTGGATCGCACACTTTGTTCGTACACATCATGTACCGAACTCCAGAGGCCTCGTCAGACCCTACCTGGAACACACACACATCGACACGACACAATTCATAATCATTAAATGTCAAGCCATTCCACATTACAACGAAATGTACAATCAAGTATGTAAACCAAAACAACACAAATATCATGATCATCACAACGACTCTTAACCAACATAACACACATTCGGCACACAATACATTGAACAACCACGTGTACAACCATCTCATATGTACATCGCAATCCTGCACAAATGGCACAACGCCTAACACGTATACCAATATATCACTATTATCACAAAACCTTCAAATTTCGGAAAACACAACCAACTCAAACGGAACATATTTACGGAGGCAAGCAAAATCGTCATACATATCATACGTAATTACTAGTCACAAGATACAAGTCGTATAATAAGATACTTGCCTTAATAACCGCTACCAAACGCTCCGAAGAACACGGTTCGACCGGGAAGCTCGGACCCCGAAGAAGACAACGAACGGAAGGGTTCCGACTCGAATTCATTGCGAGAAATCTGACCCTAACATCATACCATCAATAAATTAACGAACGAATGAGGAAGAATAATCGTAGAACGCTCGAATTCTCTTTGTGACATTTTATCGAACACTTTCAAGGCGTCGATAAAATACTCAATAAAACGACAAATCCGTGGCAATCCAACCGTGGAATAACAAGGATTTAGATATAATATAGCTTAAAAATCATCAATCCATCACTATTCTGAGTTAAAACGGACTAAACGGACAAATCGAACAAAATCCCAAAAACTATATTTTAAGAAAACTTGCCTTGATTCGGTCGATCGGAGCAAGTTATGGAAGGATTAATCGATGTTATGAACTCCAAAACTTCATGGATTTAACCCCTAACAACATCCCTCCATGATCATCAAAGCTCCAGCCGCGGAAGAGGATGAAACGAGTGAGAAAAATGAAGAAAAACCCGACTGCTCTGCCATATTTATAGCCCTGCCGGACACGGCGCAACAAACGGCCCAGACCAGCGCCGGGTGTCTCGGCCGTGTCTCGGCAGGCTGCTGGTCCTGGCCGACCCGGCGCAAGACACGGCGCTGGGCAGCATCGTTTCCAGGGCCGTTTCGCACAGGTCCGGCCAGCCATGACTCGGTCGATCCGACGGTCCGAAAAATCCCGAAACTCAGACCTGAACGTAAACCGAAAGCACGGTTACGAAGTACTCGTAAATACGAATCGGAACACTGAGAGAACACCTGATTCCGACCACCCGAAGGCTCGAAATTTGACAACATAAAGTAATTACCCAAAACTTTGGGAAATTACGAAAATGGCCCAAAATGTTCGAAAATCACGATACGTGATCGAATAACCAAACCGAATTTCACAACACGTCTAACAAAGTTAAACGGACTTACGGGAAACTCGAAACAGTAATTTCCAACGAGATTCGCAAGAATCGAACTCAAGTGCGGAAAAGTCGCCAAAAAGCACGAAACTCAACAAAACGACACCGAAACGAACTCGGATGACAAAAAGTGCAGAATTAATCATTCTCAGAATGATGAGACGGTCCCAAGAGAGTCGTCGAAACGGACTTCCGCCGAAAAAATAAAATTACCGGAAATCCAAAATTGCGGATATTACATTCTACCCTCCTTAAAAGAAGTTTCGTCCCGAAACTTAAATCAAGTAGGGAGAAGCAATATCCCGCCAGGAAAACTCAACGAGATACACAAGAACCGAAAAAAATTCGTGCTCAACGGCGAAACGTTACAAGCAACGCAAGGGAATATACGGCGTAAAAAACACGCCCCACGACGACTAACGCAACGCCACCGACTATTTTTCAAACAACGAGCAATTAACGACGCATCACATACCACATCACATGCACACATTTAATCGAAGAAACGTATGCTACAAAAAGTTGCACCTGACTAAAACGGCTATGCGATAGAAACAAATAGAGTATCACGATAGAAATCATTCCGATTCTCATCAATAAGAAAATGTCCGACGTCAAAACACAAACAATTCAAGATAACGGAAAACGAGAATACCGGACATTACATTCTATCCTATTTAAAAATAAGTTTCGTCCCGAAACTTAAAATAAAACATCATGGTAGAATACAAACAAAACCAAAAAGTCCACGCAACAAATATCAATTTCTACACGAATTACAGCACGAAGTACGATACACAACTACATCACGGAACACCACCAGGCACTCCCCGAGTAGGAACGAAAACCAAATTCCCGAACATCGTGGCAACGGTCTCACAATGCACCGCTCGGTGACCCACTTGGCCACACTCGAAACAGTTGACTAAAGGTGAACGACAATTCTTCGCAGTACGAGATCAGGCAACAACAGTCAGACAACCCCGTTCGAACAACAACGATCGAACAACAACGCTCAAATAACAATGATCGAACAACAATGATCAAATAACAATGATTGAATGACAACAGTCGAACAATGACTCCGAAGTCCCCACTTCAACTACAGACATTAAAAGAACTGGTAGAAAGTGAAAGATGTTACTTCCAAACAAGGTTCACAAGAATCGAACCGAACTCGGAGAGGTCACGATGACAAACAGGTCGATCTAAAACAAGGTCACAACCAGTTCGAATGATGACAACTGAGACATCAAACAAGTTCAAAAAGTATCGACGAACACGTGCAAGTCGATAGAATTTAGAAGGAGAAACTGCAGAAGTCAAATATAGTACGGGTATTACATCCGACCTCTTATAAAAGAAATGTCGTCCCCGCAACTCACAACAACGGAAACAAGGTAACAACACAAAAAGCATCCGACAGGAAAATCTCCCATGGGTCTCTCAGAGTTGATCCTGATATCTGTGCTGAAGCGCGAACTCCGAAAGTCTCGGAACCCAACTCGCAAAACTAGATCCTGTGACGAGAAAAATAATTGGTACGTGCATGCCCCCGGCACACCACGGTTGAAACACCTCGGCTCGGCATACCGAAAATACAACTGCTAGGTATAATGGAATATAACGTCGCAAAACAACAAACCGGAGATGCCAACTTGGCACAACAAAGAATCATAACACATATCATATACAACGATTACCATCGTAAAGTAATACACACACAAACACTACAACAACGACGGTATCGTTCGGCGACCTCAACGGCCCGAACGATAACCAGCACATAATTACAAACATTATGAAACAATCACACATGTACACAAACGTACAAACCCAAGCTTCAACATCTCACACTCGTGCGAAAACACGCAAATTGCCACGAGGCGATAAACAGTAAACACCTGTTCACACCTCTCACAGAGGGCTAGTACAATAATTGCGTGGCAACGCCTCGACGTTCATGCCACCAATTCGATCATACTCGGGAGTAACATCATAACGATAACGCGAACATCATATATACATACCCAGCCCTCAAACGGGAATGGATAGGTTTTAAAAATGAAAACCTCCTATTGAAAATAATTTTGAAAACACCGATTGATCTTGTGTATCACCCTTCAAAAAAAAGTACAATCGTGAAACATCGTTATCGAGACTTTGGAAAACTATTTCGCATTCGATAAAAATGAGGACACTTTCTTTTCGTGAAAAACTTTCGGAAATATTCGACCCTCGGGTCTAAGTAAAAGTATTTCTAAAACATTGGAAAATATCTCAAAACATTTTGGTCCTCGAGGTAGAAGAATCTTGAAACATATTGTGGCACCTTGGATGTACCACAAGAAAATAATTCATTTTAAAAGGACGTCTCGAAATTTATTTTCTAAGGTACTCAAAGTTTTCAACGATAATTCAATGGGCTAGAATGCCCAAAAATTTCAGATAATTACATGGAACATTATAGCGCCGTGGGTCCCGCGCCGGAACCCACCAGGCTAAAAACCATTTACAAAACGCCAAAAAGGTCGATGACGGTAATATTTTACAATGTCCGAAGTATTTCAAAACACATTTTTCAAATACCGCCTGATTGTGTCATTTGAAAATACACGGCCCATTTGTCAAAATTTAACAAATTTTAAAAATCCATATAAACCATGGTTTGACCGCACCACCAAAATGTTTTCCAAAATCGATTTCTACAAAATTCTCAAACTGTAAAGTCCTTCAGAAACATTCTCAAACTTACCCATAGCGGACAAAAATTACAACATTCCAAAACGATCGAATTTAAAACCATATACTCAAATGGAAACCAGTGGTCGCCAATTCAATCAAATGCATCTCGTGGTATCAAGTTTAAACACACAAAGAAAATCATTCATCGGAGTTTCTCACAAACTCTACCGTCGGTACCTATTCGAAACCCATCAAGGTTTAAAACTTTCACAACCTACCACCCCACCCGGTGGTTCAAAGATAAAACAATAACGTGCCCAGTTCTATACACATACTATGTGTCACAAGTATTAAACACAACTATATTACACAATACTGTGTAAATAAAATTATGCACCGCAATTAACTCACTAAGATAAAATCGAGATACACAGGTATTACGCATAAAGGAGGAGACTTACATCCACAGGTCGCACGGAGGTGACGGTCGCCCACGATACTAATCTCGTCCGACAACATATCCGACACGTTGTGACTACGCACAACTCAACTTGTCACCTGACGACTCGAACGACAAGACCACACATTACTCGACAAACCACGACTCGACTCGACCCGACAGCCTAGGTTTCCGCAACCTAAGCTCCGATACCATAAATGTAACACCCCCAAAACCATAAGGGAATATTACACGCCGTAGACCCTTTCCACAAGGATCTACCAGGCTAAACATCCATAAACAACCAAATGCTTGCCCAGCCAGGGTCAAACAATAAAATGATACAGACCGATATGGTCACTTACACGTGAATACACAGACCGATGAGATCACACAACCCAATCGATAAAACTGACTTAAATAACATTACCCACACAGGGGTCGAAATACAATACAGCGGAAGACTGAAATCAACTCTGACAACACAACAAAAATCAAAACAACTCTCGACTCATGATTAGTATCGTAGCTCGTCATCCTCTTGTGCCAATCCTGTGACTTCTCCCCTGAATCTGCATGAACCTGGACGCAAAACAGACAGCCACCCCCCGAATACTCGGGGGTTAGTAAAACTCCACTGTTTTACTAGTGCAAGTATCAAACCATACGAAATGTAACAAGCAAATAGCAACTACGAATTTAATACGGAAATCAATTATCAAAATGTTCCCGAGAAGTTTTAGAATTTCGAACTCAAGTAAGAGATATTTGAAAAGGAACACATCATCTCGGGGATTTTTAAAGCAGAAATTCTTTTGGACCTCGAGTCCCAATTTACAAAACCTTTTCGTAAACATTAGGGCCTTAGCCCGATTCTCGTTTCAAAGCATACTAAATAATATATCATTATGAGCCCGAGATCCATATTTAAAATGTTACCCAAACAATCACTGCTACACGATCATTGTTCGTACACATCATGTACCGAACTCCGGAGGCCTCGACGGACCTTACCCGGACCACACGCACTGTTCGTACACATCATGTACCGAACTCCGGAGGCCTCAGCGGACCCTACCCGGCCACACACACTGTTCGTACACATCATGTACCGAACTCCAGAGGCCTCAACGGACCCTACCCGACCACAACATCGTTCGTACACATCATGTACCGAACTCCAGAGGCCTCGTCAGACCCTACTTGGATCACACACCTTGTCCGTACACGTCATGTACCGGACTCCAGATGCCTCGTCAGACCCTACCTGGATCGCACACTTTGTTCGTACACATCATGTACCGAACTCCAGAGGCCTCGTCAGACCCTACCTGGAACACACACACATCGACACGACACAATTCATAATCATTAAATGTCAATCCATTCCACATTACACCGAAATGTACAATCAAGTATGTAAACCAAAACAACACAAATATCATGATCATCACAACGACTCTTAACCAACATAACACACATTCGGTACACAATACATTGAACAACCACGTGTACAACCATCTCATATGTACATCGCAATCCTGCACAAATGGCACAACGCCTAACACGTATACCAATATATCACTATTATCACAAAACCTTCAAATTTCGGAAAACACAACCAACTCAAACGGAACATATTTACGGAGGCAAGCAAAATCGTCATACATATCATACGTAATTACTAGTCACAAGATACAAGTCGTATAATAAGATACTTGCCTTAATAACCGCTACCAAATGCTCCGAAGAACACGGTTCGACCGGGAAGCTCGGACCCCGAAGAAGACAACGAACGGAAGGGTTCCGACTCGAATTCATTGCGAGAAATCTGACCCTAACATCATACCATCAATAAATTAACGAACGAATGAGGAAGAATAATCGTAGAACGCTCGAATTCTCTTTGTGACATTTTATCGAACACTTTCAAGGCGTCGATAAAATACTCAATAAAACGACAAATCCGTGGCAATCCAACCGTGGAATAACAAGGATTTAGATATAATATAGCTTAACAATCATCAATCCATCACTATTCTGAGTTAAAACGGACTAAACGGACAAATCGAACAAAATCCCCAAAACTATATTTTAAGAAAACTTGCCTTGATTCGGTCGATCGGAGCAAGTTATGGAAGGATTAATCGATGTTATGAACTCCAAAACTTCATAGATTTAACCCCTAACAACATCCCTCCATGATCATCAAAGCTCCAGCCGCGGAAGAGGATGAAACGAGTGAGAAAAATGAAGAAAAACCCGACTGCTCTGCCATATTTATAGCCCTGCCGGACACGGCGCAAAGAAACGGCCCGGACAGGGCCGGGTGTCTCGGCCGTGTCTCGGCAGGCTGCTGGTCCTGGCCGACCAGCGCAAGACACGGCACAAGGCGCGCCGTTTCAGGCCGTTCGCATGTGTCCGCCCGGCCCATGACTCGGTCGATCCGACGGTCCGAAAAATCCCGAAACTCAGACCTGAACGTAAACCGAAAGCACGGTTACGAAGTACTCGTAAATACGAATCGGAACACTGAGAGAACACCTGATTCCGACCACCCGAAGGCTCGAAATTCGACAACGGAAAGTAATTACCCAAAACTTTGGGAAATTACGAAAATGGCCCAAAACGTTCGAAAATCACGATACGTGATCGAATAACCAAACCGAAGTTCACAACACGTCTAACAAAGTTAAACGGACTTAAGGGAAACTCTAAACAGTAATTTCCAACGAGATTCGCAAGAATCGAACTCAAGTGCGGAAAAGTCGCCAAAAAGCACGAAACTCAACAAAACGACACTGAAACGAACTCGGATGACAAAAAGTGCAGAATTAATCATTCTCAGAATGATGAGACGGTCCCAAGGGAGTCGTCGAAACGGACTTCCGCCGAAAAAATAAAATTACCGGAAATCCAAAATTGCGGATATTACAAATTAAACATCTCTGAAACTTTATTGATATAATTAAAGGTTCAACCAAATCCAATGAAGAACCTAAGTTCATCTAGTTTAGAATCTTCATAAGCATGATGGTTCGATTCAATATAATGATAATAATCCTACAAATTAGCCTATCTACAATGAAACTAAGGATCATTATTGTCCTAGTGATGTTAATAGTCCAGCAAGAAGAGTGTGTTTCTATTAAACATGATTACTACCATTTAAAACATCAAGAATACATCATATCAAACCCTTAATCACCATATTCATCATTAAATTGTTAAAAACTTAACTACAAATATGTTTTGCTTGATTAATTCAACATTAGGTGAAGTATACTTTATCACTAACATTTAACTACGAAATTATAGAGTGAAATTGTATAACATACCTTCATAAATGAAGAACAATACACCAAAACCACAAGAATACACTCCAAGCTTCAAGAATTACTCTAAACTTCCAATCAACAAGCTCCAAATCAAGATGCAAAGCTCAAACACAAGTTGGAAGAAGGTAGAATTGGTCTAGGGAGGTAGGGGTGATTATAAGGGAGAAAACTCGGAGTTGGACGTGCAAAATGAAAGACACAAGTTGTCTTTTTATAACTGCACAGTTCACTACGTGCGTTATACACAAAAAGATAACATACGTTAGTATCTTTACGTACGCTACACCAAAAGTGTTACGTACGTAAGCCAGTTCCAGAGGCTACTGGACCAAAATACGGACATCATTACATACGTTATGGCTAGGAGCATTACGTACGTAATGTAGGTCAACTAGGCTGCTACAAAAAGGTCAGATATTCGAATCACGCCCGACCCCACACGCCGAAAGTTGAGATCGGATAAGACTACAAGCATTACGTACGTAAACAGTACTTCCTTACTTACGTAAAGCCAACAAGATAGCGTACGTTATGCTAAAGGGTTAGCGTACGTTAAACACAGAATTACTAGCCCAAAAATGCACTTATCTATACAACGTCGACAAATCAATCATAGTGCGAATGCTAGTTATATTCAAGTCTATTATGATATATTCCAACATCAATAAATATTAAACAAATGCAACAAGACTACAACAATATTGAATTATCCGAATAATACAACAGTAGGTAAGAATTTCCGTCGGATATTACAGATTATAACATAGTTGTTATAAATCTTATCTTTCTTTGTCGGATATAAAAAGAGGCTTAAGCTTCAAAATATGGATCGATGATGACGTACTTATCTTCGTGTTTCGATCTTAAAAGGTCTAAGATGTTGTTGTTATACACGAAAGAGAAGAAGAAACTGAGATCTTTTATTATTATTTATTCGCTTCGAGTCGTGCTGTGTTTGGAGATGTGATTTTTTGATGTAGTTGATGTTGTTATTGATTGTGTTCGATTGGTGAGATGGGTTTAGGATAGTCTTGGATTTTATGGTCTTGTAATATCTTGTCAAACACGAAAGAAACTTATGAGATCTTGTTGTCTTTTAAGTTTTGGATCAATGATGGTAATTTTTTCGTGTTATGGATCTTGTAAAGGTCTTTGAATTTTATGTGATATTTCGGTTGCTCTTTTTCCTGCGTTCTTTCATATCAACTCCAGTATCGTCATATACACAGCTTGTGTCATCTGCACAAAAGGAAATAGTTTTATACTACTTTCAATTTTAAATCCAGTCACGATAAAAACAATAACTCACAAACAATTTGACTTTCATGAACTACTACATTTTGACTCTCAAAATTCAAAACAAAACAATTTCATACTTTTTTGACAAAAAAAAAAATTATTTGTTGTTTATGTGAGGTGGTGGAACGGATTAGGATAGATGTGGATTTGTTTGGTTATTTACAATCTTCCAAAACCAAGTGAAAAGTCACATTTAAAGATTTAATGGTGTAATTGTTTCAAATTCTTTTGGGTGTAAATGCTTCGAAGATGGTTTAGATTCGTAACTGCAGGATGTTGAAATAATTGAGCAAACTAAAAGACTAATTGAATTCGCTTGTTTTAATTACATTAAGTACACGTGGAAATCAGAAAGTTTGTATCACAACAGAACCATCACAACATTCAATTGAGACCTCTTTGAATTTTTTCGAGCTTAGAAGAGATTGTACCTTACTTTCTTTTGTGCACATTCACTCTTCCACATTAAATTAAGTCACTCAATCTTTAAGTAGTATATATATATATATATATATATATATATATATATATATATATATATGGACAATTACATCTATCACCCTTCTTAGATGCTCGCTTCTCAAATGAACCATCATTTGTTGAACAACAACAAAGTAGTAACAATTAGAGTTCCAAATATATATAAGTCAAAAAATCAAACTAATTTTAAAAAGGCCAATCACATTCATGTTATATATTTATATTGCAATTGCCAATCTGACCATAACTTGTAATAAACTTTATATTTCACCTCAAAATCATATTTTATTTTACATATTAATCTTATTTACTCTAAATTTATATTTATTATTTACAAAAATACCATATTTCTCAATAAAGTAAGGGAAAACAATAATTTTCGTCCTTGTAATTTGCACGATTTTTGTTTTTAGTCCCTACGAAAATTAAAATATTATTTTCATCCCTGTAATTTTTAAAACGTTCTTTTTTAGTCTCTGCCGTTAACTTCCGTTTATTTTTAAAGAAAAAATAATGCTTTTCGTCCCTGTAATTTGCGTGATTTTTGCTTTTAGTCCCTACGAAAATTAAAATATTATTTTGATCCCTGTAATTTCTAAAACGTTCTTTTTTAGTCCCTGCCATTAATTTTAAATTTCAAATAGCATAATAGTGCAGTAACAAATTAGACCCTGCAATTTACCACACGATACGAAAACACGACACGAAAATGACATGAAAATTTAGTGTTTGGGTTTGCATTTTGAGTACACGACATGAAAATACACGAACACGAAAGTACAAGACCGAGATTTAGTGTCGGTTTTGTATTTACCCTTTGGGTACACGACACGACACGAGGTACACAAAATAAATAAATAAATATAATATTTTATATTTAATTTAATAAAAATATATATTTAATGAATTCTGTTTATATTAAACTTTAAAATTTGAAAATATAATGTGAATTTTCATAAATTTCATGTAAACATTCGTGTTTTCGTTGCCATTCGTTTTATTTCGTCTACTAAAACCTATAAAAATAATATTATACTATTAAAATTATTATTTTTATAATATTTTAATATTTATTTTATATTATGTGCCTGACACGAAAACACAACACGAAACGACACGAATTTGCGCGGTACACGACACGACATGACACGAATTTATTTAGTGTCGTGTATGAGTTTGGATTTTTGGTACACGAAACACGAAAGTACACGACACTAAATGATTACGTGTTATTTTCGTGGCAACCACTAACCTACCGCAACCCTCCTCTTTTATTCGGGCTTGAGACCGGCAATGAATGTCAAGAAGACACCCACAGGCAGAGTTAATTCATTAAATATATATTTTTATTAAATTAAATATAAAATATTATATTTATTTATTTATTTATTTATTTCGTGTACCTCGTGTCGTGTCGTGTACCCAAAGGGTAAACACAAAACCGACACTAAATCTCGGTCGTGTACTTTCGTGTTCGTGTATTTTCATGTCATGTACTCAAAATGCAAACCCAAACACTAAATATTCATGTTGTTTTCGTGTCGTGTTTTCGTGTCGTGTGGTAAACTACCGGGTCTAATTTGTTACTGCACTATTATGCTATTTGGAATATACAATTAATGACAGGGACTAAAAAAGAATGTTTTAGAAATTACAGGGATCAAAATTATATTTCAATTTTCGTAGGGACTAAAAGCAAAAATCACGCAAATTACAGGGACGAAAAATATTGTTTTTCCTTTAAAAATAAACGGAGGTTAACGGCAGAAACTAAAAAAGAATGTTTTAGAAAATTACAGGGATGAAAATAACATTTTAATTTTCATAGGGACTAAAAGTAAAAATCGTGCAAATTACAGTGACGAAAATCATTGTTTTCCCATAAAGTAATGAACAAAATCTTGCGTGAAAACTAAAACAGCAAAAATAAAAATAAAAAGAATATTTTTTTAACATAATGTGTGTTTTAGAATATTTCGTTAATGAAAAAAAAGAAAAATAATAAAAAAAATTCTGCTTTTATTTTATTTTAAAATAATGTTTTTTTTTAAATTCTTTTGTTACACGAAAAAATAGAAAATAATAATAAAAAATGTTTTTTCTGTTTTTATTTTTCTTTTAAAGTAATGTGTTTTTCAAAATATCTTTGTTAACCGAAAAAACAGGAAAAATAAAATAAAAAAGAATATATATTTCTTTAAAATAATGTGTTTTTTATATATTTTATTAACTGAAATATAAATAAAAAAAATATCTTTTCCATGTTTTTATTTTTCTTTTAAAAATATGTTTTTTATTTACGTTATTTTCTTTAACGCCAAAAATAAATTGAAATAATAAACAGTGTTGCAAGATAGAGTGTTTTAGTTGAATTATGAAAAATGAGAAAATAAGGCCATATTTGAGAGGAAACTCTTTGATCAATGCAAAAATGAAAAAAAAATTATATTTCCTCCGTCCATAAGAGTGTGCTCAATTTGCCATTATCGCCCGTCATGCAAGAGTGTACCCATTCTATTTTTAGAAAATACCTCATATATTTTTGTTTTACCTTTTCAACTTATTTACAACAATACCAAAGACCACCCACATCCTTTATCATTTAATTAATCAACAACAATAATAAACATATCCATACAACAGAAAATGGGATTTCTTCTCTACTCAAATCCATCACTACTTAACTTTTATTAAAACTCGTGCCCATAAAAAACGAGCACACTTTTATGAGATGTATGGAGTATATAATTGTAGTATTATTGAGGACTACGTCTAATTAGAACATCTAATAAGTGCATATATGTACTACTACAAAAAAGTCATTCAACATCGCTCGTTTAACATCGGTTTTGTAAAAACCGATGTTAAAAAAGACGCGTTGGCATAATTGAAAATTTTAAAACAAATTAACATCGGTTCTGGTAAAAACCGATGTTAAATTAACAATTAACATCGGTTTTTCTAAAAACCGATGTTAAATTAAAAATTAACATCGGTTTTTCTAAAAACCGATGTTAAATTAATCCATTTCACAAATTAAACGATGTTAAATTAATCCATTTCTAAAATTAACATCGGTTTTTCTAAAAACCGATGTTAAATTAATAATCCAGATTTTTTAAAAAATTTAACATCGGTTATACTAAAACCGATGTTAAATTAAAAATTAATATCGGTTTTTTAAAAAACCGATGTTAAACAATGGTAGTTTTTAATTTAACATCGGTTTTTAAAAAAAAAACGATGTTAAATTTTTAAAAAATCTGGATTTTTTAAAAAAATAGAAACTTTATTTTTTTAAAAAATTCGGAATATTAATATTAAAAATTGGATATTTATATTTATTGTTCAAAAATAAAAGGTAAAAATTTTAAGTTTTTATTTAAAGTTCGAAAATAAAAAATAAACATTAGTTCAAAAATAAAAAATAAAAATCGGATGTTTTTATTTAAAGTTCGAAAATAGAAAATAATAATTGGATGTTTTATTTAAAGTTTTGAAAAAAAAGTGGAATATTATTTTCCATAAATAAATAAAAACTGAATTATTATATATATTTTAAAAACCTGCTAGTTTTTATTTTTGTAATTTTTTTACTTTTCATAAAAAAACAATTTTATATTTTTACAAAAAATCTAAGAATAAAAAAACGATTAAACATTAATTATAAATCGATCCAGATTTTTTAATTTGTTATTTTTTTATTTTCGAACTTTAAATAAAAACATCCGACTTCTAATATTAATATTCTAGATTTTTTAAAAAAAATAAATTTTCGATTTGTTAATATATATATATATATATATTAAATTATCTTATATTTGTATAAATTTATAAATGTATATAGTATATAAATATAACACATAGCAAAAAATATACAAGAAGTTCATCTGGCGGAGTGGTAATATCATACTTCCACAAGCAAGAGGTGGTGAGTTCGAAACCCACCAACAACGAAATTTAATAGTATTTGTTGTAGGATGGTGGGGCTTGGTGCGGGTGGGTGGGGCGAGTGTCTGGGTTGGGGCTGGGTTGGGCTAGCTGGGTTAGCCACGGTGCGATAAAATTTTAAAATTGCGAAATTTAACATCGGTTGTGTAATATCCGTAATATTTCTATTTTTAGCAGTTTCCATTTTTGGTGTATGTCTATTTTTATCGACTCGCTTGTAACCATTTCGACATTTTGAATCTATTTTGTTCTTGGAGTTTTTCCATTTGGACGAGTTTTGATGATGTTTTCACGTAATTTCATTTTATGTCATGTTTTGCCGTATGAACGTTCGATTCTTGTAAAACTCGTTCATTTTCGTTGTTTCTTGGTTTGTACAAGTTCGTATGGTTGAGTTGGTCATGTGGAGACTTTCGGTTTGTATATCCGACGTCGTTTCGTGATTTTCGGGCACTTGGGCCATTTTTGTAATTTCCTAATAGTTTAGGGAATCTTAGTTTCGTTGTCGCATTACGGACCCTCCGGTGGTCGGAATTGTATTTTCTTTCAGCGCTTAGTTCCGTCGTCTTGTAGGCTTCGCATCTATGTTCCTGGATTCTGGTCTCGTAAATGCGTTTCGTGTTTTATACCCTCGGCAAGACTTCTGCGATGTGACATCGGCGATCTTTGGCTGCATGTAGGTAGCGCCACGCTACCCTGTTGCCTTGCGTGCGCTACCGAAGTGCGCTTAGCGTCGCTAACCCCTATTGTTAGCGTACGCTAACGAATGGTGGCGAGCCACCGGACTGCCACGGCCCCGTTAGCGCACGCTACGTATGGCGATTAGCGTGCGCTAACTTCACATTATATAAGCCCAGTAGGCGCTTTGAAGCAGCGATTTCATTCTTTTCCCTTCGTTTCTTCGACGTGCAACCTCGCAGGCGATTTCCATCGATCCCGATCGGCGTTCTATTCACATTCCATCACCGTAGAGTCGTGCTAACATATTATCATCAAGATAATCGTCATCCATCATCCGAAATCAAGGTAATTTTCGCCTAGAACCCTAACTCGTCAAATTTGGGGTTTTCCGGTTTTACTAATTGGAACCGAATTATTCCAGTATGTTATGATATTCTTCACCGATTGTGATTGTTGAATGATTCCAAATCCAATTTCCTTGATTTTAATCCGCGAATTATCGATACGGAGAGATTTTGCGTAAACCCTCGCCCGTATCAATTGATCGTCTATTGTCGTATATTGTAACCGGGGTTATGGGTGTATTCCAATAGAGTATTGTTGTCCGTTGGGACTGAACTGTATTGATCCTTCGTTTAGGAACCGTCGTTTTCCACCCGGACCGTTCGTAGTCGTGTTTCATCTCCGTTTCTTCAAGAATGTCTCAAAGGCAAGTACTTTACATTTGTTTACATGTTCTAGTATTTGAATTATGGCTATATGTGGTTGTTGTGGGAAGATATGTGTATGTTCACCTAGGGACGGTCCGACGGGGCCTCTAGGGATACGTATTGCCGTGAGTGTGCGTATCGTGAACTGTGGTTAGCCACCCAGGGATGTCCGACGGGACTCTGCGGGGTACGGTGGCCGTGAGTCTCGTGCCAACGGTTAACTTTGAATTATGATTTGTTGGAGATAATGTGTTTTGTGTTTGTACATCATAAATATTCCTAATATAAAATGTTTTCTAAAATGACTTTTTGGCGCATATATTCATCTGATTAGAATGTAGTTCAAATGGATTGTACTTGCACTAGCAGTTGTCGCTAACCCCTTAAATGGGGGAAATACTTTTTGTATTTCAGGTATTGATCGTGGGGACAAGCAAGCACTAGAGCCGTATGAGGATGATGGGCGAGCATGATACTGTCCAGAAGTTGATTATTGGTGTTCTATCTGTTGAATATTTTGATATCTTGTTTTGGGGATTTTGTTTTATAAAAACTGGTTTAAGTACTCGAGTACTTCTTTTACAAAATTGTTAATGTTGTGTTTCTGTTTGGGAAGTGGATTAATGTTGGATTTTATTGTCGGATTGTAATCTTATTTGAATTGTCGTATTATTGATGATTGTTGTCGTTGTCGAATGTATTGTTTGGTATGTTAGCCTGGTGGATTCCACAGTGTGGGGTCCACGACGCTGTAATATGCCCTGAATGTCTTGGGGGTGTTACAGAATATGGTATCAGAGCTTAGGTTTATGGATACCTAGGCTGTCGGTTATTTGGGTCTAGTTAAGTGTCGTTTTTGGGACAGTATCACTGTTATGCCATCATCTCAGTATGCCGGTGCTCGTAAGTTTCCCTAACTTGACTCGTTTCACCGTTCCGTTCTATTTCTGTCTTAGTATCTTTTGCGTTTTGCGTTTGAATTGTACTTACCCGTTGCTTCTTCAGAATTCCTGCTGGTAGAGGATGCGGACGCGGTCGCGGACGCGGTAGGGGACGTGGCGCAGCCGGTGGGGCGGCCATGTCCGATCACTCGGGAACTGATTCGGCGATGCCTTCCTTGTCGAATAGTGTTCCCCCTAGTTCCGGAGGTCAGCAGGACCAGTCTGCTAGCTCCGGTAATGCTCATGAGAATGTTGGAGTGGCCAACATTTTACAGCAGGTAGCGAACCAGATGACGCTACTGACTCAGGCCGTTACAGTCGGCCATGCTAATGCCAACCCGGTCCCGCCCTCTGGTCCGACAATGATAAGCTACTTCGGGACGTGATTCGTATCGTCCTCCGCAGATTTGATGGTGCTTCCGGCCCTTCCGGTTGGGAGAATTGGTGCTCGAGATGGAGAAAGTGTTTGAGGCGCTAATTGCCCAGGAGAGGAAAGTACCCATTGCTCAAGACTTCCTCGCCAAGGAGGCGGCGACGTGGTGGCAAGCGGTGAAACTGCGTGGCCAAGGCGGCTACGTGGGCGAGTTCCGGATCGATGGAAGGCAGTGCATCGTGGCCGGTGAAAGAGGGGAGGATCCGAGCCTTCTTTGAGGCTAAGCCCCAAGATGTACCTATATCTCAAGCCATCAAAGACTACAATCGGCCATTACATTATGTAAGAAACCAAGTCCGCGATGAGCTCGATAAGATCCGCCACTTTGACATGCGGATGAAACCGAGAGTGCGCCACTACATGTGCAGGGTGCACGACTTTGAAAGAATATCGAATAAGGCGATGGCTTATGAGATGTCGTTTTCTGCGGACAGAGGCGGCAGCGAAGGAAAGAAAGCAGAAAACCGCCGGCCGGTTTCGGGAGGCAAGTCAGAGGGTATACGAAGACTCGATGCAGTTCGCGAGTCTTCGAGTCGGGCCGCCATCGGTTGGTCGAGGAAACGGTTCTAGGTCCGCTCCTGCTGGTTCCCTTCGTGGTCCTACGTGCTTCAAGCTGATCGTCAGGGCCACATGATGAGTGAGTGTGATAGGCCTCCGATTCGATGTCTTGCTTGTGGTCGTATGGGTCATCGTGCTAAGTTTTGTACGGATGCGGCTCGGGCCCGATTACTCGAGATATCGGCCACCCGGAGAGCCGAGTGTGAATCGGACACCGAGCGGTTCCTCGGCAAAGCAGAGTTTTGGTAGAGGTCGAGGTCGTGGTCACCTTCTATAGGGGATCTTCTAGTGCGGGGTGCTCCGCCCCGTGTGTACGAGATGAGACGAGCAGAGATCTGACGCGACGGTGGCCACAGTGCAGTCCACATCCTTGATCATCCTGTTCCGTATTGTTCGATTCCGGTGCTACGCATTCTTTTATATCTATGGATTGTGTGCGTCGCCCGTATGTTGATTGCCTTGTTGCTTGTGAGCCTTTTGTTGTTAAACTTCCTAGTGGGGATAGCATCGTGGGGGATCGTGAGGTTAGAGATTTTCCGGTGAGTATCGCGGGGAGGGTTTGGCCTTCTAATCGATTGCGGTAGATATTAGAGATGAGGATTTGATTCTGGTGAGGATTGTGGACCGTCATGGGCGATCATGAATTATAGAACGAGGACGGTTTCGATGTTAGCCTCACGGTGCGAGCATTCCTTTGTGGGGCGTAAGCGGAGTAGCCAGAGATTGCGATCGGTGCCTTAAAGGCGGTGAGACTTCTTCGAGGAGGTTGCACGGGTTATTGGTGTTACGCTTTGAGATCGGAAGAAGGGGAGTCGAGCTCTCGTCTATTCCGGTAGTATGTGAGTATCCGACGTTTTCCGGATGAGTTGCGGGTTTGCCGCGGACCGAGAGGTTGAATTTACCGTCGATTTAGAGCGGGTGCGGACCTATCTCTAAGACGCCTTAGGATGGTGCCGCCGAGATGCTTGAGTTGAAGAAAGCATTGGGAGAGTTGCTAGACATGGGATATATTCGACCGAGCGCTTCGCCTTGGGGCGCACCGGTCCTATTCGTAAAGAAGAAGGATGGGTCACTTCGTTTGTGTATCGACTACCGAGAGTTGAACAAAGTGACCATCAAAAACAAATATCCGCTCCCGAGGATTGATGACTTGTTTGATCAGTTGCAAGGGGCAACCGTGTTTTCGAAGATTGATTTGAGATCGGGGTATTATCAGCTCCGAGTGAAGGATACCGACATTCCGAAGACGGCCTTTCGGACGAGATACGGTCACTACGAGTTTGTGGTTATGCCTTTTGGGCTAACCAACGCACCAGCCGTGTTCATGCAGCTTATGAACAAAGTCTTTATCGAGTACCTCTATAAGTGTGTAGTCGTTTTTATCGACGACATCCTGATTTATTCGAGGAGCGAGGAGGAGCACGCCCGTCATTTGCATATTGTGTTAGATATTTTGAGAACTCAGCATCTTTTTGCGAAGTTCTCAAAGTGCGAGTTTTGGTTACGGGAGGTTATGTTTCTCGGTCATGTGATCTCGGCCGAGGGTGTTCGTGTAGACCCACATAAGGTAGAGGCAGTGTTGGATTGGGCGCCGCCCAAGAACGTGAAGGAGGTCCGCAGTTTTCGGGATTAGCCGGTATTACCGCAGATTCGTCGAGGGGTTCTCTAAGCTCGCTCGACCGCCGACTCGGTTGTTACGAAGTCGGAGAAGTTTGTGTGGACCGATGAGAGGCGTAATAGTTTTGAGGAGTTGAAGAAGCGGTTGACGACCGCTCCGTGGCTTTACCGAGTGGTAATGATGGTTTCTCCGTTTATAGTGATGCTTCGGGCCAAGGGCTCGGATGCGTACTTATGCAGCACGGGAGGACGATTGCCTATGCTTCCCGTCAGTTGAAACCGTATGAATTGAATTACCCTATGCACGATCTTGAGTTGGCCGCAGTTGTGTTTGCGTTGAAAATCTGGCGTCATTACTTGTATGGCTCGTCGTGTCAGATTTTCACCGATCACAAGAGCCTGAAGTACATCTTCACGCAGAAGGAGCTTAATATGAGACAGAGGAGATGGTTGGAATTGATTAAGGATTACGATCTTGAGATCCTCTATCATCCGGGCAAGGCTAATGTGGTAGCAGATGCCTTGAGCCGGAAATCGGTATCGCTTCGGGCGCTTGAGTTACTCACGGCCCAGTCGGGACTTCAGCGAGAGTTTATGAGGTTGAACATTGAGATTGTACTACCAGGGAGTTCCGGGCAGTTGCGTACTCTTGATATTTCTTCATCTCTGGTCGAGGACATTAAGTCGGGACAGTTAGAGGACCCGATGTTTATTCAGCTCCGAGAGAGTGTAGGAAAGGGGAAAGCCCCGGGATTCGTTATTCATGAAGACGGCGTGTTGAGATTCCGAGGTCGGTTGTGTGTTCCGAACGACTCGGAACTGAGACAGAGCATTATGCGAGAGGCTCATGCGTCACCATACTCAGTCCATCCGGGCTCGAGTAAAATGTATAAAGATCTGAGGAAGAATTTCTGGTGGAACGATATGAAGAAGGAAGTAGTTCAGTTTGTAGCTAAGTGTTTGACTTGTCAACAAGTCAAGATTGAGCATCAGCGGCCAGCCGAATTATTGAAACCACTTCCCGTTCCGGAATGGAAGTGGGAGGACATCTCTATGGATTTTGTCACGAGTTTACCGAGGACAAAGACTGGTATAAATGTGGTATGGGTGATTGTAGACCGACTGACTAAGTCGGCACATTTTCTGGGCATCAAGGATACTTGGGGTCCAGAAAAGTTGGCTCGTATTTTTATTGCACAGATAATGAGGCTTCATGGTACGCCAAGGACCATTATTTCAGCCAGAGATGGCCGATTTGTATCGCATTTTTGGCAGCAGTACATAAAGCATTGGGGACACGATACGTTTGAGCACTTCGTTCCATCCCGGACGATGGGCGATCGAACGTACCATTCAGACGTTCGAGGATTTGTTGCGCGCGTGTGCGTTAGACTGGAGTAGTAATTGGGAGGAGCATTTGGCCTTAATTGAGTTTGCTTATAATAATAGCTGGCACGCGTCGATTAAGATGGCACCGTATGAGGCACTTTATGGCCGACGTTGCCGATCACCGATATGTTGGGATGAGCCGTCCGATTTGGTTGGCACCGAGCCGGACCTTGTGTTGGAGACGATGGAGAAATTCGAATTGATTAGAAAGAGGATGTTGGCTGCTCAGAGTCGACAAAAGTCTTACGCGGATGTTAGGCGTAGACCTTTGGAGTTTGAGGTGGGAGATCATGTTCTGTTGAGAGTGTCTCCGACGAGGGGAGTTTTCCGTTTTGGGAAGAAGGGGAAACTCAGCCCGAGATATATTGGACCTTTCGAGGTATTGGAGAGAGTTGGTGAGTTAGCGTACCGTTTGGCTTTACCTCCGTCGCTGAGTCATGTACATAGCGTATTTCACGTTTCCCAGTTGAGGAAGTACGTTCCGGACCCGTCCCACATTATTGACTTTGGGGACGTGGAGATCGAGAAGGATGTTACGTTTGAAGAGAGGCCCGTCAGAATTTTGGAGCGTCGTGACAAACAGTTAAGGCACAAAACCATTCCTTTGGTTAAGGTGCAATGGTCGAGACACGGAATAGAAGAAGCGACGTGGGAGTTAGAGGAGGATATGCGTTCGAGATACCCCGAGCTTTTTGATTCTTAAGTTTCGGGACGAAACTTTATTTTAGAGGGGGAGAATGTAATATCCGTAATATTTCTATTTTTAGCAGTTTCTATTTTTGGTGTATGTCTATTTTTATCGACTCGCTTGTAACTGTTTCGACATTTTGAATCTATTTTGTTCTTGGAGTTTTTCCATTTGGACGAGTTTTGATGATGTTTTCACGTAATTTCATTTTATGTCATGTTTTGCCGTATGAACGTTCGATTCTTGTAAAACTCGTTCGTTTTCGTTGTTTCTTGGTTTATACAAGTTCGTATGGTTGAGTTGGTCATGTGGAGACTTTCGGTTTGTATATCCGACGTCGTTTCGTGATTTTCGGGCACTTGGGCCATTTTTGTAATTTCCTAATAGTTTAGGGAATCTTAGTTTCGTTGTCGCATTACGGACCCTCCGGTGGTCGGAATTGTATTTTCTTTCAGCGCTTAGTTCCGTCGTCTTGTAGGCTTCGCATCTATGTTCCTGGATTCTGGTCTCGTCGTACGTTTCGTGTTTTATACCCTCGACAGCAGCTTACTGCTGATGTGACATCAGCAGTGCTGAACTGCTGTGTAGGTAGCGCACGCTACCCCTGTTGCCTTGCGTGCGCTACCGAAGTGCAGTTAGCGTACGCTAACCCCTATTGTTAGCGTACGCTAACGAATGGTGGCGATAGCCACCTGGTATCACGGCCCCGTTAGCGCCACGCTACGTATGGCGATTAGCGTCGCTAACTTCACAATTATATAAGCCAGTAGCGATTTTGAGCAAGATTTCATTCTTTTCCCTTCGTTTCTTCGACGTGCGACCTCGAGGCGATTTCCATCGATCCCGATCGGCGTTCTATTCACATTCCATCACCGTAGAGTCGTGCTAACATATTATCATCAAGATAATCGTCATCCATCATCCGAAATCAAGGTAATTTAAATACAGAACCCTAACTCGTCAAATTTGGGGGTTTTCCGGTTTTACTAATTGGAACCGAATTATTCCGGTATGTTATGATATTCTTCACCGATTGTGATTGTTGAATGATTCCAAATCCAATTTCCTTGATTTTAATCGCGAATTATCGATACGGGGAGATTTTGCGTAAACCCTGCCCGTATCAATTGATCGTCTATTGTCGTATATTGTAAGGGTTATGGGTGTATTCCAATAGAGTATTGTTGTCCGTTGGGACTGATCGTATTGATCCTTCTTTTAGGAACCGTAGTTTTCCACCCGGACCGTTCG
The DNA here is from genome assembly GCA_033398695.1 of Orobanche coerulescens. Taxonomy (NCBI): domain Eukaryota; kingdom Viridiplantae; phylum Streptophyta; class Magnoliopsida; order Lamiales; family Orobanchaceae; genus Orobanche; species Orobanche coerulescens. The sequence continues at coordinate 22,288,007 of CM065817.1, forward strand.
TAGTCGTGTTTCATCTCCGTTTCTTCAAGAATGTCTCAAAGGCAAGTACTTTACATTTGTTTACATGTTATAGTATTTGAATTATGGCTATATGTGGTTGTTGTGGGAAGATATGTGTATGTTCACCTAGGGACGGTCCGACGGGGCCTCTAGGGATACGTATTGCCGTGAGTGTGCGTATCGTGAAGCGTGGTTAGCCACCCGGGGATGTCCGACGGACTCATGCGGGTACGGTGGCCGTGAGTCTCGTGCCAACAGTTAACTTTGAATTATGATTTGTTGGAGATAATGTGTTTTGTGTTTGTACATCATAAATATTCCTAATATAAAATGTTTTCTAAAATGACTTTTTGGCGCATATATTCATCTCGATTAGAATGTAGTTCAAATGGATTGTACTTGCACTAGCGATTGTCGCTAACCCCTTAAATGGAAATACTTTTTGTATTTCGGTATTGATCGTGGGGACAAGCGAGCACTAGAGCCGTATGAGGATGATGGGCGAGCATGATCATCCGAAGTTGATTATTGGTGTTCTATCTGTCGAATATTTTGATATCTTGTTTTGGGGATTTTGTTTTATAAAAACTGGTTTAAGTACTCTAGTACTTTTTTTACAAAATTGTTAATGTTGTGTTCCTGTTTGGGAAGTGGATTAATGTTGGATTTTATTGTCGGATTGTAATCTTATTTGAATTGTCGTATTATTGATGATTGTTGTCGTTGTCGAATGTCTTGTTTGGTATGTTAGCCTGGTGGATTCCACAGTGTGGGGTCCACGTCGCTGTAATATGCCCTGAATGTCTTGGGGGTGTTACAGGTTGTCCCAGAACCGATGTTAAATATCGCGATATTAAAATTAACATCGGTTGTTATAACAACCGATGTTAAAATCGAAGTTTAACATCGCGACATTTAACATCGGTTCCAAAACCGATGTTAAATGTCCAGAAAAACCGATGTTAAATGTCGACATCCCCTATATACTAATGCAAAATACGCTAAGCCTAAGCGACACCTTCTCATGCTTTGGCTGCCACATGTCTTCTGTTGGTGCTTCGTGTGCTTATGTGTTAGCCCCTCATGTTTCAGCTGACACATAATCAATTATTGGCCTAATCACCATTGTATTAATTACATTATAATAATACCTCAAATAACTTCTACTTACCTTATTAATTTTTACGAATTAAGGAATATGAATTACGAAAAAATTAATTATATTTACAGAAATATTTCACGTTTTCACTAATTAAAAAATATAAATCCCAAACAAAGAGAAATAGTAGTGAACACTATATATTAAAAATTTAAACCTAAAATCTCGCGAAAATATTATATATTTCCACCAATTAATTAGTTTATATTAGTTAGTCATTATAATTAGGTATATCAATAAAAGAAATATCGATTGAAATGAAAGATGCCTAGGAGTAATGCAAAAGAGTGTTGAATATATATAATTAAATCAGTACTCGAAGTCCTAATTAATTAAATAAATCGAAATAATCTTATTAAAAAATCTTATTGAAAGTGTGGAAATGATGGTTTTAATTATTATTTATAAATAAATCAAAAAATCTATGGAATAAATTATTTAGTCTATGTTAGTTTTAAATCTTATTTAATTAATATAAAATAACAAAATAAATGAAAAACTCATATTTACTAAATTATATAATTACTGATTTTATTGATTTTCAAAGAGATATTTCTAAATACATAAGCAATTAAATTTAATAATAATATACTAATCCGTAGATTCATCTTTGTATAAAGAGAATTTTAAAAAATAAAAATTGATAGTTTTAAGTGATTTTTAAGTGATTTTTTATATTTTTAGTTTTAAAAGATTTGTTAATATATTTACTTTTGAAATCAACTATATATCTTTGAAAGTTTTGGATTTGCTTTTGTACTTTAAATTATATCCAAATAATTTATGTAATTTTTTTAAAATATAGGATTAAATTATCACATTTTTGTTTATTTAACAGAAACCGTTAAATACTTAACGATTTGAACCATTTTGATAAAAAAGGACAAAAAAAGCACGTGAAACCAAATCTATTTTTAAAAATTTCTCAAAAGACTCGATTCTACCCCTTCTCTTTCTGTGTCGAATGAATTCCTTTTCTATCAAACAGAAACTCCATCTCATAAGCGAGGATAGCAGCAAAGCAAGCTCATCTTCCTTATTCATAGACCATCTTACTTTTCCTCCTAAAATATGTAAGCAATTTTTGTATAACACTTTTATCAATAGAATAATCTTTATATAAAAGAGGGTTATAAATTTATAGAGAATAAAAATTGATTATAAATCTGTTTAAAAATATATCTTGATAAGTACTTTAATTATTTTTAATTTCTAGTCACTAAAAAAATTAGAAATTCGTGTGAGAAAAGAAGAGAATTATTGTGCTATTGCAATAATAATTGATTATGTGAGAGACTTTACTTTAGTTTATTTTATTTTCTAATATGCTTTGGATGATGCATATTTGCAATATTTTGGTACAATTGCTTTCATATCATTTATTATGTTATACTACACATTTAGGAGTAAAATATTTATTTCATAAATAATATTAAACTCATCAAATAATAGATTGATATTTAAATTTCAAAAACGACAATTTTTAATAATTATGCTTTTCCATGGTTATGCACTCTCTGAAGTTGGCGTGATTCAATCATGGTCAGTTTTATATAGCCATATCAAAGTGAAGAGCACGAGAGACTTTAATTTTTTTATTGCGACAAAAATAGAGTAATCGCAAATAGAACAACTAATGTAATTTATAAAAATGCTAGTATAAAATTCATGGCGAGTTGGATATTAATTTCTATGTGAATTTATACGGGTGGTGTGTAGTTAATTATTACAAACTAGAGTTCCTTGCTCCCACCAATTCTATCTGTTACCGATCTCTTCTCCCTCAACTACGAATTTTAGGGAAAATTGCACACTCCATTGGCAAGTTGTAGTTCAATAGAACACTTATGCTAAATGCCGATGGAAGATTAGGGCTAATCTGGGCTGAAACAACACGTATTCATAATGGGTGATTCTACTACTGATTCGTCTCATCTTTTAAGCCGTTTGGAGGACATTTTGGATTCCGACCCTCAAATGTAAGTAACGCATTGCATTTGCAGGTAAAATGCATCTTAAATTGCCATTGTTGTTTCTATCGGTTGATGTAGCATGTATCCGCGATTCAGTAATTTAGAACTTAATTTTCTCTGTGCTCTGCTTTGTTTTTTTACATGTCATTTGACTGCTAGTTATGTTGATACTATTCCTTCATTACCTATAATGCCGGTATTTTTTTTCTTTATATGCTGCACACAGTGATGAAGTCGGGCTCATTCATCCGATGCAGTTTACTGCATTGGCTAAAGAGGTCCGTAGTTCTCCTTCCTCGTCTTCTCGAGCTGGGCCTCAGCTGGAAGATAAAATTACTAAACCAAAACCAGTACGAGATGGTAGTTATGATGCTTTCTTTTGGCATAGACGCGAACATAAGCTTGGCATCTCTACCCTTGTTCTATTTCCTTTGTATGTTGCGGCTAGAAACGCATTTACGGATGCTTATAGACGTTACGTGATGTTGAATGAGTCTCGAGTAAAGAAGGACGCAATATTAGATATAAATGCTTCGTGTGTGACATCCTTGCTAGATGTTGTGGAAAGTGAAGTTATGAAACATAGCAGAGCACTTCTTTTACTAAGCTGTGATTTTGGCACTGCTTGGAATTCCAGGTACCTTTTTTTTTTCTTTCTGTTTGATGTATGCTTACCGTGTATTAGTTTGGTCGGCTTGGATGTGAAGTATCTCGTGTCCATAGGATTTAGTATCATTCGAGAGTATTTTGAAGTTTTGTCATGAAAGATATTGTTGGACTTGTAATTGGCCCAAAAAACTAAAACTATGGTCTCCCGTCAGAATCTTGTTTTAACGAGGCTTAAGTCCTGAAGATGATCATGGTAAGTCGCAGAAATATGGAACTTAGAGATATGATTTCTTTCTTTTCTTTCTTTCTTTCTGAGAAATGTCACGAGGGTCTATGGCCATTCTCAAATTCTGTCAGAATCTAATTTACATTTTGTGTACAAAATATTTATTGTCTTTATATAAACTTTTGATCAATGTTGTTTCACAAATTACTAGGCTCGACGATCAGCAGGTCGTGGGAATAACTCTTAGACACCAGATACTTTTGTATATGTAAAGATTAACTTTTATAGACCTAGAACAAGAAAGGGGATAAATTCAGACCGTTGAATGCTCGAATTTGGGGAGTATCATTTGCACTTCACTTCATTTTTTCTGAATGTCTTGACCGTTTCCTGCTACAGTTCATTCTCTTCAGTATGATGTACTAGGGGTTAACCTGATCATCATGGTGGTGGCTTACTTTGTAAATCTGTTCAGTATATGTATCACATTAAAGAGATAAGAGCTCATTCTGTATATATTTTCCCTTCATAAATGTTACTCATTCCTTGGAGCTTTATTTCTTAGGAGCATAGTTGAATTTTGATATTATATATGTGTCTATTACGTTATATTTTTCTACTACGTGATAATGTTGTACAAATCTTGTATGATTTTCCATTTGTAGGAAGTTAATCGTGTCGAAGAAGCAGCTCGTCCCGATGTTTATGGATGAACTAGTCCTATCAGCTTTAGTTCTATCTTATTCACCAAAAAGTGAGCGTGCTTGGAGCCACAGGTCGTATACCTGCTCGTTTATTTGTACCCTGTCAGTCGGGTTGACTATGTTACTATAATTGTTTTTGTATCTTTCTTTTTACATGTTCAGATAAGATGCCATTGAACTCCTTTCCTCATAATACTATAGCTATATGTACTGACATGCTATGTATACTAATATTATACCTACATAAATAATAGGAGGTGGGTGATCAAGATGATAGCTGGAAAGTGTGCAAATCTGCAAGAGATTGTGGGAAGAGAATCTGAGTTAGTGAAAACCCTTGCAGAGGTTTAAGCCTAGTCCAGGATTGTGGTGCCATGCATATCTGGATTTTGGATCATTCTTTTAAGGGATACTTACAAAACTATCCCTAAGATTTAGCCTAATTACAAAATAATCTATTGATCTTTAAAAATAACAAATTTCACCATTGAAGTGTTACAAATATCCCCTTGAGGTTTGTGTTTGGGTTACAACTTAACCCCAACTATAGTTGCATTTTGTAACATAGAAACACATGTCAAGGAGGTATTTTTGAGAGTTACCTGATTTTTTTTAAGAGTAAATCTCAAGGGAGCATTTGTAATTATACTTTATTTAAATTTATATTTATGCATCAGCGACATGGCTTCTATACAATTATTCCCGTTCTTTTTATTAGAGCTGTACTCTTTCTCCCTAAGTTAATCTTATTTCTTATTTGCGTTTCTAATTATTATTTAAGAAACATACTTCAAATACGGTGTAAGAACAAAATTAGGCAATACAAGTTACATCTACATGCTTTATGTAGTTGTATTTTTGACCTGTGCCTGTGCAATTTGTTGTACATAGCTCTACTTAGTATTACTCCACTATTGTAAGTATCTTGGGTTAATATATTGGAGCACAATATAGCACAGTCCATAAAAGTTGTTGAAACTTTGGCACGAAGTTTGGTTTGATTTAACTAGATTGTGCTTGGTGCATTGGCCTTAGATTCACTGGCATAGTGGAGATGCGTGGATGAAACTCTTGAACTGAAGCTCAGTATTATTTTCATGTTGTTACAGAAATCTAAAATGAATTATCGAGCTTGGAGTCACCGCTGCTGGTTAGTTTCGTACATGTCAAATTCACAGGTCAGATTAAAGTTAGGAGCTTGCGTTACTGGTTTCTTATCTTCGTTAGTCCAACTAAATTGCACTGAAAATGTTATTGACCAATTACTATAGTGCTTTGGCTACTCCGTAGTCTCCATATTGGTTAACCGTTTATGGTGGAACCCCAAGCTTTATAGACACAATACACTCAAAACACTTCACGCTTAATCAGGTTCGAGATTTTTCTTCAAGGAGCTGCCGCAACCCCCGACCATTTTAGTCTACCTCCATTGTCTCACCCCCACCCCCCAAAAATAAATAAATAATAAATCGTGGATCTGCCCCTATATATACTTTGAAAATGGTTTCATATTTCAATATTCAGTTCTGCAGAATGATATTTTGTGCTTCAATTCAGGTGCTACTTGAGTTGCAGAGTTCTAGAGATTGGGCAGGGCTTCACGTTGCTGATAACTCTTGCTTCCATTATCGAGCTGTAAGTTTCAAACGGCTGCCATTCTGAACAAACTGTAACCAAAAGAGGCAAGCTTTATAATTAGCGCCACCGCCACCATTAGGTGCTGGTTTAAGATATTGTAGCCGGTAATGTTGTTATTGTCATTTGTTATTATTATTATTAATATTATTATCATCATTATGTGTATGTGTGTGTGTGTATATGGGTGGCGTGTGGTCCTGTCAAAACTCAAATGTCACAATATCTACTCAAGTTAATTGATCCAGATTTTAATCTTGTGCAGTCAGTCAGTCAGTCACTATAAATTTGCTTGTAGGTTCACCAATGGACAGCAAACAATAGTACAATAACTATGACCAAAATAATTTTCTTTTTATGTTTGTATATATATATATATATAGATAAAGTCGAATTAATTTTAAATAACTGATTGCTCTAGCACGTCCAGGGATTGGTTCGAGGGTGAACTCAATTGGATGAACGGAATGGAGCAGATGATAATTTTTCTGGAGGATATGACAGGATTCATAGATAATCAAATATTTGGTTGCATGGATTTATTTGTTGATATATTAAGTACAATATTATACTCAATATATATATACCCTTAAAAATCGTTATAAGCGGTGTTAATTCGATCTTTTATCCAGTTGAAGGAAATCTCTGCAATCTAGATTGCTAATATGAATCTAAGTTATCTTACACTGCTATGCGGTGTCATATCTAGCAAGTCATGTTTATTTTACACGGTATATTGTGCAAGCACTTCGGAATAGAGTCCACCTATTAGATGGGCTCTCCAATATGGACATTTTGGAAGAAGTGCTTATGAGTATAGGAAAAATAAGTGAGAATATATGGTTTAGATTCTTTAGAAAAAGTTGCACCTTTGTTGAAATAACTAAAATTAAAAAGTTGTACCTTACTCAAAGTAGACTCTTCAAGTGGGACGGAGGTAGAATTAGCAAAATGAATGCTTTTTTCCATTATAATTTATTTAAAATTCTCATAGAAACATATTGGAATGGCCTGCACAAGCAAAATTTATTACATTTTGTGTCATTTCAGCGCTTACTGCTCCAGTTGATGGAGAGTACGCGGCAAAACAAGGATCCGGATGGCTTGTCAGGTGAAGAATTTCATGGAACGTGGAAGGTTTGGTCTTACAGTTCAATTTACTTGGAAATTCAAAACTATTACCAACCAAATTCAAAATTTATATTTAATTTCAGCGAATATGTATGGAAGGTGAGTGGTAAAGTAATAAATAAGAAAGGGATAAATAAGCTTTTATAGATTTTGAAAGAATTCTTAAATAACTTCAAGTGCTTTGCTGTGTTAAACGACAAATATGGAAGTTACTTTTGATAAATGATATGATTTTAGTACTAGATCAAGAAAATGGCAAAAGGCTTTTATTTTTTTAGTTATAAATATTCCCAAAAAGAGTTGATTACTTTTTTTTTTTTAATCGATGTTTTATGTGTCTTTGTATTTTTTTGACCTGATTACTCTAATATCGGGCAACGAATGCATGACAGGAGGAACTAGACTGGGTTGAGACGTTGATTAGGCGATATGTGGGAAGAGAGGTAACTAGGTTACCACAATAGTTCTGATGCATCATCATCATCATCAACTGCGCCTTAATCCCAACTATGTTGGGGTCGGTGGCAGGAAAATTATAGTGCCAATTATTTGTCGAAAATTAGTTAACACTAAAATTCATGCAAAAGACAAAGTGGCAAAGTTTTACGCCAGATGCCATTCCTGTCGCAACCTTCATATGAAAATGAGATGAAATTCCAAAACCATCAAAATCAGGCTTTTCCAGTTACATGGAAAATATCATGAGATGGTGATGAGTCTAGATAATTGCTATAGTCATGTCACATTACGTGATTGATATTATAAAATCATCATCTACATCGTGGAACATGACTCGATAGTTCTGATATAAATATGAGAATTCAAAAACCTCGCGTTAATATGGTTTAGGCATTATTACATTTACTGACCTTGAGGTTTAGACTAATTACCCCGACATATGTTTCCAGTTTACAAAAGTCCATCTGTTGAGTGACCATTGATGCTTCGATGGGATAGTTTGTATTAAAAATACGAAACTCAAGGGTGTGTTTGTAATTTTAAAAGATATTTGGGTTCTGTTTAATGTTAGGCTAAACCTCAGGGGTAATTTTTATAATTATCTCTATTTTTTATACTAGAAGCTAAGAGTAATTTTTCTTCTCTGTGTACTTGTTATTAGGCTTTATGGCTTCATCGTCGCTTTCTCTCACTAACATGGGTGAAACAACACTTAGCAGTTGATGATGATCAAAGTAGTATATCCTCCTGCCATTCTTGTTGCACAAGTTGTGATATTAATATCTTTATTAAAGAGGAGTTGATGCTGCTCTATTCCTGCGTAAATTTTCCCGATGATGATGATGATTTTGGAGATTATCGAGCACAAGCAACGTATGCTGCCACCTACATAGCGTGGCTGGCAAAGGTAAGATAAACTTCCCCTTAAGGGGAAAAAATGAAAAACTTAGATTCACACTTGTTTTCTTACTTCTTTTCCTTTTTTCATGTTATCACGTGTTTAGCAAATGCCGGTGTCTTTCGGCGTCGAGCTTAGGAGAAATTCGCAGTATGAGGGTCGCCTCAAACTATTGTTCGACGGTGCTGGAAAGAGCTGCCTTTGGAACTCCATGGCTGCAAGTTGTGGAATCATATGATAGTTAATTATAATGAGCTCCAAACACCACCTTGTGACGGTTTAGAATTTAGCTGCCATCCCTAAGATTATTTGCTTATATTTTTTTTATCACAATGCCTGGAATCCTGGATGTTCTAATTGGTCTCCAGTTTTTCTAAAAGACAAGACTACTACAATTACTTTTCTAATCTACTTCTCGACTCAACCGTATTACGATATTTTCCTATGTAAATGAAAAAACATATGATGTTGATATTTTTGAAATTTCATCTCATTTTTCCTTCTTACGAAGGTTGTGACATGAAGGGCATCCGGCGCAAAAATTTTCCACTTTGTTTTCTGCATGAATTATAGTGTTAACTAATTCTAGAGAAATTATTAGTTGATAGTATAATCTCCATTCCACCGACCCCAATATAGTTGAGATTAAAGTGCAGTTGATGATGGTGACTCTTTTAAAGATCTGGTCTGGGTGCCTACTTTTCTCTTACAATTAGATCCATCCTAGTTCAATATGTATTTGGCCTAAGGCCTCGTTAGGCATTGCTTTCTCATTCTGTAAAAGCAGTTTTCCTTACTTTTCCCCTCAAGATTTGGTAAATGCAAAAATGTTTTCCTTAAAAGTTAGGAAAGTTACTTTCAAAAAGCTACCGTTTGTAGCTTTTGAGGAAAGTAGTTGTAGTAACTTATTTGAAAGGTTGATATTATTTTTTTAATAAAAATAGCCCTAATTTTTAGTACAATCTCGTTTTTACTTATTTTATGTTTTTCATTTCTTGAATTTTAGAACTTGTATCACATATTTACCGAGCACTTGTCAATTTTTTCCTCTACCACTTTTCCACACAAGTTCTATTGGCTACAGCGATGCCAAACTGGCCTTAACTAAGCCCGGCCCTAGTTTTTTTTTTTTTTGCTGACTATCTTATGTGTTTATTAGAAATGGGTAATTAGCCTAAACGGTCACTTTTGGTTTCATGATTGTACAAAATGATCACTAACGTTTGAGTTTGCCTAAAAACATAATTTAGGTTTGAACTTGTAAGGAAACATACTTCCGTCCACTTCCGTTACAGTTTTTGTCAAAAAGCGAGCACAATGTGCTTGTTTAATTATTTTTGGGAAAGCTCAAACATTTGTGATCATCTTGTATAATTTAATCGTGAAACTTAATTGACCATTTAAGCTAATTACCCACGAGAATGTAACGGAAGTGGATGGAAGTATCTGTATGAATTTATTACATGTACGAACCTAAGTTAAGTGACTATTTAGGCTGATTACAATATTAGAAATAAATGTTCACTGGGTTATTGCAGATTAAAGTTCCATTAATTGTTCAATAACCCTTCTGCTCAAGAGTCACACCCTCATAAGTAAGCATCCTTTTTCAGTGTTGTATTTTCAAGAAGCTTAACGATTTGGATTCGTGTTCATCATCTTTATCGGTCGTTCCTTAGTGTACGCATCACGTGAACAACGTACACAACCTCGTCGGCCTTTCCATATATAGTATTTTGTTGTTTATGTGCGGAAGGTGCGTTGACTTGCTTTAAGCATGACCTTGATTGTTGGGCTCCATGTATCTTGTCCTAATTCTTTCTGTATGATTCCCTTAATAATGTACGCAGTAAACACTTAGTGGCGTACGTAGTGCTCTCAGTCATAGCATATGCTATGTTTGTTTCATAAAGGCCGCAATGTCCTAGTGACTTAGCCAATTTTTTTACGACAACTATCTTTTCGTACATCCAAAGGGGAACAAGAAGTTGGCCACCGCCATATTCACACCAACAATTATTCAACAACATAAAAAATTACCACCCGACATCTTAGTCATATCGAACTCAATATCATATTTTGTTCTGATAGTGCAATGGCACGATGAAATCAGTAATGATCATCAATAATTGTTGCACGTACAATACTATGACCGAAATCAGTACAATACGTCATAATTCATTTTCATAATACAAAGCAAAATACAATGTAAATACCACTTGTTGGGATAACAATCCCTGTATCGAAAGATCTTGATAAGAGTGTTTTGACAATGTGCCAATCCAGCATACAACAAGCTGCTGTATCGATAGACCGATCGAAGATGCTGATTTTGTATCGAAGACTTATCATCATGCCATCATACAACAACAAGAGTCTAAAAGTGCCAAGTATGGAAGTTGTCCCTTCATACAACAAACATTCCATACATCGACTTCTCCTCTATAACCTACAGCATAAATGGATACAGCATTCAAGCTATGAAGTATTGAAACCTTCAATACACATCAAAACAGGACTGAAGACCGTTTGAAAAGGAATCTTTGATATTCGCTAAAGTCAAAGTCCCGCTTGATAAAGAAGTATTTAAATACTGAAAGGACAAAGTATTTAAATACTGAAGCCGACAGAGATCTTCAAACCACGCAAAATTCGGATCTTGGTCTATACAAGTCAACTATCTAGTTGTCACGGAATCTTGCTCAATGGATCTATTTCCAACGGATCCATTCAGAAGCTACATATATATATATATATATATATATATATATATATATATATATATATATATATATCTCCAGAGTTTGAAGATCAGCATCCAATCAACTACAACCAAGAAGCGATTACACGAATATTCTGAGCAAACATATTTCTTCAAATATACTGCATATTCTGAGAGAAGAAATATCCAAAGTGCTCAACCTTGAACAACACATCATCAGCTAAAGATCAAGAAAGTCAAGCTGTTGTTCAAACCATCGTTCTATCATTGAACAAACCCATCAGCCCTATGTGGACTGAGAAAGCATTGCTTTTCTCGAACTGTGTGTGACGGACTTGCATTGAAGAGACAAAGCTTCGGAACTGTGTGTGAAGAAGTTAGTCAAGTGAAAGCCTAAACCAATCTGTGCGAACGGTTGAAAGCTTCGATCATTGTATCAATTTGTGTGAACGATACATTGATAGGTTTGATTATAAATATGTAGTTGTGTACGTAGTATTTATAATAAACATTTTAATTCCTGTGTGGAGGACTAGTGGACGTAGAGGGGTTTACCTCGAACCAATTTAATTATTGTGTCAATTACCTTCTGCATTTACTGTTTTAATATTTGTGATTATTTTAAGTATACACTTCATATCTAGTTGCTGTATTTCCAGCAACTTACTTTAACAAGACTTCCGCTACGCACTCAGATTTGAAAATTGTATAGCTTTTTGCTTAAAACACTTTCCAAGCTGTATTCTGTATACTTAGTGGCCAACAAGTGGTATCGGAGAGGTTGATTCTAAAAAGAATCAGTCGTATTCTTGATCGAATCAGATCCTTAAATCACTTATTTTTATCAAACAGTCTTTTTCTTTCCTATACATCAATGATCAATAAAGTCCCCATATTTTCTATTAACGAGTTTAACGACTAGAGAATTGGGATGGAGGCTCAGCTTGCAGCAATGCACGAAGAGATGATTTTTGTTATATAGGATGGCCCCATAAAGATCATGAAGGTAAATCCGGCCCCAAGGATTGAAGGCCAAAATCATGCAGAGATGCTCGAGAAAGAGCGCGAACAATGGACTTCTGATGATAGAAAGCGCGCCAACCTCGACAATGTTGCTAAGAACGCGTTATTTGTCACTCTTGACAAAGGCACGTTCTCTAAAGTAAAGAGCTATAAATCAGCCAAGGATATCTGGGATAAACTCAAGTTAATTTGTGAGGGAACTGAGCTCTCAAAAGAAAACAAAATTTCAAAATTAACTCAGCAATTTAAATCTTTTGAAATGAAACCAACTGAAACACTTGAGGAACTTGACCTCAGATTCATTGGCATTGTTGGTGAACTTGAAGCATTAGGTAAGATTTATACTCAAAGGGAGAAAAACCTAAAAATTTTCAGATCTCTCCCTGTCCAATGGGACATTAAGACCACAGCTATGCGTATGTCGTGCAATCTTAGTGAAATATCTACTTTTGATCTCTTTTCTGACCTCAAAGCCTTTGAGTACGATATAGACAGGAGAGAGAAAGCTGAAGAATCTCCCGCCAGGACTACAACATTAGCCGTTGTATCCAACCGAAGACACAGCATGCCGAGTTCATCAAAGCCCATTCACAAGAATGCTGACAGCGACGACATCCTGTCACAAGACGAAATGGCGCTCCTCATGCATAAGTTCAAGAAGTTTATCAAGCAGTCGGGAAAGACTCCATACAGGCCCAAGTCTGTTCACAAGGTAAGTACCGAAATTTCCTCTGGTGATGCTAACCTGTGTTATAATTGCAGAAAACCAGGACATTATGCAAAAAAATATCCTCATCCTAAAGTTCAAAGGTTGCCGGAAGCCGAGCAACAAGAAAAGGATGAAAGAAGACGTACTTGGAAAAACAAGCTCAAGGCTCTGATTGGTGAATCAGAAGCCTCCCCCCGCACCATCAAAATCCGAAGAATGTCTTCAGGTAGTCACTGACAGTGATTCATCTGATGATGATTCCGAAGATAAAGCCTATATGTGCTTTATGGCCAAAGACATTCCGGAAGATGAAGATAGCGATGATGAGGTAAGCTCAACCTCAGCTATTCCTACCAATGCATCTCATACTTTTGAAAACATGATGAATGAGTTTAAGAACATTCAAAAGGCCCATGAGACTTTGAAAAATGAAAATATAGAGCTCCAAATTTCTAACCTAGAGCTGAAAGAAGAAAACGACTTGCTAAAAGTAAACTATGAAAATATGTATGTTGATTGTGAAAACAGCAAAGTCGATCATGAAAAACTCATAGAGAGCAATCATCAACTTGCTTATGAACTAAGTGAGACTAAAACTCATAGTGAAAGCAATACAAATGATTTTGTTCTACTTCAAGCCAAAGTAAAAACTCTCGAAAAACGAGAAGGAGAACTTGAGACCATTCTGAAATCTTTCGAGAAATCATCCAAAAGAATGGAAGAAATTCTAAGCACTGGGCAACATGCTCATGATAAAAGTGGCTTAGGATACAACTCATTTTCCAATAAAGTAAAAACTAGTACTGTGTTCGTCAGGTGTGTGGAACCCATTCCTGTATCGGAAGAAATTTCGAATCCTGTGAAGGAACCCATTGCATCACGAACAGCAAAAGCTGCCATTCCGCCACCACAGTCATATTCCAGACAGCGGAATCACCAGCCATTCAGACCTGTAAGGCGTACTCAACAGCATGCTCCCCGAGTATATCAACAGCGCCAACAACCGTTAGAAAGAAGGCTGTATCCAAATATCAAAGGCCCGCACGGCAGTACTTTCAGTATAGCACGCCTAGGTATTGGATACAAGAGCCTCGCTATTCCTCGCGAAAGCAAGTTTCCGCAAAGTATCAACAATAGCTTTGGGAATCCAACTGGAGACCCAAAAGGCAAGCTGTAAGGCCGAAGAAAATGGCTCCACCTCCAAGACGGCATTCGTACTAGATTAATAATAATAACCCTGAATTTTACTTGCATAATAATTATCATGGTTATAGCGACTACGCACATGCCCCACGTAGAAATCGCAACTACGGACCTGAAGCATCCTACAGTAAACCTATTGCTGTTAGGAAAATCTGGGTAACTAAAGGCACTAACATCCATGGACCCAACAATAAAAGGGGACTTAAATATACTTAATTTATTTGCATACAGGACATCTTAGAGAAGGACATCTGGTACTTTGACAGCGGATGTTCACGGTACATGACAGGAGATAAAAGAAAGCTGTCAGATTATGTAGAAGGTCGCGGTCCAAAAGTGCGCTTCGGTGATAAATCTAAAGGAAGAACAAGAGGGAAAGGAAACCTGCTTGTCGGAAAATTCAAAGTCACCGATATAGCTTATGTTGAAGGCTTACAGTACAATCTACTTAGTATCAGTCAGTTCTGTGACAAACGGTTCTCGGTGAAGTTCTATATAGATCACTGTAGAGTCAAGAACATCCTGACCAAAGAAGTTGTGCTCACAGGAAGCAGATCAGGTAATATGTATATTGCTGATTGGATGCCTACGAGCTCCATAATTCCTTGTTTTGTTGCCAAAGGCACTGCAGATCTAAGCTGGCTATGGCATAAGAGGATGTCTCATGTCAACTTCAAGACTATCAACAAGCTTTCCAGACAGGGAATGGTTAGAGGATTGCCAAATGTGTCATTCCAAAAAGACAGCGTTTGTGAACCATGTCAGAAAGGCAAGCAAATCAAGACCACTCTGAAGAGCAAATCCTACCTTTCCACACACAGAGTTCTAGAAATGCTACACATGGATCTCTATGGTCCTGTAGACCCGGTAAGTTTGGGAGGTAAGAAATACTGTCTTGTTATTGTTGATGATTATTCCAGGTATGCTTGGACAATTTTCCTAAGCAAGAAGAAGGAAATAACATCAAAGCTGCCTGAGCACCTGAGAAAGCTTCAAAACGAAAAAGGGTTGAGTATCGTGTCCATTCGTTCCGACAGAGGTATAGAATTCACTAACCGCTTTATAGAGCAATACTGTTCGGAAAATGGGATACAGCACGAATACTCAGCTGCTCGTACACCTCAACAAAATGGTGTTGCCGAGCGAAGGAACAGGACGCTGAATGAAGCAACAAGGACAATGATTGCCGCTAGCAAATTGCCACAGCGTTTCTGGGGCGAAGCCACCAATACAGCGTGTTATACACAAAACTGCTGTATTATCAACAAGCACCACAACAAAACAACATACGAGGTATGAAACAACAAAACTCCATTAGTTTCGTACTTTCACATATTTGGATGCAGGTGTTACGTTTTGAACAACGGGAAGGATCAACTTAGAACATTCGATGAGAAATCGGATGAAGGGATATTTGTAGGATATTCCTCTGTTAGCAAAGCTTACAAGATCTTCAATAAAAGGAAGCTAACAATTGAGGAATCAGTTCATGTAGTGTTCGATGAACCTCACCATGATACTACAGGAGTAGAAGATATTACTCAGAACATCCAACAACTTTCCATCATTGATCCACCAACTCCTATAGAGCATGTCGTTGACTTAGAAATCAACCCCGTAGCTGTAAGAACTGACGTAGATGAAGCCGATGCTGTACAAGCCGAAGCCGAAACTACAACAACTCAAGATACAGTACGGGACCCCGAATTAGAACCCGACAGAAGATGGTTGAGAAATCACCCACAGGAGTTGATCATAGAAAATATTGATGCTGGAGTATCTATTCGTAGGAGAATACAGCGTACACAAGGAAATGTACTATGTGCACAAGAAGAAACCGAGTCTGAGATATCTCCATTTCCTGTATGGAAATCTCAATCCGAGCTTAGAAAATGCAACATGTGCATTATTGCTGTATTCTTAGCCCAATCCGAACCTATTTCTACCAAAGAAGCTCTCAACAACTCTCATTGTATTTCATCTATGGAAGAAGAGCTTAACGGTTTCGAAAGAAACAATGTATGGTATCTTGTACCCAGACCCACTCATCAATCCGAATGGGTATTTAGAAACAAGAAGGATAGAAATGGACTCATTATCAGGAATAAATCCCGATTAGTCGCTCAAGGCTATAGATAGGAAGAAAGAATAGACTACGATGAAACATTTTCCCCTGTAGCCAGACTAGAAGCCATTAGCCTTTGCTGCCCATAAGATCTTCATTATATACCAAATGGACATCAAAAGTGCATTCCTGAATGGAGACCTTGCTGAAGAAGTATATGTTGAACAACCACCAGGGTTTGTCAATCCAGAAGGCGTAGACCTAGTATACAGGCTAAGGAAAGCACTGTATGGACTTAAGCAAGCCCCTAGAGCATGGTATGAGACTCTGTCCCAGTATCTAACCGATAATGGATTCGAGAAAGGTGTTGTAGACAAGACCTTATTCAAAATACAGGAAGGTGATGACCTTCTGATGGTTCAAATATATGTAGACGATATAATATTTGGTTCAATTAACCTTGCTTTGTGTCAAAGGTTCTCTCATCTCATGCAAAGTAAATTTGAAATGAGTATGATGGGAGAACTTAGTTATTTCCTAGGATTGCAGGTAAAGCAGTTGCCTACAGAGATTTTCATCAACCAGGAAAAATACAGCAAGGAGCTTCTCAACAAGTTTGGAATGAATACTTCCAAATCATCGTCAACCCCCATGAGCACTTCCGTGCAAATTAGTGTTGATGAAGCTGGAAATCCGGTTGATCAATAACTCTACAAGAAGCTTATTGGCTCACTCCTATACCTAACGGCTAGCAGGCCCGATATCCAGTTTGTTGTAGGAGTGTGTGCGCGATATCAAGTAGCACCTAAAGAATCACATTTCGCAACAGCCAAACGAATCCTGAAATACGTCAAAGGAACAGTCGATGTAGGACTGTGGTATCCTAAACAAGGTGGATTCGATTTAGTTGGCTACAGCGACTTGGATCTTTGAGGTTGCAAGCTAGATAGGAAGAGTACAAGCGGAACTTGTCACTTTCTTGGACCTAGACTTGTGTCTTGGTTTAGCAAGAAACAATTGGCACACTCGCTTTCAACAGCTGAGTCAGAATATTATGCTGCTGATAGTTGCTGTATGCAGATCCTTTGGATGCAACAACAGCTGTCAGAATATGGAATTGAAGCCAAAGAAATGCCGATTATGTGCGATAGCACAAGTGCAATTGCTATCACGCACAACCCTGTATTGCACTCGCGCATCAAGCATATTCACATGAAGCATCACTTCATCAGGAATCATGTTGAGAACAAGGATGTTCGGTTGGAAAAAGTTCATACAGATATCCAGTTAGCCGACATCTTTACCAAACCTCTCGACACAGCAAGATTCTGCATGCTTCGACATGAATTGGGATTGCTACAGCCTGACTCCCTGTAAGTTTTTAATGCTTTTACTCAGCAATTGAGGGGGAACGCTGTAAGACCCAAGAATATAGTATCCACCGTTAGTTATCTGTACACGTAGTCTATCAAACAGCACTGTAGGAACAAAGAGACATGAATTATCCTACATCTGATGTGTGCAATAATTAAGGGGGAATACAATACGACCCAAGAATACAGCATTAATCCGGAAGTTGCTGTATGGAATTGAAACCCGTATGTATCTTTTAAGGGGTAACGCTGTATTTTCGTGGATACAGCACATACTATGGGAAATCAATTATCATGTTATTTATTTTAAAAATATTTTTGTGTCCACGTGCCCTGTTATAATTAAAAAGTCTTTTGTATTAAATGCTTTACACGACATCTGGATATTGATATCTTCAAAGCCGCGATGTTTCAAATTATTTTATTAATTTTACACCGCCGTTTCGGGCAATAAGGGTAATTTGATAAGTCAGAAGTGGGTCTCTCTCTTATTTTAAAATTAGATGGATAAGTTGTACCGGTTACACTCAGTCCATCGTGATCGTCTATTTTAAACAACGGTTCCCATCCCGTAAATCTGACCATTCATTATCTGAAAACCCTTCACCGCCGCCCACTATAAAAGGATTGTTAATGCCATTTGAGACTCTTTACGCTTTCTGCATATTGAACGAGTCCTTGAGCATACAGCCTACAAGTCTTTTTGTTTTTACTGCTTTCTCTTTGAATCTTCTTTACTTTTATTCGAGAATCGTCAATGGCATCTTCTCAAACCTTCTCTCTCTCTGTCTCTCTCTCTCTCAAGAAGTCCTCCAACATCATCGACGGATGGATCTTTTCTAGATCTGTCGTTCTTGAACGTGTTCATTCCGAAGGTGATGACATCGAATCGATGGAGTACGTCATTACGAGGATACGTCAGCAAGGCCTTTATCGCCTTGGAAGTCACACCGCTGAATGTTTTGATGCTCACCTAGTTGAGGAATTCTACCTCAACGCCGTTGTCCGTTTTTTTCTCTCGCTCAGGGAGGAAATATTGCTGATATCACTGCTGTCATTCGCGGAGTCGAGATCCGTGTTGACCAAGAGCTACTTCAGAATCTATACAGGCTTCCTGTAGACGGCCTGACAATGGAAGATCTTGAGACCTTTGGGTCCCAAGAACTCCTGACCAAATATTATCGACTATTCATCGGTTCAGCATCGGTTGAAACGGTTCACACCTCTTGCCACAAGAAACTCTTCTGTTTACCTTTTGTTTATTTACATGATTTTTGTTGCCGTGTAATTGAGAATAGAACAGGTGCGTTCGAGATGTGCACCAATTTAAGATTTAGGATGATGGTTGCAATCATGACCTGTGAAAAGGTCAACTGGTGTCAAATACTTCTCAAGCGGTTGCAAGAAGAAGTCTCTAAGCCTGCCTCGCAGAAGAAGTCTTTTGGTTTGCTTCTGAATTACATTCTGATGAAATGCGGTGTTCCGCAAGCCCAAGAAGCAAAGAAGATCACTTCTAGGATATACATAGGAAGCATCAGACCCTCCATTTTAAACAAAGGACACCTTATTGCAAACAGACATTTCGTCCGAAAATTGCCCCTTTCTGCCGATCCGAGGGACGTGTCTTCAAAGTCTCAGAGCGAGGAGACTTCAAAGAAGAGAAAAAGATCTCACAGCAAAACTCCTGTTGCTGGTGAGAAGCCGAAAAGGAAGCTAAGGAGGCTCACAAAAGTTTAAACTATAGAAATCTCCGAGGATGCTCCTTCAACGGCCCAACCCACTGTATCGAGCCTCCAGGGCACAACCCCTGCGGAAGAGATGCCTGCTACTGTCGTGACAGTAGATCCCGAGCCTTTGGCGGCTACGACGGATACTCAGACATCTACCAACTTACAAGACTCTGGCGAGTCGGCTGCCACTTTGGAGCCAAAAGCCACATCTCTTATTCGGGATTCCACACCCGTTCAGGATTCTTCTCCCCTCAGGGTACCAAGCCCTGTTCGAGATCCAACTCCGACACAGGAACCCATGCCTGTCGAGGAACCCGTGTATACAGCGGACCCAAGCGATGTACGCAGCCCCTCCCCAGACACCATAATCAACAAGACTTTTCTTTCTGTGTAAATTGAGCAGGCTTATGATCGCTTTGTCTAGTGGAAAGCCCACAGACTCGCTCCGTACAACAAATTGTACAACTGGAGCGAATGGCGCGAAGAAGAACGGTTTGTCTTGGAAGTGACGGACTCTCAAGATGTTGAAGTCCTGATCTAATGGGACAACCTGTGCTGCAAAGAGTTGATCACTAGCCACCTGATGGACAAGGCAGACGCCCGCAAGAAAGGGAAAGCAAAATCCATTGGCTCTGATCCCCACAGTCCCAAATCTGATCATGACTCAGACGATGACGACGCCCTCCAGGCAGGTCTGAGAATGAGTCGTGAGGAAACCCAGCCAGATCAAGGGACCTCTAGCCAAAATAATGTTCCCAACAGCGATGATTCAGTTCCTCCTGTCGTGGAGGAACAACCAACCGAGGAACAGGCACCCGTGCCTGTTGCCACCGAAGACCAGACCAGTGCCATCCCGCACGAGGAATCAGTCCCTCTGCAGGAGCAGGCGGAAGCTGAGAGACAACAGGAGGATTCAGTCCCTCTTGTACCTATGTCTTCAGAACCTAATTCAGAACAGGAGAAAACAGCAACCCCTATTGCCGAGCCCGCATCTGATGCTCTTGCACCCTCAACTGTTTTGGAATCCGACGACGGTATAATACCTGAGGATGTCCAACTCAATTCGCGTCCCAATGTGAACTTGAGACAGTTGAATGGAGTTGAAGATTTTGCCAAGCCAGACTCTCCAAGATCTGCCGAGAAGAAAGAGCAACTGCATGCTCTTGGCCTACAAACTGTCTTCATACAGGATGTCGTGAACGTCCTGCACTCTGTTGAAAAGGCACTCGACTGGCTACACCAATCAGCCATTGAAGAAATGACGGTTCTGAGGCATGAAGTTTCTAGTGTAGAAGAAGCCTTCAGAATCGTGCCTTCAGTCTTCAAGCAGGCCCTTAGTCAATTACAACAGCGTCAGGAGCAGATCCTGCTGGAAGAACAATTTAAACTTCATGTGTCAGAGGCCAAGACAACATCAGCTCTCATTGAATCTGGTTCCTAGCTTTGAGCCCACGACAAAAAGATTCAGGAAATGTCGCAGGTGCTCACCTCCCTTGTGAATAAAATGACAAGTTTTGAGACAAAACAAGATGCTGCTATGCAGATACTTGAACGTCTTGATGAAAAGGTGTCCTATCTTGATGACGCCAAAAAGGGGGAAGAAGTGAGGGAAGCTTCGAGGAGAACTAGGCTCGAGCAAGAGAAGGAAATGTTAGTTGCTTTTGAAGACAGCATAATGAAATGAATTCAATCTTTTCGATTCATAAGCCGATGAAGAAAAGAGTAATCAACGGATAAATCCAATAAGAAGATATCGGGGAATCCTTCTTCAAGGAATGGAATGACTGCGCGAGCACACTAGTAAGCAGGTTTTCTTTAATAAATTTACCCAAACGGGGTCGCATTGATGATATTGATCGTACTGAGCTAACTGGGGTTAAGTCGTGTTCGAGACAAAAAATGATGTATAGTTTTTTTTTTGAGAGACCAATAAAGAATGGGTTGAGCGAGAACGAAGGTCTTGCACTGCCGGAGCCCTCGCAAGACTATGGAGTAGCTTTCCAAAACAAAAGCGTACCCGCAAAAGGGCATGTAGCCTACGACGAAGGAGGTCCCGCTCAAGCATAATTGTAGGTTTCCTTTATTGCCCCATACCCTTTATCAAATCGGAGAAAGGCGAGGGAGACTACTTTATTTATTCCATTCCGACTCCCCTTATGCCTTTTGCTGCTCCACAATGCTCTCTCCAAAACAAAACTCAAGTGAGTGAAATAAGCCCGCATTCCCTCTCTTCCTTCCCCCCATTCCCAGCAGAGGCTCTTTGAGACCTAGTTATGCCTTCTTTGCGGGGAAAAACTAAGAAAGTTGAGGGTCAAGGGACAAAGAATGAGTTAAGTGCTTTGCCCTCGGACCCAAAGGGTGCGGTTGAGAGCGGATTCGGGGTAGAGATTTTCAATCAAGGCTTGGATCCAAATCAACGGAATTGGCTTCCTCCGGTGGGCGGGAGAAGCATTCGAATAGGAACGAGGGGTAGTGGTCTTGTTTCGATGAAAGGGGAGAGAAAATATGTCACATGAGCAAGTTGAGACCACTTGTCAACGGCTGAAAAAGAACCTTAAATTAAAGAGAGGGAATCTAGAAGACCTTGAACCACACAAGATCTTTCTCCTTCGAGGAGCGAATGGCCCAATCACTGATAGTTTCTGTTGCAGCCTCACTTTGATGCAACTGCCTCGGAACTGGAACAATATAAAGAAGAATGACCCAGTGCTTGAAACATCGATATGATTTTTAGACTGTCGATAAAGACTTTTGGTCTGCCTTCCGACTGAAGAAGGTCTTGCAGAGCCTGACTTGCGGCAGGTTTTAGCATTCTTTTAGCTTATATGAGAAAAGAACCGTAGGATCTAGCCATCATTTGGTCTTGAAAGAGCCTTATCCAAGCCCAGAAAAGGGAGGTCTTGAAGAGCCTTATTCTCAAACCTGGTGGTTCGGTTGATTGGCACTCCTGTAGGCTCATCTTGCATACAAATTCTGGGGGTCCTGCATCCATCAAGAAAATGTCTTCCCTTAAGCGTAAAACTTTAGATTTTAAGGCGCATAAGAAAAAACTTGAATTTGATCTTGGAAATGATCGACTCAAATAGATGGTCATCATAAGCTATTTATTTTCCTCCTATTTCTATTGATCAGAAGCATCCAGCAGCGCCACGCCAATAGAATTAAGCTACCTACTAAGCTAAGCGGGAACTCGGTATAGAAGCGATTTGCCGCTTCTGCCTTTCTAGGCTTCACAATAGCTCCCCCTATATACGCAATTCCTCGATGCCAATCTCGCACTTGACACACAATAAAAAGCAGTCTATCTTCACAGAGAAAAAGAAGTATCTTCGGCCTGCTTTGCACTATCGAGAGGGCCTGCCGCTTTCTCAATCGAAAGTGGAAACTGTAAAGATTCTCGTACTTTTCTATCTATCACTTACGTCATTTCTCAAAATCCACTCGCCGATGAACCCGCATCTTGACTCTTAGCTCTGCCTTCTTGGAAGTGAGATCACTAGGTCCGTGGTGATGCATGCACTGCATGTAATGAAAAAGGTGCCTCTATATCTACACAGGAGGACAGAGCAACTCGCTATGAGTAACAGAGTATGCATACTTAATGGTGAATAAGCTTGCCTAAAGAAAGAGGACCTATAGCTTCGATCAGAATAGTCCTGGTCTCGGGGACGTGGAAAGAGAAAAGGCGCAGCCATCGGCGAGCAAAAGCAGAAAGTAGCTTTAATCTTGATAATTGAGTGAAGAAGTTCCGGTAAGAGCCATCATACACTATGAAACTATGCTGCATCGGTGTTTTCAGGGCATGGAAGGCCTATTAGGCTAGGCCCAGTTCGTAGACTGGGTACATAGAAAGGGGGCAGGGACGCTAACAAGTACTAAAAAAAGACTTTCCACAAGCTCGATCTTCTATTCAAGGATTCTTCTGCCTCACAAGTACCAGGCAATCCTGACCGGCGGCTTAACCGTCGTTTATCCACAGATGCTACTTTGAAACAACTTGGAGGGGGCCTTAGAAGCTGCATGAGCACTTTTACCAAAGAATGTAGGTCATAGCTAAATAAAAGGAGCATTACTTCGAACCAACAAGAAAGTGGAGATTGGTTGGCTAGAAGGAAGGGGAAGAAAGCCTGGAAGGCAGAAGTAAGAACGTCATTCTATTCACCCTCATGCGTGGAACCCATCTTTGTTAACTTGACTGCGGATAAGAGGTGCAGATGAATGGGGTTTCCTATCAGGGCATTACCATTGCTTACGGAAGGTCCGTGACCCACCTCTAAGATTTTTTGACCTTTATTTCTCTATGACATGGTTCCGGCCCCCTTCCTTCTTTGTGCGAGTTGTAAATGACAAGGCAAAACAGCCCACTGGTGATTGTATAGCAGACTTCTCAACGAATACGGACTAGTCAGCCTTCCCAGGGTGTTACTCCATACGTTGCTAACGGGGACGATTCAACCAATGGAATAATAAATCCGTCTTATCAAATCTAAAGAAGGGCCTATTCCCCACTTTACGAAGCATGCACAGGTTTGGTTGAAACAGAAGTAAGCACCTTATCAACATCACATACTGGAAAGCGAAGCCTAGTAGTTGTGGTAAGGTCCAATGAGGATTGGGGAGCTTTCACCTTTCCGGTAGCGTTATAAGCCTCCGTTTCTCCGCCATGTCCTAGCTTGCTATTAAGTCGACTATTCTTATAATCATGGCCGAGAGGCATCAAAGAGCCTCGTGGCCTTGGTGTTTACTTGAATTAGCTAATGCGGCTGTCTCTTTTGCCCGCAGGCCTCTATGAGGAGTCTTCCTTTCTGACCTGATTACGACCGGCATGGACGATCCACTAGATCCATAAGCCCGTAAGGGAAGATCCCCGCTTTCTGTGCTGTGAGATATGTCCATCAAATCCCTGCTCATATATTAAGGATCTTACTATTTCTCGAAAGAAAGGCATTCTTGCAAATAACCGAATAGTATATTTATATAGACCGGCTTCCCAGAAAGTGGAATGCCCTAGGATTGGATTCATCCCCATATGGAACTGGGTGAATTAATGCTAATTGAGCAAGAACCTAAAAGTGGAAGGATGTTGCGAGGAGCAGGTTTATCCGGACCGGTACTTTGATCGGTACGCAGTGCTCGATAATGATGTTGTCATCACGGACCAGACGGTAGCTCAGGAGTACAAGAAAGCTCTTTAGAACTTAGGGGTGAAGATTAGTCATAAAAAA
This sequence comes from Orobanche coerulescens, assembly GCA_033398695.1. Taxonomy (NCBI): domain Eukaryota; kingdom Viridiplantae; phylum Streptophyta; class Magnoliopsida; order Lamiales; family Orobanchaceae; genus Orobanche; species Orobanche coerulescens. The sequence goes on from CM065817.1 coordinate 22,312,851, forward strand.
AAAGACTGAATTTCTGAGAGTGGTGCAACTGAGTTTGCAAAGCGGTTCCATATTTGAGGATTGAGTGTGGATTTATCTCCCATATCAATTCGGGCTCTTATGAACCCTTTCCACCCATACGGATTGATTCAATCTCTATGTATTATCCGATCAAGAAATAAAATAGAAGATTTTTATAACCCCTCTCTTTCAGTTGACTCCTCAACACCTATCACAAGGACTAACGCACGTTCTGATGTGGATGGACTCGTTTAGCTGGTGCTGATACCACTGGTGCTCTTCCTACTTTCTGCTGACCTGTCTACTTCTAGTGCCAACTCACCAAATGGACAATACCTTTCCTCGCCAATATAGGTATCCTAAGTGAAGATAAGCCAAACACTAATCAAGGGTAGCGGAAAGAAATAGTTTAGTAGAACAAATAGGTCAAGAAGCATCTGTAGGTGGCATCACTCCTTGGGTTTTGGGGTTTACCACCATAGTAGCAATGACCCGAGAAAGTAGAAGTGGAAACTTCCTATGAAAGTAAGAGTGAGAATTGGTACTATCGTTCTCTCCTGACCTCAGAGTCATAATTGTCAATATAAGTAGAAAAGGCATCTTTTTAGTTAGAGTTAGAGGAGTCGTCAATCAAAGGAACTAAAGGGCACCAGGCTCATTCATCTTAGGAGTGGAGTCTTCCTTTCCTAGCAGCATAAATCAAGATAAGACTACACCGTTCTAGTTAGAGTCGGATTAAAGCCAAGTCCCAACCCTTCGGGTAGCTTGGTTCAGGAACCGCCAGGAAGAAAGCGCGGCAGAGCAGCTGAAATGGTGACCTATCATCTCCTACTCCCAATGTCAGGATACAGGGAGATCGCCCAGAATTCCAGAACCCTAAGTTTCCTTGGAAGAACCTAGTTTGAAAGCCGCAAGTCATGAGCCTCCCGGCCAACCGACAGCCTACTGTAGAAGAAATTAAGAACTGGAGAAGAATGAACTGCTAAGATACTTTGTTGTTCTTATCAGGGAATCTCAAATATTTAATAGTTGCATAACGGTGCAGGAAGCCGCAAAGGTATTTAAGAAAAGGTTGGACGAAGGGACGCTCCCGCTACAGCAGAAAATGAAGTCCAAGCACAAGCAAGGCGACTTGGTTACCTTAATCGAAACAAGGACGCGCATCAGAACTGGTGGAAGGGTACCAATAATGACCCTAAAAGGCCTTGGAGGCATTCTGACTATAGGAGCTAAGCTTCCTCATGTATTCCTATTTCTGTATTCTTATCCTGTTTTCTCACTCTCTTTTGTATTTTTATTTGCTGTAAGATAGTAAAAAACACTGCAATCTTTGCTCAATCTCAATAAAATATTTTTCTCTTGAAAGATTACAACTCGTAATCTACTGTGTGTTTGTATGATTACGTAATTCAATCTATTTACCGAATTACAAGTATAAAAACTTGTTAAAATATTAAGTTGTACGAACTTGTCTGCGAACAGTTCATAGATTCAGTTATATGTATCTAGATAACACTGTAAGATTGTGCCTGCGCGCCAATCATAAGTTTAAAGATGTAATACTCTTTTGATAAAAGCTGAACTTGCCTGCGAGCAATTCCTAGTGTTAGGCTAAATTGCTGAAGGCCAGAACATTCGAACAGAAGACCAAGAAGTCTGTCCTCCTTCAAGATGTTAAACCCAAAGTTTTGGCACCATCAAGGATGTTTGGATAACATCAAAAGGTTTTTAAGGGAAGACTTGGCAAATTATCAAAAAGGGATAAATTGTTGGGATAACAATCCCTGTATCGAAAGATCTTGATAAGAGTATTTTAACAATGTGCCAATCCATCATACAGCAAGCTGCTCTATCGATAGACCGATCGAAGCTGTTGATCCTGTATCGAAGACTTATCATCATCCATCATACAGCAACAAGAGTCTAAAAGCGCCAAGTATGGAAGTTGCCCCTTCATACAGCAAATATTCCATACAACGACTTCTCTAGGGATGGCAGTCGGGTACGGCGGGCGCGGATAGTGCCTATCCACATCCGTACCCACGAGGTAAACCTGTACCCGCGACCCAACCCGCGACCTGCGACGGGTATGATTTGCCAACCACACCCGCGACCCGCGGGTATCCGCCACCGGTCGGGTATCCGCAACCCGCCACCCGTCGGGTATCCACAATCCGCTATCCGCGGATACCCGCAATGCAAATAAATGAATTCAATATAAATAAAATTTTCACACAAATTAATATCCATAAATCAAACTCAGAAATTCAAATCCTCTAATCTACAAAGTTCAAAGTTTAAATCCACAAATCACAAAACACAAAATTAATATAAAAAATCATCAACTAAAAACAAAGTTTAAATTCTAATGAAAAGCATATTATTCGAAGTCAACAGTTGAAATAGACCTATTTTCCTCTTCTTTGTTGTGTCAATGTTTGAAATAATGAGTGTGGGTCGGGCTCTGTTCGGGTATTTTGTGGGTATTTCATGGGTGTTTTTGTGGGTATTTCGCGGGTATCTTCGCGGGTGTTTTTCGCGGGTAGACGGGTTTCACGGGTATGGATAGTAACTATCCATATCCGTACCCACGAACCTAATGGATAGTAATTTCATACCACTAAGCTATCCATAGATACCAAATGCCCACCAAACCCGCACCTATTAGGGTCGGGTGCCCGCGGTTATCCGTTACCCGCGGGTAAATTGCCATCCCTAGACTTCTCCTCTATAACCTACAACACAAATTGATACAGCATTCAAGCTGTGAAGTATTGAAACCTTCAATACACATCGAAACAGGACTGAAGACCGTTTGAAAAGGAATCTTTTATATTCGCTAAAGTCAAAGTCCCGTTTGATAAAGAAATATTTAAATACTGAAAGGATAAAGTATTTAAATACTGAAGCCGACAGAGATCTTCAAACCATGCAAAATCCGGATCTTGGTCTATACAAGTCAACTATCTAGTTGTCACGGAATCTTGCTCAACGGATCTATTTCCAACGGATCCATTCAGAAGCTATATATATCTCCAGAGTTTGAAGATCAACATCCAATCAACTACAATCAAGAAGCGCTTACACGAATATTCTGAGCAAACATATTTCTTCAAATATACTGCATATTCTGAGAGAAGAAATATCTAAAGTCCTCAACCTTGAACAACACATCATCAGCTAAAGATCAAGAAAGTTAAGTTGTTGTTCAAACCATCGTTCTATCATTGAACAAACCCATCAGCCCTGTGTGGACGCAGAAAGCATTGCTTTTCCCGAACTGTGTGTGACAGACTTGCATTGAAGAGACAAAGCTTCGGAACTGTGTGTGAAGAAGTTAGTCAAGTGAAAGCCTAAACCTGTAACACCCCCGATATATTCAGGAATATTACAGCACCGTAAATCCTTTACATAAGAATTTACAAGGCTGAATAAATGAAAAGACAATAATAGATACTAAATTATGAAATCACTGAAATAAAATACGATAGTTCTGGTTCAATACCGAGAATACAAATATCCAAATGAAGATTATTAATACATCACTGAGATCCAAACATCACAATTTACGACGTACTCGAGTACTTATTAAAATAACCAACAACAGACAATAAACCCGGCCAGAACATCACTCTGCACCCTCGTCGTCATGCAGCTCCAGTGGTTGTTTCCCCGCTCTCCTGGATCCTGAACATAAACAAATGTTCACCCCCGAAGGGGTTAGCACAACGATGCTAGTACAAGCACAATAATAATACAACAGTGATGTAATCAACAATCATCATAACAAGTTTCTCCAACGAGAAATAACAACAACACATATCACATCATAACAGTCTCAACATACTGATGGTATTCCAACGATCCAGCGCACACAGCTATAGATTCCCATGATGATCCCGTCGGACCAACGCATGGTGGAACTACCTGTCCAACGATCCAGCGCACATAGCTATAGATTCCCATGATAATTCCCGTCGGATCAACGCATGGTGGATAATTAATCACAACACATGTACATAATACAATCACAATACTACTGCCATAATATAAACAATTCAAATTAAAGTACTTGCCTCGATTCGATGACAAGAATAAAGCTTCCACTAATATCAAAACACTCGAAGGTCATTCCCTTCAATCAATCATGTTGCTAAGCTCGAACCTTAACAAAATAAATAATATAGAATTCATCTCAAGTCGAACGAACATCTAACAATCCAAATTACGGTCGGAAGTTCATAAACGTAATCTGCCTGGCTTGCTTAACGCACGTTACGTATCCTATGTAGCGTACGTTAGGGTTACTCGTTAGCACACGTAAACAACAAAGTCTAGCGTACGCTATATAAGTATCGGCAGTCCCTCTCTGATCAGCCGACTGACTTCTCTAATGATTTTAACATACGTTACGTACCAAACATTGCGTACGTTAACTAAGCCCGATAGCGTACGTTAATCTACATAGCTTAGCGTACGCTAAGCGTGCATGATAGTTTCACTTCTGGACAGATGACTGTTCTAACGGTGATGAAACTTACGAACTCCTCAGTGATTTACGTACGTTACTCGTCTACATATCATAAACTTATGAATAATCTTACGGATTCAATCATCTTTGAATTCAAGGAAATGAATATCATCACAACTCTTATATTCAATCTCGATTATCATTCTCATTTGTAGTTCAGTGATCTCAGGTTGATGCACTAGATTCCATTACCATTATCACATTCAGACTTCATCTTAAAGGTGAACTAACGATCCCAATGAAAAGATATAACCTAAGATGATTCTTTATTAAGTCCTTATAACAAAAGTGATATCAACTCCAAGTTTACGATCAATATGGCAACATTAATCATATGGATAATCAACCTCAGAATGTTCCTCTCATCATTTGACGCACTAGGATCCAAACTACGATGTTTTCAACGACGATATCATAAGCATAATCATTCCGACTTCTAAACATGATGTTTGTTTGAATAATTCATCAATGGAACTCAATATCTTGGTAGCATGATCATCTTATTCTCAAGAACACGAATCTAAGGCTGGATAGAATTAACATACCTTAAGATGAAGAAAACATCGAGTCAAAAAGGTAGAATCCAACTCCGGTTGTTTGAATGTCAATCCAAGGTGCTTCTCCACTTCAACGATCAATCACAAGTGACATCCAATCTCCAATGATCAAGTAGAGGTGGTCTATGTGTGTTTAAGGAAGATATGAGACTTTATGGTCTCTCAAGAACGAAGGACAAGTCAAGAGAATGTAAACCAAGTAAAATGGGGTGCTGTCCCTTTATAACATTTCTGTTCGTATGTTATTTAGCGCACGCTATCACAGGATCCTTAGCGCACGCTAACAAGCGTTGACTCCAAATCTGTCCAGGTTCGCCCGCGGGAATATTATCCGGACCCATGTCCGGCTGGCGCATGTGCTAGCTGCCTACCTCAATAATTGACTGCCTAACGCACGCAATTCTTCATTCGTAGCGTGCGCTAGTTTTAGCCGATAACGCACTCTAAGGTACATTCTTAGCCTGCGTTATCACGAATTTGCATGAGAAAATTTGTATGATGCTATACTCATGTACAAAGATACAAATGTGAGAAATATCATACTCCAATTATCGATATCACGATTCCGAATAATACATGGCTCAAATACAAATGAAATACTCAATAATAAATCCGGATATTACATACTCTCCTACTAAAAAGGAGTTTCGTCCCGAAACTCAAGACGAAAATAACTCTGGATATCTGGACTTCATGCTATCTTCCGTTTACCAAATGGCTTCTTCCACTCCGTGGCATGACCACTGAACTTTGACCAAAGCGATTGGTTTGTTCCTCAACTGCTTAACTCGACTCTCGAGTATCCCGAACGGTCTTTCTTCAAATGTTCCATCCTGAGCGACTTCGATCTCGCCGAAATCAATGACATGACTAGGATCCGGTATATATCTCCGTAACTGGGATACGTGGAACACGTTATGAACATGGCTCAATGATGGCGGTAATGCTAATCTGTATGCCAACTCTCCAACTCTCTCAAGAATCTCGAATGGTCCGATATATCTCAGACTCAACTTTCCTTTTCTCCCAAAACGAAAGATTCCCGGAGTAGGAGAAATTTTTAAAAGTACGTGATCTCCAATACTGAACTCTAATGGACGACGACGTACATCTGCATAAGATTTCTGTCGACTTTGGGCGGTCAACATCCTTTCACGAATCAAGGCTATATTTTCTCGTGTCTGAAATATCAATTCTGGTTCCGTTCCGATCAAATCTGATGAATCGTTCCTACATAGGGTCGATCTGCATTTCCTCCCGTATAAGGCCTCAAACGGTGCCATCTTAATGGAAGCATGCCAGCTATTGTTGTAGGCAAATTCAATCAACGGCATATGAATTTCCCAATCATTTGACCAATCTAAGGCAGAGGCCCTCAGCATGTCTTCCACCGTTTGAATAGTCCTCTCGGATTGTCCGTCTGTCTGCGGGTGATAAGCTGTGCTAAAGATCAATTCGGTCCCCAAGGCCTTATGAACTGCTTTCCAAAAATGCGATACAAAGCGACCGTCTCGGTCAGAAATAATAGTCTTTGGCGTACCATGCAATCGAACTATCTCCGAAATAAATACTCGTGCCAACCTCTCTGGTCCCCACGTGTCCTTAATGCCAAGAAAATGTGCTGATTTGGTTAAATGATCAACTATCACCCAAATCATGTTCATTCTTGTCTTGGTTCTCGGCATACTAGTGATAAAGTCCATCGATATGTCCTCCCACTTCCATTCAGGAATCGGGAGCGGCCTCAGCATTCCGGCAGGTCATTGATGCTCGATCTTAACCTGCTGACAAGTCAAGCATTTTGAAACATAATCCGCTACATCTTTCTTCATGCTGCCCCACCAGAAGTTCTGCTTCAAGTCCTTATACATCTTACTGGTGCCCGGGTGGATAGAATAGGGCGAGCTGTGAGCTTCCTTCATAATCGTATGTTTCAGAACATCGACATCGGGAATGCAAAGTCGGTTCTAAAATCTCAAAACTCCATCATCATGAATTACGAATCCGGGGGCCTTTCCCTTGATCATTTCATCACGTAACCGAATCATCAGAGGATCATCTACTTGCTTATATTTGATTTCTTCGGTTAACGATGAAGTTATTTCCATCACGCACAGTTGTCCTTGGACTCTTTGTAACCATAATTCAATTCCTTCTCGAATCATCTCTCGTTGAATGCTAAGCTGGGAGGTCAGAGTCTCCAACATCTGAATAGAAACAGGCTTGCGGCTAAGTGCATCGGCCACTACATTTGCTCTGCCTGGATGATAAAGAATCTCCAAGTCATAGTCCTTAATAAGTTCCAGCCATCTCCTTTGCCGCATGTTCAACTCTTTCTGACTGAAAATGTATTTAAGACTCTTGTGATCCGTAAAGATCTAACAGTGAGTCTCATAAAGGTAATGTCTCCAGATTTTCAAAGCAAAAATTACTGTTGCCAGCTCCAAATCATGCGTTGGGTAATTCACTTCATAAGGCTTCGGCTGTCGTGACGCATAAGCGATCACCTTATCATTCTGCATCAGTACGCATCCGAGTCCTTGGTTCGAAGCATCACTGTAAACTATAAATCCTCCAGTTCCCTGTGGAAGTGTTAAAATCGGTGCAGTCGTCAATCTCCTCTTCAATTCATCAAAGCTCTTCTGACACAACTCGTTCCACTCAAACTTTTGAGTTTTCTGCAGTAGTCGAGTAAGTGGGCGGGAAATTTTGGAAAACCCATCCACGAACCGACGATAATACCCAGCAAGTCTTAAGAAACTCCGGACTTCTTTCACGTTCTTTGGAGGCTTCCAATCCATAACCGCTTCGATCTTCTGAGGATCTACTTGGACTCTTTCAGCTGATACCACATGGCCGAGTAACATCACTTCCTTTAGCCAGAATTCACACTTAGAAAGTTTGGCATACAATTGTTCATTTCTCAATAGGTCTAACACAATCCGTAAATGCTGTGCATGCTCTTCGGGAATATTCTGTAACCCCCCCAATATATTCAGGAATATTACAGCGCCGTAAATCCTTTACATAAGAATTTACAAGGCTGAATAAATGAAAAGATAATAATAGATACTAAATTATGAAATCACTGAAATAAAATACGATAGTTCTGGTTCAATACCGAGAATACAAATATCCAAATGAAGATTATTAATACATCACTGAGATCCAAACATCACAAATTACGACGTACTCGAGTACTTATTAAAATAACCACAACAGACAATAAACCTGGCCGGAACATCACTCTGCACCCTCGACGTCATGCAGCTCCAGTGGTTGTTTCCCCGCTCTCCTGGATTCTGAACATAAACAAATGTTCACCCCCGAAGGAGTTAGCACAACGATGCTAGTACAAGTACAATAATCATACAACAGTGATGTAATCAACAATCATCATAACAAGTTTCTCCAACGAGAAATAACAACAACACATATCACATCATAACAGTCTCAACATACTGATGGTATTCCAACGATCCAGCGCACACAGCTATAGATTCCAATGATGATCCCGTCGGACCAACGCATGGTGGAACTACCTGTCCAACGATCCAGCGCACACAGCTATAGATTCCCATGATGATTCCTGTCGGATCAACGCATGGTGGACAATTAATCACAACACATGTACATAATACAATCACAATATTACTGACATAATATAAACAATTCTAATTAAAGTACTTACCTCGATTCGATGACAAGAATAAAGCTTCCACGAATATCAAAACACTCGAAGGTCGTTCCCTTCGATCAATCACATTGCTAAGCTCGAACCTTAACAAAAGAAATAATATAGAATTCATCTCAAGTCGAACGAACATCTAACAATCCAAATTACGATCGGAAGTTCATAAAACGTAATTTGCCTGGCTTGATTAACGCACGCTACGTATCCTATGTAGCATACGTTAGGGCTACTCGTTAGCGCACGTAAACAACAAAGTCTAGCGTACGCTATATAAGTATCGGCAGTCCCTCTCTGTTCAGCCGACTGACTTCTCTGATGATTTTAACGTACGTTACGTACCAAACATTGCGTACGTTAACTAAGCCCGATAGCGTACGTTAATCTTCATAGCTTAGCATACGCTAAGCGTGCATGGCAGTTTCACTTCTGGGCAGATGATTGTTCTAACGGTGATGAAACATACGAACTCCTCAGTGATTTACGTACGTTACTCGTCTACATATCATAAACTTATGAATAATCTTACGGATTCAATCATCTTTGAATTCAAGGAAATGAATATCATCACAACTCTTATATTCAATCTCGATTATCATTCTCATTTGAAGTTCGGTGATCTCCGGTTGATGCACTAGATTCCATTACCATTATCACATTCAGACTTCATCTTAAAGGTGAACTAACGATCCCAATGAAAAGATACAACCTAAGATGATTCTTTCTTAAGTCCTTATAACAAAAGTGATATCAACTCCAAGTTTACGATCAATATGGAAACGTTAATCATATGGATAATCAACCTGTTGGCCACTAAGTATACTGGATACAACTTGGAAAGTGTTTTAAATAACAAGCTGTACGGTTTTAACTCTGAGTGCATAGCGGAAGTCTTAAATATAGTAAGTTGTTGTGGATACAGCAACCCAATATGCAAAGTATACTTAAATAATCACAGTAATTAAAACAAGTAAGGCAGAAGGTAAATAACATGATATATAAAGTGGTTCGAGGTAAACCCCTCTACGTCCACTGGTCCTCCACACAGGAGTAAAAAGTTTATTATAATTACTGCGTACACAACTACGTAATTATAACAACACTAATCAGTATATCGTTCACACAGATTGATATAATGATCTTAGCTTTAACCGTTCACACAGATTGGTTTGAGCTAATGCTTTGAATGGCTTCTTCACACACAGTTCTGAAGCTTCGTCTTCTTCGATGCAAATCCTTCACACACAGTTCTGGAGAAGCAAAGATTACTCAGTCCACACTGGGCTGATCTGGGTTTGTTCAAAGATAGAACAGGGTATGAACAACAGCTTTGACTTTCTGAGATTCTAGCTGATGATGTGTTGTTCAAGTTGTTGAGCACTGTATATCACTTTGATCTGAATAGCAATAAGCTTTGGAGACATGTTTTGCTCTGATGTATACAATAATAGCTTTGTCACTTGGTAACTGATCTTCAACGCCTTGATGAGATATATATAGTCTTCTGAAAAATATATTTGTTGAGATAAATCCGTTCCAACGGGGTGAAAAGCACAATCCGGATTTTGCGGGATTTGAAGATCTGTTGACTTACAGTATTTAAATACTTTATCCTTTAGTATTTAAATCCTTCTTTATCAACGGGACTTGACTTCTAGTGAGAACTGAAGATTCCTTCTTGTCCTGTTGAGAGCTGTATGGAAGATCACTGTATTGACGGTTCGAGACAGCTTCCATACTTGGTCTTTTATAAGACTTCTTTGCTGTACTGAAAGGTTCCACTGTATGCTGGATCTATGACAGGTTTTCGATACAGGTTGACACTATAGCTTATCGATACAGTTTCCTTACTGTATTCTGGATTGGCTTATTGTCAAAACATCTTAACACAACATCTCGATACAGTTTCCTTACTGTTTCGATACCGGGAATTTGTTATCCCGACAAATTCGATACATGGTATTTGTTATCCCAACAATTTCCCCCTTTTTGACAATTTGCCAAGACTTAAATCTTTCAAGTCTTCTTGATGATGCCAAAACCTTTTTCATGAAGCGAATAACCTTCTTGATAACTTCGGGCAGATATCTTGGTCTTCTGTCGAATGATCTGGCTTTCAGTAACTTAGTCTAAATTATGAACTGCTCGCAGGCGAGTTTGATACAGCTAAGAGTTTTTACAACTTAAGCTTATGATTGGCGCACAGACACAATCTTACAATGTATTCTAGATGCATACAACTGAATCTATGAACTGTTTCAAAGACAGGTTCGTACAGCTTAATTTTCAAACAAGTTTCTATACTTGTGATTGTTATCCCAACAATTTAAGTTATGTAATCATACATTAACACAGTAGATTACGAGTTGTAATCTTTCAAGACAAGCAAACATTTTATTGATATTCAAAAATAGAGTACAAAGATTGCTGTTTTGAAAGTAAATTACAAAAAATAATAATACAAGGATTTCAGCTCCTATAATCAGCATGTCTCCATGGCCTTTTCTCTGGATCATTCTCGGTTCCACGCCACCAGTGCTGTAGGGAGTCATTACCTCGATCTAGGTATATTTCTCTACCTTCGTAGGATCTGTCAAAGGCAAGAATCCAGTATTCTGGATGGGTGATCCGATCTCCTTTTCTATGCTTGGATTTCATATCTAGATGGAGAGGAAGTTTTCCGAATTCTAACATCTTCGTGAATTTGTCTGCAGCCTCCGCTAATGTCTTATAACCTTTGAAGATGGCGGATTCCCTGACGAGTTTGACAAAATATCTCATCAGTTCATTTTTCCTCCATTGCTTCACTTCTTCGACAGTGGGATGGCGGTTGGTTGGCAGACAAATTTTAGAAGGTCTTTGGATTAATCTTTTCCAGGGGACGCTGGGGTCATGAAACTCAGGTCGGGAACCTGAAATCTTATTCAGCTCGGCAGTAATGCTGTCTTGAGCAGCATTAAATTCCCTTTCGTGCTGTAGTCTTATTCTCCTTGCTGCTTCTCTCGCTTCTTCCCCCTTTTTGGCGTCATCAAGACGTCCTAGGATCTCCAGTGCGGCATCCTGTTTCGTCTCAATGTTTGTCATTCTTTCGACAAGGGTGGAGAGCACCTGCGACATATCTTTAATACTTTTGTCGTGGGCTCGAAGATGAGAGGTTGTTTCGATCATGGCTGCTGCGGTCTTGGCCTCTGAAATTCGAGTTTTGGATGCCTCTTCTCTCAGGAGTTGCTCTTGTTTCTCTTGCATGATCTTCAGTGCTTGCTTGAATACTTCTGGCAATACAGCGAAGGCTTCTACTACTCGAGAGACTTCATGCTGTAATGTAGTCATCTCTTCGATAGCAGATGTGTGCATCCAATTTAGAGCTTTTTCCACTGAATACAAGGCATTGACTGCATCCTGGATAAAGACGGTTTGAAGGCCAAGAGCACGCAGTCGCTCTTTCCTAGCAGCAGTGCTGGGAGAATCCGGCTTAGCAAAGTCTTCCGCTCCATTCAACCTTCTCAAATTCACGGTAGGGCGTGAATTGAGTTGGACATCCTCAGGTGTAGTACCGTCGTCGGATTCCATGGTTGGTGGGGCGGGAGCAGCTGTTGCGGGTTCGGCGGTGGTCGGTGATGTATCCTCCTGTTGCGAAGAGGTGTCTGTAGACATGGGTACAAGAGGGATTGATTCCTCCTGTTGTCTCTCAGCTTCCGCCTGTTCCGGCAGAGGGACTGATTCCTCTTGCTGGTCGGCGCGTGAAACTTCTTCTTCTGCGGCGGCAGCAGGCTCGGGTGCCTGTTCCAAAACAATTTCTTCTTCCTCAACTTGAGGGACTGATTTCTCATCGACAGGAATATGTTTTTGCTGTGGCGAAGGGGGCTCACTTCGGCTTGATGGACCTTCGTCATTCTTGGGTTGAGAGACTTCTTTTTCCTGAGCCTCCTCACGACTCATTCTCAGACCTGCTTGGAAGGCATCGTCGTCGTTGTCTGAGTCATGATCGTCTTTTAGATCTTGGGGAGAGTCCTCAGACTTATCTTTTCCTTTTCTTCTGGCATCTGATTTTTGCAAGAGATGGCTTTCGATCAATTCTTTGCAGTAGAGATTGTCCCATTGGATCAGGGCATCAACTTCAGTCGAGTCCGTCACTTCCAATACAAATCTTTCTTCATGGCTCCAGTCGCTCCAGTTATATAAGGTGTCGTATGGAGCTAGCCTATAGTTTTTACATTGAAGGAATCTTTCATAAGCATGATCGATCTGCACAGAGAGAAGGGTTTTGTTGATAATCGTGTCCGGGGAGGGACTTCGTACAACGTCTGAGTCCGCTGTAGCGAGGGGTTCCTCTACAGGTGTGGGATCCTATAGGGTAGAGGGATTCCTTACAGGGGATGGTTCCCCGAAGGAAGATGGATCCTGTACGGGTGTGGAATCCTGCATAGGAGAAGTGGTTGTTGGCTCCAAAGGGGCAGCCGACTCGCTAGAGTCTTCTAAGTTGGCAGATGTCCGATCATCCGTCTTAGCCGCCAAAGGCTCGGGATCTACTGTCGATACAGTAGCGGGCACCCTCTTCCGCAGGGGTTGGGTCCTGGGGTAATTGTTCAGTGGGTTGCGCCACGGTAGAAGCTTCCTCGGAGATTTTGGTGGATTTAGCTTTAGAAAGCCTCCTTAGCTTCCTTTTCGGCTTCTCAGCAGCAGTTGGTGTCTTGCTGTGAGATCTATTGCGTTTCTTGGAAGATTCCACACTCTGGTATTTCAAAGACATATCCCTTGGATCTTCATAAACGGGCATATTGCGAACTTTTGGTTGGTTGCAGACCAGAGTGCTCTGGTTATAGGCTATAGGCTTGACGCCTCCTAAGTAGATTGGGGAGCTGATTTTCTTAGCATCTGTGGATTGTGAAAGTCCGTATTTCGTCAAAATATGGTTTAAAAATAAACCAAACGATTTCTTTTGAGTGACACTTCCTCCTGCAAACGCTTCAGAATTATCTGGCACCAGTTGACCTTTTCACAGGTCAAAATCGCAACCATCATCCTAAATCTCAGATTTGTGCACATTTCAAATGCACCAGTTCGATTCTCGATTATTCTGCAACAAAAATCATGTAAGTATACATATGGCAGACAAAAATTCTTCTTGTGACAGGTGGTTTGAACCACTTCAACCGTAGCTGAGCCTGTGAACAGGCCATAGTATTTTGTCAAAATCTCTTGAGACCCAAAAGTCTCAAGGTCTTCCATGGTCAGGCCATCAGCGGGCAGCCTGTAAATGTTCTGGAGAAGATCTCGATCGATGCAGATCTCCACTCCTTGAATGATAGCGGTGATGTCAGCAACGTGGCCTCCCTGAGCCAGCAACAGAAAGCGAACGGCGGCGTTGAGGTAGAAGTCCTCAACCAAGTGAACGTCGTATTTCTCAGCGGTATGACTCCCAAGGCGGTAGAGGCCTTGCTGACGTAGTCTGGTGATGATGAACTCCATTGGTTCGACGTCATTTATTTCGGCGAGAATACGTTCAATGATGACAGATCTGTTGAAGATCCGTCCATCGATGATGTTTGATGCTTTCTTGAGGGCGATGGCAGTGGTCTGAGTAGTCGCCATTGAAGAATCTCAAGAAAATATGAAAAAGATTAAGAGAAATATGCAGTTAAAACGCAAAGAAAACTTGTAGGCTGATTTTTGCTTGAGTGCTCTAAGAATATCCAGAAGGCGTAAAGAGTCTCAAATGGAAGTATCAGTCCTTTTATAGTGGGCGGCGAAGAAGGGTTTCTCAGAGAACGAATGGTCAGATTTAAGGGATGGGAACCGGTTTTTGAAATGAACAGTCAAGATGGACTGAGTGTAACTGGTACACTTATCCATCAAAATGTTAAAATATGAGAGGGTCCCACTTCTGACATTTGTTGTTACCCTTAATGCCTGAAACGGCGGTTTAAAACATTAAACAATTTAAAACATCACGGCTTTTGAGATTTGATTGTCCAGATGTCGTGTAAGGCATTTAATGTAAATGACGTTTGACGTGAAAACAGGGCACGTGGACAAAAATTACTTTTAAAATGAAATGATATAATATAATATATATATATATACTGAATCGAAATCCTATAGTATGTGCTGTATCCACGACGATACAGCGTTCCCCCTTAAAAGGTACATATAGATTTTAATTCCATATAGCAACTTTTGGATTAATGCTGTATTCATGGGTCATACTGTATTCCCCCTTAATTATTGCACACGTCAGCTGTAGGATTATTCATATGTCTTTGTTCCCTACAGTGCTGTATTGAAGGCTCTGAGTGTACAGATAATTAATGGTGGGTACTGTATTCTTGGGTCTTACAGCATTCCCCCTCAATTGTTGAGTAAAAATAGTAAATTACTTACAGGGAGTCAGGCTGTAGCAATCCCAATTCTTGTCTAAGCATGTTGAATCTTGCTGTGTCGAGAGGCTTGGTGAAGATGTCGGCCAATTGAATATACGTATGAACCTTTTCGAGCCGAACATCCTTGTTCTCGACATGATTCCTTATAAAATGATGCTTCATGTTGATATGCTTAGTGCGCGAGTGCAGGATAGGATTGTGCGTGATTGCAATCGCACTCGTGCTATCACACATGATCGGCGTCTCTTTGGCTTCAATCCCATAATCTGACAACTGCTGCTGCATCCAAAGGATCTGCATACAGCAACTACCAGAAGCATAGTATTCTGATTCAGCCGTGGAAAGAGAGTTTGCCAATTGCTTCTTACTGAACCAAGAGACAAGTCTAGGTCCAAGAAAGTGACAATTTCCACTTGTACTCTTCATATCTAGCTTGCAGCCTCCGAGATCCGAGTCGCTGTATCCAACTAAATCGAATCCGCCTTCCTTAGGATACCACAGTCCTACATCGATTGTTCCTTTAATATACTTCAGGATTCGTTTAGCTGTATTGAAGTATGATTCCTTAGGTGCTACTTGATATCTCACACACACTCCAACAGCAAACTGGATATCGGGCCTGCTAGCCGTTAGGTACAGGAGCGAGCCAATAAGCTTCCTGTAGAGTGATTGGTCAACCGGCTTTCCGGCTTCATCAGCACTAATCTGCACGGAAGTGCTCATGGGGGTTGACGATGATTTGGAAGTGTTCATTCCAAATTTGTTGAGAAGTTCCTTGCTGTATTTTTCCTGGTTGATGAAGATGTAATACCCGGTTGTAATTCATTCATTATCATTCAGTAATTATCAGTCAGTAATTGTCACTCAGTAATTTTTCACTCATTAATAATCATTCATCATTCATGATTCATTCATTTGCGTTCATTGTGGGCGTGTTGTAACCATGTACCAGTTACCGATCGTCATTTCATCTCCGTTTATGGATCGAGACGGGAGTATTATCATTATCATCGTGATTGGTAGTCTTGTGCTGGAAGTTTCATCTTTGGCATGTGTTGGACTTGTTCACTTTCACATACGTATGGTATGTCGGATCATTCATCAATCGTAGCGAGGAATTGGAGTTATCGGATTTTCACCTTGTCCAGCAACGAGTTACGGCAGTAAGGATTGTAGGTTACGGCCGTAACAGGTGTTCGTTGGTTTTTGGCCATTTTGGACGAACGGGACTTACGGCCGTAAGGTTTCGGCATACGGCCGTAAGTTGAGCAGGTACGGCCGTAAGGCTTGGCCGGTTACGACCGTACGTGTCGAGCAGGGTGTCTAGGCATTTTTTGGCCGAAGGCGAGTTACGGCCATAAGATGGGCAGGATATGGCCGTAAGGAGTGTTCGTGTATTTCAGGTTTTGTCGGACGAGAGGGACTTACGGCCGTAAGGGTTGCGGTATACGGACGTAAGACGAGGAAGGTACGGACGTAAGGCTTGGCCAGATACGGCCGTACGTTACAGGCAGGGTGCCTGGTCATTTTCGACGAAGGGGGCTTACGCCCGTAAGTTTAGCCGGATTCGGCCGTATCATCCGAGTTACGCCCGTAAGGCGTGCGGGTACGGCCGTAAGGATGTCGGCAGGTGTTTGAGTCGACAGCGAGTTACGCCCGTAAGTCAGATAAGGATACGGCCGTAAGGCTGTCGGCAGGTGATTGGACGAAGCCGAGTTACGGCCGTACGAGTGGGCTGGTTACGGCCGTAAGGCCATTGACCTGGGATGTTACGGCCGTAAGAAGGCCGAGTTACGGCCGTAACTTCCGGCAGTTTATAAGGATCTTGGACGGGACTTTTCCTCATTTTTCTCATTTCCTTCATCTTGTCCGAGAGAGAGAGAGCTTGAGGAATAGATCCTTCTCCATCAATCACTTGAATACTCGGTTTTCATCATCTTCATTCGTTTGGGGAGCTTGGATAGTCGATTTAACACGTTTGTATCGGATCGAAGTGCTTGGATCTTCAAAGGTAATATTCGTCAACATCTTGGATTTCGATTTTGTATTGAGATATGATGTTTTAGCCGTTAAAATCATGTTGTATGAAGTGATGTACGCATGATTATGGATATGTATGATTATTCATTGGATTATTGAAGGATTATTCAAGAACACTTTGAATATTAAGTTGGGTTTGGGGGTTTTCGATTAATTGTTGTTGAAATCACGAATTTGGATATTCATTTTGGATTATTGATCGTATTGAAGATGTTTTGTTGGTATGAAACACTTCTTGGGGATTTAATGTTTGTATAATTGAGGATTGATTGTAAACAATCGGAGATTGGTCACAACGTGTTTGATATAATGCCCTAATGAACTTGGTTTAGTCGTATCGACGTTTTGAGTTGGTTACCATCGTGTTTGATTCGTATGTTGAACGGATTGTTCTATATTGTGTTATTCAAGGTTGTTTGGGCGACCGACATCTCATTTAGGACGTTTTTCGTGGAAGGACATTCTTCATCGGTGTTGTGTAAGTTAATTCTTACTCGGTTAAAAGGATATTCATTCCTTTTGTTGTTGTTCATTCATAATCATAACTCATTCATCATTGTATTGAGACTTGTAATTGTCGAATAATCACTTCATTAACGAGGAACGGCGGTTCCAATCATTTCATTGAACTATCATTCACTTCACCATTATTCTCATCTCGGTGAGTCATTCTTGACTTTGTCGGATTATTATTCGTTGGTATTCATTATGGTCATTCTCGTTCATATGACCTTCTGGGCTCATATTGCGTGGCTGGGTGCGGATGTGTGGAATTTTTAGTTGAGCACGCGATGGTCATGTATTGGGATCGATACATTGGACTGTACACACGATAACGATTACCTCCGTGAGACTAATTAGGTACAAGGACGGGTGTGTCCGATCATTCGTCTTGTACACTTGCACAGAACATTACGGGCGTACTATGATTCTCCTCTTCAGCTCAATTCATAACTAAGGATATTTCATAACTAAAGATAATTCATGATTGTGTATTTTCAACCCTTGAGGATTGTTGTTACGTAATCGACTCCCGGGATTTTGTTTTCAGGTCATGGCAAGGCAAAAGCACGGGAATAGAACGTTGACGGCGAGGAGTCCTAGTGATACTAGTAGGGGGCTCCAATCCTTTCAGTCATTCATGTTGTTGTCATTTATTTTTCGCTGCAGATTTTCATTTGGATACTCCGTTTCATTCAGTGTTGTGTATTTTACCTTGATATAAAATATACTAGTATTCGGTATTGTCCTGGTGTTTTGTATTTAAACTCCTCATCGGAGTATTTGGTAATATAATGTGGTTCGGTACTACAATTATATTATTTAATTTATCAGTTTCATTCGCCTGGTGGGTCCCAGTCGGGGATCCACGGCACTGTAATATCCGCCTAGTTTGGGGTGTTATAGAGTTGGTATCGGAGCGTGGTTTTGAATACTACCTTCCGAGTCATGTCTTATTTGAAATCATCGTCATCAGACTAGTATCATTGGACTTTCGCGTCACGTGTGACCTGCGCAAATACCGAGCCAATCAGACCGAAGGAATTGTAAGACTTCTAACGCCATGGATTATTATAAAGCGTAATCAGTCCGAAGGCGGTCAGTCGGCTTTCAAGAAGCCTTGTGCGGGCCCTAACGTTTCTGAGCGACCCCCTACGGCGCCTAATCGTGCGGGATCTCAGTCCCGAGCGTCCAGTTCGGCCATCACCTGTTTCAACTGTGGAGCGTCGGGTCATTACAGCACTAAGTGTCTGAAACCATCTATCACGTGCCACAAATGTGGGATTTTTGGGCATAAGGCCCGTTTTTGCCGAAAGGACTCCAAGCCGGCTCCGGCGGCATCTCAGGCCCCGAAGCAATCAGTGATTCAAAATCAGACTGCTTTGTCACCGTCGTTTAAGACGATAGAAGCGAATAAAGGCAGAGCTCATATTTATCATACGGGAGCGTCCGGTTCGGGGGCCGACAAGTCCCGGATTCATGTGATGAAGAGGACCGATGATCCGGTGGCCCGAATGATCTCAGGTATACTCATAATTTTATCTCAACTTGTGTGTACCTTTTGATACTGGTGCACCGCATTCATTCATTTACGAATCATGTTTGAATAGACTTAATTTGGATAGTCCTATTGATTGTGGACCTTATATCATTGGTCTACCTGTCGGTAGAAGAATTTTAGAAATTATACCGAATTAAGCTTAATGACCGCAATTGGTTGGTGGACCTCATCGTGTAGGACTTACCTAAGGACGATGTAATATTGGGTATTAATTAGATGGATCGTCATGATACCATCATCAGTGTTCGTAAGCGTTGGTCACTATCATTTCAGTCGTTGGAGCCGAGTGTGTATTTCAGGGAGGTAATCCTGTTGTTCCAAATGAATTATTAATATGATGGAGACAGTGAAATTACTCAATCGAGGTGTTCAATCATTCATCGTATCATTTTCATCGATTGACCGTTCTAAGGCAATCGAGGTGTTCAATCATTCATCGTATCATTTTCATCGATTGGCCATTCTAAGGCAATCGAGGTGCTTAATCATTCATTGTATCATTGTCATCAATTGGCCGTTCCAAGGCAATCGAGGTGTTCAATCATTCACTGTATCATTATCATCGATTGACTGTTCCAGGGCAATCGAGGCATTCAATCATTCGTGGTATCATTGTTATCGATTGACGATGTATTTCCAGACGAGTTACCCGATTTGCCTCCACAGAGGGATGTGGAATTCACGACTGAGTTGGAGCCTGGTACGTCTCCATTATTGAAGGCACCGTACCGGATGACCCCGATCGAAATGCAGGAGTTGAAGAATCAACTTGAGGAATTGTTCGAGAAAGGTTATATCCGACCGAGTGCGTCCCCGTGGGGAGCACCAGTATTGTTTATCAAGAAGAAGGATGGTTCATTTCGCTTGTGTATAGATTATCAGGAGTTGAACAGGGTGATGATCAAGATTAAGTATCATCTACCCCGTATTGATGATCTCTTAGATCAACTTCAGGGAACTTCAGTATTTTTTCCAAGATCGACTTAAGATCTGGATATCATCAGTTACGAATTCGAGAGTCGGATATCACAAGGACGGCTTTTCAAACATGCTATGGTCATTATGAGATCGTGGTAATGCCGTTTGGGTTATATAATACACCTGCGGTATTCATGGAGTTAATGAATCGGGTTTTCATTGACTTTTTGGATCAGTTTGTTGTTGTCTTCATCGATGACATTTTGATTTATTCTCGTGACCGGGAGGAGCACGAGGTTCACCTTCATCAGGTTCTCGACGTGTTGAGACGAGAACAACTTTATGGAAAGTTTTCCAAATGTGAGTTCTGGATGTCCGAAGTGACGTTTCTCGGACATATAATTTCATCAGATGGAGTGCGTGTGGATCCTCAGAAGACGGAGGCTATCCAAGATTGGTTACCTCCGAAGAATGTTAAGGAAATCCGAAGCTTTCTCGGATTAGCCAGTTATTATCGGCGGTTTGTGGAGGGATTTTCTAAAATCGCTCAATCAATGACGAACCTTTTGCGAAAGGATAAGAAATACACGTGGTCCGACGCATGTCAGCTGAGTTTTGAAGAACTCAAGAGCCGGTTAATATCAGCACCTGTCCTTTCTTTACCGGAAGGGACGGACGGATTTGTGGTTTATAGTGATGCATCCGGACAGGGTCTCGAATGTGTACTAGAGCAGAATGGGAAGGTTATTGCCTATGCTTCACGGCAATTGAGACTTTACGAGGTTAATTATCCGATCCACGGCCTGGAGCTTGAAGTCGTGGTTTCGCGTTGAAGATTTGGCGTCATTACCTTTATGGCGTCACCTGTCAGATATTCATCGATCATAAGAGTTTGAAGTATATATTTACTCAGAAGGAGTTAAATATGCGACAGAGGCGGTGGTTGGAACTAATCAAAGATTATGATATCGATATCCTGTACCACCCGGGTAAGGCAAACGTTGTTACCGATGCCTTGAGTCGTAATTCCGTTCAGGAGCAAATGCTTGCTCGTTTATCAGTTCAGAAGGAGCTTCAGCAAGAATTCCTTAGACCCAAGATCGGTGTCTGGCTTCAGTGAGTGCAAGGGAAACTTTGCATGTTAGAGATTTCATCGCCACTTGAGGAGGCAATTAGAGAGAATCAGGGTTCAGACCCATCATTGTTGTGCATCCGTGAGGATGTGGCTCAGGGGAAAGCCCCTGGATTTGTGGTCCGTGAGGATGGACTTTTGCGATTTAAGAATCGGTTGTGCGTACCGGCGAACGACGAGTTGAAAAACTTGATTTTGAGAGAAGCTCATGCTACCCCTTATTCCGTTCATCCGGGGTCTAGCAAGATGTACAGGGACTTGAAACAAAATTACTGGTGGAGTAATATGAAGCGAGTAGTCGCGGAATTTGTTTCGAGATGTTTAACCTGTCAACAAGACACGATTGAACATCAGCGACCGGCGGGTATGCTGAAACCTCTCCCTATTCCAGAATGGAAGTGGGAAGACATTTATATGGATTTCATCACGAGTTTACCGACGAGTCGTCGTGGCATGAATACAATCTGGGTGATTGTGGACCGCTTAACTAAATCAGCTCATTTCCTTGAGATTAAGAATACGTGGGGGTCTCGAGAGACTTGCCCAGTTGTTCATCAAAGAGATAATGAGACTGCACGGTACTCCTAAAAGTATCGTTTCCGACCGTGACGGACGATTCATGTCTCATTTTTGGAAATCAGTTCATCGTGCTATGGGAACTCAGCTTAATCTCAGTACCGTTTTTCATCCTCAGTCCGATGGATAATCGGAGAGGACTATTCAGACATTGGAGGACATGTTTAGGGCATACGTCCTCGATTGGAGAGACGATTGGGAAGCCCAATTACCGTTGATTGAGTTCACATACTATAATAGTTGGCATGCTTCGATTGAGATGGCACCTTACGAGGCCATGTACAGTTGTCGTTGTCGATCTCCCTTGTGTTGGGATGATCTATCAGAGTCAATCGGCACCGAGCCCGATATGCTTATAGTCGCCCGTGAGAAGGTAGCCTTGATCAGGAGTCGTCTGTTGACCGCTCAGAGTCGACAGAATCATATGCAGATAATCGTCGTCGACCACTAGAGTTCGATACGGGTGACCACGTTTTGGTCAAAGTATCACCGAATCGAGGTATCTTCCGTTTCGGGAAGCGGGGAAAGTTGAGTCCGAGATTCATTGGACCGTTTGAGATTTTGGATCGAGTAGGCGAGTTAGCTTATCGATTGGCTTTACCTTCGGCGTTGAGCCGAATTCATATTGTGTTTCATGTCTCTCAGTTGCGGAAGTATGTTGCCGACCCGAGTCACATACTTCAGTTCGATGAAATCGAGATCGCGGATGATCATTCGTATGAGGAGCGTCCTATACGAGTTTTAGAGCGGCGAATCAAACAGTTGAGGAACAAGACGATTCCTTTGGTCAAGATTCGGTGGTCTAGACACGGAGTCGAAGAGGCTACTTGGTAAATCGAGGAGAGTATGCGGGAGACTTATCCCGAGTTGTTTGACCCTTAGTTTCGAGGACGAAACTCTTTTTAAGGGGGGAGTATGTAATACCCGGTTGTAATTTATTAATTATCATTCAGTAATTATCAGTCAGTAATTGTCACTCAGTAATTTTTCACTCATTAATAATCATTCATCATTCATGATTCATTCATTTACGTTCATTGTGGGCGTGTTGTAACCATGTACCAGTTACCGATCGTCATTTCATCTCCGTTTATGGATCGAGACGGGAGTATTATCATTATCATCATGATTGGTAGTCTTGTGCCGGAAGTTTCATCTTTGGCATGTGTTGGACTTGTTCACTTTCACATACGTATGGTATGTCGGATCATTCATCAATCGTAGCGAGGAATTGGAGTTATCGGATTTTCACCTTGTCCAGCAACGAGTTACGTCCGTAAGGATTGTAGGTTACGGCCGTAACGGGTGTTCGTTGGTTTCAGGCCATTTTGGACGAACGGGACTTACGGCCGTAAGGTTTCGGCATACGGCCGTAAGTTGAGAAGGTACGGCCGTAAGGCGTGGCCAGTTACGGCCGTACGTGTCGAGCAGGGTGTCCAGGCATTTTTTGGCCGAAGGCGAGTTACGGCCGTAAGATGGGCAGGATACGGCCGTAAGGAGTGTTCGTGTATTTCAGGTTTTGTCGGACGATAGGGACTTACGGCCATAAGGGTTGCGGTATACGGTCGTAAGACGAGGAAGGTACGGCCGTAAGGCTTGGCCGGATACGGCCGTACGTTACAGGCAGGGTGCCTGGTCATTTTCGACGAAGGGGGCTTACGCCCGTAAGTTTGTCCGGATATGGCCGTATCATCCGAGTTACGCCCGTAAGGCATGCGGGTACGGCCGTAAGGATGTCGGCAGGTGTTTGAGTCGAGAGCGAGTTACGCCCGTAAGTCAGGTAAGGATACGGCCGTAAGGCTGTCAGCAGGTGATTGGACGAAGCCGAGTTACGGCCGTACGAGTGGGCTGGTTATGGCTGTAAGGCCGTTGACCTGGGATGTTACGGCCGTAAGAAGGCCGAGTTACGGCCGTAACTTCCGGCAGTTTATAAGGATCTTGGACGGGACTTTTCCTCATTTTTCTCATTTCCTTCATCTTGTTCGAGAGAGAGAGCTTGAGGAATAGATCTTTCTTCATCAATCACTTGAATACTCGGTTTTCATCATCTTCATTCGTTTGGGGAGCTTGGATAGTCGATTTAACACGTTTTTATCGGATCGAAGTGCTTGGATCTTCAAAGGTAATATTCGTCAACATCTTGGATTTCGATTTTGTATTGAGATATGATGTTTTAGCCATTAAAATCATGTTGTATGAAGTGATGTACGCATGATTATGGATATGTATGATTATTCATTGGATTATTGAAGGATTATTCAAGAACAATTTGAATATTAAGTTGGATTTGGGGGTTTTCGATTAATTGTTGTTGAAATCACGAATTTGGATATTCATTTTGGATTATTGATCGTATTGAAGATGTTTTGTTGGTATGAAACACTTCTTGGGGATTTAATGTTTGTATAATTGAGGATTGATTGTAAACAATCGGAGATTGGTCACAACGTGTTTGATATAATGCCCCAATGAACTTGGTTTAGCCGTATCGACGTTTTGAGTTGGTTACCATCGTGTTTGATTCGTATGTTGTACGGATTGTTCGATATTGTGTTATTCAAGGTTGTTCGGGCGACCGACATCTCACTTAGGACGTTGTTCGTGGAAGGACATTCTTCATCGGTGTTGTGTAAGTTAATTCTTAATCGGTTAAAAGGATATTCATTCCTTTTGTTGTTGTTCATTCATAATCATAACTCATTCATCATTGTATTAACCGTATTGAGACTTGTAATTGTTGAATAATCACTTCATTAACGAGGAACGGCGGTTCCAATCATTTCATTGAACTATCATTCACTTCACCATTATTCTCATCTCGGTGAGTCATTCTTGACTTTGTCGGATTATTATTCGTTGGTATTCATTATGGTCATTCTCGTTCATATGACCTTCTGGGCTCATATTGCGTGGCCGGGTGCGGATGTGTGGAATTTTTGGTCGAGCACGCGATGGTCATGTATTGGGATCGATACATTGGACTGTGCACACGGTAACGATTACCTCCGTGAGACTAATTAGGTACAAGGACGGGTGTGTCCGGTCATTCGTCTTGTACACTTGCACGGAACATTACGGGCGTACTATGATGCTCCTCTTCAGCTCAATTCATAACTAAGGATATTTCATAACTAAAGATAATTCATGATTGTGTATTTTCAACCCTTGAGGATTGTTGTTCTGTGTAACTGATCTCGGCTGGGGATTTTGTTTTCAGGTCATGGCAAGGCAAAAGCACGGGAATAGAACGTTGACGGCGAGGAGTCCCAGTGATACTAGTAGGGGGGCCCAATCCTTTCAGTCATTCATGTTGTTGTCATTTATTTTTCGCTACAAATTTTCATTTGGATACTCCGTTTCATTCAGTGTTGTGTATTTTATCTTGATATAAAATATACTACTATTCGGTATTGTCCTGGTGTTTTGTATTTAAACTCCTCATCGGAGTATTTGGTAATATAATGTGGTTCGGTACTACAATTATATTATTTAATTTATCAGTTTCATTCGCCTGGTGGGTCCCAGTCGGGGATCCACGGCACTGTAATATCCGCCTAGTTTGGGGTGTTACAGAAGATCCCTGTAGGTAACTGTTTTACCTACAAACCTAGGAAATAACTAAGTTCTCCCATCATAATCATTTCAAATTTGCTTTGCATGAGATGAGAGAACCTTTGACACAGAGCAAGGTTAGTTGAACCAAAAATTATATCATCTACATAGATTTGCACCATCAGAAGGTCATCGCCTTCCTGTATTTTGAACAAGGTCTTATCCACAGCACCTTTCTCGAATCCATTATTGGTTAGATACTGGGACAGGGTCTCGTACCAGGCTCTAGGGGCTTGCTTAAGTCCATATAGTGCCTTCCTTAGCCTGTATACTAGGTCGATGCCGTCTGTGTTGGCAAACCCTGGTGGTTGTTCAACATAAACTTCTTCGGCAAGGTCTCCATTCAGGAATGCACTTTTGACGTCCATTTGATATACAATGAAGCTCTTATGGGCGGCAAAGGCTAAGAATATCCTAATGGCTTCTAGTCTGGCTACAGGGGCAAACGTTTCATCATAGTCTATGCCTTCTTCCTGACTATAGCCTTGTGCGACTAATCTGGATTTATTCCTTATAATAAGTACATTTCGATCCTTCTTGTTTCGAAATACCCATTTGGTTCCTATAACCGATTGATGCGTAGGTCTGGGTACAAGATACCATACATTGTTTCTTTCGAAACTGTTAAGCTCTTCTTCCATAGATGTTATCCAACGAGAATTATTAAGAGCGTCTATGGTCGAAACAGGTTCGGACTGGGCTAAGAATACAGCAATAGTGCACATGTTGAGTCTTCTAAGCTCGGATTGAGATTTCCATTCAGGGAATTGTGATATCTCAAGTATCTAGTTCTTTCTTGTGCACAAAGTACATTTCCTTATGTACTCTGTATTCTCCTACGAGTAGAAACACCAGCATCTATGTTTCCAATGATCAGCTCTTGCGGGTGATCTCTCAACCATCTTCGGTCGGGTTCTAATTCAGGGTCCCGTACTGTATCGAGAGTTTCTGTGGATACAGCTTCAGCTTATACAGCGTCGGCTTCATCTACGTCTATTCTTACAACTGCGGGGTTGATTTCTAGGTCAACAACAGGTTCAATGGGAGTTTGTGGATCTAAGATGGAGAGTTGTTGAATGTTCTGAGTAACATCTTCTATTCCTGTAGGGTCATGGTGAGGTTCGTCGAACACTACATGAACTGATTCCTTAATCGTCAGCTTCTTTTTGTTAAAGATCCTGTAAGCTTTGCTGACGGAGGAGTATCCTACAAATATTCCTTCATCTGATTTCTCATCAAAGGTTCTAAGTTGATCCTTCCCATTATTCAACACGTAGCACCTGCATCCAAAAATGTGAAAATACGAAACTAACGAAGTTTTGTTGTTCCATACCTCATATGCTGTTTTGTTGTGGTGCTTGTTGACGATACAGCGGTTTTAAGTGTAACATGCTGTATTGGTTGCTTCACCCCAGAAACGCTGTGGCAACTTGCTTGCGGCAATCATTATCCTTGTTGCTTCTTTCAACGTCCTGTTCTTTCGCTCGGCAACACCATTTTGTTGAGGTGTACGGGCAGCTGAGTATTCGTGATGTATCCCATTTTCCGAATAGTATTGCTCTATAAAGCGGTTAGTAAATTCTGTACCTCTGTCGGAACGAATGGACACGATACTCAATGCCTTTTCATTTTGAAGCTTTCTTAGGAGCTCAGGCAGCTTTGATGTTGTTTCCTTCTTCTTGCTTAAGAAAATTGTCCAAGCATACCTGGAGAAGTCATCAACAACAACAAGACAGTATTTCTTACCTCCCAAACTTACTGAGTCGACAGGACCATAGAGATCCATATGTAGCATCTCCAACACTCTTTGGGTTGAAAGGTAGGATTTGCTCTTCAGGGTTGACTTGATTTGCTTGCCTTTCTGACATGGTCCGCAGATTGTCCTTTTTGAATGACACGTTTGGCAATCCTCTTACCATTCCCTGTCTTGAGAGCTTGTTGATCGTTTTGAAGTTGATATGAGACATCCTCTTGTGCCATAACCAACTTAGATCTGCAGTGCCTTTAGCAACAAAGCATGGAATTGAGGAGCTCATAGGCTTCCAGTCAGCAATATACATGTTACCTGATTTGCTTCCTGTAAGCACAACTTCTTTGGTCTGGATGTTCTTGACTCTACAGCGATCTATATAGAATTTCACCGAAAACTGTTTATCACAGAACTGGCTAATACTAAGTAGATTGTACTGTAAGCCTTCAACATATGCAACATCAGTGACTTTGAATTTTCCTAAAAGAAGGTTTCCTTTCCCTCTTGTTCTTCCTTTAGATTTATGAGCGAAGTGAACTTTTGGACCGCGACCTTCTACGAAATCTGATAGCTTGCTTCTATCTCCGGTCATGTGCCGAGAGCATCCACTATCGAAGTACCAGGTGTCCTCCTCTAGGATGTCCTGTATGCAAAAAGATTAAGTAGATTTAGGTCCCGTTTGATTTTTTGGTCCATGAATGTTAGTGACTTTAGGTACCCAAGTTTTCCTGACAGCAATTGGTTTACTGTAGGTCACATTCGGTACAATGTTGCATTATCTACGTGGGGCATACACGTAGTCTCTATAACCATGATAATTGTTATGCATGTAAAATTCAGGGTTATTATTATTAGTCCAGTACGAGTGCCGTCTCGGAGGTGGAGCCATTTTCTTTGGCCTAACAGCTTGCCTTCTGGGTCTCCAGTTGGTTTCCCAACGCTGTTGTTGATACTGTGCGGACACCTGCTGTCTCGAGGAATAACGGGGCTCCTGTATCCAATACCTAGGCGTGCTGTACTGATAGTACTGCCGTGCGGGCCTTTGATATTTGGATACAGCCTTCCTTCTGAACGGCTGTTGACGTTGTTGATGTGCTCGGGGTGCATGCTGTTGAGTGCGCATTTCAGGTCTGAATGGCTGGTGATTCCGCTGTCTGGAATAGGATTGCGGGGGTGGACTCAGTATATAGACTCCGATAAAAACTCCTTTTCAATATATGACTGGCAACGTCAACAATTATCCCATCCTGGATCACCTCAACTATGCTATGACAAACATTAAAACAAATCAACACAGTGAAAGACTTCCCGAGAAGTTTCATTTGAACAAGTAAATCAAAACCCCGAAAGGTAGTAATAAAATAGATAAACGATTGGTAAAGTGTTTTACAAATCTCGGGAGTTTTAGGAAACAGAAAAGCCTTTTAGAAACATTAGGGTCGCAGCCCAATCCCGTTCCACATTACAAGAAGTTTAAAAAGTAGAAAACTCTTTTCGGACCCCAAGTCCCGAGTTACAAAATTATTTCAAAATCGATTGGGTCTCGGCCCAAAAATCATTTTCTGTAAAACATCCGTAAAACATTCATTTTGAAAAGTATAATTTTTAAGTGCTCAAAAATAGTTTCATATATCTCAAAATGAACTAACATGATTACATGTTCTTCTCAACCATCCACAACATTTCTCTCAAATGCACAAGTCCATTCCAAAATTTAACCGATACATTGATTTCCAAAATCATAGCTTCTTAAGATCATCAATCCTGTCTCAACTCTGTCACCTCATACTGTGACGCATAATATCTTTCTGAATCTCAAAGCATATCAACTTAGAATGGCAACAAATCTCAATGCAATTCAAAAATCCAAATACTTTCAATTTGTGAAGCCGATGATTCCCCGTGATACTGGCACATGTCTCAACTCTAGAAAATACTCGACACAGATATTTTCAAAACACACATTTTGCAAACTCAGTTCAACTCGAGAACACAACACATTCTATCCGAAGAAACACGTTAACACTATTCAGAAAAGTTACAACAACCCCAGTACCACAGTGGTAAATCACATAACGCACAAGCCCGAGTAAACAACAAAAACCCAGGGCTCTAATATTCGTCAATCAACAACTCGAATGACACGACAAAAGCACAACTCGAATTGACCCAACTTCCTAGGTTTTCTCAACCTAAGCTCTGATACCATATTCTGTAACACCCCCAGAGCCATCCAGGATTATTACAGCGTCGTGGGCCCCGAGACGGAACCCACTGTTACATGTATTTTTGTGCACTTTATTGTCATTATTTTATCCTTACTTTGGTTTAATTCTGTGAAAATGAGCTCCTAATGCATGACATTTGCATATTTTGAAGGAAATTAGAGTCCTGAAGCTTGAACGTAGAAAAACGGGCCAAAAATGATATTTTTCGATCGAGGGCCGCGTCGCACCAAAGCTTGGCCGCGTCACAGGCATAACACAGAGCTGAGACGTCGGACAAGAATAGCTGAAAATGGCTAAGTACAGCCACATTAGCGCACGCTACGATGTATACTTAGCGTACGCTAATGAACAAGGATTATGTACGTTAACAAGGACAGTTAACGTACGTAAAGTGTACAGCTATTACGTACGTTAAGCGGATATGTTAACATACGTAAAGTTCATATCGGATAGATCAGAGGCTATGGCCGACAGGTGGGTTCCATGGTCGGCAGCTTTCGGCGAAGAACGTGCATGGGCGAGTCAACTCCTGGATAACGTACGCTATGAGTAGTGCATTACGTACCTTAAGTGGAGATTTACTGTAGCAAGTCAACGTACCTATTACGTATGCTATGAAGGATGTATTACGTATGTAAGTGAGTGAACGAAACAAGTCAGTAAGTTCTGGAATGATGTTACGTATGATATGTTGGATGTGTAGCGTACGCTAGGGAGCATTACGTACGTTAATGTTGGGATGCGGACATTTATTTGCATAATGTCCTAGTTTCCTGCAATTATAGCACAGGTTAGCATCACCAGATGAAGTTTTGGTACTTACCTTGTGGACAGGTTTGGGCCTGTAGGGAGTTTTTCCCGATTGCTTGATGAACTTTTTGAACTTATGCATGAGAAGCGCCATTTCATCTTGAGACAGGATGTCGTCGTCACTGTCAGCATTCTTGTGACTGGGCTTCAACGAGTTGGGCATGCTGTGTCGACGGTTCGATACAGCGGCTAGTGCTGTAACCTTTGAAGGAGATTCACATGACACACGCATAGTTGTGGTCTTAATGTCCCATCGGGCAGGGAGAGATCTGAAATTTTATAAATTCTTCTCCTTTTGGGTATAAACTTTTCCCAAAGCTTCAAGTTCACCAACAATACCAGTAAATCTGAGGTCAAGTTCCTCAAGTGTCTCATTTTGTTTCATTTTAAAGGATTCAAATTGCTGAGTTAGTTTGGAAATTTTGTTTTCTTTTGAGAGCTCAGTTTCCTCACAAATCAACTTGAGTTTATCCCAGATTTCCTTGGCTGATTTACAGCTCTTTACCTTTGAGAACGTGCCTTTGTCAAGAGTGACAAATAACGTGTTCTTATCCACATTGTCGAGATTGGCACGCTTTCTTTCATCTGTGGTCCATTGCTCGCATTCCTTCTCGAGCATCTCAGCATGGGGTTGGCCTTCAATCCTTGCGGCCGTGTTTACCTTCATGATCTTAATGGGGCCATTCTGTATAACAAAAATCATCTCTTCATGCATTGCTGCAAGATGAGCCTCCATCCTGATTCTCCAATCATCAAATTCATTAATAGAGAACATAGGCACTTTGTTGATCATAGATGTATCCATGTGAGAATAAGGAATGAAAAAGACTATTTTAAAAATTAAGTGATTTTGGATATGATTCGGTTAAAAATACGACTGATTCTTTTTAGAATCAAAATCTCTGATACCACTTGTTGGCCACTAAGTATACTGGATACAGCTTGGAAAGTGTTTTAAACAACAAGCTGTACGGTTTTAACTCTGAGTGCGTAGCGGAAGTCTTAAATACAGTAAGTTTCTGTGGATACAGCAACTCGATATGCAAAGTATACTTAAATAATCACAGTAATTAAAACAAGTAAGGCAGAAGGTAAATAACACGATATTTAAAGTGGTTCGAGGTAAACCCCTCTACGTCCACTAGTCCTTCACACAGGAGTAAAAAGTTTATTATAATTACTGCGTATACAACTACGTAATTATAACAACACTAATCAGTATATCGTTCACACATATTGATATAATGATCTTAGCTTTAACCGTTCACACAGATTGGTTTGAGCTAATGCTTTGACTGGCTTCTTCACACACAGTTCTGAAGCTTCGTCTTCTTCGATGCAAATCCTTCACACACAGTTCTGTAGAAGCAAGGATTACTCAGTCCACACAGGGCTGATCTGGGTTTGTTCAAAGATAGAACAGGGTATGAACAACATCTTTGACTTTCTGAGCTTCTAGTTGATGATGTGTTGTTCAAGTTGCTGAGCACTGTATATCACTTTGATTTGAATAGCAATAAGCTTTGGAGATATGTTTTGCTCTGGTGTATACAATAATAGCTTTGTCACTTGGTAACTGATCTTCAATGCCTTGATGAGATATATATAGTCCTCTGAAAAATATATCCGTTGAGCAAGATTCCGTTCCAACGGGATGAAAAGCACGATCCGGATTTTGCAGGATTTGAAGATCTGTTGACTTACAGTATTTAAATACTTTATCCTTTAGTATTTAAATACTTCTTTATCAATGGGACTTGACTTCTAGTGAGAACTGAAGATTCCTTCTTGTCCTGTTGAGAGCTGTATGGAAGATCACTGTATTGACGGTTCGAGATAGCTTCCATACTTGGTCTTTTATAAGACTTCTTTGCTGTACTGAAAGGTTCCACTGTATGCTGGATCTATGACAGGTTTTCGATACAGGTTGACACTATAGCTTATCGATACAGTTTCCTTACTGTATTCTGGATTGGTTTATTGTCAAAACATCTTAACACAACATCTCGATACAGTTTCCTTACTGTTTCGATACCGGGCATTTGTTATCCCGACAAATTCGATACAGGGTATTTGTTATCCCAACACAACCTCAGAATATTCCTCTCATCATTTGACGTACTAGGATTCCAACTACGATGTTTTCAATGACGATATCATAAGCATAATCATTCCGACTTCTAAACATGATGTTTGTTTGAATAATTCATCAATGGAACTCAATATCTTGGTAGCATGATCATCTTATTCTCAAGAACACGAATCTAAGGCTGGATAGAATTAACATACCTTAAGATGAAGAAAACACAGAGTCAAAAAGGTAGAATCCAACTCCGGTTGTTTGAATGTCAATCCAAGGTGCTTCTCCTCTTCAACGATCAATCACAAGTGACATCCAATCTCCAATGATCAAGTAGAGGTGGTCTATATGTGTTTAAGGAAGATATGAGGCTCTCTGGTCTCTCAAGAATGAATGACAAGTGAAGAGAATGTAAACCAAGTAAAATGGGGTGTTGTCCCTTTATAACATTTCTGTTCATATGTTATTTAGCGCACGCTATCACAGTATCCTTAGCGCACGCTAACAAGTGTTGACTCCAAATCTGTCCAGGTTCGCCCGCGGGAATCTTATCCGGACCCATGTCCGGCTGGCGCATGTGCTAGCCGCCTACCTCAATAATTGACTGCCTAACGCACGTAATTCTTCATTCGTAGCTTGCGCTAGTTTTAGCCGATAACGCATGTTAAGCTACATTCTTAGCGTGCGTTATCACGAGTTTGCATGAGAAAATTTGTATGATGCTATACTCATGTACAAAGATACAAATGTGAGAAATATCATACTCCAAGTATCGATATCACGATTCCGAATAATACATGGCTCAAATACAAATGAAATACTCAATAATAAATCCGGATATTACAAAACCAATCTGTGTGAACGGTTGAAAGCTTCGATCATTGTATCAATCTGTGTGAATGATACATTGATAGGTTTGATTATAAATACGTAGTTGTGTACGTAGTATTTATAATAAACATTTTAACTCCTGTGTGGAGGACCAGTGGACGTAGAGGTGTTTATCTCGAACCACTTTAATTATTGTGTCAATTACCTTCTGCATTTACTGTTTTAATATTTGTGATTATTTTAAGTATACATTTCATATCTAGTTGCTGTACACTACACCATATATGGGTTTCTGCAACACCTGAAAAACTGTGTTCAAAAGTCCAAAAAGTGTTGCTGAAGGCAAAAAAACAAGCTACGGCTACACTTTGACCAAATTTGAAAGTGTTACAAAAACGGCCGCAACCATAGGGGTCTAAGGTAACACTTTGCTAGTTTTGGGTAACATACGAAAAAAGTGTAACAACAGACCCCTATGCCAACACATTTCTTGTCTGTGCCTACACTAGATTTTGTGTTGCTGTAGACTTAAGGCCACACTTTTATATATTTAGTGACACAAATATTTGCGTAGCTATAGACCTATGCTAACACTCATGAGGTCTAGTGTAACATTAAATTGTGAAACACTTTGACATCTTTACCAACAACTTTAACACTATGGCTACACTTATATATGAACAGTTAACTTTTGCCAACACACTTTTAATCTTTGCCAACACAATTTTTATATTTTGCCAACATGAATAATTATAAATTAGTGTATATGGCTACATTTTTGTAGGTTTTCACCAACATTTTTCATGGTAAAATGCAGTTATATTGGAAAATAAATAGTACCATAAAGCGATCGATACCATTAAAATATTGTCAACCATAACAACATCTAAAATACATGACTGCCAAATATTCAATCCATAATCAAACAGCCAAATGCACTTACATAACCAAACATCTAAATACAAGTTACCATCACAATCCACAAATACAACAAAACTACTTGAGTCACTTAGAAAAATTTCATCATCTCAGCCCCCCCTCCCCCAAAATGACAGCTCTAGTTGCCTCATGGTCTACGTCGAGCAGAACGTTTTGCGTCTCCGACTCTAGCAGCAGCAAGCATCGACTGAAAAAAGGAGAAACAAGTAGATTATAAGCATAGAAATGGAAAGTGAGAAAGATCAATAGGACATTAATCAAGAGTGCTTGGATTTGTTCCTTCGTGTAAAGATAAGAGTAAAATCAATAGTACAAATCCACTGAGTTTCAGTCAAAGACCTAATCTATTCTTATGAACAATAAAATAACATTATTCAAATAAAATTAAATAATCCACACATAATATCACTAGTCACCTTGAACAGAAAGTATCCCCAAGATAAATCAATGGCCGAAAACTGCAAACTACACATACCATTTGCGTTGTCGATTGGCTCAACAAGTATTAGGAGATCCTGAAGTGCACGATGGAGATCCTCCAGAGCTAGAGATAAGTTAATCAAATCATCTATTGCAATTTTCATCAACTTTGCATCTGACGGTGCCTTTAGCTTCTCCATTATATCCTGTCAGCATGCAAAAAACAGCTTTATCAAGTTATAACAATATGATGTCAAACAGTGGCAGTGGTCGCAGCATAGGTATACAAAGAAGGAATACGCGGGAATCGAGCCTAATTTTTTCCAGATATCATAGAGGACCACATAAAATATAACCCCCAAAAAAAGAAGGAAAAAGATAATGTGGTTCTGATCGATCTCTTTCAGTAGCTCGATGAACTAATTAGTTATCTAAATTCAACCAATGTGATCTGAATTTCAAGTCTAACGTTGCATTTATATGTACAATAAATCAATCAGTAGAAATGCTGCAATGAGAAACAATCATCTGTGAAGCTTGTTAAGTGGCAGACATGATAAATCTATAGCTCTCGTATATGCCAAAATACTAAAATATGGTACATGATTCATTACATAATATGGTTGCATTTCATATGAAGTTGCCTACTGAAGTTTTTCCTTTATGTTCCAGAAAGTTTTCTCATCATCTATTTGAATTTGTACCTTCTGCTTCAGAACAAAACTTTCAGTTCATATATTGGTGCAGAGATTTAAAGCGATAATAAGGGAAATTCTTACCCTGCCTTCAAGAAAAACAAGATGAGAAGGAATTAAATCATCAAAAGCAGCAACAGACAAGTAATCAACTCCTGCAAAAAACAAAAAGGATAAACAGATGGGGGTGGAAAAACTAAGCACACACAGACAAGAAGCATCAAAATGTTAAAAATGTTCATAGCAAATTAGCATCGAATTTGAGCAAAAATGTCACAAATTATTGCTGCTGGTTATAATGGCATGTTTTATCAGACAACCTACTTAATGACATTATAAGCTATCAAAACACAAGAATCTGAACACAATACTTTACGTCTTACGAACGAGTTTGATGTCGGTGTTCTCTACAAGCCACTGGGCCCCATCTTTCATGAATCCCACATAACTTGTGTCAAATGCCTTCTTATACATGAGATCCCGATTTGTAGGAGTATAAGATATTCACAATACGAAAGTCTCTCACAGATACATTAATTTTATTCTATCTAAAGCAGACCATTGGGAACGTCGTATACTCAAAACTACTAACATAGCAGACTTAAATTGATTCAACCAAAGAATTATTGTCTTTACACCAAAAAGTGATTCGAAATAACCGTGTCATGCCAACATAAGTCATGTTTAGCTGAACTGGCAGTTAGCTTTCATTTTAGGTAGGAGATTACATTATCTTTTGCATTTGATGGAATTTTGATCGGTACGACGAGTCTCAAGTCTCCATAATTTCATGTCATTGAACAGTCTGTTAACGTTATAACATTCTGATTCAGTTAGCGTTCTGATTCAGGCTCTTAGACAAAGCATATCCATAAAGCATTATCTATAGATTCCTAATATCCCTATGCTCAATCAAAATTCTACCATAACTTTAAGCTTGAACTGACAAACCAGAGCACCGTTAACAGCATGTACATCTTGTTACTGAACCAGTTACAAATGCAAGCTATAAGAAGATCGTTGTTGATATAATTACCTCTCCGTATTAAGTGTACTAAAAAGTACTCTTTCTACTCCCTTAGGAATGTTCAAGGACTTCATAACATCAGCTGAAAACATAAGAAATGAAACAAAAAAAAGGAGTGAGTGAACATGTATACAGGCATGAAGTAAAGCATATAAAAACCTATCTCAATCAACCAGCAAACACGTACTCATTCCACGACCTATAATACCACCCACATATTCGCTAAGCTAGTCTACGTTAGAAACTCATGCCTCACGAACATACACAACACGTACAATTAAATGCACAATGAAAATCTAGCCTGGTCATATATCGAGGTCTGAATGAGCTTTATTTTCGCATTAATTGCAAATAATGGCACAATTCATAAAAAATAATAGCAAGTACCGAATATTTTGGCACTTGTGTCTTTGGACAAACATAAAGTGATTATATATATTTAATGCTCAACTGCAGCAGGTGTAGCCGGTATAATATCATTTAGCGCATTTATATATATATATATATATATATATACACACAGTTAATAGAATTCTGAAAACAGATAACATGTGGTTATACGGGAAATTTTGTTCTATTGCATACTGGTAATATTTGTCTCTTGGAACATCAAGAAGTAATGCCCGACCTGCTCAAAAAACAAAAGGAAACTCATAACAACTATGCATAAATAACAACTGAACACTGGTGAAGAACATATATCCACAATAACGCACAAGTGACAGAAAAGAAGTAAATAGATACACAAAAGTATGTCCAAGCAAATCAGGAATTAAATCTCTTCAATCAAGCTAGAAGCTCTGATGAGAAGTTCTAGGTGACAAGGAGGACGACAAAAATGTTAGTAACAAAGAATTCAAACGATCCAAAGCACCAATGTCTGACCTAAATGGCTAAATTAAGCAAAGAGGTGTAGTGGATATAAAAGACAAAAGAAGTTGAGAAAATAAGAAGGTGCTCAGACCAGAAACACACATTGTTATATACTTGCTTTTCGTAAATCTTTGCTACGTGAGTCTCATTTTTCCCAATACTCGAACATGAGGATTCCTCTGTTGAATGTTTCATTATCTTTGGCAATTTTTATTCAGACACTCTAGCAAGCTAAAAAGTTAAAATGTCATACATTTTCCCTCTTCTACTAACAGCTATCTAATTACTTTATTAGTTTGTGTTACCTATATTCCCCAAATTGAATTTAATTCTTGGTTAATAATCACCGAGTTCCAAAAATACTTTCACGACTGTGTTTTCCCTATCTAGCACATTCACAACATAGCACAAATTAAGCCCCACCAACGAATACCCAATTATATGGCTATCAAGAATGCACAGCTCAACATTTCTCAAATTTTTAACACATTGATGGTTAAAAGCTAGAAAACACCTTGAATCACATTTGGAAGAGCGGTAGTCAGACGGAACTCGCTTAAAGCTTGCGAATTATTTTAGATTTTGACCCTTGAGTAGCTTTAATCGTTAAACCTCAATCGAGTATTTTTCAAGCTTATCTAATCCGAGTTATACTTTAATCTTTCTAGATGAGTGTACCAAACCCACACCTTAGAACCTCATAGAAGGTTTTTAACGCGACAACATATTAATTCTAACCAAAGAACAGAGAAACGAGAACTTAGAAAGAGCGAAGAAAATACAATAGCCGTGTAACATTCCTTCCATGGAAGAGAAGCCGCCGTCCAAATGGTGTTTCTCCTCCTCCTCCCTCAAATCACGACCATCGGCTTGGTTTCAATCTCAAGAGATCGCGTGCCTCTTTCGCGGTGGATCGAATGGAACCTACCGACACCGACTTATTTACGACGGCCACGACAAACCCCATAGCCAGATACCACCAACACTGTCACCTTCATCGAGATTGAGATGGATCGCCGCTCCATCTCCGTCAATAGTATTTTCTTTCACAATCAACGACGGATAAGATATTAATGAGATATTAGGGTTAGACTCGTAAGGCAAGATATTAAGTGTAAAATTGGACCGAACCGTATTAGGATATATTAGACTCTTAAGGTAAGTCACCCACCGTCCACTGGTGAAAAGGGCCCGGATTTAAGCGGCCGCGATATATCGACCTTAATCTCGTTTTCTAAAGGGTTAAGCGAAATTTGGCCCGATGGACCGGGCGATTTAACATCTCTAATTTTAGCTAGATTTTACGCATATGTTTATATTCCAATTGTAGGATACGATAATCAAGATCACGGTTAGGACGATTCATAAGCATTCCAATTTAAGCTTGTTTTTATAATTATTTTCCATTTTGGATTTTACGGTTGTATTGGATGTTTGAAATCGTTTTAAATTCCGCAAATATTTTAGAAAATGTATGTTTCGTAAAAACTTGAAATTTCTACAAGTTTTCTTTATTATAAAAAAGTATATTCATAAAATAACTTAAAAAAATCGGGTCGTTTTGAGAGTAATTTATTTGGACCGCCTAATATATTTTAGCAAGTCCGCCTATTTCTTTTAGTGTTTAGTTACACTTTTTTAAATAGCAACGGCTACACCAAAATTTTGTGTTAGCGTAGATATTCAATTTAGTCTACGGTAACACTAATTTATATCAATAATAACATTAGAAAAATGTGTAGCCTTAAATCAAATTTGACCAACTTTAAGGCATCTAAGGCTACATTTTTGCTTGTAACATCAAAAAAAATGTTGTTGAAAGCCATATATGGTGTAGTGGTATTTCCAGTAACTTAATTTAACAAGACTTCCGCTACGCACTCAGATTTGAAAATTGTGCAGCTTGTTGCTTAAAACACTTTCCAAGCTATATTCTGAATACTTAGTGGGCAACACCACTACTATTACAACTATTAAAGTATGTATATTGACAATCACACTAATGTATGTAATAATGTACATATTATGTGCAAAGTGATGTCTACTAATAATCAGAGTGATGTGAGTAATGTGTGTCAATGATGTATATGTAGAGTCCTATTGATGTATGTATTTTGTGTCAATAATTTATATTTAGAGTCAAAGTGGTGGTGTATGCAATATGTGTAAGTGATGTATATTATACTTACGATGATGTATATAGTGTGTGTCAGTAATGTATATATTTAGAGTCAAATGGATGTAAATAGGCGTGAGCAATATATATTCTCATTATAATATACATAGTATGAGCAAGCAATGTATCTTAGAGTGAAATTGCTATACATGACCTAGGGCTGTTC
Organism: Orobanche coerulescens; assembly: GCA_033398695.1. Taxonomy (NCBI): domain Eukaryota; kingdom Viridiplantae; phylum Streptophyta; class Magnoliopsida; order Lamiales; family Orobanchaceae; genus Orobanche; species Orobanche coerulescens. The sequence continues at coordinate 22,352,345 of CM065817.1, forward strand.
TCGGTCCGGTTCGGTCCGGGTAATATCTTCTCGGGTCTGGACCGTTAAGATATCGAGTATTACCGATTTCAGTTCTTATCGATTTCGGGTCCCAGCTTCAATACTTGTATCCGGACCGCTAACGTTTCGGGTGAGTATCGGTTCCGGGTATTTCGGGCGGGTTCTCGGGTATCTTGGATCGTTAAAAGTTCTAAGCACCAAAATCTCATAATCGAAACAAGAATGAAGGGTTTTTTTCAAATGTATGCTAAGGAAATTAAGAGATAAGGTCTTTTAAACTTATTTTTTCTATATGTACTAATACATTATACAATATTTGTACGATGTACGTTGACGAAATATTACCTTTTTTTACCGGTTAACGGTTTCGGTCCTTACCGGTTTCGGTTCTAACTTCGGTACCAGTATCCGGACCGCTAACGTTTCAGGTGAGTATCGATCTGAAGTATTATCGGGTGCTTCTCGAGCGATTCTCGGGTATACTTGGATCGTTAACAGCCCTATACATGACGTGTGTTGGTAATTTATATTAAATGTACAATAATGTACATAACATGTGGTTGTACATAATTGTGTGTGTTGTGCTGTAAATTTAGAGTCAATGTGATCAACATAATATATATCAGGGATATATATTTGGAATCAAAGTCATGTATATAATGGTGTGCGACAGTGACATATATTAGTAGTCGAAGTGATGTACAAAGTGTGAATAAGGCCATGTTCTTTTGGACTTATTTTTGATTCGATTCGATTCGATTCGATGTCCGTTCGATTGATTCGATTCGATTCAAGTCCATTCGATTCGATTGATTCGATTCGATTCGATTCTTCTTCTTATTATTATTATTAATCTTAATTATTATTATTGTTATTATTACTAATAATATTACTATTATCGTTGTTGTTGTTAATTACTATTATTATTATTATTTACCATTATTATTATTATTATTTACCCTTAATATATATTTGATTCGATTCGATTCGATTCGAGTCCATTTCGATTCGATTCGATTCGATTCGAATCTATTCGATTCGATGATTCGATTCGATTGATTCATTTCGATTCGATTCATTCATTCAGTCCAAAAGAACAGAGCCTAAGTGATGTATATTTATCGATGTACACAATGTGTCTCAGTGATATATATTCATAGTGGATTATGAAATTGCTGAAGATAGCACGATGTGACTCGAAACACGAGCGAAAAATAAGGATAGGGCGATAAAATTAGGGCTGGCAATTTCCGACACGACACGATAACCCGACACGAACACGCACGAAATTAATGGGTTAGTGTTTGGTCTTATCGTGTTCGTGTCCTTATCGTGTCGACATGATAAGGACACACTAATTTCGTGTCGTATTCGTGTCGTGTTCGTGTAACACGACGTGTCGTGTCGTGTCGTGTTCGTGTAACCCGATAATATTTATATATTTTTAGCATTAATTTTATTATCATTTTAAATATTTTAAATTTATTTTCTAATTTTTTATTTGAATTTATCGATTCGTGTCGTATCGTGTCATTATCGTGTCGTGTCAACACGAAAAATATCGTGTCATATCGTGTTCGTGTCGTGTTCATGTCGTGTCCGTGTTTCAACCTTTCGTGTTCGTGTCGAGTATATACTTAACGAGTCGTGTTCGTGTTTGGCCTTATCGTGTCGTGTCGTTATCGTATCGACCCGATAACGACCCGGCACGCACGAATTGCCAGCCATAGATAAAATGCAACCTTATCAATCATGTATAGTGAATCCCCGTCCACAACATGATAACTAGTATTATACTCTTTTACTAATTAGGAAAAAGCACGAATAAATTACATAAAAAAATCCATCCCCAAATAGCATCATCCTCAAATGGAAGATGAAGGGAAACGTGTACATCAATTCAATGTCCACAAAAAGAAAGGGGAAGTGAAGAGGAAGAAACTTAGAAAGTAATAGTTAGGAAGAATGGAAAGGAGGAAGGAAGAAGGGAGGCGGAAGCACAATCAAGACCGGAACTAAGGTTTGTGGAGGGGAGACGTGTTTAATAATTTATTCATTTTTGTTTCATTTTTATTGTCTTTTTTTTTTATTTTTTTATTTTTTATTTTTTATTACAACTTATTTTTGGGTCCACTTGCCCCAAATGAAATTTCTCAACTCTTTTTTTTTTCTTTTTTATTTTTTCGAATTTTGAGTGGAAAAATATCTTCATTATTGTCTAATATTTTTATTTTTAAATATATTTATTTATCCGTATTAATTTATTTTAGGGCGAATTACATAAAGTATCCTTATTGTTTGGTCCAATAACATATTAGTACCCAAAATTTGAACAATCACATCAACACCCAAATTTCAACTCCACGTTGACTTTTGGACGGATTTGTAATAGTTCAAACTACGTATTAATGTGGATGCTTGCTTGAACAATTACAGCCATACCCCAATCTCACATTCGGAATTGATTTTTAGACGAATTTATAGGCGTTCAAACTGTGGATACTCGTCTGATCATTTAGTAGGGGTGTAATATGTAATTATTTCTTTATGTTTATGTTAATTAAAAATATTAAATGTAATAAATATAAAATTTAAATTAATGAGAATATGAAAATGAATCAATCAAATATTGAATTAATGAAGGTACGATCCATGATGATGTAAATAAAAATTAGATCTTCACCAAAAAAAAAATTAAATTCGAGTAAGTAATCCATACTTAATATTAAAAGAGAGTCGCAAAAATTTTTAAAGAAACATGTGTCATCTCCACGTCACTTCTCTTTTTAAAAATCTTAAAAAAATGGACGTTTGATTTGGAGGGGAGTTAGATGGTTATTCCATTATATATACTATATACCAATTAAAAACTTCTTCTCATTTTCTTTTTTTTTTAACCTAATAGGTTAAACAATTATAACTTTTTTGAATCAATTTTATTTGTGAAAAAAATATATCAAATTAATTTTTACTTCGTGCTCTTTAATTTGACATTCGTATAGTATATATATTTAAATTAAGGGTCCTCTCTTTTTTAGTACCAAAGCATAAAAGTAACAAGTTATATATCCCCATTCATAAAACTATAAGTTTTTGATACCAAAATGTGTTAAAAGACTTTATTACCCTTAAAGTCTACCAATAAAAGAAAAAAAAACTAAGAAAGAAAAAGGAAGATTATTAAAACGAAACAACAATAAAAAAATGGTCCCACAACTCAATATTTTCCTCTGCCAAAAAACTCTCCTCCTCTCTGCAAAAAAAAGTCTCCCGTCGTGAAACCCTTCGCCGGCCAGAAAATGTCGACCTCCGACTACCACAAAGAATCTGAAGACGCCAGAAGTTCCGCTAGTAACACTCCATCTGAAGAGCAATTCGCCAATGAGCCGTCGGTTAGTGTATTTTCATTCACACACAATCGTGCCACGACGGTTGTTCATCTTCCCACGATCGTGCTGAAGAAGATGAGACCATCGTGTACACGATGGTCTTTCGTGGGCACGATGGCTACACACGACGGTCGTCGATCGTGTGTGCCGTCGTGTGCTAGAAGTGCAAAAGCTCCTGCCTTGCACACGATCGCGGGCACATGATCGTTGCCCGTCGTGTGAACCGTCGTGTGGCACACGATGGTCTTCACACGACGGGCAACGATCGTGCTGCGATCGTGTGCAAGGCAATTTTTTCGTTCTCTTAAGCATTTTATCATATTCTTATAAGTTGTATGTCCATATTGCAGACTGGTTGCGTATGGAAGAGACCTACATTGCGTTTTGTTACACGTCAAGTGAATCTTTACATACGGGAGGCGGTATTTAAAGAGATCATTGAGACATTAAAAAGTATGGGCCGCAATTGGCCATTGCCGATCGAGCTATCGAGAGCTTGGCCGAGGGGTCTGGGGCGCTTGATTAAAGTTAGGAGGAATGGGAGTTCAAATCGCCCTACATCACTTGATTGCTCGTCAATTGGAGGGTGATCAAATCCCCCCGGATGAGTCGTGGTTCCAGGTTTGCGGGAGGACCATTCGTTTTACGGCCCGTGATTTTGCCTTGATCACGGGACTCCATTTTGGAAACTCTACCTTCCATCCCCAGGACGACCATCTCCTTCCGTCCGACGGTATTTTCCACAGAATACTCCATGGTAAAAACATTAAGGTTAGTGTTCTGCGGAAGAGGTTCAATGCTCGAGATTTTGGTAGATACATAAGAGATTATGTCAAGGTTGCCAATTTGCTTATATACTACTACTTTATCCTATGCCGTGACGACATGATGGTCGAGACATGGGCATGGGCATTAGTGGAGGATTTCGAGCAGTGGGATATGTTTCCTTGGGGTTCTTATGCCTTTGGGGTTTTATCTTACTACATAGGCAACGTTGCCATGAAGGAGGGACAAGAGCACAAGGACTATCACTTCTATGGTCCTGCTTGGGCTTTACAAATATGGTCGTATGAGATGATTCCTGCATTGGGAGCATTGTGTGGTATTCGAGATAAAACTGTCCAAGTCCCCCGGTGTTTGATGTGGACTACGAGGAAGATGTTTTGTGATTTCACTCATTTCTTCGACGATAAGGTACATAAATTTGTAAACGTATTTTCTCCTAACTTCACTCATCTCTTCAACATTATGTGATTGCCCATCTAATGGTATGCTTTAATGACTATTGTTGCAGCACAAAGTACTTCCCTCTTTACCGCATCTGGAGGAGGATTAGGCTGAGTACTACTACCTGAGCTTTGAGAATGGCTCGCCATATGACGTTAAGTTCATTAAGCCTGTAAGAATAGCTGTGAGGAATAAGGAGGATGAGCCTGCGCCGATCCCGAGGAAGAAAGTTATGGATAGGTTGAAGAGAAGGTCACTGGAAAATTGATTACATATGAGTCGGCACATAAAGTGTCGAAGCGGCGTGAGTACCCCACCGGTAGATGGTGCGAGACATCGGACCGGGAGAGGCGGCCGAGAGAGGGTGTGTTGTGTCCACGGACTTCCTTGTCGGACCACACCGGAGACACGGCGAGGATGAGTACTTGATCGCCGTTTGAAGGCGATCTTGTGCAACGATTACGAGTCGGTTATTGCTCGAGTTTCTCGCCGGGTGCTTTCGGGATCGTGGATTTCTTCGGACCTATGCATAGACGTTCTAGGAGCCCGTACACTACTCGGTGGGAGCCATGATAGGCCTCGTCATTACGCATCATTAGCGGCGCCGGCGGAGGATTCGTGACCCTCCACGTCACTCGGTCTCGCGCGGACACGGTCACCATTCTCATCGTCGGCTAGTCATCATTCTCGGCGTCGGCCGAGTCACCATTCTCGGCGTCGGCCGAGTCACCATTCTCGGCATCCGCCTACCCACCATTCTCGAGGTCCAACGGTCACCATTCTCGATTCATCATTACATTGAGCGGACTCGGCCCCTTGATTACGAGCATCGGTATGAGCCATTTGAGGCGCCGTTTGTGATATGGGACGATGTTCGACCGGTTTCGGGGACGAGCATCATTACGGGCGATGTTTCGCAGTGAGGGTGGTGGTCTGGCGGCAACCTCCATTTCGAATCGAGCGGCCCGATTTTGAGATCGAGCGGCCGTATGTGACTCTCTGATCGTTATAGTTGTGAGAGGGATGCTGAGGGTGACGAAGATGGTGAGAGTGCCGGAACGCAGCATTTGGGTGAGCGTAGTCTTCCACCGCGAGTGAGTCGGCCATCTGCTGCTCTTCGGGAGCCTTTTGTGGTTGCGCCTCCCAGAGATAGCGAGGCTCTGAAGAAGTTGTACCTACAGTTTAGGAGGGAGCAGCCACGTGATGCTATTGTCCGGTGGTTGGAGACTGGGCATGCTCTCACCAGCGTTATTTGACCGGATAGAGTCTAGCCGTGAAGACTTTGATGCCGAGGTGATAGACTGTTATGTGCTTGCGACTCGAGCGAGGCTTCGGAGGGGAGTCCGTAGTGTTGGTGTCGGTAGAGTTGGCACTGTACTTGCCGGATCCCTATTTTACGTAAGTTCTATAACCTACTCACTTGTATATCATTGGTTTGATATCGATTTTTTTTAATTTTGTGGTTTGGCTTTTTGTAGTTAGTTTTGGCCAACGAGTTTGCAAGACTCCATCCGGATGATCCACTTGGTATCAAGGTGACGGGGAAGCCGGTTTACAAGGAGTGGAAAATTCCTAAATGCATCGAGGACTACATGATAGGTCTTGATACACCACATGCGGTTCCATGGTTAAATTGCAACGAAGTAAGTTTGAAATTTATATTTATAAATAATTGACGATTTGTTGCCATTTGAAATTTATATTTATAAATGATTCGCTATGTTTGATGTGATGATCTTATATGATTACATATTTTGTTTGAACAGATCATTGCCATTTGTTGCCTCGACCAGAGCCACTGGGTGACTATCAAGATTGACATCATAGCATGGACCATGGAGTTATACGATTCCTTGTCACACCACCACGAAGATGGTCGATACCGATTCAACCAACTACGACCGATTATGCGTCTGATGCCTCGTGTGCTAGCTCAATCCGGGTATTGGATGAACAACCAATCGAAAACGAAGTATGACACGGAGATGAGTTTCAAAATTATGCCACGAGAGCTACAGTTCATACAAAACGACAATCACAGTTGTGGCCCCTTCGCGTGCATGTACTTGGATCGACTGCCTCTCGCAAACCCAGGAGCAAGGCACCAAATCAAGGAACTTAATGAAAAATATATTAAGAAATATCGATATGGTTTAGCTGCTAAAATCTTTATGTTGTCTTTAGACATGTAGAATGGTTTATGGTGTGTTGTACAATATTTTTGGATGAATGTGTCAGTGTTGTTAAATCTGAATGTGTTGGATCTGTGTTACACACGATGGATGCACACGATCGTGGCCATCGTGTGTTACGATCGTGTGCAACCTACCCACGGTCATGCGTCTGATGCTGTCGTGTGCGCACGATGGCTGGCATGACCGTGTGCACACGACCGTGAGTACCATCGTGGGCACGGCCGTGCACACGATCGTGTGTTCCATCGTGCACACGGCTGGACACGATCGTGTGCATATTAACTTTTGGTATTTTTGCAAATTTGAACTATTGTGTTATCTAGAATGATGTTTTGTGATTCAAACATCGCTTGTTCAAACATTAATTACTATATGGCTTCTTATACAAACTCCTATTTGTCATTTCGTTGTAATTCATTAGTATATGAGGTAATTCATCGAGATGATTGAACTTATCCGTACGTAATAATACACTGAGAACAATTGGACGACACATGATATGCAATATATTATGTTAATTCAATCAATAACTTTTTAGATAAGTGTATCATTAACAAATAATTGTTAATATATAAGTAACAACACCTAAATTGACGAGTAATTTGAGAAATTGGTGAAAATTCTTGATGTTCTTGTGCACACGATCGTGTGTTCCATCGTGGACACGACCGTGTACACGATCGTGTGCATATGAACTTTTGGTATTTTTGCAAATTTGAACTATTGTGTTATCTAGAATGATGTTTTGTGATTCAAACATCGCTTGTTCAAACATTAATTACTATATGGCTTCTTATACAAACTCCTATTTGTCATTTCGTTGTAATTCATTAGTATATGAGGTAATTCATCGAGATGATTGAACTTATCCGTACGTACTAATACACTGAGAACAATTGGACGACACATGATATGCAATATATTATGTTAATTCAATCAATAACTTTTTAGATAAGTGTATCATTAACAAATAATTGTTAATATATAAGTAACAACACCTAAATTGACGAGTAATTTGAGAAATTGGTGAAAATTCTTGATGTTCTTGTGCACACGATCGTGTGTTCCATCGTGCACACGACCGTGTACACGATCATGTGCATACGTGGATACAGCGCCAATTTGACACCTGGTTGCCAACGTGGCACACGATTGGAACACGCGATCGCGGCGATCGTGTACACGATCGTGTTTACTTCAAAGGTCAAATTATTTTATTATAAAATCACATCGTGGGTCGGTCCCCCCCCCCTTTATTATAAGTCGGTCCCCCCCCCCTTTATTATAAAATCCCAGGTCCCCCCCCCTTTATTTTAAAATCCCATCGTCGGTCGGTCTCCCCCCTTTTTCACTTCAAACCCTAATCAATTAACATGAGTAAAATTCATTAAAATCAAATACGCAAAATGAGCGGCCGATTACGAGAAACCGATTTAGGAGGAAGCGAAGCACCACCACCAAAAAGAAGAAAGAGGATACCTACTCCCAACCCACCATACAGAACTAGGCCGAGAGGAAGATACTCAATGCTCAGAGTAAGTTTTTTGATTTTGTTGTATGTGTAGTGACTATCATTGCAAATTAATGTGTTCCATGAAACAGGGCCTATTTAAAAACACTGCGAGCACTCTAGTCATACTAGATGGTGATGATGATAATGATTTGGAGATTTCTGAGAATAAAAGCAAAAAATTTATTTTGGAAGAGGAAGTTCATGAAGACGGTGATACAAGACTAAAGATACAGCAGCAGATTGGGGAAAAGGGATCCAATTGATTGTTTTTTTTTATGTTATTATTAGATATTTTTGTGTGATGGTGATTAAAATTTGTTTTGTAAAGTTATATGCTTTGGAACTGTAAACTATTGCTCTTTGAAGTGAGCTACTTTGTTATGGTTAATGTTTGGCTCCATAATCACCTTTATTTGCTTTACATAACTGAACACTTAAATTTCAATTCAAAGGTAAAGAAAATAAACACAAAATTATGCATTTCAACTAATAATCAGAATACTGAATCAATACATGGTCCATCGAGGATCAAAATATCAACACATGATTGTTGCTAGTAAGTCACAAAATATAAAAATACATAAGCAATTTAAGTTTCACGATATGGACATCCCCTTATGTCATGGTCATCATTACGGCAAATGCTACACCTCTTCTTCTGCCGGCGCCTTTGCCTCGGTTGTTCATCGATTTCTTGAGTTTCTTCAGGGATATTCAAATCCACACCCCCTATGGGAATGAATGCTTTGCAAGATTTTCTATTGTGGCCGGTTCCTTTACACCTACCGCACACCTGAGGCCGTCCACCTGCGGGCAAAATTTCAACAGCGGACCGTGCGCGACTCATCCTTGGTCGGCCGGCTTGTCGTACCCCCTCTGGAGGTACGCAAACGATGAATGAGATCTCTGGTGGGACATTCTACTCATCAGGATGTGGGATGGGACTAATATGCTCCTTATAAGTATCTCTAAGACCTTGTTGCTTGAAATAACGACTAACAAAATCATACACGGACAAACCATTGCCGGCGCGCCTGTTACAATAAGCAATTATGTCAAGGATGTTGTATAGGATAATGTATTTTTTATATTGATGAGGTGATAAATCCAGACCATCCCTGTTTTGCAAACGATGGCAAAACACGATCGCGTCGATCGTGTGTTACGATCACGGTGATCGTGGGTAACGATCGTAACCATCGTGCCCATCGTGTGTTACGATCACGGTGATCGTGGGGTTACGATCGTGCCCATTGTGTTACGATCGTGCACATCGTGTGTCCCATCGTAGGTTACGATAAGGGCGATCGTGGGTTACGATCATGGCAACCGTGGGGTTACGATCGTGCCCATCATTGGTTACGTTCGTGCCCATCGTGGGTTACGATCGTGCCCATCGTTGGTTACGATCATGCCCATCGTGGGTTACGATCGTGCCCATCGTGGGTTACGATCGTGCCCATCGTGGGTTTCGATCGTGACCATCGTGGGTTACGATCGTGCCCATCGTGGGTAACAATCGTGCCCATCGTGGGTAACGATCGTGCACACAACAGCATAGACATGTACCTTATAGCGGCGGCATGACGACATGGAATCAGTCCAAATCAAACTCACGACAACAACATGTCCATGTTCGAAGGTCGACCTCATAAGAAACTTTGTTTTCTTCGACTTTATAAACAAGTGGGGTGGTAGCTCGAACGGTAAGAGTCAGACTGGCTTGCACAGAGTTAGAAAGCTTTTCAAAAGTGTGCATTGTCAACTCATGGTCTCTTGACGTAGCTTCTCCCCGCTTCTCATCAAACCAATTCTCTAAAATTAGGCGAAATATCTCAAGTAACGAGCAAACAGGTAAACGCCTAGCCCACAACATACGATTATTAAAGCATTCAACAACATTGGATGTCAAGAAGTTATAGCGTCGTACCGGACACTTCGACCTAGCCCACCTCTCTGGCCCAATTTCAGAAAGGCGCCTGTGCGCCCCATTAGGGCTTTCGATATGTAGTTTCGAAAAGTAGTTTTCAAAAACTTCTTCTCGATGCGTGTAGGCAGCAGTTCTAAAGAGTCCTATAGCATATACACCATAGGAGGTCAGATTTTTTGCAAGATGGTGATAGCAAAACCCGTGGAATGCATTCGGATAGACGGCTCGAACAGTATTCTGAATGCTCTTATGTTGGTCACTCACAATCAGTAAATCTTCCGTCGGATTGTAGCATCTGCGCAGGTTATACAGAAAATAAGTCCATGACTCGTCGTTCTCTATCGGACCGAGACCAACAAAGAAGAGTAAAAACTTGCTCGTTCCCGTCAAATGTGACGGCCGCAAATAGAGTTCCTTTATTCCTTCCCTTTAGGTGGGTCCCATCAACTATAATCACCGGTCGAAGGCACGTATCAAATGCCCTAATACTCTGTCCGAGTGCAACGAACATGTGGCGAAACACTCCCTCACGAGTCGTCTGCAAATCATAAATTATCCCTGGATTACGCTGTTTTAACAAATACAGATAAGATGGGAGCCTCTGATACGACTCATCGAAGCCGCCATATGTATTCTCTATCGCTATATTCCTCGTCTGGAGAGCAAAACGTATAGCATGTCAATGCCATACTCCTACACATCTCTGCAATCATCTCCTTTGGCCTCAAAGTGACCCCCTCAGTCGATCTTTTAACAAAATAATGGGCGGCAACCTCGAAGTGACCGATCGTGCGGCGGCCACAGTTCAAATCGAGTAATTTGTGCTCCAATGTCAACTTAGTAATTCTCCAAATAGTTGCACCCTCAATAGCACACAACCTAAACCGACAATTTCTTCGCCCACTCTTACAGACAAACACTATACGTTTATCGGCGGAACGATCGGTGATACACTGTAGCATGTTTTCCAAATGATACATTCCTACGTTATCCTCAACTCGTCTTCAAACGAAAGGTGGACCCCACCTCTAGGCGGCCGTGCTTAGGTGGAGGCGCTCGACCCAACCCAAAGTGCCGGCACTCTAAGGTCCTAAATGGAATGATCGATTCGCATTGATTGTAGATGCTCATGCTCGCTCGCAGATTGATGGTCGGATGAGAAGTTCCGACGACTCATAATCCTATCCATTTGGGCCGGTTGGCGAACCCAAGCAAGAAATTCCGCAGATAGTGACTCAAGCAAGTCTTTACAACAATCGTCATCTTCGGATGTATGCACCTCTTCATCTTCCTCATCTTTCTCGTCTTCCTCATCTTCCTCGTATTGATACTCTTTGGAAGGCATGTCATAATTTATGTTGCCGGGCTCTACTCTCGAGCTGCTACATCCCATATTAACCTCGGGAGTGGAAGAGCTGCTGTTCTCAACATAGACCTCAGGATCCTCCTTGTATTCTACTAGTAATCGAAGTATCTCGGTATCACCCCTTAATAGGACTTTTACTTTGTTTCCTTTGGCCATGTGTGTCAAGTACCATAATTTGTAATCGGACTCATTTGGACCACCCAAACCCTCTCTGATAACCCCCACGAGGTTTGCACGATTAACTTTGCTCGTGTCGATATAGACAAAAAAGGAGTCCCCGTCTACATATGTCGATCGCTCCCAATGACCACCGTGATGTATCAAAATACGCTGCCACGACATCTGATTATAAAAAGATGAATAACTATTCAGAAAAATGAGCGAACAATATTACAGTGCGCGCTTGGACACGACCGATGCACACGGTCGTATACTACCGTGTGCAGTGATCGTGTGCAAGTTTCTGTCCATGAACACGATCGCTGCACACGATTTTAGACGATCGTGTTAAACGATTGTGTACACGTTAGTGTTGCGCACGATCGTTGCACACGGTGGCTTCCCATCGTGTGCAGCGATCGTGTCCGTAAGAACAGATCTGGAATTTTTTTTTTCATCGTTCAAATAATGATGCATACCTTCTTTATGAACTCAGAAGCACGACAAATGAGGTCCTATTTCAACGTCAACTTTTATTTTCGAACAATCTTGTGATTTTTATAAGATTTTTTGAGAGACCCTTTGTCAAAAATAAAATGGTTGTGTTGTTTTGATGTATATGTTTGTAGTTAAATTTTGGTTCTTGGACATTAATATCGATCGGAGGAGGAAAGTAAAAAAGGAAAAAGAGAAGAAAAGTAGTTTAAATTAAATAAAAAAAAAAAAAAGAGAAGTCAACAATACAACAAAAGAGAGGACATTTTAGTCTTTTCAATCAAAATGGTACCAAAAACTTATAGTTTTATGAATGAGGATATAGAACTTATCAATTTTATGCTTTGGTATTAAAAAATTGATTCCCACTTAAATTAATTTAAATATAATTATGATATATTTAGATGATTAAAATATTTCTATATAAAAATATAAGATACTGGAGAAAAAAATATTTTAATTTATTTCCATAGCTTCGTACTTTAGCAATTATTTGATATTAGAATTATTATGTTCTGATTATAAAATGGTAAAATATATTACATTAATCCCAATCATATTGGGTTGTATACTTTTAATGAAAGTTGATAATAAAAAACAATTTAATTTTTTATTTATAAAATTAGATATAAGATTCATATTGTCCTATATAAAAAAATGTCGGTGCTGAACTAAATTACGGTTTTCCTATCATGTGCCCTTAGATCACATGATAAGAGTTTATAAATGGAAGTAAATCAAATAATAGTGTATGTGTATGTGTATGTGTGTGTATATTGACTCATGTATATTTTATAATAATTTTATAATACTATTGAAATTCAATTACATATTATTATTATAATAAAATATTTAATATTTTACGCCGCGTCGGAGGACATCTATTATTATAGGTAAAAGTAGAAAAAAATAAAGATGTGTCTCCAATGAGGTCGGTAAAAATCGTCGAAAATGAGCAAGTAATCACTGTAGATGCTGTTAGGAAGGAATTGAAGTGACGAACATGTCGAACCGGTTTTTACCGAGACTGCCATCGCGCACCATAGAAGACCATTGTTGATTTCCACCAATTTTACATTCTTCTTTTCTCTCTCTACACAGTACCACTGCTGAATCCACTGTAGCGATTTACTGCTGAAAATCTCATCTAGGGTTTTTGATTTAATTTTTTTTCCCTCTCCCACTCTCGACATTTTTATGCGTAAATGAAGCCAATAAGACTTCCGGAGCCGCCAGGGAGCCCGCAGTCTATGGGCGGCGGACTGCCTGATATTTTCGAAGGCGGTGTTTACGGCGTCATCCGGCGAGCCGTCGTGATTGGCAACGGTTATCCGGCATCGGAAAATCAGAGCGTCGGATTGGTTCGCGCCCTCGGTTTATCCGAAAAGCAAACTCTCTATGTAAGTACCCACACCTCTTTCTAGAGCTCTTCATGTTTGCTTGTTAGGTCTCTGTTGTGTGTTTAGTTAGTGAGTATGACAAGCTAGGAAGGGTGAGGCAGGATTAAGATAAGAAATTGATTGAAGAATTTGTTACTTTTGGAGAGGCCAAGAACAACCATTATCCCATAAAGGAAGATAATAGTATGTGTTATCTGTTTGAGCTTTTTAGTTTTTTCCTTGGTATCATTTTTTATGTTCTTGTAGGCGTCTCATTCTGAATTGACTAGTTAGCTGGACAGCCTTATTTTAGTTGCGGCCATGTCCCGAGATAGTTATCTTTTTCATTTTCACTTCTCTTATTTGCTGCTGCCTTCAACCCCTTATTCTCTTCTCTGTGGAATGTATCTATGATCTTTAACTAACCTGAACGCCACTGTTTGAATGTGTGACCAGAATTTAGTCAATTGTTCCATATCTGATGTAAGAGAATCCGTGCATCTTACTTTAGAACTTTCATTTGTGACAACTTAATGATTCGGTTGTATCCCATCTGACTGATGCTTATGTTGTACAGCGGGTTACGAGACCGACAGGAGGAATCAATGAGTGGCTACACTGGCTCCCAGTTTCTATCCATAAGAAGCTGTACTATATAATTAGCCAGATATATTGGTATTCACGAATCTTGATTGCTAGAAGAGGGACGATACTAGCGCCTTTGCACAGGGAAACTGGTGCTGGTATAGGTTTGTCATCGGTGTTGGAAGCTGATGTACAGAAGATTGTCAAAATGGCTAAAGAAACTTTTGAGAAGTAAGTTTCTCCTCTCTCTCTCTCTCTCTCTCTCTCTCTCTCTCTCTCCTTTTCAGGTGTGCGCAATATAGATGCAGAATGCCTCTCCTACTGGTATCTTATACCAAGTCAATTTATGTCCAGAAGTGCATGTTTCTCATGTAGGCAAAAATTCTTTCAAAATAAATTTAAGTTTACTAGATTATTAGGATACTGCTTTGAAAACATGTCTTCTGTTCAACTGATTTGTTGGGAGAAGCTGCAATTCTGCAAACAGTTCGTCTATGGATTGCAGAAAACGAATCGAGGGGTCCAGTATTTCTGTCATAAATGAAATAACTATGAGCCTGTTCCTTCACATTTTGGGCTTACTTAGTGAAGATCCAAACTAAAGACAATTCTCCGTAACATCATTAATGTTATCCAATTATATGGATCTGCTGTTTTTGTGACCTTCCTCATGGGCAGAGATGAATGATTCTACATGAAGGGTCGTTCACTGTACCTTTAAAAGTCATTTGTGTGACACATTGATGAGATCCCCATTTTACCTGTCGTGACACCGTCGGATGATTTTAAGTCGCAGGATGGTTCCAAATTAAGCAAAGGGGTTTACTTCTGAACCTCTAACAAGATCTGTTGTAGCAACTCGAAAGGGGTGAAGTTCAAACACGCCATAAGGTTGTTACATCTTGACAAGTGAACTGAATTTAGAATTGGGCTTTGAGAATACACTCAACAAAACAATATTTCCGAGACACATTCAGCAAAATAAAGAACAAGTTTGTTGATGCAGACACTCAGAAATTTTCATATTACTCAAGATGATTTTACAAAGCAAAGTGAGGCCTATTTGTAGCAAAAAATTCTACAATTTTAGAATAAAACAAATAAATAGGAAATTGCCTAGTTATTTCCTATCAAGACTAAGACCATTCAACACCTAATAAAGATACACAAAATCAAATAAAAACTCAACAAATATAAAGTGGAAGCTTTGAAGACAAAATGGTCAGAAGTAACCAAGGAAAACTGACAAAATAACTCCGTGCATATCTGGGATGAAAATTTTCAGAATTTGATCTTGGCACCTTCTTATAACCGTAGCTCTATCGCTTAGGTTTTAGTAGCCACTTGAATTATCTTATTCTTACTTTGAATGAAAGAGTTATGGTCAAAATACCAAACTATTGCGTATTCGCCTTATGCGTCGGAATTTACATTTTTGTCCGCTAGTTTCGGTCACATCTCGGCTCGGATTTATTTTAACTCGAAGTTACAAGTACAACTCGAATAAAAAAGGATGATACAATTATACGACTCTAAAAATTCAAAGAGACTTTTCAATAAAAATTCAATTCACAACGTGTTTGTGAAAAAGCGAACAAGTGCAAATAAATTCTTTCCTCAATTCTTTAAAACCTGCAACCCTGAAAAAATCCTTTCTCATAATGTTAATGTACTCTAATTCACATCACACATGTTTGGGAGTTCATTCTCAAATGTAGAAATTCTGTTTCAAGTGAATTGAACTTGAAACTTGTCTAGCATTTCCTTAATGGTGCGGATTATGAGGGAGAGTGAGGGAAGCTTGCTTGAATAAAATAAAAGGAGATATTCCCCAGAAAGTAAAATGAAATGACATTTTATTTTCTGCCTATGTTTAGTGGATGGTCATGTTCTCTATTAGGTGATTTCATAATTTACATAGCGAATAATAAATCTGATATTTACACAAATACTGTAATATTGAAAAATTATTTGGTCGAAAATTCCATCAAATGGTTTGGTTTAAAATTCATCAAGAGCTTTCTCTTCGGCTATTCCTCGGGCTTTCCATCCACAACGCCACTGATGGACTTCTCACCCGTGGAAGCGGGCACACTCAATCCTACTCCCTCCAGGCTAAGTACTAGGATCTGAGAGTGTACCACCAGTTGAGAGCCCGAGGATTAGCCTAGGGGAAAGCCCAATGGATAGCCCCGGGTTGTTACATATACTCTATTACCTGTCACGTCAGCGAGAGATTTTTTAAATTTTATTTTGTTTCAACTATTAATTGGGTGGGACAAACTACTCTTTGTTCCTTGTTTGTTTATATTTCATGTCTTGATCATTTGACACACAATTTGATCTACTTCTAGGGATGGTCCTCTACTTGTGGTAGCATCTGGCAGAGATACCATTTCAATTGCGAGCTCTATAAAAAAATTAGCATCTGACAATGTGTTTGTTGTCCAGGTTTGTACGTTCCCTTGTACTTGGCAAGTTATAGTTATGAATGTTTATCTAATTTTGCAAATTTTGGAGATACTGAAGAACAGTACTATCACAGCGCTGTGCCTCAGAAAACAATTAAACTCTTGCATATTGGACAGCACTTTTTTCTGCTGTCCATCTTATGGTGGTCGATACCATCCCAGGCGAACATGAATATTTCTGTGTGCATTTTCTATGGAATTGTTTGTCAGCTAAACATGAATCATTTTTTCATGAAATTTCTATTACATGAAAGTTTTACATGTATGTACCGACTAGAAAAACCTTACTTTTTAGTCTAATGCTAGTTATTAACAGTTAATTTGTAAGTATTGATTATTTGCCTTGATTATGCATCTAAATGTGTTTTAGCAGATTTTTGTTGGTTGGAGAGATAGCCATGTTATTCAAAATGGCCTTATTATTCCCTTTAATGCTAGTTGTTGACAGTTAAGTATTCATTATTTGCCTTGATTATGCATCTATATGGGTTTTTTAGCAGATTTTTTGTAGATATCCGTGTTATTCAAAATGGCCTCATGCCTTCTACATTTCTTCCCATTCTCTTTTAAATGATGCTATCAAGCCATTCCTTTCAGATTCAGCATCCGCGGTCCCATTTGGACAGGTTTGATATAGTGATAACCCCTCAGCATGATTATTACTCATTGACCCCTCATGCACAAGACCAGGTTCCTCGCCTTCTTCGCAGATGGATTACACCACATGAACCTCCTAACAAGCGTGTTGTATGTATCCACATCATGCCTGTACATATTTTTAGTCTATTTTTCCTATTCAGAATTAATTTCGCCACTCCTTGCTCTATATTGTTTGGTTGCTTTTGTCAATGCTTAGGTCCTTACGGTAGGAGCACTTCATCAAGTAGATTCTGCTGCACTTCGAAGTGCGGCTACCGCCTGGCATGATGAGTTTGCACCTTTGCCAAAGCCTTTGCTTGTAGTCAATATTGGAGGTCCCACAAGTAATCTTTCTTTCTTTATCCTGGTGATGCAGCTTTCTTTGTTCGCTAAAATAACAAACATGATAGTTAAAAAATAGCTTTTGTGCAAAATCAGTAGAAACTCTCTTAATATTGTTTTATGGAACTTTTTTCTTTTTCTTTTTCCCAAGTTTGCTCTATACAAAATGGGAATGTTGGTTGGGGGGATTCATATGGTTTTGGGAGTACTATCTTGGACTATGTAAAAATGTTGCGAGTCTGATGGATTGTGATTTTGCACTCTCTTCAAGTATCTGAGTTAAGAAGCGGCTACCTATTACAAATGCCCATTACCCACTGTATTGATATTTGTTGAGGATAACTAAATTATTGGTTATGTATTTGCCTCTTTCCTGATATTAGGCGTTTTTGGTACATGTATTCAGCAGAGCGTTGCAAATTTCAGTGCTAATATGGAACTGATGTTCTGGATTCATGTTCCATGATGTACATGTTGATTTACAATATCAATCACGTAATGTAACATGACTATAGCAATTATCTCGACTCATCACCGTCTCATGATATTTACCATGTAACTGGAAAAACCCTATGATGTTGATATTTTGGAATTTCATATCATTTCTCTTTCATATGAAGGTTGCGACAGGAAGGGCATACGGCGTAAAACTTTGCCACTTTTTTTACATGAATTATAGTGTTAACTAGTTTTAGACAATTAATTGGCACTTTTTCTTCATGTCATCAACCCGACATAATTGGGATTAAGGTGCATTTTATGATGAAGTATATTATATAATTCTTTGACCTGCTTGAAATGATGGTGCTTAAATCTTCAAGCATCTGTATTTCCATTGGAGTGCTTGCTTCCTTCTTCTCCCAAATTATACTGGGGAAAGTTTACGTCTTTAAGTTCTATTTATAGCCACTCAGGCAACCTTTTCTGATGGCAGTTCATATTCTTAAGTTGTGTCTATTGTTAGGGTACTGCAAATATAGCACAGACCTTGCAAAACAACTAACAGCGTCTCTGCACAATGTCCTCACAAGCTGTGGAAGTGTGAGGATATCTTTCTCACGGAGGACACCGGAAAAGGTATGGAAATCCCCACTTCCATTTTTTTTTTCTCTCGTTAGAGCTCAACTGGTGCCTATATAGTTTCGATCCAATTTGCTCCTCTCTTCTCTGCTACTCTATTTATCGTTTTTTGTTGACAGATTTCTAATTATATTCTAAAAGAACTTGAAACTCATCCCAAAATCTACATATGGGATGGTGAAGGTACTCCGGATACACTGAGCATGATATATAATTCATAACTCGATTTAGAGACCTGTAACTAACGTTCTCAATTATTAGAACCAAATCCACATATGGGACATCTGGCTTGGGCTGATGCTTTTATCATCACTGCTGATTCAGTTAGTATGTTGAGTGAGGCTTGCAGCACAGGGTAATTCCGGATATTGCTTGTTTGTTAATTTTTGGGACACACTTTCCAAGTACCTGACCAACTACTTTTTTTTTTTTTTAATGTTTTGACTCTTATATTGCTGAGTGCAGGAAGCCTGTTTATGTTATTGGTGCCGAACGCTGTACGTGGAAGTTTGTGGAGTTCCATAAGAAGTTAAGTGAAAGAGGACTAGTTCGACCGTTTACAGGTCTTGAGGATGTAAGTAACAGTTTCCTATTGTACTCTTTTTATTACTCAATTTATTACGTATATACAAATCTGATGGTCAGTTGGTGGGTGTTGTGCTTACGTGAGGATTATATAAGATAGCGACAGCGTCAAAACAGTTTCATGTTCCAGAGATCGAGGGATAATTACAAACATTACCCTTGAAGTTTGACCTCATTACAAAAAAAACAGCTAACTTTCAAAATATAAAAATCACCTTGAGATTTGTTCCGGTGTTAAAATTATGGGGCTAACTATATTGTTTTTTACAAATCTGAAGAGGGGTTAAAAGTTGCTTTCTGCTTATTAAAATACAAATCTGAGGATGGGTTAAAAGTTGCTTTCTGCTTATGAAGGGGTAAATGTAAGACAATAAAATCTCATGGTAGTTTTTGTAATTTGAAGAGTTTTTTTTTTTTTTTTTGTAATTAGGTCAAACATTGGAGGTATTTTTACCCATTAATCAAATACGAGGAATTAGTTGGTTGGTGGGTGTAACGGCGCAGGTGATTGAAAATTGGGATAAAAAAATTGGGTATAAAATATTCAAGGAGCATCATAAGTATACGAGATGTTGCAACTTTGCCTACTTAGGATTCATTAATTTTTAAATAATTTTCTACTCTTGTTCTTTAGTCGTGTTCCACGATGTACATGTTGATTTAACAATATCAATCCTGTAATCGGACATGACTACAACAATTGTCTCAAATCATCACTGTTATATTATATTTTCCATGCAAGTGGAAAAATTGATGATGATGATGATGATGATGATGACGACGACGACGACGACGACGACTCATCTCATTTCTCCTTCGTATGAAGGTTGCCACAGGAAGAGCATCCGACGTAAAACTTTACTACTTGCATGATTTCATAATAATTTTGACCACTATTTGACACTATAATTTTCATGCCAACTGCCCCAACATAGTTGGGATTAAGGTGCAGATGATGATGATTTCTGATCTTGTTTTTCGCTTTGCATATACTCGTGTCGTCCGGTCAAACTGAGAAAGAATATTCACTCTCATTTATAACCCCCTCACAAGCAAAGCTAGAAATAACTCGTGTCCTTAAAAAGATATGTCCGAGTCAGTCGGGATGTTTGGTTTTAATCTAGAAATGTCCATGATTGTCAATGCAACTGTATTAGTATCTACAGTAAAATATGTCTAAATAAACACCGAATGGGCGAATATATTTCTGATTAGCTGCCTATTTTTTTCCATCTTGGATGCTTATTGATTTTCAGATGTCGGAAAGCTGGAGTTACCCGCCTTTAAACGATACTTCAGAGGCAGCAAGCCGGGTGCATAAAGCTCTTGCTGAGCGCGGATGGAGACTACGACCATAAAACTGTCCATATTTAGCCATATTTTGTCTATTTGTACTGTCCTTTACGACATAAGGAAGAGATGTGCTTGTGAAGTAGGATGTTTTTTTCTTCTCAAAGTTATAGCCTACATTTCTACCGAAATAGAGAAAGAACCACATAGATAAATAAATGCTTGTATTGCAATATTTTCTTGACCCCATTGGGTTTGTTTTGGCATTTGTAGAATAGTTGTCGCCTTCATTATTGCGGCCTGTAAATAAATGAAGAGCATGGGCAAATATTTTTTTAATAATTATAAAATATTAAAAATGGATACTTTGAAACTCCATTTGGTTTGTACTGTGGCCTTGATCTTGTAAAGGGATTGCCTGTCCATTTTCAATGCCAATTAGAATCGTTTATTTTATCCATGCAGTTGTCAATTGGCAAACTGATACTCGCTCAAAATTACTAGATATCGCCCTATAAGATTATTTTTTTGTTTATTTTAAAATTTTTCATTATTTCTAAACACCACACCAAAATCTTTCAAGCTCAAGTTTTTCGAATTGAAATCTAGAAAGAATTTTTCATTTATTCTACAGAACACAATCAAATATATATCGTCAATATCATCGACAACTACGAAAATGGACGAGAATTTGCATCTGGAGGTAATTTTTTGAAGAAAATGGCGCAGGCGTCTGAATATTCCGCCTGTTCCATGGTACAGGCGTCCCCAGATTCCGCTTAGATCATTGTACAGGCGTCTGGTGCGGATGCTCCGTCCTAGGTCTAGGCGTCTAAACCAGACGCCTGAATCATGGTCGGGACGTCCGATTCAGACGCTTGTGCCATGGCTAGCGTCGATTCGACGCTGTCAGTGGCTGGCGTCAGCTGACGCCTCGGCCATGGTCGGCGCAATTTTTGGGCCTTTGGACCCTTTTTTTTACGATTTTAAATTTTAATAATAATATTATTGGTATTATTATTAACATTCTGTCAATTAAAAAATTCAGGTTATATTGGAAGAATTTGAAGGTGACGGCGTTGATTATAGTGGTTATTTCGTTAATGACGAAATATTCGCTAGTGATTGTGATGCGATTGGTTGGGCGAAAAAAAATTGCTCTTCAAATTGGTTTCGAGTTGATCATTTCATCGTACAAGAATAAAGGAAAGACAAAGCTATTGAGATGTAACCGTGGTGAACGGTACAAAGGGGTATTAAGAGATTTGGATGTCGTTGTTCGAAAGGACACAAAGACGAAAGCATGCAAGTGTACATTTCAGATAAAGGCCGAACAATTGCATGACTTGAGTGGTTGGATAATCAGACCGATCTCTGGGAGTAAGGGTATGCACAATCACTCATTTATTGTATATCCAGGAGGGCATCGTCAAATGAGTGGGTGAGTAAATCGGCCAAACAAGTTGTTCGTGAGATGAGTCTTGCTCAAGCCAAGCCGTGTGCTATCTTGGCGGCCATTCGTAATAAATTTCCGAGGACAAACCGACTAGACGACATATCTATAATTATAGAGACCACTTGAGGAAGCATGATTTTGAAGAAAGAGATGTCGTCGGTCGGTTTCACCATTTCGTGACGAATAACTACGTACATTAGGCGCAGCCGACCGGATACAAATGCTGTTACCCACGTGTTCATGGCACATCCAACATCAATCAACTTAATCCGGACCTACAGATGGTTCATTGGCATGGATTCCACCTACAAAACGAATAAGTATAAGATGCCATTTCTCGAGATAGTCGGGATGACTCCATGTCACAAGAACTTCCTAATCGCATATGCAATTATGAAAGATGAGACCGAATCGAGCTATGCGTGGGTGTTACAGAAGTTGAAAATTTTGCTTGGGTTTGATGTTCATCCGACGGCTATTGTTACGGATCGCGAGTTGGGATTGATGTGTCCTATTGAAGAGATATTTCCACAGAGTGTCCACTTGCTTTGCACATAGCATATTAATAAGGATGTTGAAGACAAGGTCTACAGAATTTGTGGAAAAGATAAAGAAATGGGCCAAAAGTTTAAAAATAAGAAATGGAAGAAAATCATGGAAGCGACGACCGAAGAGGAATACGATCAAGCGGTGCAACTCATGAAGGATACATGGAGATGGAATCCTAAGGTGATATCCTACGTTGAGGGTACATGGCTAAAATACAAGGAGATGTTCGTTGTTGCGTGGACGAATAAAGTGCTTCATTTTGGAAACACAACCACTTGTAGAGTTGAGAGTGCACATGCTGAGTTAAAGCAATGACTTAATTCTTCCACCGGAGCCCTCGATACCGTCTGGACCAAAGTGAACCAGGAGATTGAATCACAACTTACGCAGATCAGATACACACTTGAACAATCTAGGTGTCGTACAGGTGTGGTGTATTCTGATTTTCCGTTCAACTACTTGCGCTGTCGTGTTTCCCATCATTGTCTGCGGTTACTGTCGAATGAATTGACACGTATGAGAGAATTAAGTGATCAAGTGTACCATCGTTGCGGTTGTGCACTCCAAACCACCCATCAGATTCCTTGTGCGTGTGAGCTCAAGAGACTTATGGAATCGCGGACCCCATGCAGTGTTAGTCGTCTTCACATATTTTGGCAAACACTTATTATTAGTGATGGTGTGGACAAGACCGAATTTGTCGATCCTTGTACCGGTGCTGAATCGGAGGACCAGCGGTACTTTCAGGCCCTTGTCGATGAGGTCAGACATAGCGATCCTGCAGTTGTCCGTAACGTATCACTTATGATCTACGATCATCTTCACCCTGATCAAACGCGTTACGTTGAACCACAAGTGAATACGGCAGTTAAGGGTCGACCAAGAGGAAGTTCATCGACTAGACGCGATCATAGTGGTTGGGAGTATAGCCAAAGGGGTCGTGGTCGTTCCCGCTCATCCAGTGGTCGTGGCCGCAGCTCTTCTGCATCAGTCCACAATGCCTCTTCATCAGGTATGAACAAATTTATTAATACTCGTGATATGCTTTTTAAGTTTGATATTATTTCGATAATATGTAATATATTGAATATGTGTTTGGATTGCTAAAGCCTAACGCCCAAACGATTAATCGGGGATTAATTGGACTAGGATACTTATGTATATTTCAATATATTTATCATAATATTTGATTACAGATCTTGACTAATCTTTTTATATTTATATATTACACGTTAAATAAAAAGATAATTTTTATTAGAAACAAAAATAAAAATAGTCTTCTTGACTAATTTTTTATATTTATATGTTACAGGTTAAATAAAAAACGTTAGGAACAAAAAAAAATCAAATATGTAAATTGACTTTTGAATTTTTTTATTTCTTTTAATATATTGCCGACATATAATAATTCCGTCAATTTATGAGAAATTTTTTTGTAGATGTATTATTTTTTGAAGTTTTTCAATGAGTTCTATCTTTTTAAGTTTGAAATTATTTCGATAATATGTAATATATTGAATATGTGTTTGCAGATGCACACCACCGAGTGGAGATTGGTAACTATCACCATATCGACAAGATACTGAGAATTATTTTGCCGTTTGTTGAAGGTTATCTCGATGTCCCCGGAGACGGTAATTGTGGATTTCGTGTTATCGCCGACTACATATTTGGCGACCAAGATAAATGGCGTATTGTACGTGTATGCATTGCAAATGAAATTATGGCTAACTGTACACTCTACCGATCGATCTACTATGATGGGATTGAACCTGAGGTTCGACGTATTACATGGGATGGTGGTGCGTGTGGATCGGATTATTGGATGGCTGTTGCTGAAGATTTATTCCCTATTGCTACTATTTTCAATGCCGCTGTCATACTATTCAGATTCGGAAATGGTAGATCTTTATTTTCATGTCTCACTGTGCTGCCGTTGAAAGCACCCTCAACGGCAACACGGCCTAGCCAAGAGATTGTCATTTGTCATTTAGGAGATAAGTACAAACATTTTATTCGTCTAGATTTAATGCCTAATTTTCCTGTACCGCCCATAGTGACTAACTGGTTTAGATTCCATGATAGTAGTGTTGGTGGCTGGGAGAATTTGTACACGAGCAGGAGAGAAAAATGGAATAGATTAGTCGGTATGATGTAAAAATAAATTTGTTGTATGTTCCTTAATTAATAAAATTTTCATTTTTGTTGATCTTTATAGTTGATAGTTGATTTTCTTTTTTGTTGATCTTGATAGTTGACAGAAAAAATTCCGTTTTTGTAAGAAGAAGAGAAAAAAACAAACAAAAGTACAGTGCCAAATGCAAAATGAAAGTGCCAATCAATATACAAAATACCAAAAAAAAACGAAAACGCCAAACAAAATACCGTCGTACACAAAACAAACAAAATACAAAATACAAAATCAGTTGGCCAAATGCCAATCCCTCATGTACTCCTCGAGCATCGTCGTCGCTTCTACCGGCCAATTGACTCACCCACTGTAAAAAATATAGACAATATAATACAATGAGTAATGTATGATGAAATCAAACAAAGTGCAAAGTTAAAGAACATACGTAATCACTGCTGGAACGAGAAGGATCACTGATCCAGGTGCTGCACCGTCGTTTAGTAGCTGAGGGTGCGAATACCGATAATACCACTCAATGTAATCATCGACACATGCAGCCTGATCATGAGTAGCAGCCTGATAGTCAGTGAGAGGAAGCCTGTATGCGCTCGGAAACATCATCCAAGCATCAGATGACATCCGAATGAGATAGTCAACTCGGTACAATCTGCTCGACCACGCCCGAACCGCTTTCTCCGGTCTGGTGATCGGGAAAGGGATGGTCTGCACATAACCGAGCTGCCGTAACGCCCGACCAGGCATGTATGGCTCGATAATATCCCGATATCGTAGCCATCCAATGAATGTGGTCCTCGGGACATCCCTCACCGGATCAGGGCCATAAGGCAACCACTGTATCTGCGTACATGTAATCAACAAATTATACAAGTTATTTTTAAATGAATTGTGAGATTGTTAGAAGGAATCGTTATACCTCTGCGGCTGTCAACTTATCAATGCGGCGACGCAAAGACTGGAGTCGGTGCTCGTCCTTACCCTCGGGCTGGACACTCCATGTAGAAACTCGAGGCTGCATGGAGTCAACAATCATACGCTCTCGATGAGGTCGAAAGCAGGGAAAATACTCATAAATCCAAGCCTGAACGAGGGTAAGGCATCCACAAATCCCCATGGAGTCGCCGCGACTAGCGATACCGAGCTGACAGTACATGAAAGCCAATGCAGCCGAACCCCATGAATACTGACCGGTAGTATCCATACCGTCCCTCACCTCCAATATGCAGGAAGGCCTAATCCGGTTACCATTCTTGTCAACAAACAAGGTGGATCCAAATAACAACCACATTCAAGCTACGACCTGGGTGCCCTCCACTCGACCTCCATCGCGACATGACCTGAAAATCGAGTCCATAAGTACGCCGCCACCCCCCAGTGAGTACTCAGTAGCTCCAACCGCGATACTCCAAGAACCTCCATCACATCCACCTCCAACTGTGTAGATGTGCTATCAGCATCAACCAATCGCCCCTCGACAGGAATGCGAAGGATCTGCCACACATCATGTAACATGATGGCCATCTCTCCGAACGGCATGTGAAAAGAGTTCGTATCGGGCTGCCACCGCTCAACGAACGCAGAAATCAACGGGGAGTCAATATGTCTGAACATGGCGTCCGTCAGGTGGGATAACCCAGTCCCACTGATCCGACTCACTAAAGAGGGTGAAATCACTGAGCGCCACTGACTCAAGCTCTGACAAGCAGCAGTCCTGGTGTGACACTTCAGCAAACCCCTCATATCTCCAATCCAGATACGCACGGCGACATGCCCACGAAACTCGGGATAACGCTGCCATCGATAGGGCCACCAGGCATCTCCTTAGTAACCATCCAAGATGTGTCATCCTCTGCCCTACGCCGTTTACTACTGGTAGACCCAGAAGTGACAAACCTCCCCCCTCTCCCCTTCCGAACCCGACACGAAAATGAAGAAGAATCATCACCGCCCTCCTGATCGTCGGCCTCATCGTGCGAATAATACTCGCTCGAATCCTCAGTACCAAAATCAGTATAAGGTACGTCCTCGAATCCCCTACGCCCTGCCTCCCGCTGTCTACGAACGGAAACATCAACACCACGAGCTCTGGTGTGATGCGCTCCAGAACCCATCAACTCTGTGACTAGCGGCATAGATTTGCCCGCTCCTCCTCTCATCTGCATTTAACAAACAATACAACTAATAAGTAATAATCATACAAACAATACACATTATTAATTATTAATTGAAAATTTTATTTTTTTCCAAAAAAATGACTGGGGCGTCCGGAACGGACGCTTGAACCATGGCACAGGCGTCTGGTCTGGACACCACGACCATGGTTCAAGCGTCTGAAACAGACGCTTAGTCCAACGGCTAGGCGTCCGATCTGGACGCCTGTGCATGGTTTGGACGTCCACCGTAGACGTCTATACCACAGGCTGAGCGTCCGCCATGGACGCCTGCGCCATGGACAGGCGGAACCGGCGGACGCATGTGCCATGGCCATGCGTCATCATCGGACGCCTGTCACAAAATAACGGCCGCGGCCACTGTTGTGCACTCCGGCACGGCGGCCGCGGCCTCTGTCGTGCACTCCGGCACGGCGGCCGCGGCCAAAGAAACAGTAAAACGCAAAAAAATAGTTACCGGAGCTTTTCCTTTTCCGGTCATGGCGGCGGACGACGGCGGTGCGGCGGCAAACGGCGGCTATGCGGCGGTGCTATGGCGGCGGACGGCGGCTGTGCGGCGGTGCTATGGCGGCGGTGCGGCTGCGTCGGGTGGGGTCTTTAGAGAGAAAACTATTGTCAAATTAGGATTACAAATCTGATTAATATGAATTAAGGACAAAAGGGTAATATTGTAGGGTGGTGTCTAGTAATTTAGGACGGTTTTAGTAATCCACGGTTTTAGTAATCCAGTACTTATATTATGCTGTTTTTTTTATCATTGACTTGGGCTCAAAAAGGCCTTGGGAGAGATAGATTACCTGCAAGAAGGCCAGGCTTTTCTTTTTTCCCCAAGAGATGTGGGGATATACGACACGCTCGATCACGTGTAGCCTGATAAATTACATTTAATTTTAAATGAATCGAGGCTTATTTTGCCTTAAAAATAAACATTTACCTTTTGTTTTTTTCATCAGAAAAATAAACATTTACCTTAATAGCATATGAAAATACAATTTAGCAGATTATGTTATACTCCCTCCGTTTTTTGATTGTTGGCCACCTAAATTCATAAAAGAACAACAAAAGATTATAACTTAAATTTATATATTTAATAAATATATAAAAAATTAAATTTTTAATTATATATACCGGGTCCAGGGCGAATCGGGGATAGGCATTCCCGGTCCCGGCCCCATTTTCATGTAAGCGGGTATCCTGGCCTCGATACCGGTTTGGCGGGGAATCCCGACCTCAGTCGGGGCGGGTCGACCGGGTTCCCCACCGAATCGGGTCAAAATGCCATGTCTAGACACAAACCACGTTGGAGAATTTTTTTTTATTTCCCATCCACCGGCGGAGCAAGGTTATAGAATCTTTCTTGCTGCCTTCCTTTCACTCACCGGTACACCTACTATCGTAATGGCTGGTGAAAATTAATAGTTTCGATTCGATTCCCTGTAATTTGGCTAAAATCAGTTAAACCCCCGTTTGCCATTAGCAAAACCCTCTTTCCCCCCCTTTTTTAAAAAATGGCAGCAAACGACCGCGACCTTCTCCGTCTACTGGAGCTCCGCCTTATCCGCTGCTCTCTGCCGTTCGACAATCCCGCACGGATACCGTCACCCATCCTATCCGCGCCGCCGGTTACTCCGAGATATTCTTATCTGTATTCCCTCCTAAACGATGTCGTAGCTGTCATCGAGTCAGGTTCATACCTCCAAGCCTTGACCTCCTCTCCCGCTTCACAAGCCCTGTTTGTCACTCTCCAATTTGACTCGTCCGAGTCCGCTGATCATTTCTACTCCGAAAGGCTCCCAAACTGCATTAGCTCGTTTTTGAATGTTAATGGTGATGAAGACTCGTTGGAATTGGGTTATAAAGCATCGCTTGTGATGGCCGTTGGAGTTGCTGCATTGCTTGCTTTCACTCAGTGCAACATTACTGGGTTAGTTACTCACAGTGTCTCGTTGAAGTTATGTAGTTTGAATTTTAAGAATCTGA
Organism: Orobanche coerulescens; assembly: GCA_033398695.1. NCBI lineage: Eukaryota > Viridiplantae > Streptophyta > Magnoliopsida > Lamiales > Orobanchaceae > Orobanche > Orobanche coerulescens. Next base: position 22,381,295 of record CM065817.1, read on the forward strand.
AGTAAACACATTAGAAAAAAATGGAGGTTAAAGTAATAGATGCGACAGAGATAAGAGCATTGCTTTGTAAGTATCAAAAGCACGACACATTTGAACATGATTTTCAGAAAAATCATATCAGTTAAAAATCTATGTTTTCATAAATGTCTTTTTCAAAGCATAAGTGATTGGCGTCCTTTACTCAACCAGTGGCGCTTCAATTTACAAAGTATTGAAGGAACATCTCCTTCGACACTTTTCTCCGCATCATGGGCCATTTTGTGACGTCTTGTGTTGACCTGTGACCTGCAGGCACCTTTTTATAATATAGATGTTCTACCTGTTGAACATTGTGTGTAGATTAAATTTGGTAAACCTTTTAACAAGAAAAAAAGGCCATACAAGTCTACAGTGTTTCATGTTTATTATCTAAAATATAATGAAAGAATTCCTATATGATTTTTCTATTTTGTGGAATTGTATCTAGTGATATATCCTCAGTGAATCTCCGTTCTCTTCTCCGACAACTCGGAACAGGCCACTGGATAACATACCTTTGATGCCGCTTGTGGAATTATCAGTCAACAAGGATGATTTGATAGAGTGGGAAGCATGGGCACACAAGGAACTCGTCTCTGTTGGTTCTGACTTGCGTGCAAAATTCTCTAATTTGCAGGTTCATGCTGCTATTAGTCGTTTTATTTTATGTTCTTCAATTTGGAAGATATACATACTTTTCACTGAGTCATGTTCCATGATGTACGTGATGATTATATAATACAATCACGTAATGTGACATGACTATAGCAATTATCTCGACTCATCACCATCTCATGATATTTTCCATGTATGATTTTGATGGTTTTGGAATTTCATCTCATTTCTCCTTCATATGAAGGTTGCGACAAAAAGGGCATCCGGCGTAAAAATTTGCCACTTTGTCTTTTGCATGAATTGTAGTGTTAACTAATTTTCGACAATTAACTGGCACTATAATTTTCATGCCACCGACCCCAACATAATTGGGATTAAGGTGCAGCTGATGATGATGATGATACATACTTTACACTATTTCAACAGTTATAATCTTTAATGCCAAACACAAACTGTTTCTTATCTCCGATTTTAATTGAAATGATTGTTAGTGCTGCCGCTAGCCCCCACCACCCCACCACCACCAAATCTTTGTGTCTTGAGGGAAGCTGTTGGCCTTTCCTGTTTATTTCAATCTCTCTTAATATTGATTGTTACATTGTTTCTGTTTTTCCCTAGTAATGTTTATTCCGGCAATATTGCCTGGTGTTATGCTTTTCATGATACCTCTTTTGGTTCTTTGATGCAACGTTTGGTGTTTTTTTTTTTTTTTTTTGCTAATTCTGTACTCTATTTCTTCACATATGAGTATGGTATATGTTCAATGATATCATGATATCCGAAGTGAACATTATATTCACGACTGCATCGAAAAGCAGTGTGTTTGCATGAAAGTTATTTTTTCACTTTTGTTTGCCACATCTAGTCTTTGTAGTTTGTATGTGATGCATGTATCTGTGTGTGTTTTTTCTTCTTTTTTTTTTCTTTTTTTTTTTAGTTAAGCTTTCATTATTTTACTTGCAGTACTTAATTTTTGGAAAGACTCTACTGACAAGGATGAGGGATTTGCTATTTCAAAGGAACTTTTCATCAATAGATGGAGTAAGAAGCATTACATGGTGGTTGACGAGAGCTTTGTTCTTGCATCAGAAGTTGTTGGATGAGCGTTCATCTGTTCTTTTTGATCTGTTACAAGTTTTTGTTTATGAAAGTTTGTTTCATTTGGGCACCTTAGAGAAGATAAAAGGCTATTGGTGTGTGAATGAAGATTGTTCCACGATTCTGACGATGCTTCACTTAGAACTGGGAATACTGGAACTTTATTATGGGCGCATAGATTCTTCCAAGTGAGTCATTGTAGTATGTTTTGTTGATACATAATATGTTTTGTTGTGTATTTAACATTTAGTTTTTATCATGCATCGACAGCCAGCATTTGGTGCTATATATTGTAGTTGAATGCAGTAGATGAGTGAATGTCTTGTGAACAGGAAGGATTTTATGGAGAGGGATGGTTCCCTATTATCTGTTAGTCTGTAGGGTTGAGAGAAAATATGATTTTTAATGATAGCGAAGAAAATTTGAGAATGCTGGGGTAGAATAAATTTATGGGTAAAAGGGCAAAGTGTTTTAAGCCTTCTTTGGAGGTTGTTGAATCATATGAAACTCATTGCATAAAGTACTGATGTGTTCGAATATAGTGGAATAAGAATTAGTTACTGAGTTTGTGTATCAGTGGTTTGTAATCTATAATCAAAAGCGTGATCTTCTCTGGTGTCCATGTGCAAAAGAAGTAACCCTGTCCCCACCACATTACCCTTTGTAGGATCTTTTTCCTTTCTCCTGGTGGGGTACCAACTTTTTACTTGTCCATCTTGACTTCCTTGCATAAAATAAAATTGAAAACGTAAATAGATTTCGTTGACCTTTCATTAGGCTAGGACACACTAAATACATATTTTTACATTAACACTAAGCTACATATTAATTATTTAGATAATATTCTAACACTACGCGATTTTTTTGATCTATGTTTCCTTATTTAGGGGGTGATTTCTAATCCTTTAGTTAAGCCTGTATGTCGACCGCCTTCTATGATTAAATTGTTGTATATCAGGCTGCATATTGAATTGGCTGCAAAGATGTCCAACTATAATTTTTTCGTTAGTGGAGCTATGGGTTTTCGGACTCGGCATCAGGTATATAACTTACATACTATATCACTTGACAATTGAAATTTAGCTAGAAACTTTTGACCTTATGGTTATGTTTCCATGTCCTATTTCCAGTATCTGGTGTTAGAAAATGAATTTTGAGAATTTATTATTTTTCCGTGTAAAAATTGAAATTATTTTGGATGAGTGGTTTTTTCTTTTTCCTAGTATAATAACTTGCAAGTTCTTAGCAGTGGGGCCCACTTTCAGTATTCTAATTTGAATGTATAATATAATATTAATAAGATGGTCGGTGGTGGATTCCATTAGGTAAATATCATTAAAAATTAGTATTATTTTAAGTAGATAGTTGTTGTAGTAGTAGGCCTCACGTCCTAGAAAATGAGATGCGAAAGATGGGTTTGAGATGTTTTGTTGTGAATGGAATTTGGAATTGATGATTCCTGATGAAAAAAGTTAGAAACAAACAAGATTTCATTCTTATGAACAATTGGAAAATGGAAATGTGCCCTTGGAAATGGAAACCCTTGTCTCTTTGCATTTGCTGATGATCATTTGGTGTAGGTGGAACCAAAAGCACAGCTTCGTCTTGTTGCTGGAACAAATGGTGCAGATACGTCTGCACCACTAACTCACGATTCAAGCATTGCAAGCAGTCCTCAACTTGGCCCTATTTCTGAAGCTGATGAAGCATCTGATGTATTGATGGCCCCTAGATTTGTAGGTAATGAGGGAGATTCTAAAAGCGTTGAGCAGGATTCTCAATATCATGCTATTGGAGCCTCCCAATTGAAGGCAGTACACCAAGCAGTGATTTTGGCGCAATGTCTTTTTATCGAGAAAAATGCTCGTAATGATGAAATGCAAAGTATGCTGGCTGTTCTTTCTTTAAAGCTGTTTGAGATTCAGTTTCTTGTGATTTATTTTTCTTTTTGTTCTAAGAGAAAAGACAAGTTCTTGATGAGCGGGAGTTATTCATCCTTTTGCTTGGTAGGATAATTGAAGAGTAGGGCAATTTTCTTTATATGGAAGAATGTCAATTGATTTATTGAGATTATCACATGCAAAATAAATCCCTTGAAAGTGCAATCAGCCTATCAGATGCTCAATTGAATATGCTCATCAAGCTATTGCCATCGAAGTCGAAGCTCGCCACCCAGTTAGCTATCATGGTCCATTGAAGAAATCCAAACTGATTTCTACAATGAGATAGGATAAATAAGTTGAGTGAGGGGTTGGTGGTTGCTGAACTGAAGATTTCGTTGGTGTGGAGAAGAGATTGATAAATCTGTGGTCAGACTTTTCTTTTCTTTTCTTTTTTTGCACATCAAACTTAATAATTATCTATATGAGGTGGGACACTGGGGGAATCCGTGTTCTTATAGTTGCAAAGTTCATGGTGACATCAAATATCTGTATGGAGATCACAACAAACAACATTGTCACCCTTTAGCTATGAAACTTGTTAAAAGAATGTCCAGTACAAATGAGTGCCGGAGAACATAAATAGAGGTCACGCCTGATGGCTTATATAATGGACATCTTGAAGGATGTTATTAAGGTTTTCCTTCTTTCTTACATGTAGTAGCAAGATGATCCATTAAAGTCGAAGAATATTCTGAAAAACTGCATTGTCTCTCAGATATCTGATTTTATCTACTACATTACAATTATGTTTAACTGGAATTCTTTTCATGCTAATAATGTTTTTATTTTCAGAGTGGGAAATGGCACCATATATAGAGGCTATTGATTCTCAGGATTCATCTCCTTTCATTGTGAGCAAAATTTATTTTACTTGTTACATATGGCTCTTCATTATCAAGATTATCTCTTACTCCCTCCGTCCATCAAGTAGTTGCCCCCTTTGCTTTTGGCACGGGTTTTAAGAAATCAGTTGAGTGTGTTGTATAATTGGAATAAGGGTCCCAATTTTCTTGTAATTTTAAAGTGAGATGTGAGGGGTATACTTACTAAAAATAGAAAGGGGTAAGTTTTTTGTGGACGGACCAAAATGGCAAAAGAGGTGAGTAGTTTGTGGATGGAGGGAGTAATATAAATACCATCCTTTGAAAAAATTGTCTTTGATGTTTGGTATGTATTTTAATTGGTACAGATACAGTCAATTATTACAAAATCAATATCTGAAAAGTATTTTCAAATGGCTGTATCCAGAAGAGAATGAATTTGGATGACTTATGTCACTTTGTTAAATCATTAACTGAACATGATTCATGTTGATTATTTTATCGTCTGCCTTTTTTTGTACTATTTATAAATTTGATGATGACACACCAGTATTCCATCGCCTAATCCTGCCAAGTCACACTAATAGACTGTTTACTTGTGACTTAATCAGCTTAATGGGACGTTTGGAGGTGTTTACTTGTAGCTTAATGGCTTATTTGTCCAGACAAAAATGGCTTATTCATTAAGTATGAAAAGGGGTGTTGTCCCCATTAAGACAAAAAAATGACCCACCTACCCCTAATTGAAAATCACATATTTATATATACAATATAAACAAAAAAATGACTCTCTTGTCCCCATTATATATACTCATTTATATATACAATATAAAAAATTTAGGTTTTAATATAAATAAATATAATATATATTATTCATATATAAATACTATACATTATTAATTTATATATAATACTTGTTACTCTATATTATTGTATAAATAAACTTTTGTATCTACGAAATATCATATATATTATGAATATATAAATAAATATCATATATTACTTATATAATAACATTTATTCCTATGTATAATATTTATTATATATGTTCTTATCTATTTAAAATAAATTTCTATATATAAATATATATTGTATATTATACATTATTTATATACGTATTAAATATTTTATATATTACTTACAAACAAAATTGAATCATTTATGTATAATATTTTGTTTAAATTTAAATAATATATATAGAAGATGAGTCAAATTTGATTTTTCAATAATATTTAAATTTGTCTACTTTGTGTTTGAATTTGGCTACTTTGTGTATGAACTTGACTTCTTTGTGTTTGAAATTGGATTTTTAAGTACTTTATGAATTTATGTTTTGATTTTTGGATTATATCATTTATATTGCTTAAAAAATAAACAATGATTTATAAAACAGCTTATAATTCATATTCAGGGGTAAATCGGTCATTTCTGTTATTCAGACAGTTTATTCAGATGAAAAAGTAAACAATAGCATCAATTTACCCAGACAGACACATTTACCCAGACAGACACAATTTACCCAGACAGACAAATTTAGTAAACAGCCCCTAACTGTACAATTTAACTGTCATGCATCGTCGACTGCTACGGTGCCATAATACTGGGTAGATTAAGTATGTTGAGAATTTATGTGATACCCACCCCCTCCTTATGTGCATTTGCAAGTAGTACTTTGGTGTTCTTGAAGATGATTTTTACTAATCATAGATGGGACATCTATGGACACAATTCCTTCTGCAACATTTTAGAAGTGTAGCAGGGCATAGCTCTGGAAGACTAGTGAAAAGTTGATGCACTCGTACATAGTCTTAGTTTCAGTATTCTTAATAAAATGATGCATCGATTTTTATGTGCCTTGTCTGGTCTTTATTTATTCTTTTATGTGCTGTATGTGGAATTATGAAAGGGTTTAGGAAACTATTTCGTTATTAATGTTTGTCATTTAAATGTGATAATTGATGCTTTATGTTTCTGATGACATTTATCTGCGTGTTCAGAGTTTAGGGTTCACGGTTTAGGGTTTAGGGTCTAGGGAACACGGTTAACGAGGTTGAAGGAGATGGATTTATAAATGGAGAGTACTCTACCTCCACCTCCCTGCATCCTCAGGTTTGCTCCATATAGGTAGAGGTGATGTGGTGGCGAGGGAGCCTGAGGCTGATTTGAAAGGATGAATTTGTTGATATCCAAACATAAGGTGCAGTCATAGTTGTTAAAGGCCAAAGGCACCAAAGCGATAAGGGCTCCTATTGCCCGAGGTGTAAGGCGCAATTCGAGGCTGGCCTGAGAAAAGTGAGGCGCAAAAAAGTAATATATAAAATAAATTAATTTATGAAACATAAATACATAATGACAAGAAAATATAACGATCATAAAAAACGTACAAGATGACGAAGTGTCAAAGCAATATAGAGACAACCTTTAAAAGTTAAAAAAAAAAGAATCTAATGATACAGAGCGTGCTAGGCGTAGGTAAAAGGAGCATGCCTCACACACACACATCGGCTGCCTTTGGGCGTGAGAGGCAATGGGTTTTTCGTCTACGTGCCTATCGCCTAAGGCGCGCCTTTGACAACTATGGGTGTAGTTTTTTGGAGGCGGCAGCCCTGAGGTAGCATAAATGAAAACGACGCGGGTCCATATGGTACAACATTCCGGGACGGATTACACCGCTGGTCCCACATCTACAACCGCTAGTTAAACAATAACTCAGCCGGAATAGGACTGGCGACTATGGATGCGGGGCCGACGTTGGAATCTGTTACGGAATGCATACTAGATGGACCCGCGCCGTCTTCATTTTTGCTACCTTGACGCTGCCTCCCAAAAACAGCACCGTATTTCTGGATATCTACAAATTCATCCACAACCTTTCTCTTCTCCCTACGTATTTCCACTTCTAAGTTCCCGTTCCAGATCAGCCTCAGGCTCCCTCGCCACCCCATCAATGGCTCGTACACCGGCACTGGTGCCGGCACCTCTACTAATTGGAACAAGATGGGGGATGTGTGGACGTGGAGGTAGAGTACCCTCCATTGTCTTGCTGTATGTATATTGTCCTTTCTATTTCAGAGCATAGTATTTGTTTTGTTGCTGTTATATGGACTAAGTATTATGTAGTAACTGGATTTAGAATTTTGCTGATTTTGTAATGTGACATGGCTATAGCAATTATCTTGACCCAACACCGTCTTATGATATTTTCCGTGTAACCGGAAAAAACATATGATGTTGATGGTTTTGGAATCTCATTTCTCCTTCTATGAAGTTTGCGACAAGAAGGGCATCCGGCGTAGAACTTTTCCACTTTGTTTTTTGTATGAATTATAGTGTTAAACTATTTTTAGATAATTAATTGGCACTATAATCTTCATGCCGCCGACCTCAATATAGTTGAGATTAAGGTGCAGTTGATGATGATGATGTTCACTTTATCTGTCTAGCTTCAATGTTACTGCAACATATTACGTGTCCGATGGGAGTCAAGTCGTAGCAGAACCAAGCAGCGTGCACTGCTTATGATGGAAAATCTGGTACTTTTTCTTTTGGTCACTGTTGTCAATTTCACAACCTCACCCTATGTTATGATCTATTGTCTTTCATATGTTTTCCTTAATCTTAGTCCACTGTGAAATTAAGCAGAACAATGCTTTTCCACGTTCTCTTGGAATTTGTGCAATTAAACAACCATTCTTTATCTTTCAACATGTCATTTTTCGTCTTGTTCTGTTTTTTTGATGCTTTTACATTTGTTAATATTCTCCTCATCTTAGGTACAATTTTTTTTCTAGTTCTCATTCACAGTAGAAAAATATGACAAGATCTTGTTTTTGCGTAAGAATTTTAAGTTCTAATATTAATCATTTAGTGGGAAGTCACTTCTTTTTAGTTGGTAGAATAGTATTCGATTTTTTTTCTTTCGAATACTTTGAACCAACACATATCCATAAAAAGTACATGTATAATTTATACTTCCGCTGTCTGTCCCGCTCAAAGTTTTATGTTTACCTATTTTTTTTTTGTCACCATTTAGAAGCTTTCCGTTTATAACTCTTGGACACTCGCATTAAACAATTACAACCATATCACTTAATCTCCAACACACACTTACCATCAATACCTTTTACCTTTTAATCTCCACCATATATTCACCGGTCACCATCACTACTTACACAACTTACCAATCTATCACATTCAATCATTTGCCTGAACGATACCAAACACTCTCTGTCAAGCTTTAGGTCAGAGGGAGTAATACATATCATCATATAATGTTATTAGTAGTTTATAAATACTATTTGTGCAAGAAACTACTATATATTTAATACAAATATGTCTAAAGTATTACAATTAGTAATTGTTTATATGACAATCGAATCCGATACACCAGTATTCATATTCATATTCATAAGTAATCCGAGTATAAATAATACCTTCTTATTTGAATCTGAAAAAACTCGAATTCGAATCTTTATAATCAAATCGAATAAAAAAATCGTTCTCTTACAACCCTACTCTTAACCATTATTTTTGTAGGATAATAGTTTAAATATGCTCAATCTTTTATGTTTTCCAAATCATTTAAAAAACCTGAGTCGGGTAAAACGAGTATTGTAATTCTGTGAGCTGAGAGGTTAAGATCATATTTAATTGGCATATAAACTTTGCTGGATCCCAACTAAAGTGCTACTCAGATGTTCACCTATTTTCTAATTATAAAAGAATCTGAGTAGTTTTGCTCGTTGCTCGCATAGCATGGTGCAACTTTCTTTTTTTGGGTAATTCATTATTTTGGTTGTCATTCCCTGCCACTATAATCCTGCAATTTCGCTCTGTAACAGGTCGAAGGCCTGTGCGGCAAGTCTCCTGGTGTTGCTCAAAGATTATATTACTGTTTCGCAGTCAACATGCCATCAATTTCTGCACTACGCAAGTATGCTGATATATTATTTTATTCCTTCTTTCCTGTAAAATTTATCTCACAAGAAAGGGTCATCTTAAAGTCATCAAAGCAATGTTTGAAAAGACGAAGACGTAAGCCTAGGCGTTGGCCTGACGAAAAGCGAGACGTAAGCCTCGGGGCGCTGAGGCGTAAGCACCACGTGCATTTTTTTTTATATAGAACAAGACCTGAATAGAAATCCCTTGAACAAATAAGGTTCAAATAAGTAATCATCCAAGTTAAACAACATAGATAAAGTCTAATAACATAAGTTCAACAATAAAAAACATAAAAGTAGAAAAATAAAACAGCAACCCTGAAAAATAAAACATAAAAGCTTTTTTTTTTTTCCCTTTCATTTTCCAAATTAATTGGTGGGGTTTTATTTTAAATTAAAATGACATCTACAACCTTTTTTATATTAAAAGGATTTATTTGGAAATATAATTTATACCCTCATCATCTTAGTTTTTTGGCCTGCCCACATACACCTCACACTGTCTTCCTTAACCCTCAAGACACCAAACCAGCACCCTCTTCGTCTTCTTCTTCTTTATCTCGCCGCCACCACCATCATTCTTCACAAAAACAGCAACCCTGCACTCTTTCTCTCCCTCCCCTCTTTTCTAATATGATTTTTATGTTTATCCATCTAATTTCTTCTTATATCTCCCGTAAATTCCTTCCTGATCTCTAAATACCATTTAAATGCCCAAGAGATTGAACCAATTGATATTTTTTTTGAATGTTGAACTATTTAATAAAGATACACAAAAAGCTTAAGCTTCTGGCATAAAGCGCAAAAAGCGTACGCTGCGCGCAAAAAGCGTAAGCTCTGGTAAAAAGGCGTGCGCCTAATATGCTCCTCGCATAGCTATGCACGCCCTGAGGCGTTTTTTCACAAAGGCGCCCCAATGCGAGCCTTGAAGCGAGCTCTGCGCCGCTTTTTTAAACATTGCACTAAAGTATAAAGCTATAACAGTTCATTATCCTAGTAGATATATTACTTAGTTCATCACTAAACGATTGGCATCCAACTCCTTGCCCAGGGAATATGGCGATCTTTTAGTGAGTTGCGGCTTGATAGGTGAAGCCATCAGAATTTACGAGGATCTCGAGCTATGGGACAGTCTAATATACTGTTACCAGTTAATGGATAAAAAAGCAGCAGCAGTCGAACTCATCAAGAAGCGGTTATCCGAGAAGCCATTCGACTCAAGGCTATGGTGTTTGCTCGGCGATGTTACCAATGACGATGCTTCTTACGAAAAGGCCCTCGAAGTCTCGGGAAATAAGTCTGCTCGTGCACTCAGATCTCTCGCTCGCTCGGCCTACAACCAAGGAGACTATGAAAAATCGAAACTCTTATGGGAATCCGCATTAAATTTGAATTCCTTGCATCCAGATGGCTGGTTTGCACTTGGTGCTGCTGCTTTAAAGTCTAGGGATGTCGATAAGGCACTTGATGCCTTCACACGTGCCGTTCAACTTGACCCCGAAAATGGAGAAGCTTGGAATAATATTGCTTGTCTACACATGGTTAAAAATAGAAGCAAGGAGTCTTTCATTGCGTTTAAGGAAGCGCTAAAGCTGAAAAGGGACAGCTGGCAAATGTGGGAGAATTTTAGCCATGTTGCTGCCGATATTGGAAACTTTAGTCAATCTATGGAAGCCGTACAAAAGGTTTTGGATATGAGTAACAAGAAGAGAATTGATTGTGAGTTGCTAGAAAGAATCATGTTAGAAATTGAAAAACGAGCTTCAATTAGTGACCTTACTGATGCCGACTCGAGTGTTGGAGAAGTTGACTCTGCCAGAAACCGAGAAAATGCTCATTTGGTCGAATTGCTCGGGAAAATCTTAAAACAGATAGTGCAGAGTGTTGGGAGTGCTGAGACGTGGGGATTATACGCCAGGTGGCATAAACTAAAAGGGGATTTGACAATGTGTATGGAGGCTCTTCTCAGGCAAGTTAGATCGTACCAGGGTTCTGACACGTGGAAGGATAGGGATCGGTTCGTGAAGTTTGCACGTGCTTCGTTGGAACTTTGTAAGGTGTATAAAGAACTTGCTTTGCGTGGGCCCGGTCGCAGAGAACTGTTTGCTGCTGAGATGCATTTGAATAATGTGGTCAAACTGGCCGTGAATTATTCTGATACCAAGGAATATAGGGAGCTCGTGGCTTGTCTTGAAGATGTGCAGGGGGCGCTGAAAGACGTAGCTAAGTCCAATTCATATTAACATTCTGGATTGCAAATGGATTTAGCACCAAGCAGCTTGTTTAGAGAAGGTTGAGACTTAAATTGGGAGCTTCTTTTCACCAAGTTTTTTTTGATCAATTGAGCAACTTTAAAGCATGTGCCTCGCCAGTCTATTGATTTATTACAGTGACTTTATGTACACACTGTGTTACAGTAACAATACTAAAAATGTTGTTAATATTTTACACTCAGGTCGAGAAACTATAACGGTAATTCTTATTTGGATTATCTCTTATAAGGTCTTGCATACAGCTCAATGGGGCTTCTAAATGCCTGTTTTGATGCTTGTTGTAGATAAATTGAGGTTCAACCATGTAATTAACTTCTGATTTTGGCAGCTGTAACCTGTAGGGTTAGAAGGATTAGAATATTGGTCTTTGGCATTGTTAACCACTGTTACAACTTAAGCATTGAATTCTCACTAGTCATACACCATACTCCTATGTCCTTTGAGGGAAACCATATGACTATTGCACGCAATTGATTCTTTCTAGGCAATTTCAGTACATGCGCATGATTTGGTCATCTGGAAAATCTATGCATAATCTATTTTTATTTTGTTTTAGCACCTTTTTGTGGAAATGGGTCTGGATATCTGTTTCGAGTTTGTGTTCAACGGACAATATGAGAAGCTCATTTCTTTCTACTTTGTTGCAGCGAGTTTGAAGAACTGGATGATCCCCTAGAGAGTTCGTCTTCTTCTGCTTCTAATGTTGCCGATGTACCTGATGATCGATCTTTTGTGAACTTTTTCAGTGTATTTCCCCCTTCTCTTATTATCTGACTTTAGCTGACATCTTAGTTGATAGTAGATAAGATAGTAGATAGACTATTCAGTTTTAAAGGGACATGTCAGACATGAAAATTAGGCTGTTATATCTAGATCCATTCTTTTTGTCTGTGGTTTTCGGACATTAATTTCGTTAAAATGATGCTAAAGGGCTTCTTCTTAAATGTTACCTACATTTACAAAAGTTATTTCCATGGTTTTGTGCTTCCCGAGTAGTTAACAAATGGTGCCCTTGACTCAAGACCTTGAGGGTTAATCATAAAAAGCGCCCTTGAAGTTTGACCTAATTATAATAACCTACAAAATTCCCGAGATTTATTTTGTTTTACATTTACCCCTTTTCAAAACCTTTGTTTTACATTTACTCTTCCATAAGCAGAAAACATTTCAAAACCTTCCTTAACATCTATAAAAATATTACAGTTAACTCAATTTTAACCCTGAATTTTACCATGTGTATTTTTTGTAATTTTGAAAGTTAACTGGGTTTCTTTTACTGTAATTAGGTCGAACCTCAAGGGCACTTTTTCTAATTGTCATTGCCTTTATGGTGAACTTATTGATAGAAAACTAAATACATGCAGACTGCTATGAACATTGGGAGTTCTAACGTAGCATTTTCTGGGCAGCCATACCACCCCTCTACATCTGTTGTTTCTGCTCATCCACATAATATTACTCTGCCTACTTAGGGAGAGTAATGTAGTTGAACAAGGAATATGGGGAGCTCGTGGCTTGTCTTGAGGATGTGCGGGGGGCGCTGAAAGACGTAGCTAAGTCCAATTCATATTAAAATTTTGGATTGCAAATGGATTTAGCACCGAGCAGCTTGTATAGAGAAGGTTGAGACTTAAATTGGGAGCTTCTTTTCACCAAGTTTCTTTTGATCAATTGAGCAACTTTAAAGCACGTGCCTCGCCAGTCTATTGATTTATTACAGTGAGTTTATCTACACCTTTATTCTGATGGCGCTTGTTCTTTTGGACTTATTTTTCGATTTTCGATTCAATGTCAATTCAAATTTCAGTTATTCTTATTATTATTATTATTAATCTTAATTATCATTATTGTTATTATTACTAATCAAAGTTTTTTTTTTTTGGTCGGAGATTACTAATCAAAGTTTGAAAAGGCGAAGGCGTAAGCCTGCCAAAAAGCGAGGCGTAAGCACTACGTGCTTTTTTTTTTTCAAGTATAGAATAACACCTAAATAATAATCCCTTAATCAAATAAACTTCAAATACGTAATAATACAACTTAAGCAACATATATAAAGTTTAAAAACATAAAAAATTCAACCAAAACAAAATAAAAGAACAAAAGTTCAACGATACAAGCCACAAGTTCAACATGAAAGAAAATAAGTTCAACAATAAATGACTAAGTGACATCTTAATTATCAGATTCAAATGGCGGGTTCCCTTTTTTTAATTTTTTTTTTTTCCTTAGTTTAGTGCTGAGAGGGCAGGATAAAAGGTAGGTAGGGTAACATTTTTTTTTCCTTACCTAACTGGCGGCGGGATAGTGCAGAATCTACAGATAACATTTTTTCTTCCCTTAGTTTATGGCTGAAGGGGACGGATAAAAGGTAGGTAGGGTTACCTTTTTTTTTTCCTTACCTAACTGGCAGCGGAATAAAAGGACGTGTTTTTTCCTTCTTTTTCGTTTTTTTAATCTTCTGAAACGACGTCGTTTGACGCGATTTTTTTTAAAAAAAAAAACGGACTGCGTCCGTTTTCTGCAGAAAGCGCTGAAGGTGCACGCGATGCCTCAGAAGCGTGCGCCTTGTCCAAAAAATGTCCGCCTTTTGTGTTCCTCGCAGATCGCCGGACGCCTAGAGGCGTTTCTGGCGAAAGGCGCTCCGAGCCGCGCTTCAAGGCGCGCGGGGCGCCGCCTTTTCAAACACTGTTACTAATAATATTACTATTATCGTTGTTGTTAATTACTATTATTATTATTATTATTTACCATTATTATTATTATTATTATTATTTACCCTTAATATATATTTCGCCCGATCCATTCGAGCCTATTCGTATCCATTCAACCTGGTCAATTCAGTTCAGATTCATTCAGTCCAAAAGAACAGAGCCTAACAATACTAAAAATGTTGTTAATATTTTTACATTCAGGTCGAGAAACTATAACGATAATTCTTATTTGGATTATGTCTCTTATAAGAGTAACTGGGTATAACAGGGACAATTCACATCTATCTGTCCTTTGCTGTTTCTCTCAAAATCAAGTAATTGGTTCCAACAATTATCTTTTTACTCCCTCATCTATCTCACTCTAGGATTACAAGTCAAACAATCAATAACATTTGACTTTTTTAGTTTCCTATCTCTCTCTATACACCTTCTCTCTAGAATTACTACCTCAAATAATCGTATCAAGATTCAACTCTTCACTCCCGTATCCGTTCATTTTATCTCTCATGAATTACTACATTAAAGTAACTGGTAATCATATTAACTTTTTACTCTAGTATAATAGCATAATTAGGGAATGTGGAAAGGATTTTCTAGATCATGTTATCTTCCATGATGTCATTCTCACGTAAATTTAGGCGTGCCTTGAGGCGTATCATATATTTATTGAAACTGTTGATCTATTTATAGTCAAGTAAGTGGATTTCATTCCACTGCACGGTCAACTCTGGAAATAAAATATTGTGGATGTTCCCAAAGTTTAAGTAAGGGCATCCACAGTTCTTTGTGGGATTTCAACTGCAAATATTCCATCTCATGCTGGGTTTGATGTATCGCCAAAGAGACATTATTGCACTAGCTTTTATTTTGTTAGATGGTGCTTCGCCTACAGTATCAAAGACATTTATAGATATGACATGTAAATTACGCCTCATCATTAGTAGATTTTAGATAACTATTTCTACTACTTATCACAAGTTAAGCCATGATAAAGTAATTTTATGGGTAATTTTCAAAAAGTATCGAAAGTTGTCACCATATCTTGGTTCAAAAAAATAATAAACTCCTGTTATTGAAATTTTATCATGAAGTACTCATGGTAACTGTGAAAAGCCATTTTCTCTTTTCTTGTATAGGATGGCTTATCCAACTCTTCCCGAATTTGATATCTTGGACTCAAAAGGGTTTGAGTAATACAAATGATCTCCGACATCGAGACCACATTTGTTGTTAAAGACTATAGTACCAAAGGATTCCCATCTGTGATTGAACTTGTGTGAGATCTGAGCAGCCCCTGCTTCACCCACCTCCAAACTGTTGTGGGATCCCGGTTAATCCCCTCGGCTAAACTTCTTATTGTATTCCTCTTATGCATCTCCAAGCTTTGAACCATTTCCAAATCTACATGAACTCTTTTCATTCTTGGTGCATTTGGCTTTGCACTTTGCAAGTAAATTGGATGACCTTGTTGTTTTTGCTTGTTTACAGCAGCCCACAGACGACTAACAGTGCGCTTGGACCTTTTGAAGATGGTGGTCGCCTCCTTCATCACTCCCCTCCTTGGCTTCCCATTCGAATGGCAGTTTGACAGCAGTTATTGAACAATCTTGTTCCCCTTGTTGTGCCTGTTTTTTTTTTCCTTTTTGAATTTGTAATGCCTTAGGAGCATCTCTAATTATTTATAGAGTTTTTTTTTTTTGCTACAACGGAAAGGAAAAAAAAAAGAAAAGCTAACTATGAACTAAAGCAGTAACTTCCTCCATGCAAGCATCGCCCTCAAGCCATGGCTGCAGCTGAAGCGGTGGTTCCTCCCAGAGACGAAAACCAGCCACATTGTGACCCATTCTCGCCAAACAATCTGCATACTTATTACCCTCTCGCTTAGTATGAATGAGCTCAATCTCCCAGGACCGGTTCCTATACCATCTGCAATCCTCCAAGATGTAGTGAAGGGGATGGTCCAAAGTATCCTTCGCATTAATCAAATTCACCACCACCTCTGAATCAGTTTCAAAAACGACATTCATAGAGAGAAACTTGAATCCCTCTCTGATCGCGAGGAGCTCAACCACATTTATAGAAAGGCCAACCAATTTTTGAGAGAAACCCCAAAGCCATTTCCCATCTTCATCTCTCATAATTCCACCAATAGCAACCGAACCCGTGCTCGATAATACACTAGCATCTGTGTTCATCTTTAGCCAAGATGTCGGTGGTCAGATCCAATATGTAGCCGACCCCACTGATGGCCCCCTCTCCTTAGATTGAATCGCAAACACAGCCATCAACTCCAAGCAGAAAGATTTAGCATTAAAAATCACACTCTCACAAGATAGAGTCGTGCCCCCATACGCGTGCCTATTTCTGGCTTTCCAGATATGCCAAGCAGTGACAAGAAAAACCAAACTCCATTTAGCACCCTGAATCAACATGTTGTCATAGTTGCGCACAAGCAAATTAAGCTTCATCCAATTTCCGCACGGAGTATTGAAAAAATCTACCCAATGTGACGGCGGGACCACCCGTTCCCACACCTCTCTAGCAAAAGGGCATAAACGCAAAGCGACTACTTTTGTGTACAATTCCCTCTTTTTTATAGACTTGGTTTGAGAGGGAAAATGAAAAATTTGACATCGTCCCAAATTTGTGTACAATTCCCTCTTTTTTTGGTGTAATAGATTTTGAATTGAATGAGAGGGGCGACTACTTTTGGATTTTTAAATCTGTTGTTGAACTTTAATTTCAGTTTTTTTTATGTTACAATTGTTGTGTTGGTTTTTACAGTTTTGCTCTAGAATTTAAAAAAAAATGTGCTTAAATTATATTAACCATTGAAATTAATAATCTAAAACTAAAAGCATTGAAAATTTTAAATGTAATTGGATTTAATTTGAATAAATCATCATATTAGTATTCTCAATAATTAACATTAAACAATGCATTTGATTTGAGTTGGTCAACATCATTACACACTACCAACCACTTTCTTAATCTCCATGCCGAAAAGAAATTGGCCAACAATAAAAAAATGGAGGGAGTATGTAATAACAATATCTTAATTTTACGTTTAATAATATCTTAATTTGTATTGTAATCAAACAGCTTCAATCTCATTGTCGGTCCCAAACCCGAATAAAAAGAAGAGGGTTGCGGTAAGTTTGTGGCAACCAGTATAAAACTCATCACATTATATGGAGATGAATCAAATTTTGAAAATTGTTGCACCATCTCCTCATAATAGATGTGCTGGACTTTACAAACTGGGTGTAGTAAAAAGTATGTTAGGATTGCTAGGTAGTCGCCTAGGAGCGGCATGCCGCCTCTATGTCCGGAGTGGTATCAAATAGGCAAGGGTGTACTATACTTCATAGGCCTTGGTGTAGTGAAAAATATGCAAAAGTTGCTAGGTCGTCGCGCCGAAGCAGCATGCAACCCCAAAGTATGAGTGTTGTGTCAAATGTACAAGTATTCTCGCAGGCGGACGGAAATGGCAAAGAAGTTAGTTCACGCTACTAGTGTAATATCCGCAATTTTCGATTTTTGGTAAATTTCTTTTTTCGGCCGGAGTCCGTTTTGACGGCTCGCTCATGACCGTTTCGTCATTCTGAGAATGATTAATTCTACACTTTTTGTCATACGAGTTCGTTTCGGTATTGTTTTGTTGAGTTCTGTGCTTTTTAGCGACTTTTCCGCACTTGAGTTCGATTCTTGCGAATCTCGTCCGAAATTGCTGTTTCGAGTTTCCCGCAAGTCCGTCTAACTTTGTTAGACGTGTTGTGAACTTCGGTTTGATTATTCGATCACGTATCGTGATTTTCGGGCGTTTTGGGCCATTTTGTAATTTCTTGAAAGTTACGGGTACCCATATCTGTATTTGTCGTCTTGACCCTTTTCTTGGTCGCGTATGATTAATTATTGCATTACGTTTTCATCTCGAGTCGTTGACGTCGTCCGCGAACTTTTCAGCGTGTCCTTCCTGTCAAACTGTTGAACTGTATTCTCGTTATTGTTGTGCGGAACCGCCGTTTCGGGGTTGCCGTGGATCCATTTCGCGTTGATTGATTCCCAAATATTGGTTCCTATCGTTTTATTCTCTTTCCGGATCATTTTTATCATTTTGGAACCCAATAGGGGGTGTGGGCCGCGGCACAAGATGTGCGTGCCGCGGCACACAAATTCCTTCAGTTGATGATCGAACAAACTGTACTGTGTGCCGCGGCACACCCATCCGGTGCCGCGGCACAGTGCCAGGCCAGTGCCGCGGCACACCTGTCCGGTGCCGCGGCACACTCGAGTGTCTTCTGCGACCTAAACCCGATCAGACGGTGCCGCGCACACGCAGCCGTGGCCGCAGACAATGCCGAAACTCGAGTATTTTCTTGGCACGTGCCGCGCACACTTGGTCAGCCGCGGCACACAAAGCGGTCATCTGCGCAGCTTCGTCTTTATTAGACGAAATCGGCCATTTCCTCCTTCATTTCACCTGCGCGAGAGAGAGAGGCCTAAAGGGGGGGAGAACTACTCAGCTTTCTTCATTCGGGGGGTCGATTTTCACCATTTTTCTTCGGTAGTGAAGCCCGGGTAATCAATCTAACGCGTGTTCTACGGATCTTGGTACTTGAATCTCCAAAGGTATTATTTCTTGAAACCCTCCCTTTTGGATAATTGGGGATTTTGGGGTTTTTGTCCGATTCTTCCCGTTTTGTTGATGGATTCTTGATGAATATGATTAATCTTGTTGGTATTCTTAGTTTCCCTACGGATTCATGGTATATTTCGTGATTTTTACGGAATCGAGAGGGTTTGGTTGTGGTCCGCCCTCGTTGTTATTTTTATTCGAATATCCATGAATCGTAGGCGGGTTTTCGGGTGTATTCCATTTCCGTATTCGGCTAGAGTTGGTTGTAATTATGTTCTTCGAATCGTTAGGTTCGGTCCCGTTGATTCCTAGTGTTCGTCGGTGATTATCCTGTCCGTTCGTTGCGTCATCAAAATAATTCAAGGCAAGTATTTTTGGAAACCTTTAAGCTTAACATGAAATGGTGATGTATATTATTTGTGTGTAACTCACCTCGTGTTGACTGACGGGTCAAGGAGGGAAATCTATGCCGCGCCTGGATTTCACGAGTTTGTTTAGCTAGCCAGTGCGGGAGGGTCCTTAGAGGCCTCGTGCGGGAATCTATGATATTACTCTGTTCCCAAGGCGATGCATGTGCGTGTTTTGTTTTATAATATAGCCAGTGCGGGAGGGTCCTTAGAGGCCTCGTGCGGGAATCTATGATATTACTCTGTTCCCAAGGCAAATTGTTTGACTGTTTGTTTTCCGGAAAAGACATGTCTAGTTTTGGTTTTTTTGAAATTGATATTGGTGCATGTACTATGAAATGTGTAAGCGATTGGTTTGCCTTGAATACTTGTACTAGCGTAATTGCTAACCCCTTTGGGGACCCGTTGTCGGGAAAATTCTTGTTATGGATTTCAGGTTATGTTCAGCCAGACGAGCTACTGGATGGTACGAGGATGTCGGCCAAGGTTGTTGACATGTGCAATTGAGTCTTGTTATTTCCTACTGTCTCTTTTGATGTGGATGTTTTCCAAATTGTAAACTTATAGATTGTACTCGCGAGTACTTAGGCTTTTCCTCTCAGATTGGGATTGGTCTTTGTTGGAGTTACTGTATTTGTCGGTTGATGTTTATTATACCGGTTGTACCGGACGTGTTGTTTTATGTTCTTGTTGTTAACAATTGTTTCCTTGCTAACCGAGACGGTTAGTCGAGAGGTGTTTTCTTGTGTTAGCCTGGTGGATCCCAGGTAGGGGTCCACGGCGCTGTAATACACCTCGAATATCTTGGGGGTGTTACAACTAGTAAGGAAAGTAGGATGCAGTTTGGAACTTGAAATGAGCTCTTTGATGGAGAGATCAGCAGAAGTGGAGGAGGTTATGAAAAGAAGAAGGATTCGCTTAGTCTCTTGTAAATACATTACGCGAATCCTCCTCCTTTTCATGACCCTCCACCTCCATTGACCTCTCGTCAAAGTATCAATATTCCAAGTTTCAAATTACTGATTAAATTCTACAACCCTTACTAGTAGCGTGAACAAATTTCTCTGCCTATCCATCCGTACTGCAAGAAGCCTTATATATTTGACACTTACATTCATACTTCGAGTGGCGCGCCACTTCTAGGCGCTGACCTAGCAACATTGCATAATTAACACCACCACAGACATAGAGGCGGCATGTTGCTTCTGAACGGTAACCTAACAACCCTAGCATATTATTACGCCCATATCTATAAAGTGCATTATCTCACTTCTGAGGACATGTCCCCAACGAAACAATTAAGTTAAAACATTAATGAATTTATTAGATATTGTCTTTTTAGAAATATAGCCTTTCATTTTCTTGCCTCCTTTTTACTTGTTTTCACTGTTCAGAATTTAGCGCTTCTGCTATTAGCTACCTCGTTCAACTCAACCAAAATTCAAGTAGGTTTTTTTTATAAATTTATACAATATTTATAAATCAATAATATAAATCAGACACAAAAAAAATTAAAAAATTCACACATTGTTCCGGGAAATCCTTCCCGTATTGGTGTCTTACCTAATACTAGTTGTAGGGGGATAAGAGTTATGGAAGGTTCTGGACTCTTCCATAAGTAGTTGGATCCTGTTAGATGTATTACCTTAACTAGGAATCCTATGTATGGAAAGACTCTATTTGTAATACCTATATAAAGGCCCCTCTATTCATTGTTATCAATACAATTGATTTGCTGTCTTTACTTTTCTCCTCAAACACGTTATCAGTACGTAGCTCGAACGAAAAAAAAGAAGAAATCGGCCGAGCACCACCGCCCCGGCCATCGCCGTCGCCGCCCACCGCCTCGCGCGCCGCCTACTCCACCGCCACCAGACCACCGCCTGCTTCAAGAAGATGCCTGATCGCCACCATCGCCGCACCACCCGGACCTCCGCCGCCCAGATCTGCCCAGAGCCGCCGGACCACCGCCGCCTCCGCCGGACCACCGCCGCCTCCGCCGGACCACCGCCGCCTCCGCCGCCGGACCACCGTCGCCCAGATCTGCCCAGAGCCGCCGGACCGCCGCCGCCTCCAGACCGCCGCCGCCCAGATCCGCCCAAAGCCACCCAAAGACCCGGCCGCCAGAGCCGCCGGACTGGCCGCCACAGACCGCCGACTCAGCCCACTTAGTCCGACCCGGTTCCGACTCTCGGACCAAAACCCGAACATCAACTTATCTTCGGAAGCCGCCAAAATTGCGCCTCCAGTTTCACGTCGTCGCAACGAGTACCAACCGGTAGATCGAAGCACACCACAGATTCAGCACGTGCCTAATTTTATAATCGAGGTAGTTATCTGACTCGTCCCTATTTCAATTCTCTCCTTTGGGAATTTTTCTTTTGGGGACACGGGTTTTGGGTTCTTTATCTCCCACGCTACTTTGCGGTGGATGAGACCGCGAGAGAAGTCGGTATCTCTGCGTGTCGAAGAAAACTGTGTGACGGTCCTGGGGGAGTCACGGAATTGTTGAAAAGTCGATACTTGTGGTTGTTGCATACACCACGTATCTGGGTGCGATCTGATATCGCCGTTTTTTTGTCGACTTTACTAAACAACAATTAAGGGAAGTAAATCGAGTAACGGTTATGTTACACGCTTTTAAAAGCATCGATTGTGACCGTTTACATTGTCACTGAAAATCCAACAAGACTAACTTCCTCTTGTTTATATCTTGTAGATGGCACAAAGCTCCAATGTTCATCCGGAGTTCGACATCCTTGACCATGCTGGTAAGGAGTACCATAGGTGGGTCTCCGACGTTCGCTTGGCGTTCGTCGGTAAGAGATTTACCACCACCATCTTTCCCTCTAACGAGCCTACCGCTCAAGAACCGAGCGAGGAAACCAAGGCTAATGCACTGATGTACTTGCGTAGACATATACATCCGTTGTTGAAAAAGTGTTATATGAACTTGCAAACCCCAAAGAACTATAGGATACACTCGAACAACGATTTAATAATGTGCATGATCGGCGCTTCCCCGAATTGCAACTTCGGTGGGAGCAAATCCGATTTTGGATTATGCGAATGTGGAAGCCTATAATCAAGCTATCCTCGATCTTCGCTGATCTTGGTTTTGTGGTGTCAAGAAGTCTCGATCAAGATTTGATCGAGAAGACTCTTAACACGTTTCCGTGGGAGCAAGTGTAATTGCTCATCACCGCGTTGCTATGAGGAAGGGAGAATTAAGACTTTAGTGACCTAATCTCCCACCTCGCGAAAAGAAAGGCACCATGAGATTATTCTCAATAGCAATGCGCGCCCACTGGTACGAAGCCGATTCCGGAAGTGAATCAGGCTACCCACAGGAAAGCACCACGACAAAATAGAAAAGGCAACGCTACTCAGTTTTTGCAAGCACCATGGATGCATGACTCGAGCAAGCGAGGGAAAAGACGAGGTCGTCGTTCCAACGTGTGGAAGAGGCAAGGTGGCTTGGCCACGGGACCTAGTGGAACCCAACCACGTGGGCCGCCTCCTGCCGCCGGGAATGGAACCACTCCAAAGGAAGGCCGGAATTGCTATACTTGCGGATCGAAGAAGCATACTTACCGCAATTGCAAAGCGCCAAAGAACATCCAAGCTTACTACAAGCACTATAAACAATATTTGACTCAAGAGTCGAATTACATGGAAGAAGATAATGAGAATACGGAGGTGAACCATATTGAGATCCAGACTGAGATCCCTCCTCTCACCATTGCGGACAAAGACCTACATATGGATGTTGCCGACTTTGACTAGTTTTACGCTTTGGTTATGTTTTGTCTTGTTTCTAGTTTCCGAGAACTACTTTGGATTTTCATGAATGTAATAAAGTTGGCCATGATGAATAAAATTCTTTTAATTGCTGTGATTGTGCAAAGACGAATTTTATTTTTTTTCCTTCGAAAGCATGTTTGGTTTATCACAAAATAATTGCTAGCAATGAATTGCTTGGTTAAAAATTTTTTGATACATTGGTAGGATTTCATCAAAACTTTTGATCAAGACTAGGCGCATCCTCCTTGGTATTTGTTTATGCTTTGAGAGTTCAAACGGAATCAGTGGTTTTTAAAAATTTTAGTCAGACTGACATTCCTACTTTCTCTGCAAGTCTACCAAGTTGGAGTTACCGAAAGGATCATTAGTAGAGATATAAATCGAAAACCAAGATGCATTTTAAAGTATTTAAACGCTCCTATGGCCATATTTCCATAGTATTGTATCAACAATAATGCCTTTGAAAAAGGCTTCAACCTTGCTCTATCACTCAACAATAGGGAAATACCAAAATAGCAAATTGAAACGAGCACTGAGATCTGAGTTTAATGATCCAGAAAGTACACGACCTATATACAGAAAGTACGGAAGTATAGTTTCCAAAACAACTGACCGTTCGTCCATAGCCTTCTTAACGAAGAAGTTATTGCTGTTTTAGTGAACAAAGGTCAAGCTGCGCGGAAATTATTTCCAGCGATTGTGCTAACTTTGATCCTAACCAACTTGGTCGAATTTCCCAAAACTCGATGTAAATGAGTTTTCGCTATGTCTATAATCATAAGACTAATCGAGTTTCATGTCTTATTGTAGATGTCTCGTGGTGAAATTGAGTGCCTTGCTGATAGTGGAACAACCCACACTATTCTTCGGAATAGGCAATTATTCAAGGATATTGTGCCATACATATCCTCAGTGACAACAATGATTGGTTCCTCCCAAGTAATTCAAGGGAGGGGACCTGCTCATTTCTTGCTACCTAATGGTACGCATATTAATGTCACAAATGCTCTCTATGCCCCAAGAGCAAACCGAACCTTGCTAAGTTTTAGGGACATCCGTGCCAACGGTTATCACTTTGATACACATTGTGAGAATGAGACAGAATTTTTGTGTGTTACTCTGGCAGAATGCGGAAGACGCCGCGTTCTCGAGAAACTTATGAGTCTAAGTAGTGGTTTATACCAGACTACAATAAGGGTTATTGAATCCTATGCTGTGAGTCACGAACTGTGTGATTCCAAAGCATACCAACTATGGCATGACCGACTCGGTCACCCTGGACGCGACATGATGATTCGCATTTTGAAAAACTCACATGGTCATCCGTTTTTCAACTCCAGAAAACGATTGGAAGCACCACTCGATATCGGCATTGATGTGAGTGAACTTGATACCGTATCACCGGGACTAAAGATCGCACGTCCTGATAAGGTTGACGGTGCATCTCTTGCAAATCCCGAGGCTTCCGTGGCAATTTCTAATGCCCATAAATCGTTTTGTAAAGCCTGTTCACTAGCAAAGTTGATACCCTCTCCGTCCTTTGCTAAAGACTCAACACAAAACATTCGCTTCTTACAAAGAATTCAAGGGGACATATGTGGACCTATTCAGCCAGAGTGCGGACCATTCAGATATTTTATGGTTCTGGTTGATGCATCAACGCGATGGTCACACGTCGCTCTGCTATCCACGAGAAACGCTGCATTTGCTAAACTCCTAGCACAAATCATCAAGTTACGGGCTAACCACCCCGACTTCCAAATCTCGTCATTAAGATTGGACAATGCTGGAGAGTTTACGTCAAAGTCTTTTGAGGACTATTGCATGTCGATTGGGATTGATGTTGAACATCCCGTCCCCCACGTTCATTCGCAGAATGGCCTTGCCGAGGCTATGATTAAGCGGTTACATCTTATCGCCCGAGCATTGGTATTGCGCACCAACTTGCCGATTTCTGCCTGGGGTTATGCAATTTTGCATGCGGCTATAATTATTCTCTTTCGACCCACTGCCAATCAACCGTTTAGTGCGTACCAGTTGGTAACTGGATATGAGCCTGATATTTCACACTTACACATTTTTGGTTGTGCGGTATATGTGCCAATTACGCCTCCACAGCGTACTAAAATGGGTCCGCAAAGATGATTAGGTATATATGTTGGCTATGAATCGCCTAAAATTATCCGCTATTTGGAACCTTTGACAGGAGATCTGTTTACTGCAAGATTTGCAGATTGTTACTTTGATGAGACAAACTTCCCGTCGTTAGGGGGAGAGAGGAATCGAACGATTCCAGTTGAACGGCAGGAAATTATCTGGTGTGCTCCCTCCTTGCCTCATCAAGATCCCCGCACAGCTCAATCCGAGCTAGAAGTGCAACATATTCTCAGTCTTCAGAAAGTTGTGGATTCGAGGCCGACAACTTTACTGATACTGCGAAAGTGACAAGATCTACCATTCCCGCTGCGAATGTTCCTGCAAGGTTAGAAGTCCCAGTTATAGGGCAAGGTTCAGCCGCCCAAAGGAATGATGCCACCGGCGTCAACCTTAGTGGTGGTACGGCTGCTTCGGCTGCTTTTATCCCTGCTCGAAAGAGGGGGAGGCCAGTGGGTAGAAAGGATACCGAACCTCGAAAGAGAAGAGGAACGGAGGCACAAAATCCTCTCATCATTGACACAGTGACTCCGTCACACGAGATTATCTCTGACTACGGATATGTCCTCGAATCAACAATGGAACAATCGACGGACGCGTCGAAAACTTTGTTGATGTCAGAAAATAAAGAAATCTCGATGCAATGTACGAGTGAATACGTGCTATTGGACAGGTCGTCCACGCTAGTCGACGATGCTTTTGCCTACTCCGTCGCTCAAGAAATTATTGAAGACGACGACGCTGAGCCGCGCTCGGTTGCTGAGTGTCAACAACGAGCCGATTGGCCGAAATGGAAAGATGCAATGCAAAGCTGAACTAGACTCAATGGCTAAACGTGAGGTATTTGGCCGTATCGAGCCAATACCCGTGGGCGTTAAACCAGTTGGACATAAATGGGTCTTTGTTCGTAAACGCAATGATAAGGATGAGGTCATGCGTTACAAAGCGAGACTAGTTGCCCAAGGCTTCTCGCAGCGCCCTGGCATTGACTACGAGGAGACGTATTCTCCCGTTATGGACATCATCACTTTCCGCTACTTAGTCAGTTTGGTAGTGTCCGAAAAACTGAACATGCAGCTTATGGATGTGGTTACAACGTATCTTTATGGGGATCTAGATACGGATATCTATATGAAAGTCCCCGAAGGGATTTCATGGCCCAAATCAAGTAGCTCTAAACCACGGAGCGCGTACGCTGTGAAATTGCGTCGTTCACTGTACGGGTTGAAACAATCCGGAAGGATGTGGTACAACCGCCTAAGTGAATACTTGGTTGGGAAGGGATACAAGAACAGTGACATATGTCCATGCATATTCGTGAAAAGAACAGATGCAGGATTCGTGATTGTAGCCGTCTATGTAGATGACATGAATGTCATCGGTACCATAGATGAGGTCAATGAAACGGCCCGCTACCTTAAATCCGAATTCGAGATGAAAGATCTGGGGAGGACACGATTCTGCTTGGGTTTAGAGCTAGAACATCGAGATGATGGTATACTCATTCATCAGTCTGCCTATGTCCACAAAATGCTCAGGCGATTTAGCATGGACAAGGCACATCCTCTTGCTACCCCCATAATTGGTCAAAGTCTGGAAATGAACAAGGATCCGTTTCGTCCTAAAGAGGAGGATGAAGAGGTCCTTGGAGCAGAAACACCGTACCTTAGCGCAATCGGTGCGTTGTTGTATCTGGCTCAATGTACTCGTACAGACATCGCATTCTCTGTGAATCTGTTAGCGAGATTTAGCTCCGCTCCCACGATAAGGCATTAGAATGGAGTAAAACACATCTTTCGATACTTGAAAGGCTCCAGTGACCTTGGATTGTTCTTTCCCTACGCAAAAGAGAGCGATATTCCGAAAGGAATTGTTGAGGTTAAGACGATGCATACCAACCGTCGATCTTCCTCTGATATTGCAGCTAAGCATGGTAGCTTGACTACCAGAAGTGCTAAAGCGAGCAAGCTTACCCCTTATGCAGAGAATCCTAACGACACGTTAGTTGGATTTGCTGATGCCGGTTATCTCTCTGACCCGCATAAAGGACGTTCCCAAACTGGTTATGTGTTCACCATTGGGAATACGGCGATATCTTGGCGATCTACCAAGCAGACCCTGGTTGCTACTTCCTCGAACCATGCAGAGATAATTGCATTGCACGAATCCGTAAGGGAGTGCATTTGGCTCGATCGATCATAGACCATATACGAGGAACGTGTGGATTAGATCCCACTACAAAGAACCCCTACTTGCATCTTTGAGGACAATGCGGCATGCATTGAGCAGATGAAGTTAGGTTTCATAAAGGGTGACAATACCAAGCATATTGCGCCGAAGTTCTTTTATAATCAGCAGCAGCAGAAATTGCTGAATATCGAAGTGAAACAAGTGAGTTCCGATGAGAATATCGCAGACTTGTTCACTAAGTCTCTGCCGAAATCTACATTTGAGAAACATGTGAGAAGCATCGGCATGTGTCGATTATCCGAGCTCAACTAA
Source organism: Orobanche coerulescens (assembly GCA_033398695.1). Classification (NCBI taxonomy): domain Eukaryota; kingdom Viridiplantae; phylum Streptophyta; class Magnoliopsida; order Lamiales; family Orobanchaceae; genus Orobanche; species Orobanche coerulescens. The sequence goes on from CM065817.1 coordinate 22,409,220, forward strand.
AGATGGCTCGATGGAATGAGCTATCATGTATACCTCAGGGGGAGTATACTTCACATGATTCTGACATTTGTAGTTGGTGCGTTGCGCTCTTTTTCCTCACCAAAGTCTTTGTTTTTCCCACGGGGTTTTATTTGACTTGGAAAGGTTTTTTACCGAGGCAACACCTTGTGCACCATGTTAGTATTAGCGTTCGACACAGGAGGAGTGTTCCGGGAAATCCTTCCCGTATTGGTGTCTTACCTAATACTAGTTGTAGGGGGATAAGAGTTATGGAAGGTTCTGGACTCTTCCATAAGTAGTTGGATCCTGTTAGATGTATTACCTTAACTAGGAATCCTATGTATGGAAAGACTCTCTTTGTAATACCTATATAAAGGCCTCTCTATTCATTGTTATCAATACAATTGATTTGCTGTCTTTACTTTTCTCCTCAAACACACATTAAATATTTATAATTAATAGTTTAGTTTTCTAAAATAATATATTTGAATAAGTTATTTGGTATCTAATATCTTAACCTCCAGTAAGTGCGGGTCTGTAACCCAAGCGAGGGACAATGATGCGAACATGTCATGCTGGAAAACTTACCTCTAGATCGGGGGTGAAGTTGAGCCTCTTGGGGGTACTCAGAATAGTGGACGATCCCCTCGTGTGCGTGTGTGGGAAAAAAAAAGAACTCCAGTAAAGTATGTTGTAAATACTTACAAGTAGTAGTTGATTACATTATCCAGTGCACTTGAATATCAACTCAAGTCGTAATTTTTGTAATTATTTTAATATTATGATACTTTTATAATATTTCTATAAATATATTAAATATTGTAATTTGTCCAATTGAATATTAAAGAGAATATTTTTATGATAGCTTCAGATTTGAGAGGTAAGTTTTCTAGTTATACTGAAGGTGTACTTGTTGTAATTACCAACATACAGGTAAACTTTTCAATTTAAGAGAGTTCGAAACAGTGGAAAATATTAACTAATTAAAATTCTTAAATAATTTATTAAATTTCTAATACTGATTTTTTTAATGTTTTTTCCTTTTCTTTTATGAAAATATTAATTTCTCTGTTTTATGAAGAATCTATTCTGATAATAGTCTTTTTTTTTTGTCATTTTGATGAAGGTACGGTTCATCTTTAATCATATTTAGTCCTACCTCTTCTTTTAAGTGTTTTTTCCATGGGTAATACTATCCTTACAAATGCATTACACACTATTTTACACTAGGGGTACCTAAGCAAAAAAATAAAGGGTCAATTTGCAAACATCTCCCCAGCTCTTTCTCTCTCTTTTACACCGTAACTCTCCTCACTCTCTCTTCCCCAAAACAATTTCTCACACTCTCTCTCGCGCGATTTCGCTGAAAAAAATCTTCACCCTCGCGTCGGGTCGGCTTCCTCCCTTAGCTCCGGTGAGATCGCACTTTGGGTTTCTCCCTCCTTCCCCTCGCGTCGGGTACAGATCCCTTTTTCAATTGCTGTGACTTTTTTTTTTATTTTTTGCAATATTACGATTCAAATGGATATTCACTCGGGGTAAATTCCAGAAGCTCCATTTTTTTTCCAATCTGTAGTAATTTATTTCTTTCTTTAATTATTATGACATTCCATTTTTTTTGTCAATCTAGGATAGAAAAAAAAATGACTCAAACTCTATTTTTTTATCAAGCGGTTCTGTTGACATGGACAATGACAACGACAATGAGGATATCGACAACGACAATGACAACGAGGATATTGTTGCGATTGATGATAGGGAAGAAGATTTGATTGTCGAGACTGCGATTGTTGAACCGATAATTGAAATGGAGTTTAATTCGGTGGATGAAATGATGATTTTTTATGCAAATTATGCGAAGCAAAAAGGTTTTGCCATATGTAAAAGGTCGACCAAAAAAGTAGAAGGTATGTTAACATATGTGTTGATTTCGTGTAATCGTTGCGGAATGACAAAGAGTGAATCAAGCGACCCACTTCACATGCGCCCGAATTCAAAAACTGGTTGTAAAGCTAAGATTTCAACATTGTATAACCGTAATGGAAAGTGGTTTGTCAAAGCAGTTGAACTTAGTCATAATCATATAATGAGTCCAGGTAAATCGCGGTATTACAAGTGCAATAGACATATCGAACCACATGTACGAAGAAGACTTCTTGTGAATGATTAAGCTGGAATTAGAATAAAAAAGAATTTCAATTCATGTTTGGTTTAGGCAGGGGGGCATGGCAAGTTGGCAATGACAGAGAAAGATGCCAGGAATTATATCAATAGAGTAAGGCGTTTACAACTTGGGGAGAGTGATGCTAATGCAATGCACAACTATTTTGTTAGAATGCAAAACGATAATTCCGACTTTTTTATTTGATGGATTTGGATCAAAATGGGCAACTGAAGAATGTTTTTTTGGCAGACGCAAGAAGTAGGGCAGCATTTAAAGAATTTGGCGATGTTGTTACATTTGACACAACATATCTCGTGAACAAGTATGACATGCCATTTGCGCCTTTCGTAGGAGTGAACCATCATGGGCATTTGGTATTATTAGGGTGTTGTAATGCCCCGGTCTTTTATATGCATGAATTATTATGACCTCAAGTGAGACATTAGAGTTTTGCATTCACAAATAATAAAATTCTGACTAATGGAATAAGGTTAGAACTATTTGCACGTTTTAAATTCAGAAATCAGATGTTCGGTTATCTGCTTGGGTTTATCTTCCGAATTTGATTTTTATGTTTCGATAGACAGAATCGTGATTCCGTCGACTTCTATATACACTACTTTTACGTTACGAGTACGATTTTCAAAACTTTACTTTTTGAGTTTTTGGATATATTTTATGTCGAGTCGTTTTCTCGGATAATTCGTGTTCCGTAAATCGTGAAACTTTTCTCCGACTTTAAGCTGTAAGTGCGACACGGTAATTTAAGTATATGTCATACATTTAATACCCGAGTAATTTTATCTGTGGAGGAGCGAAACGTAAAATATTCTTCGACCGGTTTATGACGACGTCTAGGGTTAACCTAGTATATAAAGGGACATCACCTCCCTTTCATTTTTCCACTTCACTTCATCTTCTTCCCTCTTATTCTCTACTTCAGCCCCCCCCCCCACCATTGAAGAACACCATTGTTCTTCATTAAGAACTCAAGTTACAAGCTCACTTTGTGTTCCAAACTTGAATCCAAGTTCATATTCAAGTAAGTTACCTCATTTTCTTCATTTCTAGCCAACTAAAAATAGGTTTTGGACCACTGTAAAATTTGGTGAAGAGTTTAGGTTTAATGTTATAATATTTTGTATGTTGTTTTTGTTGGAACATTTTATTCCATACATAAATTAAAAGTGTTTTGATGATTAATGTTGATAAGCAAAACAAAACAACGAAGAGAAGAAGCCAAGCATCGAAGGAAACGAAGTGCAAAAAGTTGGAAAAACAAAGCTAACGTACGTAACGTGAGATCACTAACGTACGTAATATATGGAATTTTACGTACGTAATGAAAGTTATATAGCGTACGTGAACAAGTTTAAGCCAGATGAACGTTGGAGGAGTCAAAGTCAGAAAAGCATGCAACGGACATATGACGTCAGCAGTGACGTAAGGCTTAACGTACGTAACCAATGAAATGTTAACGTACGTAATCAAAAATGACGAAACTCCCTGAAATATTTTTGTGAAGATGCTAACGTACGTAACCAGACAGGGTTAACGTACGTAAAGTGACTTACGTACGTAATGTAAGAGTTATAGCGTAAGTAATCAGTGCACAAGAAGCTAACGGCTAGTTTGTTCATGAAGGCTATAAATACCATGCTTATGGTATTGATCAAGCACAACAACTTCAAGCATTATATACATTGATCAGAGACTGATATTCATTATATTGTTGTTGTAATATTGAGCTTACATTGAGTGATTGAGTATTATACACAAAATTATACACGAGCGGTAAAAGAAAAGATATGATTAGATTCGGTGTTATTAGGATCAAGGATCCGGCATTGTTAGAATCACAATCGCTATCTTCGTGAGGTTTATCTAGTACCCATAGAAAGCTAGAGTGGTTGATTCCTTGTCCGATAGAAATGGAAAACGGTTTAACTTGGACCGACGCAAAGACAAGTACGAGTGGTTTATCACGAACCAATAGAAGACGTGATTGTAACGGTTATACCTCGACCGATAGAAGAGAGGCGTAGAGGTTGCTATCTTTAACCTATTGAAAAAGATAAAGAGAGGACGTAGGCTCGTTTATAGCCGAACCTCTATAAATCCTTGTGTCGTTTATTTTCGCATTTTATTTTACGCTTCCGCAACACGGCGCAATATCCGATCCCGTACCTAACAATTGGTATCAGAGCGGTACTCCAATACGCGGCTTAACATCCGAGGAGAAAAAGATCCAAAAATGGCGTTTCAATTCTCTCCAGTCGAAGGCCTTGCTCTCAACCGACCACCATTCTTCGATGGCTCAAATTATTTGACATGGAAGAAAAAGATGTCCATCTTTATTCGTGCCTACGATATAGAGATTTGGAAGATTATTTATCTCGGCCTAAAAGTTCCTATCAAAACCGACGGTACGCTGAAATCTTTTGAAGAATACGACGATGCCGATTGGAAAAATGACCATCTTAATTGTAAGGCCACCCAACTTTTATTTTGTGCCTTAAATCCCAAAGAGGTCAATCGAATCTCGTCGTGTTAAAGTGCGAAAGAAATATGGAAAATTCGTGAAATCACACACGAAGGGACAACTCAAGTCAAGGAGACGAAGATCAATATGCTTCTCCATGACTACGAGTTATTTATGATGAAAGGTGATGAGTCCATCACCAATATGCTCGACCGATTCTCGGTCATCACAAATGGACTTGCGTCATTCGGAAAACCATTATCTAGTAGTGAAAAAGTTAAGAAAATTTTACGATCACTACCTAGCGAATGGGACGGCACCGTGACCGCAATTATGGAATCTAAAGATCTCAATACGCTCGATTTTAGTGCCCTTGTTGGTTCACTAATCAATTATGAGATTGTATTAAAATCACGAAGTGTCAAGCCGAAGCCGAAGGAACGATCATTAGCCATGAAGGCTAAGATATCGAGAAAGAAAGAAGAAACCCCGGTGGAGGAAAGCGATGAAGAAATGACATACTATGCCAAAAATATTAATAAATTCCAAACCTTATTAAACCGGAGGAAGAAGGATATCTCGAGCGAATCTAAGAACTTCGACAATTATTGTCGACTATGTGGAAAACCAGACCACTTCGCTAAGCATTGCCGAGCCAAACCGAAAAAGGAGGTTCTCGTGGCAACATGGAGCGATGAAGACGAAGACGACGATTTTATCGAACAAAATAATCTCTCTCTCATGGCCCGGAGTTCGTTCGACGACAGCGACGTCGAAAGCCAGGTTAGTACATCCTCCCGTGATGAACTTTTTGATGCATTTAAATTACTTCATACAGATTTTCAAAATGCATTATCGGAAATCAAATCCCTTAAGTCTAAAATTAAATCTTTGGAAATTGAAAATTCCAAAATTATCGAGAAGGGAAAATTTGTCGAAATCGATAATTCAAAGTGTATTGAAAATGAAAATATTTTGAAGAATGATCTCGCTAAAATCCAAACCGAGCTTAAATCTTTGACAAAGAAATTCTCGTGTGGAAACGAGAAATTTGAACAAATGCTTGGTGTTCAAAAATTTACTTTGAATAAAGAGGGGTTAGGATTCAAACCACGTTCGAAAAATAAATCCGTCAATTTTAAAATACCCCATTGCGAAAAGTGTCATATTTCATGTTGCGAAAGCCCGAGACGGACGATAAAAATTAAGAAAATTTGGGTTCCTAAAGGAACAATCGTTTCAAATATCGTCTACGTTTCTAAACAAAAACCAACTATAGGTTGGATCTCCAAACATTGATTTTTGGTATTTTACTCAGGAGAGTAATTTTTTAAATGGATAATATTTTCAGGGGGAGTTAATACCCTTGTATTTATTTTTGCATATTTCATTAGTTATTGAATTTATTTTTTATTGGTATTTAATTGCACTTTTTGATGAATACAAAAAGGGGGAGAGATAGGAGAATGGAGAAATAAGTCGAAAATGTGATTAACCGTGAAAGGGGGAGAAAAATCAAAGAAAATCGATAGCATACAAAAAGAATTAGAAAAACGAAGGAGTTGAACAAAAATAAGGAAAAGTCAAAAATGAAGTTGAAGAAAAATGAGGAGACGTCGAAAAGACGATGAAAAATTCGAAATTCGAAAAATTCGAAAAGTTAAAGGAAAGGAGAAAGAAGGAGTCGAAAAAAGAAATGGGAGAAGAAACTAACGAAACGGACAAAGTTGAAAACTTTGGTCTGTACACATATACATATATTTGTATTTTTGAAGGTAAATCCCTTTGACGAAGTGTTGTTTTGTAATCATCAAAAAGGGGGAGATTGTTGGAACATTTTGTTCCATACATAAATTAAAAGTGTTTTGATGATTAATGTTGATAAGCAAAACAAAACAACGATGAGAAGAAGCCAAGCATCGAAGGAAACGAAGTGCAAAAAGCTGGAAAAACAAAGCTAACGTACGTAACGTGAGATCACTAACGTACGTAATATATGGAATTTTACGTACGTAATGAAAGTTATATAGCGTACGTAAACGAGTTCAAACCAGATGAACGTTGGAGGAGTCAAAGTCAGAAAAGCATGCAACGGACATATCACGTCAGCAGTGACGTAAGGCTTAACATACGTAACCAATGAAATGTTAACGTACGTAATCAAAAATGACGAAACTCCCTGAACTATTTTTGTGAAGATGCTAACGTACGTAACCAGGTAGGGTTAACGTACGTAAAGTGACTTACGTACGTAATGTAAGAGTTATAGCGTACGTAATCAGTGCACAGGAAGCTAACGGCTAGTTTGTTCATGAAGGCTATAAATACCATGCTTATGGTATTGATCAAGCACAACAACTTCAAGCATTATATACATTGATCAGAGACTGATATTCATTATATTGTTGTTGTAATATTGAGCTTACATTGAGTGATTGAGTGTTATACACAAAATTATACACGAGCGGTAAAAGAAAAGATACGATTGGATTCGGTGTTATTAGGATCAAGGATCCGGCATTGTTAGAATCGCAATCGCTATCTTCGTGAAGTTTATCTAGTACCCATAGAAAGCTAGAGCAGTTGATTCCTTGTCCGATACAAATGAAAAACGGTTTAACTTGGACCGATGCAAAGACAAGTACGAGTGGTTTATCACGAACCAATAGAAGACGTGATTGTAACGGTTATACCTCGACCGATAGAAGAGAGGCGTAGAGGTTGCTATCTTTAACCTATTGAAAAAGATAAAGAGAGGACGTAGGCTCGTTTATAGCCGAACCTCTATAAATCCTTGTGTCGTTTATTTCCGCATTTTATTTTATGCTTCCGCAACACGGCGCAATATCCGATCCCGTACCTAACAGTTTTCAAGTTGATTTTAAGGTTCTTGAAGTGTTTAGAACAAGTTGTAATCATGTCTTGATTTTCTTCATGTTGGCCGAAAATTTTAGGGTTTCATAACCTAATCATGTGTTGTTTTTATTATGATTTTCTTACACAATATGTTGTTATATGATGATATGATGCTATGACGAATTTATGGGATTTTTTATAAAATGTTTGGTGTTTTGAAAGTAAGGAAGAATCATGCTTAGTTCTTGATATGTTGTTGTATGTACAAAAGTGACTTGATAATTGTGATGAGGTATGAAAGGAGTACATGATATGTTTTTGTTAGATTTTTATAAAATGCTTTTGAAGATTTATTTGAAAACAAGAACATGAAGTTAGATTTATAAAGTTGGAAGCTGTGTTCGTAATATTTGATGTAGTTAAGGATCATGTTATGTATTGAGGATTTTAAAGTAATGTTTAGGTCATTTGTATGTTAGGATCAAGATTTTGATTATCAACATGAGTGTATGTTAAGTGTGTTGTTTGATGTTAATGATGTTTGAATGTTAATGTTGGAAAAATAAGAATGAGTAAGTAGTCATTTTGCAAAAGAAAAGATTATGAAATGGAGTTTGTGATGTCGAGAAGCATGATTGTATGTCGACTCATATATGTGTTACAAGTATGATATGCATGATTAGAGTTTACATGTTTAGGGTTTTCGTTGCTAGAAACGAGCTCTAGGTTAATATGATGTTTTTCCCATTTTCGTCGGAAGTTGGCAGTTTCGTCACACTTCACGGAAACGGCCATAACTTTCTCCACGTTTCATATTTTTGAGATTTGTAAAATGTATTTGAAACTAGACTTCAGTGGCTTTCCAATGGTCTAAGATTCACTATCTAGTTCTTACTGTGCATTAACAAAATGCTTATTCTTTCCAGACTTGATGCACATTATTTTATGATTATGTTAAGTGTTTGATGTTGGTTTTCGAACCAAAAAATGTGTAATGGAATCGAGTATCGGTTGTAACACCCCAAGATATTCGAGGTATATTACAGTGCCATGAATCCCTACTTGGGACCCACCAGGCTAAACAACCATCATACTCATCGACTCGCGTAAACAACAAAATGACACCTCGTCATAAAGACGCAAAACGAAAATAATCCACCCGGTTCAACCGGTCAAACACAACACAATCATCCGACACAAACATAATAGACAACGATACAATCCGGACGAACACGAACTTCTAAGTACTCGAGTACTTCTATTAGTTTACAAACCCACAAACGGTAAAAAGGTAAAAGACAATAAGACGCCACTTGTGCACATTCATCACGCATGGCCATCATCCGCATACTGGTCCAGCGCCCGTTCGTCTCGATGAACCTGACCTGAAATTCATAAAACGAATTTCCCCAAAATGGGTCCCCAGAGGGGTTAGCAATTACGCTAGTACAAGTAACCAAATGAACAACTTACATCTTACACATATAGTCAAAGCATGCAATAATGAAAACTTCGGTTGAAACACACATTTTCGAAAACGCCAATATCAAAACACATTTGTGAAATACACCACAATTAACCATGGATCCACCCCTCCGTGGACCCCTACCGAGACCCCGTCGGATCTAACCTATAGTGGTTAAAAGCAGGCTCACAGATCCACCCCTCCATGGACCCCTACCGAGACTCCGTCGGGTCTAACCCATAGTGAGCATACACACACACACAAAATTCTCATGCAATACTACTACGTTAAGATTGTCAGTTCATAAGGGTACTTGGCTCGATTAATAGATGGTGAAACAAACGGGAAGGAAGAGTCAAACACAACTGCGAGGAATCGTCGAAACCGAACCTAACGATTCGAAGAATACAATCACAACCACTTCTAAACGATTACGGAAATGGAATACTCCCGAAAACCCGCCTACGATTCATGTATATTCGAATAAAAATGACAACGAGGGCGGACCACAACCAAACCCTCTCGATTACGCAAAACCACAAAAAAATACCATGAATCCGTAGGAAAACTAATGATATCAACCAGATTAATCATATTCATCATGAATTAACCAACAAAATGGAACGAAACAGACGAAAATCCAAAAACCCCCAAATTGCCCCAAAGTAGGGTTCTAAGAGATTTACCTTGCATTGAGGATGAAGAACACAAGTAGGTGTTGTTAATCTACTTCAAAAACTCAAGGTAGAAGACACCTGAAATGATCGGAGGAAGAGATCGCCCGAAAATCGCTTGAAGGAGCTCTAAGCCGCGGGGAGGAGAAGAAATGAGAAAAGGTAAAAATCTGGGTCAACTCCCTGGTTTATATAGCCAGGGAGCGTTAGCGCGCGCTAATCCTCAAAAGTTAGCGTGCGCTAACGGGACAAAACTCCAGTCCAGAAAGTTAACGTCCCAGTCCAGTAACCAGATTTATGGGCCGTTAGCGTGCGCTACCCGAAACGTAGCGTGCGCTAATAGCCTCTCGGTAGCGCGCGCTATCGGCCATAGCGTGCGCTACCTGGGCATCAGCCGAGTCCAGAAGTGAACTGCCCAGTACTCACCTGACCCCGTTAGCGTGCGCTGCCGGCCAAATGTAGCGTGCGCTAAAAGCGTATCGGTAGCGCGCGCTATCGGCCATAGTGTGCGCTACCTGGGCACCTGACCGAGTCCAGTAGCAAACTGTCCAGTACTGGACAGACTCGCTAGCGCGCGCTACAAAACAAGCGTAGCGTGCGCTACTGAAGGATGTTTAGCGTGCGCTATACAATAACATTAGCGCGCGTTAGGCATAGGGTAACAACGGTCTGAAACACCAAAACACGAACGAAGTATTAAACGGAACAACACAATACTTATGATAACATACAATGGATCTACGGCAACCCCGTACGGCGGTTCCGAGCAACTATTATGAGAATTACACCAAAAAAATGAAAATACAGTGAACATAAAAATGAGGATATTACATTCTTCCCCTCTAAAAATAAGTTTCGTCCCGAAACTTAAGAAACAAACAACTCGGGGTACCTAGCACACATGCTATTCTCGGTTTCCCAAGTTGCCTCCTCGACGCCATGTCTCGACCACTGCACCTTGACTAATGGGATGGTCTTATGTCTCAGTCGCTTCTCACGGTGCTCCAAAATTTTCAGGGGGCGCTCCTCGAAGGTAATATCCTCGGCGATATCAATCTCACCATAATCAATGACGTGACTAGGATCCCGAACATATTTCCTCAGTTGGGAAACATGGAAAACGCTATGAACGTGACTCAAGGCCGAAGGTAACACCAAACGGTACGCCAAATCGCCTACCCTCTCGAGAATCTCAAAGGGCCCAATAAATCTCGGGCTCAACTTTCCCTTCTTCCCGAAGTGGAAAACCCTCGAATTCCAAAGGTCGACGACGAACATCAGCATACGACTTCTGTCGACTATGAGCAGTCAACATCCTCTCACGAATCAATTCCACCTTCTGCTTCGTCTCCATAACGATATCCGGCTCGGTCCCAACCAAATCAGATGCCTCATTCCAACAAATCGGTGATCGACATCGTCGCCCGTAAAGCGCCTCATACGGTGCCATCCGAATCGACGTGTGCCAACTATTGTTGTACGTGAACTCGACCAATGGTAAATGCTCCTCCCAGTCACTGCTCCAATCGAGAGCACAAGCACGCAACATATCCTCGAACGTCTGGATAGTGCGTTCCGACTGTCCATCTGACTAAGGATGAAAAGAGGTACTCAAACGCAAACGAGTACCCAATGACTTATGCACCGCCTGCCAAAAGTGCGATACAAAACGACCATCATGATCCGAAACAATAGACTTCGGAGTACCGTGAAGCCTCACAATCTGCGCGATAAACACACGAGCCAACTTCTCCGGGCCCCAAGTATCCTTGATGCCCAGAAAATGTGCCAACTTGGTCAGATGATCAACAATCACCCAGACCATATTCATGCCCGACCTCGATCTCGGCAAACTCGTAATGAAATCCATCGATATATCTTCCCATTTCCATTCTGGAATGGGAAGTGACGGCAATAACCCAGCCGGTCGTTGATGCTCGATTTTAACCTGCTGACAAGTCAAACATCTCGCTACAAACTGTGCGACCTCCTCCTTCATATCATTGCACCAGAAATTCCTTCTCAGGTCCTTGTACATCTTACTCGAACCAGGATGAACGGAGTAAGTTGTAGCATGGGACTCACGCAAAATATTCTGTCTCAACTCTGAGTCGTTCGGTACACAAAGCCGACTCTGTAATCTCAAAACACCATCCTCGTGAATCACAAACCAGGAGACTTTCCCTTAAGAATGTTCTCTCGGATTTGAGTAATCATCGGATCCTCCAACTGCTTCAGCTTAATTTCATCGATCAAAGACGACGAAATCTCTAAAGCACAGAGTTGCCCGACAGATCCAGGCAACAAAACCTCAACATCCAACTCGATCAAAACCCGCCGAAGCTCAGATTGAGACGTAAGGATCTCAAGCATTCGCAACGCAACCGGTTTCCGACTCAAGGCGTCGGCCACGACGTTCGCCTTGCCCGGATGATAAAGGATTTCGATGTCATAATCCTTAATCAACTCTAACCACCTCCCCTGCCTCATATTCAGCTCTCGCTGAGTAAATATGTACTTCAGGCTTTTATGATCGGTAAAAATCTGACATGCAGAGCCAAAAAGGTAGTGACGGCAAATCTCGAGTGCAAAAACAACTGCTGCTAACTCCAAATCATGCGTAGGGTATTTGAGCTCGTACGGCCTCAACTGTCTCGACGCATATGCAATGGTCTTGCCGTGATGCATCAATACGCACCTAAGACCCTGACCCGAAGCATCACTATAAACAGCAATACCCTCGTTGCCGCACGGCAACGCTAAAACCGGGGATGAAGTCAAACGCCTCTTCAGCTCCTCAAAACTCGACTGCCTCTCGTCACCTGCATTTAACTTCTCGACTACTTGGAGCAAGCTGGTAAGTGGACGAGCCAGTTTCGAGAAACCCTCGACGAACCTACGGTAGTAGCCGACCAAACCCAAGAAACTACGGATCTCCTTCACATTCTTGGGCGGTTCCCAATCCAACACTGCTTCAATCTTCTGCGGGTCCACACGAACACCCTCGGATGAAATCACGTGACCTAGAAACATCACTTCTTTCAGCCAGAACTCACATTTCTAGAACTTTGCATAGAGTTGCTCGGTCCTCAAAATGTCCAACACTACTCGCAAATGATACGCGTGCTCTTCCTCGTTCCTCGAATAAATAAGAATATCGTCAATGAAAACGACGACACACTTATCCAAATACTCGATAAAGACTTTGTCCATCAACTGCATGAACATCGCCGGCGCATTAGTTTACCCAAAAGGCATAACTACAAACTCATAATGTCCGTATCTCATCCGAAAAGCTATTTTCGGCAGATCGGACTCCCTCACCCGGAGCTAATAGTACCCCGATCTCAAATCAATCTTCGAGAATACTGTAGCTCCCTGCAACTGATCGAACAAGTCATCAATCCTCGGCAAAGGTTACTTGTTCTTGATGGTCACCTTGTTTAGTTCGCGATAGTCGATACACAAACGCAGTGAACCATCATTCTTCCGCACAAACAGGACCGGTGCGCCCCAAGGCGAAGCGCTCGGTCTAACATACCCCGATTCAAGAAGCTCACTCAACTGCTTCTTCAACTCGGCCATCTCTGAAGGTGCCATGCGATACGGCGCCTTCGAAATCGGAGCTGCGTCCGGCTCTAACTCTATAGCAAACTCGACCTCACGATCCGGTGGCAATCCCGGTAACTCGTCAGGAAATACATCAGGAAGCTCACTAACGACTTGAATCGACGAAAGCTCGACTCCACCATCCTCCGCCTTCAAGGCATAGCACCAATAACCGGTACACCCCTTTCGTAGGAGTCTCATCGCCTTCAAGGCGTTAATAACGAACTTCTGGTTTCTCCTCTTTCGCCCTGCGAAAGAGTGCTCGGTGCCATCCTAGGCTAACATAGTGATGATTCTCGTGCGGTAGTTCATGATCGCACCATGCTGCTCAAGCCAATCATCCCCAAGAATTAAATCCTCACCCTCAATACCCACGACAATAAGATATGAGAGCCAAGCCCTCTCGCAAATAATCACAGCACAATCTCGGATCTCCCAATCACCAACGATCCTTTCACCGCTAGGAAGTTTAACGATGAAAGGATCGCAGGACGACAAACAATCAAAACCCAGACGGGGCACACATTCCAAAGAGACACATGAATGCGTAGCACCGGAATCGAAAAACACACTGACATGATGAGAATGAATGTGAACGGTACCTGTGGCAACGGTAGCAGCCGGATCATCAGCCCTCCTCATCTCGTAAACTCGTGGATGGGCGGAGCCAACACTAGAAGCTCCCCCTCTGGCGGTCTGACCCCGACCTCTCCCTCGACTGTCACTCGGTGGGGATTGAGAAGCAAACGATCCTTGATTCACGCTTGGTTCCCTGGGCGCTGGAATGGAAGCCTGGGAACCAAGAACTCTCTCTCTATCTCGGCACAGAAAGCAGCCTTGTGGTCTGGCTAGCCACACCGTTACACGTCAGCAAAGGGCTCGGACAATTATGACTGATGTGGCCTGGTTGGCCACAGTTAAAACACTTCGCCTCCCGAGAAGGGGCACTGGCAGCCCTGCGGGGAACCCCAGTAGAACGAGCTGGGCCACCACCAGTGGAAAAGTTAGCAGACTGGAATTTCTTCTGACCCCCACCTTTGTGGCCCGAAAAATTCCCGGCGGACTTCTACTTCTTGATCTCGCGGGCCGCCTCACTAGCCGTCACAGACATATCATAAGCATGGGCCCTACTCTGATAATCCTTCAAGGTAGTGCAGATGAGCCCAGACATGTAGTCGCGAATCGACAATTTCATCCGCCTGGAGAAGTGAAAAATTTTGTCGTTCTCCTCGACAACTTGGGTCTTCACGTAGCCCAACTCCTTGTTGAAATCGGCAATCACTTGAGAAACAGGAATATCCCGAGGCTGAGCATCATAAAAGGCATGAACTCGAGCCTGTCTAACTGGCCACAGGCAATATTCGGTCTCCATTAGGTCCTTGAATTCCGCCCACGAAGCAACGTGGTCCTTAGGCCCAACGGCCTCCCACCAATCAGTAGCGTCCCTAGTGAGAAAATACTGGGCAAAAGGGACCTTATGGTCCTCGGGATAGTTGGTGGCAACAAAGACTTTAGATATCTCCTTGATCCAACCTTCCCATCCGATCGGGTCTGATGCTCCCGAAAACTGAGGAGGATGCATCTTGATGACATCTTGAAGCCAACGGTCTGCTCCGCCCCGATTAGCATGGGCCGGATTCGGGTTCTGAACCACCTGAGCTATAACCGCTATCTGGTTCACCATTTGTTGCATGACAGCCGCAATTCCAAGGTCGGTGCCATCTTTAGAAGAAGCATGGCTATGACGGTAACCGGTGCTTCCGGCTCCCGAAGAATGTGACGTGGCCGCCCCACCGGCTGCCCCACGTCCCCGGCCGCATCCACGGCCACGACCACGACCACGACCATGGCCTCTTCCAGCATCCATACTGATGTTAAAGAAGTAGCAAAGGCCATACGATGGTAAGTACGAGAGGAAAAACAACCACAATCAAGAATCAAAGGTGTGATGCAAGGAAACAAAGAACGGAGTAAGGAAAAAACTTACGGGCACCGGTAGCATCGGAATCATGGCAGCGTGATGATGATGTGCAAAACGACACACAACAAGACCCAATAACCGACAAGCCTAGGTATCCATAAACCTAGAGCTCTGATCAGTGGTGTATCCAGAAGCAAGAATCACCATGGGCTGTGTCAAAATTAAAGTAGGGTTGGAGTATATATATATATATATTTTGTTAACTAAAAAAATATATTTTATCAAATTAAGATGGGGCTGGATCCTACCTCAGCCTTTGAGGTAGCTCCGCCCTGGCTCTGATACCATTTTCTGTAACACCCCAAGATATTCGAGGTATATTACAGCGCCATGAATCCCTACTTGGGACCCACCAGGCTAAACAACCATCATACTCATCGACTCGCGGAAACAACAAAATAACACCTCGTCATAAAGATGCAAAACGAAAATAATCCACCCGGTTCAACCGGTCAAACACAACACAATCATTCGACACAAACACAATAGACAACGATACAATCCGGACAAACACGAACTCCTAAGTACTCGAGTACTTCTATTAGTTTACAAACCCACAAATGGTAAAAAGGTAAAAGACAATAAGACGCCACTTGTGCACAATCATCACGCATGGCCATCATCCGCATATTGGTCCAGCGCCCGTTCGTCTCGATGAACCTGACTTGAAATTCATAAAATGAATTTCCCCAAGACGGGTCCCCAAAGGGGTTAGCAGTTACGCTAGTACAAGTAATCAAATGATCAACTTACATCTTACACATATAGTCAAAGCATGCAATAATGAAAACTTCGGTTGAAACAAACATTTTCGGAAACGCCAATATCAAAACACATTTGTGAAATACACCACAATTAACCGTGGATCCACCCCTCCGTGGACCCCTATCGAGACCCCGTCGGATCTAACCCATAGTGGTTAAAAGCAAGATCGCGGATCTACCCCTCCGTGGACCCCTACCGAGACCCCGCCGGGTCTAACCCATAGTGAGCATACACACACACACACAATTCTCATGCAATACTACTACGTTAAGATTGTAAGTTCATAAGGGTACTTGCCTCGATTAATAGACGGTGACGCAAACGGGAAGGAAGAGTCAAACACAACAGCGAGGAATTGTCGAAACCGAACCTAACGATTCGAAGAATACAATCACAACCACTTCTAAACGATTATGGAAATGGAATACTCCCGAAAACCTGCCTACGATTCATGTATATTCGAATAAAAATGACAACGAGGGCGGACCACAACCAAACCCTCTCGATTACGCAAAACCACGAAAATATACCATGAATCCGTAGGAAAACTAATGATATGAACAAGATTAATCATATTCATCATGAATTAACCAACAAAATGGAACGAAACGGACGAAAATCCCAAAACCCCCAAATTGCCCAAAAGTAGGGTTCTAAGAGATTTACCTTGGATTGAGGATGAAGAACACAAGTAGGTGTTGTTAATCTACTTCAAAAACTCAAGGTAGAAGACGCCTGAAATGATCAGAGGAAGAGATCACCTGAAAATCGCCTGAAGGAGCTCTAAGCCGCGGGGAGGAGAAGAAATGAGAAAAGGTAAAAATCTGGGTCAACTCCCTCGTTTATATAGCCAGGGAGAATTAGCGTGCGCTAATCCTCAAAAGTTAGCGTGCGCTAACGGGACAAAACTCCAGTCCAAAAAGTTAACGTCCCAGTCCAGTAACTAGATTTATGGGCCGTTAGCGTGTGCTACCCGAATCGTAGCGTGCGCTATCGGCCATAGCGTGCGCTATCAGCCATAGCGTGCGCTACCTGGACATCAGCCAAGTCCAGAAGTGAACTGCCCAGTACTCACCTGACCCCGTTAGCGTGCGCTGCCGGCCAAATGTAGCGTGCGCTAAAAGCATATCGGTAGCGCGCGCTATCGGCCATAGCGTGCGCTACCTGGGCACCTGACCAAGTTCAGTAGAAAACTGTCCAGTACTAGACAGACTCGCTAGCGCGCGCTACAAAACAAGCGTAGTGTGCGCTACTGAATGATGTTTAGCGTGCGCTATACAATAACATTAGCGCGCATTAGGCACAGGGTAATAACGGCCCGAAACACCGAAACACGAACGAAGCATTAAACGGAACAACACAATACGTATGATAACATACAATGGATCTACGGCAACCCCGTACGGCGGTTCGGAGCAACAATTATGAGAATTACACCAAAAAAAATGAAAATATAGTGAACATAAAAATGAGGATATTACATCGGTTACCGTTGTTAGTATCTTTATATGTTATATGGTCAGTTAGGTTCTCTAAGAGAATTATAAATTTTATTATTAAACTTAAGTCGAATGCAAAACTCTAAAGTCCAAACATGTAGATCGAGTCCGTTGTCCGTTAGACTTCGTTAAGCTCGATCGACCGCTAAACTTAGTTGTTTTCGATGAAAGGTGGAGCAGCAGACTGAAGCGTAAGGAAGAGCCGAGAATCATTTTGCTTGCGTTTATTACTTGTCCAGATGGGCTTTCTACACGAAATGATTATGTGGGCTTTCTATACGAAAATGATTTGAGCTTTGCTCTATCTTGATGAAATGTTTTGCAAGCAAATTATGATTTCAAATGATTATGATGCATAAAAACTTTTATGTGGATTCTTATGAACCTATCACTGTTGGCTTGCCAACCTATGAAATGATCGGATCCTGAGCTAGACAAAGGTTGCTGGCCAGGGTTAGTGTACACAGTACTCGGGATTGTGATCTCTCTTCGGAGTGGCCGATCTCGGGGAGTAATGTTCGCGGGAGGTGGCCACATTCCCCGGCGTAAATTATGGATATGGTGAATCTGATGATATATGCTATGAAATGAAATGATTTAGTAAACATGGGGTTTTTCCTAAAACCCCCGTATCTTACTGCTTATATGCATGATGACAAGTACGAAAGTATGTTTTATGTTTTGGCAATATGTTCACGGAGTACGTTGTACTCAGCCCTGTATATCTTTTTAAATATGCAGGTTGAGCAAGGGATGTGACGGAGGGTGTTGAGTGGAAGTCTTTTATTTACGATAAATGTTAAGCCCCGGTTACATATCTTCATATATGTAACCAACCATGTTTTTCCTCTGCGACACTCTTTATGATTATGCTTTCTATGTCTTGTTGATTGTAATATGGTGTGAAGCATTTTCCTAAACTTCAAGGCTAATGTTATGACTATATATTCTACTTTGGATTCTAAGTCGTTCCCACGGGACTGACTCCCCTTCATGATACCTTGATAGGTTATTCATGGTAATTCACCCATATGCCTTATGAAACGTATGTTTCCCCCTTGCTTCCCCACTTCTTAATTCCTACCCCGGGTCACGCCCCGGCTGAGCCGTCCTTAGGGATAAGGGTCCGTGGGAATGGTATCGGAGCAGTTTGTTCGCTACGAGTCTATGTTCTTTCAAGCAAAGTTTAGTTCGATTCTCTAAACTGATTTAAGAATCAATTGTCAACTCAACACCCCGTCACGTCATGCTCAACTAAAGAGTAAGGTAAAAGATTTACTAGTCTTTATGATTCAAACTTCTTTTGCCATGAAAATGTATCTCTTTACGAGCTTTTATAAACTGTTAATTATGAACATATATAGAATGATATATGTATGACGAAGCATGGATTATATGAATCCTTATTTTTTTTTTCAAGTACGCATGAATTGTTGCTGATGAAGAAACACGAAAGACGAGAACCTAGAAGCTTCCTTAGTGTCTTCTATTATGCGAACGAGAACTTGTGCGCCTTAAGTATTCCAGCACGTGTACGAATATGAAGGACGAACAATGACGATGTAATAACGAGGATTGACGATGCAGTGACGTCTCCAACGAATATGACTTACGTACGAGTAATACGAGTATGGTTATTTTATCGGGATGTCCATTTATGGCGGAACCCGAATAACTTTCATAACATACCCCGTCAGAGAGTATATTGTTATTTTTATGTTAGGTGTTTCTCAAAGTCCAGAGTTCGAGTCGAGAACTTAGGATGAGATTTATATCCTTTTTCTGAGAACCCTTTAGTGGTGTTGTTCTATTATGTCGAGATGTTGATGTATTATACGTATACCTTCTTCATAGGATGGCGACCACGAAGACGACGCCGCGTAAGTCAACGAGGAGAAGGCGTACACCATGCGACCTTGTGGAGGCTTTCCGAAACACGTATCGAGGCACAGGTGCCACCGTGGGTCAGTGCATGGCAGACCTCGAGGCGGCATGGCGCTTAGCTGCTCCTCATGGTGTCTCGGACTATGAGGGCATTCAGCGTCTTATCGACCTCCTTTCGATCGAGTGGAGGGAGTGGCCTGCTGCAGTCTCATGGTATTATATCATTTTGCGTGAGCCGACTTTAGTACCGTCCGGAGATTTCGTGGCCTTTGCTATCCGCATCACCACTCAGTACCTCCAGCACCGTGCACCTTGATGTGAATCGAGATATTATGAAGAATCCGGATGAGGACTTGAGCATGCCGACTGGACCAATAATGAGGTCTCGACCAAAGAAGTTCAAAAATAATTTATCGACACTCGTCATTGATATGTTTAAAAATAACTATGTTATCAAAGACAACAAATTCGTGAGTAGTGTCGAAGTTGTCGAACAATAAGTTTTTCGTTTATTTTATCTTGGTGTATTTTAATTTGAATTGTATTTCTTGAGTTGTATTTTTATATTTTGAGTTGTATATAATCGAGTCGTGTAATATTAAAGTCGAAGACGATCGTAAAAGACGAACAAACAAACAAGGAAGCAAATTCCCGCGCGTAAGACTTACACGCAGCAGTCTCGTATTTTGGCCATAACTTACTCGTCCGAAATTCGATTCAGGTGATTCGGGTGTCTATGGAAAGGTAAGAAAGAGAGATACAAATCTTGTTAAGACTATAGGGCCAAATTCGGACCCCTTGGAGCTAAGAAATGACAAATCAGACAGCATCGGATTTATGGTGACTTGTTGTCCTTGTTTTCACACCTTAAAATCTTGGTCTTTGATATTTTGTCCCCTAAACATGTGTTGACTGACTTTGTGTCAGATTTTAGGATCTTTGAATGTTGATTTTTCTATTTTTAGGTTTCTTAGTTGTTTCCTTGTTCACTAGAGTTAGGTGTAAGATTTTGGCTATAAATAGCCTTGAAGTTTCATTGTAAGAGGACACCAAAGATTTTATGAAATTTGAGAGTGTTTGTATTAACAAACCTTTGTGAGTGCTTTTTTGTTTTGTTGAGTGTGTCTCCAAAATATCCATTGTGTGATTTATATACTTATCAAGTGCAATCTTGTTAGTATTTATATTCCACCCCTTCCGAGTTGCTACGGCGTGTCACGTAGAGGTTTGGAAGTAAAGCCCAATTTTGCTTATTTTGGAAACATCCTGGGAACGAATTCATCTAGCGGTGTTGGTTACCATAGCGTGTCGTGTGGGGGTCGCATCAGTTGGATTCGGAGCTCGGTTATTCCAAAACTAAGTGGTATAGTCTATTTTCCTTCATTAACATAATCTTCCTATCTTACCATCCTATTATTTCCTTTATCTTCTAAATCTTCCATCTTCTTCACACACACACACAATATATATATATATATAAGTGGTGAAGGTTTTGATTGTTTTTGATAACTCTTCAAGCCGAGGCCAGGGGAAGAACTTGTTCCTTAGCCTTCGGGCATCTGGTGATTTTAAGCTTGCAGATCAAATATCAAATATCAATCCATTCATTTCATTACTAAAAAAAAATTATAAGTCGTGAAGGTTTTGATTGTTTTTGATAACTCTTCAAGCCGAGGCCAGGGGAAGAACTTGTTCCTTAGCCTTCAAGGCCCGTGATTTTAAGCTATGGATCGAATATCAAATATCAATCCATTCATTTCATTACCAAAAAAAAAATAAAAAAAAATAAGAAGAAAAATATCAAGGAAGAAGAGAAGAACGAATTTTGATCGATCTTATCAAACAATTATCATACTTTTCGTTCCGTTCCATATTCTAAACTATTCCAAAATCTTTTGCTCCCATCTTTCCATTTTTTTACTTATCGTCATTCGCAACCTTTGGGGGGATCGTGGGATTTGAGTTCTTTCAAGAAGAAACTTGATTTGAATCACCTAAAATTACCTTGTAAGTTATGTGGAAAAAGGCAAAATAAATAAATAAATAAATAATTTTGAGGAATTAAGAAAAAAAAAAGCCAAACGAGAGATACGCGAGTGTGAGCGACCGAGCGATACACGTGAGGATCTTGTGAGGAAATTTTCTTGTAAAAAAAAGGAAAAAAAAAAAGGAAAAAACAAAAAAAAAGAAAAAAACAAAAAAAAAAAAAGAAAAAAAGAAAAAAAAAAGAAAAAAAAAGAAAAAAAAGAAAAGAAAAAAAA
Source organism: Orobanche coerulescens (assembly GCA_033398695.1). Taxonomy (NCBI): domain Eukaryota; kingdom Viridiplantae; phylum Streptophyta; class Magnoliopsida; order Lamiales; family Orobanchaceae; genus Orobanche; species Orobanche coerulescens. The sequence goes on from CM065817.1 coordinate 22,430,860, forward strand.
ATGTCAGGAACCGAAAGAGACGATCAAAATCTTATCCTTCAAAATATTGTACAACAACTTGCTCAAATAGTCGGAAGACTAGATAAGCAAGAGGAAACAATTGCTACTCTCACGAAGGGTAGAGAAGAGGAGCCCGTACGAAGGGGACCAGAACCCATTCGATTTGGAGGCTATGATGATGAAGATTCGATGAATTCCGAGGAGGAAGTTGGAGATCATTTACGATTGCCACAACTATTCCGATGAGAAGAAAATGAGGTTAGCAATAACCGAATTTTCAGAATATGCAAGCATTTGGTGGGACCAACTTGTGACGGAGAGAAGGAGGAGTCGGGAGAGACCGGTTAGCGGTTGGGAAGAATTGAAGGTTGTTATGCGGAAAATATTTGTTCCTAATTACTATCTTAAGGAACGATTTTATCGCTTACAATCTTTAAAACAAGGCTCGAGAAACATTGAAGATTTTCAAAAGGAAATGGAGATGTTGATGATCCGGGCCAATGTTCGGGAATAGAGAGAGGCCACCATGGCGATGTTTTTACACGGGATGAGAGCCGAGATAGCTAAAGAAGTTGACAAACAACACTTTGTTGAATTCGAGGACATGGTATATGCAGTGGTAAAAATCGAACGGAGCTTACGAAGAGGGAGCAACAACAACTATTCCACAGGATACTCTACTCCTTAGAAACAACAATCTCAAGTAAGTTCAGACAAATTTAAAAATTTTGATAATAGAGAAGGAAGTGTCTTGAAAGGAAAGTTTGAAGTTGGGAGTACTAGCAAACCAAAATTTGATGGGAAGCCTAAACCCGTCGAAAGCACCCAAAGGAGAAACCAGGATATCCAATGCTATAAGTGCCAGGGTCGTGGACATATAGCATCCGAATGCACCAACAAACGGGTGATGGTACTTCGGGATGGGGAGATTGAAACAGAAAGCGAAAAAGAAGAAGAAGAAGAGACAAGAGAGGTGGAGAGTGATGATGAGACGTATGAGTATGCACCTGCACTTGTTGTTCGGAGGGTGTTAAGTTCTCAAGCAAAAGAGGAGGAAGTTAACGAACAAAGAGAAAATCTATTTCACACACGTTTTATTAAAAATAAAAATTGTAGTGTGAAAATAGATAACGGGAGTTGCACTAATGTCATTAGCGCTATGCTAGTAGAAGAACTCGATCTTCCAACAAGAAGACACCCTAAACCGTATCGTTTACATTGGCTAAATGATTGTGGGGAAGTTCGCGTTAATAAACAGGTACTTGGGGCTCTCACCATCGGAAGGTATCAACACGAAATCCTATGTGATGTCGTTCCGATGCATGCTTGTCATATCTTGTTGGGAAGACCATGGCATTTTGATCGAGATGCTACTTTGAGCGGAAGGAAAAATCGTTACTCATTCGAGAAGGACGGAAAGAAAATTACCTTAGCTCCCATGACTAAGGTACAAATACAAGAAGATCAACTTCATCTTGAAAAGGAAGTTGAAGGAAAATCGAGAAAAGAAAAATGAAAAAAATGAAAAAGCGAGAAAAATGAAAAAAATGAAAAAAAGAAAGAAAAAGAAAATTTGAGAAAATGCATTCTTGTAAGTGCAAAGGAACTTGAAGAAGATATCAAGGAAAATGCACCCATGTACTTGATTATTTTCCGAAAAGTTTGCGCTACTACTAACCCCGGGAACCGGATAATTCCGAGTTCTATTGAATTTTTATTGCAGGAATTTGTTGAAGTTTTTCCCGAAGAACTACCTGCAGGGTTGCCACCAATCCGAGGGATTGAACATCAAATAGACTTTGTGCCCGGAGCGGTTATTCCAAATAGACCGGCATACCGACACAACCCCGAAGAGAGCAATGAAATCCAAAGACAAGTCGAGGAGTTTTTAAGTCTTGGGTATATCCGGGAGAGTCTAAGTCTTTGTGTCGTTCCTGTGATAGTCGTGCCAAAGAAAGATGGAACGTGGAAAATGTGCACCGATTGTAGAGCGGTAAATAATATCACGGTTAAGTATCGACACCCTATTCCAAGGTTAGATGATATGTTAGATGAATTACATGGTTCATGTGTTTTCACTAAAATTGACCTAATGAAAGGATATCACCAAATTCGTATGAAAGAAGGAGATGAATGGAAAACGACTTTCAAAACTAAATACGGATTATACGAATGGTTGGTAATGCCCTTTGGATTAACGAACGCACCAAGTACTTTTATGAGATTAATGAATCATGTTTTACGTGCATACATCAGAAAATTCGTTGTTGTATACTTTGATGATATACTCATTTACAGCACAAATATTGAAGAACACGTTGAACATTTAAGATTAGCTTTAATTACCTTGAGAAGGGAACAATTATATGCTAGTCTTAAAAAATGTACTTTTTGCATGAATGAAGTTATTTTTCTTGGATATGTCGTTAGTGCTGACGGCATAAAAGTTGATGAAGAAAAGGTTAAGGCTATTTGAGAATGGACTAGACCGACGAACGCATTCGAGGTAAGAAGTTTTCATGGACTAGCAGGGTTTTACCGACGCTTCGTAAAAGATTTTAGCACAATTGCAGCCCCATTAAATGAACTTGTCAAGAAACATGCTAAATTTAATTGGAGAAATGAACAAGAAAAAGCATTTAACACTGTGAAAGATAAATTGTGCACCACACCTATCTTAGCATTACCTGATTTTTCTAACACTTTTAAAATTGAGTGTGATGCTTCAGGAGTAGGAATATGAGCAGTATTAATGCAGGGAAAAAGGCCGATAGCCTATTTTAGTGAGAAACTTGGAGGAGCTACATTGACTTACCCGACATATGACAATGAATTGTATGCTTTGGTTCGAGCCCTACGTACGTGGCAACACTACCTATGGCCTAAGGAGTTCGTGATTCATACTGATCATGAATCCTTAAAGCATCTCAAAGGACAGGGTAAATTGATCAAGAGACATGCCAAGTGGTTAGAAGAAATTGAATCCTTTCCTTACATCATCAAATACAAACAAGGTAAGGAAAACATTGCCGCCGACGCTTTGTCAAGAAGGTATGTATTACTCAATACACTTTCTTGTAAACTTTTGGGATTTGATTTATTGAAAGAAGCATATGAGGGGGATAAAGATTTCCATGATATTTATGTCGCTTGCGAGAAAAAAGGAGTAGAAAAATTTTATCGGGATAATGGATTCTTGTTCCGTGAAAATAAACTTTGCATTCCTTTTTGTTCAACACGGGAATTATTGGTAAAAGAAGCACATAGTGGAGGTCTAATGGGATATTTTGGGATTGCTAAAACTTACGAAATATTGCATGAACATTTTTTTTGGCCAAAAATGTAACATGATGTTTTTAAAGTTGTAAATTCATGCATTGTTTGTAGGAACGCAAAATCACGAGTGTTATCGCATGGTTTGTATATGCCACTTCCGGTACCTTCCGAACCTTGGGTCGATCTTTCTATGGACTTTGTATTAGGATTACCCAGGGCGAAATCCGGTTGTGAATCCATTTTTGTTGTAGTTGATAGATTTAGCAAAATGGCACACTTCATTGCATGTCATAAAACGGACGACGCCACACATATTGCTAATTATTTTTCAAAGAAATTGTTCGTTTGCATGGTATGCCCAAAAGCATCGTATCCGATAGAGATACCAAATTTTTGAGTCATTTTTGGAGAGTCTTATGGGCAAAATTGGGGACGAAATTTCTTTATTCTACAACATGTCATCCCCAAACTGATGGTCAAACCGAGGTTGTTAACCAAACACTTGGTCAATTGTTACGAACTATTGTTAACAAAAATTTGAAAATTTGGGAAAAATCTTTACCATTTATCGAGTTTGCCTATAATCGAACCATACATTCCACTACGACATTTTCGCCATTTGAAACCGTGTATGGTTTTAATCCAATAACTCCTTTAGACTTATTGCCTATTCCAATAGATGACAGGAGTAACCTTGATGGCAAGAAAAAGGCGGAGATGGTGAAGCAATTACATGCCAAAGTTCGTGAACAAATTGAGAAGCGCAATGAACACAATGCAAGAATGAAGAACAAGGGACGCAAACAAGTACTCTTTGAACCAGGTGATTGGGTTTGGGTTCATTTGAGGAAAGAACGATTTCCCATTCAAAGAAAATCGAAGCTAATGCCAAGGGGAGATGGACCGCCCGGATCTTAGAGCGGATTAACGACAATGCCTATAAAGTAGATCTACCCGTGAGTATAATGTTTCCACTACTTTCAATGTCGCTGACTTAAGTCCTTTTGAAATTTCAGATTCGAGGACGAATCCTTTTGAGGAACGGGGGAATGATGTGAATCGAGATATTATGAAGAACCCGGATGAGGGCTTGAGCATGCCGACTGGACCAATAACGAGGTCTCGAACAAAGAAGTTCAAAAATAATTTATCGACACTCGTCATTGATATGTTTAAAAATAACTATGTTATCAAAGACAACAAATTCGTGAGTAGTGTCGAAGTTGTCGAACAATAAGTTTTCGTTTATTTTATCTTGGTGTATTTTAATTTGAATTGTATTTCTTGAGTTGTATTTTTATATTTTGAGTTGTATATAATCGAGTCGTGTAATATTAAAGTCGAAGACGATCGTAAAAGACGAACAAACAAACGAGGATGCAAATTCCCGCGCGTAAGACTGACACGCAGCAGTCTCGTATTTTGTCCATAACATACTCGTCCGAAATCCGATTCAGGTGATTCAGGTGTCTATGGAAATATAAGAAAGAGAGCTACAAATATTGTTAAGACCATAGGATCAAATTTGGAACCATTGGAGCTAGGGAATGACAAAACCGACAGCATCGGATTTATGGTGACTTATTGTCCTTATTTTCACACCTTAAAATCTTGGTCTTTGATATTTTATCCTCTAAACATGTGTTGAATGACTTTGTATTAGATTTTAGGATCATTGAATGTTGATTTTTCTATTTTTTTAGGTTTCTTAGTTGTTTCCTTGTTCACACTAGAGTTAGGTGTAAGATTTTGGCTATAAATAGCCTTGAAGTTTCATTATAAGAGGACACCAAAGATTTTATGAAATTTGAGAGTGTTTGTATTAACAAACCTTTGTGAGTGCTTTCTTGTTTTGTTGAGTGTGTCTCCAAAACATTCCTTGTGTGATTTATACACTTATCAAGTGCAATCTTGTTAGTATTTATATTCCACCCCTTTCGAGTTGCTACGGCGTGTCACGTAGAGGTTTGGAAGTAAAGCCCCATTTTGATTATTTTAGAAACATCCTGGGAACGAATTCATCTAGTGGTGTCGGTTACCATATCTTGTCGTGTGGGGGTCGCATCACACCTCCCCTTGGAGCTTGCGTGTTTCGACCTTATGCTAGGGGAGCTTTGCCGGAGAGGCTAGCTACACCTCTACCGAGCTAGATGGTTCTTGTTGCACCGTCTCATGCTCAGGATGGGTTATACATGGAGGCAGGGACATTAGCATCTCGCCGCAGGGACATGAGGACCGAGCCTTTTATTCTCAGGAGGACGTCTCCGCCACTTCGACCTGTGCCAGTCATCGATCCAGTCCATCCACGACCGATCGCAGATGATGCTCATCTATTTCTCCTGAAGAAGCGTAGAGTCACTGAAGACCCTGTTGCAGTCTCTCCAGCTTTAGACGAGGAGTCAGAAGAAGATCCGGACGAGGATCCGGAGGAGTTCTCCGAAGAGGACAGCTCGACCGCTGAGTCGAGGGCAACTTGAGATAGCTCAGGATGGTGCTAGCCATTTATTTTGTGTTTTGTATGCGGAACGTCACATTTTGCTTATACGTGTCATTCCGATTTATAACACTTTATTATTTTATAGATGGCAATGCTATTTGTTAGAGCATCCCGTATTTTCGTATATGTGTAGGCAGGTAGCCTAGACCAGCTTATTTTGATAGTCAGTAAGACCTCGTTGAAGGCAATTGTACTATTAGGATTCATATGATATATTGATATATATTTTGACCCTTCATGGGCTTTTCTTCTCATGAGTATGATGTTGTTATTTATGATTTCTTTCTCGACCTTGCCACGAGAGTTATCAATGAGTATGTGTTGATGCGTTATGATTATGTAGTTCCGAACTCCTTTCTATGATCAAGTATGATGATAATTGCGGACCAATGAGAATGAACTAATGATGATTATGTGCACCTCAGAATGCCACCCAGAAGAGAAAGAAGGAGAGGAGGGCATGAACGCGCACCTACACCACCTCCTCATCTACCCCAACGGGCTATTGAAGAGCATTTCCTCAAGCAGAATCCACCCACTTTCGATGGGTAAGGAAACCCGAGTGATGCTGAGCTTTGGGTTAGAGCTATGGAGCGAATTTTCAACTTCCTAAGGTGAACCAACCAAGAGCGTCTTTCTTATGTGCTCTTCCAACTCACTGGATCTGCAGACTTCTGGTGGGAAGCGCGCAGGAAGATCCTGACGGCTGAGCAACTGGAAAACTACTCTTGGGAGGAATTCAAGGAGTCACTGTATGGCAAGTATGTTACAAAAACCTTCAAGGTCAAGAAGGAAGCCGAGTTCTATAATCTGAAGCAAGGAAGGATGTCAGTGACCGAGTATGATAGAATGTTTTGTGAGTTACAAGGTATGCTCCAGACCAAGTTGATTCGGATGAGAAGATGGCAGGAAAACTTAGATCAGGACTGAGACTTGAGATAGGCATGTCCCTAGCTAGCCATGGAAGGCTAAGCTACACTGAATCGCTGAACAGAGCTATGGATATTGAGGCAGCAATGCCAGAAGAGAAGCGAGCACCCACAGTTACACCACCACCCACTCAGACAAATTCCCACGATTATAAGGGGAAGCGTAAGTGGTAAGGACGAAACAATGGTGGCAATGGGAACAGCCAGGCTAACAGAAAGCCGTGGCAGGGAAATATATCTCATGGACAGCCTCAAGCTCAAGGAGGCAACAACCAGGGATGGCAGATGGTTCCTACTCAGGGAGGCAATAATCAGGGACGAGTTGCAAACCCCGTATGTCCCAAGTGTAACAAGCAGCATCATGGTGCCTGTCTGTTGGGCACTGGAAGTTGTTACACGTGTGGTCAGAAAGGCCATATTATGAGGAATTGTCCTAAGCAGCAGCAGGGAGAGAGACCAAACCACCAGGGTCAACCCCATCCACTGAGAGCAATACAAGGACAGCCGCAACTTCCGCCACCACCTTAACAGCAGAATCAGAATACTAGATCGTATGCCATCAATCAGAAGTAACCCGAGAAGGATTGTAATACCCGCAATTTCGATTTCCAGTAATTTTATTTTTTTTGGCAGAAGTCCATTTTTAGGACTCTCTCATGACCGTTTTGTCATTTTGAGAATATTTAATTCTGCACTTTTTGACGTCCGAGTTCGTTTCGGTATCGTTTTGTTGACTTTCGTGTTCTTAAGCGGTTTTTCCGCACTTGAGTTCGATTCTTGCGAATCTCGTCCGAAACTGTTGTTTCGAGTTTCTCGTAAGTTCATTTAATGTTATTATTCATGTTGCGAGCTTTGGTTTGGTGTTTTGATCGTGTATCGTGTATTTCAGACGTTTTGGGCTGTTTTCGTAATTTCCCAAAGTTTGGGGTAATTACTTCCGCTGTCGAATTCCGACACTTCGGGTGGTCGGAATCGTGTGTTCTCTTAGCTGTTAGATTTGTCTTTGCGAGTACTTCGTAACCGTATCTTCGGTTTATATTCAGGCTCGGGTTTCGGGGTTGTTCGGGCCGTCGGAGTGGCCACGGCCGAGTCACGGCCGGAGCAGGGTCTGGCCTGGCCGAGTTACGGCCGTAAGGTGCCGGTTACGGCCGTACGTGTTCGGCAGACATGGCTGGACGAATGCCGGTTACGGACGTAAAGACCTGCCAGGTATGGCCGTAGGTGCCGAGTTATGGCGTAAGGCCCTGTCGGTTACGGCCGTAAGCGATCGGCAGGCGCTGGGCGGATTTTGACGAATGCCGGTTACGGCCATAAGGCCCTGCCGGTTATGGCCGTAACCCTGCCGGCCATATATAGGCCTGACTCGACCAGACTTCATTTTTCACCTTCTTTCTTCGTTTTTGTGACGGCTAGCGACGGGAGACTCGGGAAATCGAGTTTTTGCCCGATTCTAATCAATTCCAAGGCGTTTTGGAAGATTCTTGTTGATTATATCATCATCTAATCTGTGTTCTTCGTATGAATCAAGGTATTTTGGCTTGAACCCTTGTTTTTGAAGATTTTGGGGATTTTTCTTTTGATTTCGATTCCAATCCATTTTTGATCAATTAATTGTTGTATAAACATTATTTTGAACTTGTTCTACTTGATCGATACTGCACCTTTGGTCTGCTCGACCCGAGGGTGATTTCTTTGTTCTTGAAGGGTCTTGAACATTTAATGTCCGATTAAATGTCCGAATGAGTTCGCCTTGATAGTTTGTTGGGATTTCCGTTGTTTTCGGCCTTGATTATCGTCGTAATCATGTTTTATTGTTCCTTAAGGAGGATTATAGGTGCTCGATGATTCCGATGTTGAATTCCGTTGGTGATTGATGATTTGTGTGGTGTTTTCCGTAGTAATTTGGTGCTATCGCGTTCTTGATAGTGTTCGGGCGTTCGGGGCTATTCGACCGCATTCCGTCCGCCGTCTTGTTACGAACGTGGTTCCTAGGCAAGTACCTTGTCCATACAATTTTTGTTTTGTGAATATGATAATTAGTGATCGTCTCTATGTGTTTGTTTGATCGTTTGATTTGAACTTTCAAAATATTCAGTTTAGCCTCGTTAAGGGCTCACTTTCAAAACGCGTGTGTTTTGTGAATATTGTGCCCCGTGAATGATTAAGTGAACCCTATGAATTCGCTTGTTGTTGTTGTTGTTGTTGTTATGCTTTGATAATATATATATATATATACATATTATCTCTTTTCGGTGCGTTATGGTTTGACGTGGTGTTTTGCTAAGTGTTGGTTGCATTAACTCATGATTTCATGTGTTTGTGATTGTGGCAAATGTGAAACCCTTGTTGTTGTGAACTCGATGCATTGATGATTTGACCACAAGGTTATCAATTCGGGTAGGTCTGGAGAGGGCTCCGAGAATCGTCACTTGCGAGTGCGATGTCACGATAACTTGTGGGTATGTTCGATTGATGTTTGACCGGGTAGGGACCTGTGAGGCCTCCGGCGGCGTGTACTTGCGAGTACAGCCAGTGTGTATGATTTGACCATAAGGTTATCTAATCGGGTAGGTCTGGAGAGGGCTCCAAGAATCGGTACTTGCGAGTACGATGTATGGGTGGTTTGAGTTTGTTTCGCTAGCCAGCTCGGAAGGGTCCTTAGAGGCCTCGGGTGGGATTTATGGCTTCGTCCCGGTCCTAGGTGATGCCTGTGCATGTATATTTTGTGAATGTGTTTGCTCACCTCGGGAGGGTTCGACGGGGCCACGGAGGGAGTCCAATGGTATAGCCCTGGATTCACGAGTAAAAGTTCACGAGTGCGTATGTATTTTATGTCCGTCGAGGATGCGTGACGTGGGTTTTAACCTTGTGTATTGTTGTTGGTTTCATTTGAGAAAACAAAACCTTTGGGTTGTGACCCCTGTTGATTTTGGAAAGAGAAGGATTCGGTAATCCTAAATTGTTTTCTATTAAAACTCTCGATGGCATTTTAAATTGTTTTATAAATTGTTTCCCCTGATTGGTGATCTTTCGGTTTTGGAATGTTTTTCCCAAACTCTTGCCTCAGGAAGTACTTTTCGTTACGTTTGGCTTTTTGAGGATTCCTGGTTATTGTTATTCGTGGAATGTGAATTGTATGACTCGTATTTTGCGCTTTGTTCCTGCACTAGCAAAACAGTGGAGTTTTGCTAACCCCCGAGTATTCGGGGGGTGGATGTCTGTCTTTGCATTCAGGTTTTGGGAGCATAACACAGGGTCGACACGAAGGATGATGAAAGATGATCGATACTAATCACATGAGGAACCGTACATTGTTGTATTAGTTCAGTTGTATTTTATTTCCGCTGCAATATATTTTCCCCGTCGTACGGGAGCATTTTGTATTCGACCCCTGCGTGGGCATGTATTGAGTTGTATGTATTTATTGAAAGACCAAATCGGTCTAATGAGTCACTTTTAGCCTTAAAGGCATTGTTGAGATGTTCGACGTTGTTTACCAGCCTGGTAGATCCTTGAGGAAAGGGTCTACGGCGTGTAATATCCCTGAGTGGATTAGGGGTGTTACATAAATGGTATCGGAGCTTAGGTTGTGGAAACCTAGGCTGTCGGGTTTAGTGGTGTCTGTTGAGTTTTGTCTCGTCGGATTTTTTCTGACTGAGTCGTGTCGCGACGCGTCGTCTGAGTTGGTTGGTCGTGATTAGTATCATGGAGCGATCATCATCTTTGTGCGACCTATGGATGTAAGTCTCCCTTCTTTGTGTTGTGCCTCGTGTGACATGAGCTGCTTGTATGATTATATCATTGAGTGATTGAATCCTTCTGTGGATTTTGATTCCGTGATATGTGGGTATTCGACTCTAATATTTTATTTATATAAGGAGCGGTGTCGCTGCTAATGTATTTTCGAACTGTATTTTATCCGTTGCATGAGTCCTTTCAAAAATGACTTTCAGTATTTTGCAAACTGAGTTCTAATTCGTAAAACCGATTCCCTAAATCGAGTTTTGTCACTTTGGCCTCGAATGTTTTATGACGGTTTGATAAAGGATTTTGTGAGTTTCTGCATTTCGCCTATCAATTTTGAAAACCTTCAGCATCTAGAAAATAAATTTCGAGACGTACATATTAAAATGAATTATTTTCTCGTGGTACTTCAAGGTGCCACAGTACGATTCAAAATCATTCCAGTCGAGGACCAAGACAATCTGAGACATTTTCAATTATTTAGAAATGCTTTGCTTAGACCCGAGGGTCGAATATTTCTGAAAGTCTTTCACCAAAAAGAAAGTTTCCTCATTTTTATCAAACGCATGATGGTTTTCAAAGTCTCGACAACGATGTTTGTACAACTTTTTGAAAGGTGATACTCAAGATCAACTAGTGTTTCCAAAATCATTTTTTTCAAGGGTGGTTTTCGTTTTTAAAACCTATCGTTCTGCTTATGTCCGTAAATGTATATATAATGTTCGCACTTTCGTTAGGCTGTTAACCCCCGAGTTGTGATTGAATTGGTGGTGTGAGCGTTGAGTTGTTCGCCACGCATTGTTGTGTTAGCCCTCTGCGAGGGGTGTGATGCTGATCTTTAATATTGTCGTTTCGTGGTGATTTGCGTGCTATTGCACTCGTGTGAGCGGTTAGGACTTGAGTTTGTATGATTGTGTACATGCGTGGTTGTTTCGTGATGTTTAGTAATTATATGCTGGTTATCGTTCGGGCCATTATAATCGTCAAATGATGTTGTGGTTGTTGTGATTTTAGTATGTGTTGATATGTTATGCCAAGTTGGCATCTCCGATTTGTTGTTTTGCGATGTTATGTTCCATTGTATCTAGCATTTGTATATTCGGTATGCCGATTCGAGGTGTTTCAACCGTGGTGTGCCGGGGGCATGCACGTACCAATTGTCCTTCTCGTCAGTAACGCATTTTAAGTGTGGACCCGAGAAATACAGGATCCAATTTTGCGAGTTGGGTTACGAGTCTTTCGGGGCACGAACTTCAGTACAGATATCAGGATCGGCTCTAAGAGGCCCATGGGAAATGTTTCCGTCAGCTGCTTTTGTGTTGTTGCCTTGTTTCCATCATTGTGAGTTGCGGGGACGACTTTCTTTTATAAGAGGTCGAATGTAATACCCGTATTGTTTTTGGACTTCTGCATTTCCTCTTTCTCAGGTCTATCGACTCGCTCGTGTTCTTTGATACTTTCTGAAATTGCTCTGTATTACGGTTTCATTGTTCGGACGAGCCATGATCTTGTTTTGGGTCGATCTGATTATTGCTGTGACTTTTCCGAGTTCGGTTCGATTCTTGTGAACCTTGTTCGGAAGTAACATCTTTTGGTTCTACTAGTTTTTTTGATGTCTTGAGTTGAAGTGTGACCTTGGAGTCATTGTTCGACCGTTGTCATTTGATCATTGTTGTTCGATCGTTGTTGTTTGATCGTTGTTACTCGATCATTGCTTTTTGATCGTTGTTGTTCCATCATTGTTATTTGATCGTTGTTGTCTGATCATTGTTATTTTATCGTTGTTATTCGATCGTTGTTGTTCGGTCGTTGTTGTTCGATCGAGGTTGTCTGACTGTTGTTGCCTGATCTCGTATCACGAAGAATTGTCGTTCACTGTTAGTCAGCTGTTTGGAGTGTGGCCAGGTGGGTCACTGAGCCGTGCATTGCGAGACGGTAGCTGAGAGATTTGGGGATCGAGGTGCGTCTCTGCTCCGAAAGGGCACAGAGATGCCTAGTATGCTTTTTGAGGATTTCGGCGTAGTCCGAATTGTTTGTGATTGTCCTTATGGATCGTTTTGTGTTTATTTTCTGTTTTCTCGACTGTGCGTGTTCCTTGTAACAGGTGCTTTGGGTTTTGTGATAGTTCGGATAATTGACTTGATTGTATTACCTGCTTAATGACACTTGTCACTTGTTGGTTTTATTATGTCCTGCTTGTAGCAATGTGATAATTGTCGTTGAACATACTTTCATGCCGTTCGTTTCCTTGCGTTTCTTGTAACATTTCGTCGTTGGGCGCGAGTTTTCGGTTCTTGTGTATCTCATTGAGTTTTCCTGGCAGGATATTACTTCTCCCTACTTGTTTTAAGTTTCGGGACGAAAATTCTTTTAAGGAGGGTAGTATGTAATACCCGCAATTTCGATTTCCGGTAATTTTATTTTTTTGGCGGAAGTCCGTTTTGAGGACTCTCTCATGACCGTTTCGTCATTTTGAGAATATTTAATTCTGCACTTTTTGACATCCGAGTTCGTTTCGGTATCATTTTGTTGAGTTTCGTGTTCTTAAGCGGCTTTTCCGCACTTGAGTTCGATTCTTGCGAATCTCGTCCGAAACTGTTGTTTCGAGTTTCTCGTAAGTTCATTTAATGTTATTATTCATGTTGTGAGCTTTGGTTTGATGTTTCGATCATGTACCGTGTATTTCGGACGTTTTGGGCGTTTTCGTAATTTCCCAAAGTTTGGGGTAATTACTTCCGTTGTCGAATTCCGACAGTTTGGGTGGTCGGAATCATATGTTCTCTTAGCTCTTAGATTCATCTTTGCGAGTACTTCGTAATCGTATCTTTGGTTTATATTCACGTTCGGGTTTCGGGGTTGTCCGGGCCATCGGAGTGGCCACGAGTCACGGCCAAGCGTGGTCCAGCTTTGGCGAGTTACGACCGTAAGGTGCCTATGGCCGTACGTGCCCGGCAGACATGGCCGGACGAATGCCTACGCTCGTAAGGTGACTGCACGACCGTAAGGCCCGCTTCTACGGCCGTAAGCGATCGAGAGGCACTGGGCGGCTTTTGACGAATGCCGGTTACGGCCGTAAGGCCCTGCCGGTTATGGCCGTAACCCTGCCGGCCATATATAGGCCTGACTCGACCAGACTTCATTTTTCACCTTCTTTCTTCGTTTTTGTGACGGCTAGCGACGGGAGACTCGGGAAATCGAGTTTTTGCCCGATTCTAATCAATTCCAAGGCGTTTTGGAAGATTCTTGTTGATTATATCATCATCTAATCTGTGTTCTTCGTATGAATCAAGGTATTTTGGCTTGAACCCTTGTTTTTGAAGATTTTGGGGATTTTTCTTTTGATTTCGATTCCAATCCATTTTTGATCAATTAATTGTTGTATAAACATTATTTTGAACTTGTTCTACGGATTGGATACTCGTACCTTTGGTTCGTTCGACCCGAGGGTGATTTCTTTGTTCTTGAAGGGTCTTGAACATTTAATGTCCGATTAAATGTCCGAATGAGTTCGCCTTGATAGTTTGTTGGGATTTCCGTTGTTTTCGGCCTTGATTATCGTCGTAATCATGTTTTATTGTTCCTTAAGGAGGATTATAGGTGCTCGATGATTCCGATGTTGAATTCCGTTGGTGATTGATGATTTGTGTGGTGTTTTCCCGTAGTAATTTCGGTGCTATCGCGTTCTTGATAGTGTTCGGGCGTTCGGGGCTATTCGACCGCATTCCGTCCGCCGTCTTGTTACGAACGTGGTTCCTAGGCAAGTACCTTGTCCATACAATTTTTGTTTTGTGAATATGATAATTAGTGATCGTCTCTATGTGTTTGTTTGATCGTTTGATTTGAACTTTCAAAATATTCAGTTTAGCCTCGTTAAGGGCTCACTTTCAAAACGCGTGTGTTTTGTGAATATTGTGCCCCGTGAATGATTAAGTGAACCCTATGAATTCGCTTGTTGTTGTTGTTGTTGTTGTTATGCTTTGATAATATATATATATATATACATATTATCTCTTTTCGGTGCGTTATGGTTTGACGTGGTGTTTTGCTAAGTGTTGGTTGCATTAACTCATGATTTCATGTGTTTGTGATTGTGGCAAATGTGAAACCCTTGTTGTTGTGAACTCGATGCATTGATGATTTGACCACAAGGTTATCAATTCGGGTAGGTCTGGAGAGGGCTCCGAGAATCATCACTTGCGAGTGCGATGTCACGATAACTTGTGGGTATGTTCGATTGATGTTTGACCGGGTAGGGACCTGTGAGGCCTCCGGCGGCGTGTACTTGCGAGTACAGCCAGTGTGTATGATTTGACCATAAGGTTATCTAATCGGGTAGGTCTGGAGAGGGCTCCAAGAATCGGTACTTGCGAGTACGATGTATGGGTGGTTTGAGTTTGTTTCGCTAGCCAGCTCGGAAGGGTCCTTAGAGGCCTCGGGTGGGATTTATGGCTTCGTCCCAGTCCTAGGCGATGCCTGTGCATGTATATTTTGTGAATGTGTTTGCTCACCTCGGGAGGGTTCGACGGGGCCACGGAGGGAGTCCAATGGTATAGCCCTGGATTCACGAGTAAAAGTTCACGAGTGCGTATGTATTTTATGTTCGTCGAGGATGCGTGACGTGGGTTTTAACCTTGTGTATTGTTGTTGGTTTCATTTGAGAAAACAAAACCTTTGGGTTGTGACCCCTGTTGATTTTGGAAAGAGAAGGATTCGGTAATCCTAAATTGTTTTCTATTAAAACTCTCGATGGCATTTTAAATTGTTTTATAAATTGTTTCCCCTGATTGGTGATCTTTCGGTTTTGGAATGTTTTTCCCAAACTCTTGCCTCAGGAAGTACTTTTCGTTACGTTTGGCTTTTTGAGGATTCCTGGTTATTGTTATTCGTGGAATGTGAATTGTATGACTCGTATTTTGCACTTTGTTCCTGCACTAGCAAAACAGTGGAGTTTTGCTAACCCCCGAGTATTCGGGGGGTGGATGTCTGTCTTTGCATTCAGGTTTTGGGAGCATAACACAGGGTCGACACGAAGGATGATGAAAGATGATCGATACTAATCACATGAGGAACCGTACATTGTTGTATTAGTTCAGTTGTATTTTATTTCCGCTGCAATATATTTTCCCCGTCGTACGGGAGCATTTTGTATTCGACCCCTGCGTGGGCATGTATTGAGTTGTATGTATTTATTGAAAGACCAAATCGGTCTAATGAGTCATTTTTATCCTTAAAGGCATTGTTGAGATGTTCGACGTTGTTTACCAGCCTGGTAGATCCTTGAGGAAAGGGTCTACGGCGTGTAATATCCCTGAGTGGATTAGGGGTGTTACATAAATGGTATCGGAGCTTAGGTTGTGGAAACCTAGGCTGTCGGGTTTAGTGGTGTCTGTTGAGTTTTGTCTCGTCGGATTTTTTCTGACTGAGTCGTGTCGCGACGCGTCGTCTGAGTTGGTTGGTCGTGATTAGTATCATGGAGCGATCATCATCTTTGTGCGACCTATGGATGTAAGTCTCCCTTCTTTGTGTTGTGCCTCGTGTGACATGAGCTGCTTGTATGATTATATCATTGAGTGATTGAATCCTTCTGTGGATTTTGATTCCGTGATATGTGGGTATTCGACTCTAATATTTTATTTATATAAGGAGCGGTGTCGCTGCTAATGTATTTTCGAGCTGTATTTTATCCGTTGCATGAGTCCTTTCAAAAATGACTTTCAGTATTTTGCAAACTGAGTTCTAATTCGTAAAACCGATTCCCTAAATCGAGTTTTGTCACTTTGGCCTCGAATGTTTTATGACGGTTTGATAAAGGATTTTGTGAGTTTCAGGCATTTTGGCCTATTGAATTTTTGAAAACCTTCAGCATCTAGAAAATAAATTTCGAGACGTACATATTAAAATGAATTATTTTCTCGTGGTACTTCAAGGTGCCACAGTACGATTCAAAATCATTCCAGTCGAGGACCAAGACAATCTGAGACATTTTCAATTATTTAGAAATGCTTTGCTTAGACCCGAGGGTCGAATATTTCTGAAAGTCTTTCACCAAAAAGAAAGTTTCCTCATTTTTATCAAACGCATGATGGTTTTCAAAGTCTCGACAACGATGTTTGTACAACTTTTTGAAAGGTGATACTCAAGATCAACTAGTGTTTCCAAAATCATTTTTTTCAAGGGTGGTTTTCGTTTTTAAAACCTATCGTTCCTGTTTGCGGTCCAGAAATGTATATATAATGTTCGCACTTTCGTTAGGCTATTAACCCCCGAGTTGTGATTGAATTGGTGGTGTGAGCGTTGAGTTGTTCGCCACGCATTGTTGTGTTAGCCCTCTGCGAGGGGTGTGATGCTGATCTTTAATATTGTCGTTTCGTGGTGATTTGCGTGCTATTGCACTCGTGTGAGCGGTTAGGACTTGAGTTTGTATGATTGTGTACATGCGTGGTTGTTTCGTGATGTTTAGTAATTATATGCTGGTTATCGTTCGGGCCATTATAATCGTCAAATGATGTTGTGGTTGTTGTGATTTTAGTATGTGTTGATATGTTATGCCAAGTTGGCATCTCCGATTTGTTGTTTTGCGATGTTATGTTCCATTGTATCTAGCATTTGTATATTCGGTATGCCGATTCGAGGTGTTTCAACCGTGGTGTGCCGGGGGCATGCACGTACCAATTGTCCTTCTCGTCAGTAACGCATTTTAAGTGTGGACCCGAGAAATACAGGATCCAATTTTGCGAGTTGGGTTACGAGTCTTTCGGGGCACGAACTTCAGTACAGATATCAGGATCGGCTCTAAGAGGCCCATGGGAAATGTTTCCGTCAGCTGCTTTTGTGTTGTTGCCTTGTTTCCATCATTGTGAGTTGCGAGGACGAATTTCTTTTATAAGAGGTCGAATGTAATACCCGTATTGTTTTTGGACTTCTGCATTTCCTCTTTCTCAGGTCTATCGACTCGCTCGTGTTCTTTGATACTTTCTGAAATTGCTCTGTATTACGGTTTCATTGTTCGGACGAGCCATGATCTTGTTTTGGGTCGATCTGATTATCGCTGTGACTTTTCCGAGTTCGGTTTGATTCTTGTGAACCTTGTTCGGAAGTAACATCTTTTGGTTCTACTAGTTTTTTTGATGTCTTGAGTTGAAGTGTGACCTTGGAGTCATTGTTCGACCGTTGTCATTTGATCATTGTTGTTCGATCGTTGTTGTTTGATCGTTGTTACTCGATCATTGCTTTTTGATCGTTGTTGTTCCATCATTGTTATTTGATCGTTGTTGTCTGATCATTGTTATTTTATCGTTGTTATTCGATCGTTGTTGTTCGGTCGTTGTTGTTCGATCGAGGTTGTCTGACTGTTGTTGCCTGATCTCGTATCACGAAGAATTGTCGTTCACTGTTAGTCAGCTGTTTGGAGTGTGGCCAGGTGGGTCACTGAGCCGTGCATTGCGAGACGGTAGCTGAGAGATTTGGGGATCGAGGTGCGTCTCTGCTCCGAAAGGGCACAGAGATGCCTAGTATGCTTTTTGAGGATTTCGGCGTAGTCCGAATTGTTTGTGATTGTCCTTATGGATCGTTTTGTGTTTATTTTCTGTTTTCTCGACTGTGCGTGTTCCTTGTAACAGGTGCTTTGGGTTTTGTGATAGTTCGGATAATTGACTTGATTGTATTACCTGCTTAATGACACTTGTCACTTGTTGGTTTTATTATGTCCTGCTTGTAGCAATGTGATAATTGTCGTTGAACATACTTTCATGCCGTTCGTTTCCTTGCGTTTCTTGTAACATTTCGTCGTTGGGCGCGAGTTTTCGGTTCTTGTGTATCTCATTGAGTTTTCCTGGCAGGATATTACTTCTCCCTACTTGTTTTAAGTTTCGGGACGAAAATTCTTTTAAGGAGGGTAGTATGTAATACCCGCAATTTCGATTTCCGGTAATTTTCTTTTTTTGGCGGAAGTCCGTTTTGAGGACTCTCTCATGACCGTTTCGTCATTTTGAGAATATTTAATTCTGCACTTTTTGACATCCGAGTTCGTTTCGGTATCATTTTGTTGAGTTTCGTGTTCTTAAGCGGCTTTTCCGCACTTGAGTTCGATTCTTGCGAATCTCGTCCAAATCGTTGTTTCGAGTTTCTCGTAAGTTCATTTAATGTTATTATTCATGTTGTGAGCTTTGGTTTGATGTTTCGATCATGTACCGTGTATTTCGGACGTTTTGGGCGTTTTCGTAATTTCCCAAAGTTTGGGGTAATTACTTCCGTTGTCGAATTCCGACAGTTTGGGTGGTCGGAATCATATGTTCTCTTAGCTCTTAGATTCATCTTTGCGAGTACTTCGTAATCGTATCTTTGGTTTATATTCACGTTCGGGTTTCGGGGTTGTCCGGGCCATCGGAGTGGCCACGGCCGAGTCACGGCCGAAGCAGGGTCTGGCCTGGCCGAGTTACGACCGTAAGGTGCCGGTTATGGCCGTACGTGCCCGGCAGACATGGCTGGACGAATGCCGGTTACGTTCGTAAGGACCTGCCGGGTACGACCGTAAGGCCCTGTCGGTTACGGCCGTAAGCGATCGAGAGGCACTGGGCGGCTTTTGACGAATGCCGGTTACGGCCGTAAGGCCCTGCCGGTTATGGCCGTAACCCTGCCGGCCATATATAGGCCTGACTCGACCAGACTTCATTTTTCACCTTCTTTCTTCGTTTTTGTGACGGCTAGCGACGGGAGACTCGGGAAATCGAGTTTTTGCTCGATTCTAATCAATTCCAAGGCGTTTTGGAAGATTCTTGTTGATTATATCATCATCTAATCTGTGTTCTTCGTATGAATCAAGGTATTTTGGCTTGAACCCTTGTTTTTGAAGATTTTGGGGATTTTTCTTTTGATTTCGATTCCAATCCATTTTTGATCAATTAATTGTTGTATAAACGTTATTTTGAACTTGTTCTACGGATTGGATACTCGTACCTTTGGTTCGTTCGACCTAAGGGGTGATTTCTTTATTCTTGAAGGGTCTTGAATATTTAATGTCCGATTAAATGTCCGAATGAGTTCCTTTTGATAGTTTATTGGGATTTCCGTTGTTTTCGGCCTTGATTCTCGTCGTAATCATGTTTTATTGTTCCTTACGGAGGATTATAGGTGCTCGATGATTCCGAAGTTGAATTCTGTTGGTGATTGATGATTCGTGTGGTGTTTTCCCGTAGTAATTTCGGTACTATCGCGTTATTGATAGTGTTGGGGCGTTCGGGGCTGTTCGATGACATTCCATCCGTCTTCTTGTTACGAACGTGGTTCCTAGGCAAGTACCTTGTCAATACAATTTTTGTTTTGTGAATATGATAATTAGTGATCGTCTCTATGTGTTTGTTTGATCGTTTGATTTGAACTTTCAAAAGATTCGGTTTAGCCTCGTTAAGGGCTCACTTTCAAAACGCGTGTGTTTTGTGAATATTGTGACCCGTGAATGATTAAGTGAACCCTATGAATTCGCTTGTTGTTGTTTTTGTTGTTATGCTTTGATAATATATATACACATATTATCACTTTTCGGTGCGTTATGGTTTGACGTGGTGTTTTGCTAAGTGTTGGTTGCATTAACTCATGATTTGATGTGTTTGTGATTGTGGCAAATGTGAAACCCTTGTTGTTGTGAACTCGATGCATTGATGATTTGACCACAAGGTTATCAATTCGGGTAGGTCTGGAGAGGGCTCCGAGAATCGTCACTTGCGAGTGCGATGTCACGATAACTTGTGGGTATGTTCGATTGATGTTTGACCGGGTAGGGACCTGTGAGGCCTCCGACGGCGTGTACTTGTGAGTACGATGTCAAGATAACTTATGGGTGGTTTGAGTTTGTTTCGCTAGCCAGCTCGGGAGGGTCCTTAGAGGCCTCGGGTGGGATTTGTGGCTTCGTCCCGGTCCTAGGCGATGCCTGTGCGTGTATGTTTTGTGAATGTGTTTGCTCACCTCGGGAGGGTTCGACGGGGCCACAGAGGGAGTCCAATGGTATAACCCTGGATTCACGAGTAAAACTTCATGAGTGCGTATGTATTTTATGTCCATCGAGGACGCGTGATGTGGGTTTTAACCTTGTGTATTGTTGTTGGTTTCATTTGAGAAAACAAAACCTTTGGGTTGTGACCCCTGTTGATTTTGGAAAGAGAAGGATTCGGTAATCCTAAATTGTTTTCTATTAAAACTCTCGATGGCATTTTAAACTGTTTTATAAATTGTTTCCCCTGATTGGTGATCTTTCGGTTTTGGAATGTTTTTCCCAAACTCTTGCCTTGGGAAGTACTTTTCGTTACATTTGGCTTTTTGAGGATTCCTGGTTATTGTTCTTGGTGGAATGTGAATTGTATGACTCATATTTTGTACTTTGTTCCTGCACTAGCAAAACAGTGGAGTTTTGCTAACCCCCGAGTATTCGGGGGGTGGATGTATGTCTTTGCATTCAGGTTTTGGGAGCATAACACAGGGTCGTCACGAAGGATGATGAAAGATGATCGATACTAATCACATGAGGAACCGTACGTTGTTGTATTGTTCAGTTGTATTTTATTTACGCTGCAGTATATTTTCCCCGTTGTACGGGAGTATTTTGTATTCGACCCCTACGTGGGCATGTATTGAGTTGTATGTATTTATTGAAAGACCAAATCGGTATACTGAGTCATTTTTAGCCTTAAAGGCATTGTTGAGATGTTCGACGTTGTTTACCAGCCTGGTAGATCCTTGAGGAAAGGGTCTACGGCGTGTAATATCCCTGAGTGGATTGGGGCTGTTACATAAATGGTATCGGAGCTTAGGTTTTGGAAACCTAGGCTATCGGGTTTAGTGGTGTCTGTTGAGTTTTGTCTCGTCGGATTTTGTCTGACTGAGTCGTGTCGTGAGGCGTCGTCTGAGTTGGTTGGTCGTGATTAGTATCGTGGAGCGATCATCATCTTCGTGCGACCTGTGGATGTAAGTCTCCCTTCTTTGTGTTGTGCCTCATGTGACATGAGCTGCTTGTATGATTATATCGTTGAATGATTGAATCCTTTTGTGGATTTTGATTCCGTGATATGTGGGTATTCGACTCTAATATTTTATTTATATAAGGAGCGGTGTCGCTACTAATGTATTTTTGAACTGTATTTTATCCGTTGTGTGAGTCCTTTCAAAAATGACTTTCATTATTTTGCAAACTGAGTTCTAATTCGTAAAACCGATTCCCTAAATCGAGTGTTGTCACTTTGGCCTTGAATGTTTTATGATGGTTTGATAAAGGATTTTGTGAGTTTCGGGCATTCCGTCCTATTGAATTTTTGAAAACCTTCAGTATCTTAGAAAATAAATTTCGAGACGTACATTTTGCTTGCGTTTATTACTTGTCCAGGTGGGTTTTCTACACGAAATGATTATGTGGGCTTTCTATACGAAAATGATTTGAGCTTTACTCTATCTTGATGAAATGTTTTACAAGCAAATTATGATTTCAAATGATTATGATGCATAAAAACTTTTATGTGGATTCTTATGAACCTATCACTGTTGGCTTGCCAACCTATGAAATGATCGGATCCTGAGCTAGACAAAGGTTTCTGGCCAGGGTTAGTGTACACAGTACTCGGGATTGTGAGCTCTCTTCGGAGTGGCCGATCTCGGGGAGTAACGTTCGCGGGAGGTGGCCACCTTCCCCAGCGTAAATTATGGATATGGTGAATCTGATGATATATGCTATGAAATGAAATGATTTAGTAAACATGGTCTTTTTCCTAAAACCCCCGTGTGTTACTGCTTATATGCATGATGACAAGTACGAAAGTATGTTTTATGTTTTGGCAATATGTTCACGGAGTATGTTGTACTCAGCCCTGTATATCTTTTTAAATATGCAGGTTGAGCAAGGGATGTGACGGAGGGTGTTGAGTGGAAGTCTTTTGTTTATGATCAATGTTAAGCCCCAGTTACATATCTTCATATATGTAACCAACCATGTCTTTCTGCTGCAAACACTCTTTATGATTATGCTTTCTATGTCTTGTTGATTGTAATATGCTATGAAGCCTTTTCCTAAACATCAAGGCTAATGTTATGACTGTATATTCTACTTTGGATTCTAAGTCGTTCCCATGGGACTAACCCCCCTTCATGATACCTTGATAGGTTATTCATGGTAATTCACCCATATGCCTTATGAAACGTATGTTTCCCCCTTTCTTCCCCGCTTCTTAATTCCTACCCCGGGTCACGCCCCGGCTGAGCCGTCCTTAGGGATAAGGGGCCGTGACAGAATGGTATCGGAGCAGTTCGTTCACTCTGAGTCTATGTTCTTTCAAGCGAAGTTTAGTTCGATTCTCTAAACTGATTTAAGAATCAATTGTCAACTCAACACCCCGTCGCGTCATGCTCAACTGAAGAGTAAGGTAAAAGATTTACTACAGTAGAAACTCTATAAATTAATACTGTTGGGACAACCAAAATTTATTAATTAAAAGAGTTATTAATTAATCGATAAATTAATAATTATTAATTTATATATTAATTAACATTTTATTAATTTATAATGAAATACTTAATTTACAAACAACTTTTAAACTTTCACTTAATTATTGTACAATACATGTACATATCAAATGAAAGGTCCAATTTAAAATAACCCTTCAATCTCTCATCTTATTATGCATCCTGTGTTGAATATATCAGTGTATATTTTTTCTATAAATACAAAATCAAAATATGCGAACATTAAAGCGGCCATCATATTGAATAATTTATTGCTGAGCCTATATGAGAATACAACACTAGAAGTTCTTATAGTGATAAGGAAAATTAGAGATGCGATTTAAGATGAAATTGATTCCAACAAAAAAGAAATACAATTGAGTAATTTTTTAAGAAACCTTCATAAATTATTCCTATAATATGTACAATATATAAGGAATTATTAATTTATATTTTATATGGCACCTATAGAAATTATCAAAAATGTATTATCTTAAGATTTTAGCGAATTATTAATTTAGCACCCTATCCCTGAGTCGGGACCGGCCAAAACTATTATCTTAGAGAGTTTATTAAATAATCGAGTATTAAATTATCGAGTTTCTACTGTAGTCTTTATGATTCAAACTTCTTTTGCCATGAAAATGTATCTCTTTACGAGCTTTTATGAAATGTTAATTATGAACATATATGGAATGATATATGTATGACGAAGCATGGACTATATGAATCCTTATTTTTTTTCAAGTATGCATGAATTGTTGCTGATGAAGAAATACGAAAGACGAGAACCTAGAAGCTTCCTTAGTGTCTTCTATTACGCAAACGAGAACTTATTTGCCTTAAGTATTCCAGCATGTGTACGAATATGAAGGACGAACAATGACGATGTAATAACGAGGATCGACGATGCAGTGACGTCTCCAACGAATATGACTTACGTACGAGTAATACGAGTATGGTTATTTTATCGGGATGTCCATTTATGGCGGAACCCGAATAACTTTCATAACATACCCCGTAAGAGAGTATATTGTTATTTTTATGTTAGGTGTTTCTCAGAGTCCAGAGTTCGAGTCGAGAACTTAGGATGAGATTTATATCCTTCTTCTGAGAACCCTTTAGTTGAGTTGTTCTATTATGTCGAGACGTTGATGTATTATACGTATACCTTCTTCATAGGATGGCGACCACGAAGACGACGCCGCATAAGTCAACGAGGAGAAGGCGTACACTATGCGACCTTGTGGAGGCTTTCCGCAACACGTATCGAGGCACAGGTGCCACCATGGGTCAGTGCGTAGCAGACCTCGAGGCGACATGGTGCTTAGCTGCTCCTCATGGTGTCGCGGACTACGAGGGCATTCAGCGTCTTATCGACCTCCTCCCGATCGAGTGGAGGGAGTGGGCTGCTGAAGTCTCATGGTATTATATCTTTTTGCGTGAGCCGACTTTAGTACCGTCCGGAGATTTCGTGGCCTTTGCTATCCGCATCACCACTTAGTACCTCCAGCACCGTGCACCTCCCCCTGGAGCTTGCGTGTTTCGACCTTATGCTAGAGGAGCTTTGCCGTAGAGGCTAGCTAGAACTATGCCGAGCCAGATGGTTCTTGTTGCGTCGTATCATGCTCAGGATGTAACACCCCAAACTAGGCGGATATTACAGTGCCGTGGACCCCCGACTGGGACCCACCAGGCGAATGAAAAAGGATGAATTACACAGGGTAAATGTAGTACCGAACCACATTACAACATCAATTACTCCGATGAGGAGTTTCATACAACACACCCAGGATAATACAGAATACATGTGTATCTTATATGAAGATAAAATACACAACACTGAATGAAATAAGTATTCAAACGGAATGTCTGCAGCGGAATAAATAAAGGAAACATAAATGACTGAAGAAATGACTGAACAGACTGGGCCCCCCTTCTAGTATCACTGGGACTCCCCGCCGTCAACGTGCTCTCCCTGTGCCTTTGCCTTGCCATGACCTGAAAAACAATATCCCCAAACGGGGTCAGTTATAAAGAACAACAATCCTCCAGAGTTGAATAAACATAATCATATATATATATGTAGTATAAACCACAAGTTCGATCAAAATGAATCGGCTAGATTATAACCGAATCTTGTTGAAAACATACGCAATCAAACATGCTGTATGAATCAACTAACAGTACGGCTCAAAGGGTGGCGCCACACTACGCCCGGGATGGAGATGTGTCCGTGCACAAGCCACCAACGAGTATCGATCGAATACACGCGTGGTCTTGTACCTAATCAGTCTCACGAAGCAATCGACTCGTGTGCACAGTCCAATGTGAGGCCAACAACCAACACACGACATAAATATGCCCGACATGAAAATCCTACACATACCAACTGCACGCCCAAGATGACCCGGAATGCCACGATATAACAAAAGTGACATCGAAACGAACACTGACTCACCGAGATAAAATGATAATGAAATTAATGATAGCTCAATGAACCGATTGGAACCGCTGCTCCTTGTGATCAAGTGATTAATTGACAATGACAAGTTTTAATACGGTTAACACAATGATGAATGAGTTACGATTATGAATGAACAACAACAAAAGGAAATGAATATCCTTTTAACTGAGTAAGAATCAACTTACACAACACCGGTGACAATTATCCTTCCACGAACAACATCCTAATTGAGATATCGGTCGCTCGAACAACCTTGAATTATACAATATCCAACAACCCATTCAATATACGAATCAAACACGAATATAACGAACTCAAAACGTCGATACGATTAAACTAAGTTCATTGGGGCATTATATCGAATACGTTGTGGCCAAACTCCGATTGTTTACAATCAAATCTCAATAAGCCATTATCAAATTCCCCAAGAAGTGTTTCTAACCAACAAACATCTTCCAAATGATCAATAATCCAAAATGAATATCCGAAAACGTGATTATAACGACAATTAATCGAAAACCCTCAATTTCAACTCGATATTCAAAGTGTTCTTGAATAATACCTCAATAATCCAATGAATCCTTATACAAACTCATAATCATATACATATCCCTTCATATAACATGATTATAATGTCTAAAACATCATATCTCAACACAAAATCGAAGTCCAAGGTGTTGAAGAAATTACCTCTTGAAGATCCAACCACTTCGATCCGATGAACACGAGTTAAAACAAGTATCCAAGCTTCCCAAATGAATGAAGATGATGAAAATTACACACTCAAGTGATTGATGATGGCAAAATCTCTCCCTCAACCCTCTCTCTCGGATAAAAGAAGAAAAGGAATGAAAATGAGGAAAAATGTCCCTACGGTCCTTAAATCTTGGAAGTTACGGCCGTAACTCGGCCCTCTTACGGCCGTAACATTCCAAGTCAACGGCCTTACGGCCGTAACCGGCCAACTCGTACGGCCGTAACTTGGCTTCATCCGAAAGCCTGCCGACGGACTTACGGCCGTAACCGCTCCTGAGTTACGGGCGTAACCCGACTTCGTCAAAAACATCCGCCGACATCCTTACGGCCGTACCCACACACCTTACGGCCGTAACTCGGATGATACGGCCGTATCCGGCCAAACTTACGGGCGTAAGCCCTCTTCGTCGAAAATGACTAGGCACCTTGCCTGGAGCGTACGACCGTATCCGGCCAAGCCTTACGGCCGTACCTTCCTCGACTTACGGCCGTATGCCGCAATCCTTACGGCCGTAAGTCACCCTTGGTCGACAACACCTGAAATTTACGAACACCACTTACGGCCGTATCCTCCCCTTCTTACGGCCGTAACTCGCCTTCGGCCAAAAATGCTCGGGCAGCCTGCTGGACACGTACGGCCGTAACCGGCCAGCCTTACGGCCGTACCTGCTCAACTTACGGCCGTATCCCGGAACCTTACGGCCGTAACTCAATGCTGGCCAAGGTGAATAAAATCGATAACTCCGATTCCTCACTATGACTGATGAATAATCCGACACCATACGAATGTGAAAGTGAACAAGTCTAACATGAGCCAAAGATGATACTCCCAGTACAAGGCTATCAATCACAATGAAAATGATAATACTCCCGTCTCGATCTATACGGAGATGAAATGACGATCGGTAACTGATATACGATTACAACATGCCAACAGTGAACGCAAATGAATGATTTATGAATGATGAGTGATTATAAATGAGTGAAAATTACAGACTGATAATTACTGAATGAAAATGAATGAATTATAACCGGGTATTACATACTCCCCCCTTAAAAAGAGTTTCGTCCCCGAAACTAAGGGTCAAACAACTCGGGATAACTCTCCCGCATACTCTCCTCGATTTCCCAAGTGGCCTCTTCGACTCCGTGTCTGGACCACTGAATCTTGACCAAAGGGATCGTCTTGTTCCTCAACTGTTTGATTCGCCGCTCCAAATACTCGTACATGACGCTCCTCATACGAATGATCATCCGCGATCTCGATTTCGTCAAACTGAAGTATGTGACTCGGGTTGGCAACATACTTCCGCAACTGAGAGACGTGAAACACATTATGAATTCGGCTCAAAGCCGGAGGTAAAGCCAATCGATAATCTAACTCGCCTACTCGATCCAAAATTTCAAACGGTCCAATGAATCTCGGACTCAACTTCCCCCGTTTTCCGAAATGGAAAATACCTCGACTCGGGGATACCTTGACCAAAACGTGGTCGACGACGATTATCTACATATGATTTCTGTCGACTCTGAGCTGTCAACATACGACTCTTGATCAAAGCTACCTTCTCCCGGGCGGCTATAAGCATATCGGGCTCGGTGCCGATTGATTCTGACAAGTCATCCCAACACAAAGGAGATCGACAACGACGACCGTACAAGGCCTCGTAAGGTGCCATCTTAATGGAGGCATGCCAACTATTATTATACGTGAACTCGATTAATGGTAGTTGGGCTTCCCAATCGTCCTTCCAATCGAGGACGCATGCCCTCAACATGTCCTCTAATGTCTGTATAGTCCTCCCTGATTGTCCGTCGGACTGAGGATGAAAGGCGGTACTGAGATTGAGCTGAGTTCCCATAGCACGATGAACTGATTTCCAAAAATGAGACACAAATCGTCTGTCACGATCGGAAATGATACTCTTAGGGGTACCGTGAAGTCTCACTATCTCCTTGATGAACAACTGGGCCAGTCTCTCGAGACCCCATGTATCCTTGATCTCAAGGAAATGAGCTGATTTAGTTAAGCGGTCCACAATCACCCAGATCGTATTCATGCCACGACGACTCGTCGGCAAACTCGTGATGAAGTCCATAGAAATGTCTTCCCACTTCCACTCTGGAATAGGGAGAGGTTTCAGCATACCCGCCGGTCGCTGATGTTCAATCTTGACTTGTTGACAAGTTAAGCATCTCGAAACAAATTCCGCGACTTCTCGCTTCATATTACTCCACCAGTAATTTTGTTTCAAGTCTTTATACATCTTACTAGACCCCGGGTGAACCGAATAAGGGGTAGCATGAGCTTCTCTCAAAATCGAGTTTTTCAACTTGTCATTCGCCGGTACGCACAACCGATTCTTAAATCTCAAAAGTCCATCCTCGTGGACCATGAATCCAGGGGCTTTCCCCTGAGCCACATCCTCACGGATGCGTGACAATGCTGGGTCTAAACCTTGATTCTCCCTGATTTCCTCCTCAAGTGACGATGAAATTTCTAACATACAAAGTCAGTCCACCGACTCACGGCCGGACCTCGATCTCGGGTCTAAGGAATTCCTTTGAAGCTCCTTCGAACTGTTAAACGAGCAAGCATCTGCTCCTGCAAGGACTTACGACTCAAGGTGTCAGCGACAACGTTCGCCTTGCCCGGGTTGTAAAGGATCTCGATTTCATAATCTTTGATTAATTCCAACCACCGTCTCTGTCGCATATTTAACTCCTTCTGAGTAAATATATACTTTAAGCTCTTATGATCTGTGAATATCTGACAGGTAAAGCCATAAAGATAATGACGCCAAATTTTAAAAGCGAACACCACGGCTGCTAGCTCCAGGTCGTGGGTCGGATAATTAACCTCGTAAGGTCTCAATTGCCGTGAAGCATAAGCAATAACCTTCCCATTCTGCATGAGTACACATCCGAGACCCTGTCCGGACGCATCACTATAAACCACAAATCCCTCCGTCCCTTGCGGCAAGGAAAGTACAGGTGCTGACATTAACCGGCTCTTGAGTTCCTCAAAACTCCGTTGACACGCGTCGGACCACGTGTATTTCTTATCCTTTCGCAAAAGGTTCGTCAAGGGTTGAGCGATTTTAGAAAATCCTTCCACAAACCGCCGATAATAACCCGATAATCCGAGAAAACTTCGGATTTCCTTAACATTCTTCGGAGGTAACCAATCTCGGATAGCCTCCGTCTTCTGAGGGTTGACACGAACTCCGTCTGATGAAATTACATGTCCGAGAAAAGTCACTTCGGACATCCAGAACTCACATTTGGAAAACTTTCCATAAAGTTGCTCTCGTCTCAACACGTCGAGAACCTGATGAAGATGAACCTCGTGTTCCTCTCGGCTACGAGAATAAATCAAAATGTCGTCGATGAAGACAACAACAAACTGATCCAAAAGTCGATGAAAACCCGATTCATTAACTCCATGAATACCGCATGTGCATTAGTCAATCCAGACGGCATAACCACAAACTCATAATGACCATAGCGTGTTCGAAACGCCGTCTTCGCGATATCCGACTCTCGAATCCGTAACTGATGATAGCCAGATCTTAAGTCGATCTTGGAAAATACTGAAGCTCCCTGAAGTTGATCTAAGAGATCATCAATACAGGGTAAAGGATACTTATTTTTGATCGTCACCCGGTTCAATTCCTGGTAATCAATACACAAACGGAACGAACCATCCTTCTTCTTGACAAACAGCACTGGTGCTCCCCACGGGGACGCATTCGGTTGGATATAACCTTTCTCGAACAATTCCTCAAGTTGATTCTTCAACTCCTACATTTCGGTCGGGGCCATCCGGTACGGTGCCTTCGATATCGGGGACATACCGGGCTCCAACTCAATCGTGAATTCCACATCTATCTATGGAGGCAAACCAGGTAAATCGTCTGGAAAAACGTCGGCATATTCCCTTACTACCGGAATATCCGACAACATTACTGATGATTCCTCGGTTTTGGTCATATAGCACCAATAACCAACACATCCCTGACTGAGTAATCGCACTGCTTTCATAAAATTAATGACCTTACCAGAACAGCCGGGATTACCTCCCTGAAACACACATTCAACCCCATCGTCTGAAATGATAGTGATCATACGCTTACGGACACTAATGATGGCATCATGACGATCCATCCAATCAATACCCAAGATGACGTCGTCCCTCGGCAAATCTACTACGATTAGGTCCGCTGGCCATACACGACCATGAAACTGAATCGGACAATTCTGAATCTCACGATTATCGATAATTCGTCTACCATCAGGTAGGCCAATGACATAAGGCTCACAACTAGTAGCACTACCCAGACGTAGTCTACTCAAACATGACTCGGAAATGAATGAATGCGATGCACCAGTATCAAAAAGGGTACACACAGGCTGGGATAGAATATCGAGTGTACCTGAGATCATTCGGGCCTCTGGATCATCGGTCTTCTTCATATCGTAAATTCGGGGCTTGTCGGCCCCCGAACCAGACGCTCCCGTCTGATAGCTCTTGGCTCCGCCCTTGCTAGCTCCTGTCGTCTTAAACGACGCTGACTGAGTGGCCTGATTCTGCATCTTTGAATGTCCTGGGGCCTGAGATGACGCCGGAGTGGGTTTAGAGTCCCTTCGGCAAAAACGGGCCCTATGCCCAGCAATTCCACAGTTATGGCACGTGACAGTCTGTTTCGGACATTTGGTGCTGAAATGACCCTGTTCTTCAAAGTTGAAATAGGTGACGGCCGAACTGGCTGCTCGAGACTGAGATTCCGCGGGTTTAGGCGCCATAAGAGGTCGCTCAGAAAAGGTAGAGCCCGCCCGTGGTTTCTTGAAAGTGGTCTGACTACCGTCAGACTGATTACGGTTCTTAGACTTCTTGCCAGCAGATGAAGGTTGTTGCTTAGCAATCTCCTTAGCAGTGAGCTCGTAAGTAAGAGCTTTCTCAATGAATTCGGCCAACGTGGTGTAATTATGATTAAGCAGTTGTAGCCGCATACGAGGTTTCAGCCTCTTGCTGAAATACTTGATCTTGTCCGCCTCAGAGTGAATGATAGATGAGGCGAACAGAAGAAGTTCCTGAAATTTCTCGGCAATGGCGAGAACATCCGCGTCTGATGAGGGGTCGGGAGTGAGTAACTCTGACAGCTTGGCCTCTCTGAGTGGGGCCGGATAATATCTCTCCATCATTAGAGTCTTGAATTGGTCCCAAGTACACGATCCTTCGGTGGGCTTCAACGACAACCACCAAGAATGAGCGCTCTTACCCAGATAGTAAGCCGCAACTGAAACTTTGTGTCCTTCGGGACACTCTACCATCGCAAATAGCTTCTCGAAGTGTTCGAGCCAATGGACAATATCCGCTGGCTCAGATGAGCCTTCAAAAGTAGGTGGCCTTTGGCGAGAGATGTCGCCGATGATACTGCTCACATTCCTCTCTTGCCTCTGAGGTGGCGGTGGAGGAGCCTGTTGATTTTGAGTAGTGGAGTTATGCATCGTCTCCATTAGTTGCGCCATCTGCGTCATTTGGGCCATCATGCCCTGCATAAAAGCGAGTGGGTCAACCCGAACACCTTCGGCGAGCCGTGTCCGGCACGACTCCCCGATAGTGAATGATCACGTCGTGTGAATGAGTGGCGGCGTCATTTGCTCGATGAATTAGCATTATTTCTCGCATTCGCACGTGTATTCACACGAGCTCTCGGGATTCGGCCCGCACCACGGCCTCGTCCTCCTCGTCCTCTGCCAGCTCTTTTCCATACTGAAGTAGGAAAGTCACATGATGATTATATCTCTCGCATGAATATCACGTTATGATTATGACATGAGATGATGAAAATGAGCATACACGCTCTAACACAGTGATCACATGAATGATTAGCTGAGATGACATGATTATCTGATGAAATTATTGAAATGATTATCTGATGAAATTATTGAAATGATTATCTGATGAAATTATTGAAATGATTATCTGATGAAATTATTGAAATGATTATCTTGAACAAGCTAACAGGATTAATTATATGACCTTCCAGATCAACAACTGAGTAATGAAATGAATTGAGTGATTAATGAGTTAAAATGACCGTCCTGGTCAAAGTGAAAATGATATTTGAGGATTGTTAACTGATGAATTATGAATGAATGATTATTGCCAGTAATTATACTATGGCGAGAAATCTTACAGTTCTTGGTCTGTTTGGCTCGGCATTTGCACAGGTCACACGCGACGCGAAAGTCCAATGATACTAGTCCGATGACGATGATTTCAAATGAGACATGACTCGGAAGGTAGTATTCAAACCACGCTCCGATACCAACTCTGTAACACCCCAAACTAGGCGGATATTACAGTGCCGTGGACCCCCGACTGGGACCCACCAGGCGAATGAAAAAGGATGAATTACACAGGGTAAATGTAGTACCGAACCACATTACAACATCAATTACTCCGATGAGGAGTTTCATACAACACACCCATGATAATACATAATACATGTGTATCTTATATGAAGATAAAATACACAACACTGAATGAAATGAGTATTCAAACGGAATGTCTGCAGCGGAATAAATAAAGGAAACATAAATGATCAAGAAATGATCAACAGATGGGCCCCCTTCTAGTATCTTCAGGACTCCCCGCCGTCAACGTGCTCTCCCTGTGCCTTTGCCTTGCCATGACCTGAAAAACAATATCCCCAAACGGGGTCAGTTATAAAGAACAACAATCCTCCAGAGTTGAATAAACATAATCATATATATATGTAGTATAAACCACAAGTTCGATCAAAATGAATCGGTTAGATTATAACCCAATCTTGTTGAAAACATACGCAATCAAACATGCTGTATGAATCAACTAACAGCACGGCTCAAAGGGTGCGCCACACTACGCCCGGGATGGAAATGTGTCCGTGCACAAGCCACCAACGAGTATCGATCGAATACACGCGTGGTCTTGTACCTAATCAGTCTCACGAAGCAATCGATCGTGTGCACAGTCCAATGTGAGGCCAACAACCAACACACGACATAAATGTGCCTGACATGAAAATCCTACACATACCAACCGGCACGCCAGTATGACCCGGAATGCCACGATATAACAAAAGTGACATCGGAAACGAATAATGACTCACCGAGATAAAATGATAGTGAAATGAATGATAGCTCAATGAAACGATTGGAACCGTGGTTCCTTGTGACTGAAGTGATTAATTGACAATGACAAGTTTTAATACGGTTAACACAATGATGAATGAGTTACGATTATGAATGAACAACAACAAAAGGAAATGAATATCCTTTTAACTGAGAAAGAATCAACTTACACAACACCGGTGACAATTATCCTTCCACGAACAACGTCCTAATTGAGATATCGGTCGCTCGAACAACCTTGAATTATACAATATCCAACAACCCGTTCAATATACGAATCAAACACGAATATAACGAACTCAAAACGTCGATACGATTAAACTAAGTTCATTGGGGCATTATATCGAATACGTTGTGGCCAAACTCCGATTGTTTACAATCAAATCTCAATAAGCCATTATCAAATTCCCCAAGAAGTGTTTCAAACCAACAAACATCTTCCAAATGATCAATAATCCAAAATGAATATCCGAAAACGTGATTATAACGACAATTAATCGAAAACCCCCAATTTCAACTCGATATTCAAAGTGTTCTTGAATAATCCCTCAATAATCCAATGAATCCTTATACAAACTCATAATCATATACATATCCCTTCATATAACATGATTATAACGTCCAAAACATCATACCTCAACACAAAATCGAAGTCCAAGGTGTTGAAGAAATTACCTCTTGAAGATCCAACCACTTCGATCCGATGAACACGAGTTAAAACAAGTATCCAAGCTTCCCAAATGAATGAAGATGATGAAAATTACACGCTAAAGTGATTGATGATGGCAAAATCTCTCCCTCAACCCTCTCTCTCGGATAAAAGAAGAAAAGGAATGAAAATGAGGAAAAATGTCCCGGCCGGGTCCTTAAATACTGCCGGAAGTTATGGCCGTAACTCGGCCCTCTTACGGCCGTAACATTCCAAGTCAAAGGCCTTACGGCCGTAACCGGCCAACTCGTACGGCCGTAACTCGGCTTTGTCCGAAAGCCTGCCGACGGACTTACGGCCGTAACCGCTCCTGAGTTACGGGCGTAACCCGCCTTCGTCAAAAACATCCGCCGACATCCTTACGGCCGTACCCGCACACCTCACGGACGTAACTCGGATGATACGGCCGTATCCGGCCAAACTTACGGGCGTAAGCCCTCTTCGTCGAAAATGACCAGGCACCTTGCCTGGAGCGTACGGCCGTATCCGGCCAAGCCTTACGGCCGTACCTTCCTCGACTTACGGCCATTTGCAGCAACCCTTAAGGCCGTAAGTCACCCTTGGTCGACAACACCTGAAATTTACGAACACCACTTACGGCCGTATCCTCCCCTTCTTACGGCCGTAACTCGCCTTCGGCCAAAAATGCTCGGGCAGCCTGCTGGACACGTACGGCCGTAACCGTCCAGCCTTATGGCCGTACCTGCTCAACTTACGGCCGTATCCTGGAACCTTACGACCGTAACTCAATGCTGGCCAAGGTGAATAAAACCGATAACTCCGATTCCTCGCTACGACTGATGAATGATCCGACACCATATGAATGTGAAAGTGAACAAGTCTAACACGAGCCAAAGATGATACTCCCAGTACAAGGCTATCAATCACAATGAAAATGATAATACTCCCGTCTCGATCTATACGGAGATGAAATGACGATCAGTAACTGATATACGATTACAACATGCCAACAATGAACGCAAATGAATGATTCATGAATGATGAGTGATTATTAATGAGTGAAAATTACTGAGTGACAATTACAGACTGATAATTACTGAATGAAAATGAACGAATTATAACCGGGTATTACACAGGATGGGTTAGACATGGAGGCAGGGACATCAGCACCTCGCTGCAGGGACATGAGCACCGAGCCTTTTATGCTCAGGAGGACGTCTCCGCCACTTCGACCTATGCCAGTCATCGATCCAGTCCATCCACGACCGATCGCAGATGATGCTCATCTATTTCTCCTGACGAAGCGCAGAGTCACTGAAGACCCTGTTGCAGTCTCTCCAGCTTTAGACGAGGAGTCAGAAGAAGATCCGGATGAGGATCCGGAGGAGTTCTCCGAAGAGGACAGCTCGACCGCCGAGTCGAGGGCGACTTGAGATAGCTCAGGATGGTGCTAGCCATTTATTTTGTGTTTTGTATGCAGAACGTCCCATTTTGCTTATACGTGTCGTTCCGATGTCTAGCACTTTCTTATTTTATAGACGGCAATGCTATTTGTTAGAGCATCCCGTATTTTCGTATATGTGTAGGCAGGTAGCCTAGACCAGCTTATTTTGATAGTCACTAAGACCTTGTTGAAGGCAATTGTACTATTACGATGCATATGATATATTGATATATATTTTGACCCTTCATGGGCTTTTCTTCTCATGAGTATGATGTTGTTATTTATGATTTCTTTCTCGACCTTGCCACGAGAATTATCTATGAATATGTGTTGATGCGTTATGATTATGTAGTTCCGAACTCCTTTCTATGATCAAGAATGATGATAATTGCGGACCAATGAGAATGAACTAATGATGATTATGTGCACCTCAGAATGCCACCCAGAAGAGAAAGAAGGACAGGAGGGCATGAATGCGCACCTACACCACCTCCTCCTCCACCCCAACGGGCTATTGAAGAGCTTTTCCTCCAGCAGAATCCACCAACTTTCGATGGGTCAGGAAACCCGAGCGATGCTGAGCTTTGGGTTAGAGCTATGGAGCGAATTTTTAACTTCCTAAGGTGTACCAACCAAGAGCGTCTTTCTTGTGTGCTCTTCCAACTCACTGGATCTACAGACTTCTGGTGGGAAGCGCGCAGGAAGATCCTGATGGCTGAGCAACTGGAAAACTACTCTTGGGAGGAATTCAAGGAGTCACTGTATGCTAAGTATGTTCCAAAAACCTTCAAGGTTAAGAAGGAAGCTGAGTTCTATAATCTGAAGCAAGGAAGGATGTCAGTGACCGAGTATAATAGAATGTTTTGTGAGTTATCAAGGTATGCTCCAGACTAAGTTGATTCTGATGAGAAGATGGTAGGAAAATTTAGATCAGGACTGAGACTTGAGATAGGCATGCCATGGAAGGCTGAGCTACACTGAATCGCTGAACAGAGCTCTGGATATTGAGGCAGCAATGCCAGAAGAGAAGCGAGCACCCACAGTTACACCACCACCCACTTAGACAAATTCCCACGATTATAAGGGGAAGTGTAAGTGGTAAGGACGAAATAATGGTGGCAATAGGAATAGCCAGGCTAACAGGAAGCCGTGGCAGGGAAATATATCTCATGGACAGCCTCAGGCTCAAGGAGGCAACAACTAGGGACGATAGATGGTTCCTACTCAGGGAGGCAATAATCAGGGACGAGTTGCAAACCCCGTATGTCCCAAGTGTAACAAGCAGCATCATGGTGCCTGTCTGTTGGGCACTGGAAGTTGTTACACGTGTGGTCAGAAAGGCTATATTATGAGGAATTGTCCTAAGCAGCAACAGGGAGAGAGACCAAACCACCAGGGTTAACCCTAGCCACTGAGAGCAATACAAGGACAGCCGCAACTTTCGCCACCACATAAATAGCCGAATCAGATTGCTAGATCGTATGCCATCAGTCAGAAGTAACCCGAGAAGGATTGTAATACCCGTAATTTTGATTTCCGATAATTTTCTTTTTTTGGCAGAAGTCCATTTTGAGGACTCTTTCATGACCGTTTCGTCATTTTGAGAATATTTAATTCTGCACTTTTTGATGTCCGAGTTCGTTTCGGTATCGTTTTGTTGAGTTTCGTGTTCTTAAGCGGCTTTTCCGCACTTGAGTTCAATTATTGCGAATCTCGTCCGAAACTGTTGTTTCGAGTTTCCCGTAAGTTCATTTAATGTTATTATTCATGTTGAGAGCTTTGGTTTGGTGTTTCGATCATGTATCGTGTATTTCGGACGTTTTGGGCCGTTTTCATAATTTCCCAAAGTTTGGGGTAATTACTTCCGTTGTCGAATTCCGACACTTCAGGTGGTTGGAATCGTGTGTTCTCTTAGCTTTTAGATTCGTCTTTGCGAGTACTTTGTAACTGTATCTTCGGTTTATATCCAGGTTCGGATTTCGGGGTTGTCCGGGCCGTCGGAGTGGCCACGGCCGAGTCACGGCCGGAGTAGGGCCTGGCCGAGTTACGACCGTAAGGTGCTGGTTACGACCGTATGTGCTCGGCAGACATGGCTGGACGAATGCCGGTTACGGAAGTAAGGACCTTCCGGGTACGGCCGTAAGTGCCGAGTTACGGCCGTAAGGCCCTGTCGGTTACGGCCGTAAGCGATCGGCAGGTGCTGGGCGGATTTTGACGAATGCCGGTTATGGCCGTAAGGCCCTGCCGGTTACGGTCATAACCCTGTCGTCTATATATAGGCCTGGCTCCGCCATACTTCATTTCTCACCTTCTTTCCTCGTTTTTGTGACGGCTGGCGACGGGAGACTCGGGAAATCGAGTTGTTGCCCGATTCTAATCAATTACAAGACGTTTTGGAAGATTCTTGTTGATTATATCATCATATAATCCGAGTTCTTCATCTGAATCAAGGTATTTTGGCTTGAACCCTTGTTTTTGAAGATTTTGGGGATTTTTCTTTTGATTTCGATTCCAATCCGTTTTTGATCAATTAATTATTGTATAAACTTTGTTTTGAACTTGTTCTATGGATTGGATACTCGTACCTTTGGTTCGTTCGACCCGAGGGGTGATTTATTTGTTCTTGAAGGGTCTTGAACATTTAATGTCCGATTAAATATCCGAATGAGTTCCCTTTGATGGTTTGTTGGGATTTCCGTTGTTTTCGGCCTTGATTCTCGTCGTAATCATGTTTTATTGTTCCTTATGGAGGATTATAGGTGCTCGATGATTCCGATGTTGAATTCCGTTGGTGATTGATGATTCGTGTGGTGTTTTCCCGTAGTAATTTCGGTGCTATCGCGTTCTTGATAGTGTTCGGGCGTTCGGGGCTGTTCGACTGCATTCCATCCGTTGTCTTGTTACGAACGTGGTTCCTAGGCAAGTGCATTGTCCATACAATTTTATATTTTGTGAATATGATAATTACTGATCGTCTCTATGTGTTTATTTGATCGTTTGATTTGAACTTTCAAAAGATTCGGTTTAGCCTCGTTAAGGGCTCACTTTCAAAACGCGTGTGTTTTGTGAATATTGTGCCCCGTGAATGATTCAGTGAACCCTATGAATTCGCTTGTTGTTGTTGTTGTTGTTATGCTTTGATTATATATATATATACATATTATCTCTTTTCGGTGCGTTATGGTTTGATGTGGTGTTTTGCTAAGTGTTGGTTGCATTAACTCATGATTTGATGTGTTTGTGATTGTGGCAAATGTGAAACCCTTGTTGTTGTGAACTCAATGCATTGATGATTTGACCACAAGGTTACAATTCGGGTAGGTCTGGAGAGGGCTCCGAGAATCGTCACTTGCGAGTGCGATGTCACGATAACTTGTGGGTATGTTCGATTGATGTTTGACCGGGTAGGTACCTGTGAGGCCTCCGACGGCGTGTACTTGCGAGTACATCCAGTGTGTATGATTTGACCATAAGGTTATCTAATCGGGTAGGTCTGGAGAGGGCTCCGAGAATCGGTACTTGTGAGTATGATGTCAAGATAACTTATGGGTGGTTTGAGTTTGTTTCGCTAGCCAGCTCGGGAGGGTCCTTAGACGCCTCAGGTGGGATTTGTGGCTTCATCCCGGTCCTAGGCGATGCCTGTGCGTGTATGTTTTGTGAATGTGTTTGCTCACCTCGGGAGGGTTCGACGGGGCCACGATGTAATATCCTCATTTTTATGTTCACTGTATTTTCATTTTTTTGGTGTAATTCTCGTAATTATTGCTCGGAACCGCCGTACGGGGTTGCCGTAGATCCATTGTATGTTATCATACGTATTTTGTTGTTCCGTTTAATGCTTCGTTCGTGTTTCGGTGTTTCGGACCGTTGTTACCCTGTGCCTAACGCGCGCTAATGTTATTGTATAGCGCACGCTAAACATCCTTCAGTAGCGCACGCTACGCTTGTTTTGTAGCGCGCTGGCGAGTCTGTCCAGTACTGGACAGTTTGCTACTGGACTCGGTCAGGTGCCCAGGTAGCGCACGCTATGGCCGATAGCGCGCGCTACCGATATGCTTTTAGTGCACGCTACATTTGGTCGGCAGCGCACGCTAACGGGGTCAGGTGAGTACTGGGCAGTTCACTTCTGGACTCGGCTGATGTCCAGGTAGCGCACGCTACCAAGAGGCTATTAGCGCACGCTACGTTTCGGGTAGCGCACACTAACGGCCCATAAATCTGGTTACTGAACTGGGATGTTAACTTTCTGGACTGGAGTTTTGTCCCGTTAGCGGACGCTAACTTTTGAGGATTAGCGCGCGCTAACGCTCCCTGGCTATATAAACCAGGGAGTTGACCCAGATTTTTACCTTTTCTCATTTCTTCTCCTCCCCGTGGCTTAGAGCTCATTCAGGCGATTTTCGGGCGATCTCTTCCTCCGATCATTTCAGACGTCTTCTACCTTGAGTTTTTGAAGTAGATTAACAACACCCACTTGTGTTCTTCATCCTCAATCCAAGGTAAATCTCTTAGAACCCTACTTTTGGGCAATTTGGTGGTTTTTTGGATTTTCGTCCGTTTCGTTCCATTTTGTTGGTTAATTCATGATGAATATGATTAATCTTGTTGATATCATTAGTTTTCCTACGGATTCATGGTATATTTTCGTGGTTTTACGTAATCAAGAGGGTTTGGTTGTGGTCCGCGCTCGTTGTCATTTTTATTCGAATATACATGAATCGTAGGCGGGTTTTTGGGAGTATTCTATTTCCGTAATCGTTTAGAAGTGGTTGTGATTGTATTCTTCGAATTGTTAGGTTCGGTTTCGATGATTCCTTGCGGTTGTGTTTGACTCTTCCTCCCTGTTTGTGTCACCGTCTATTAATCGAGGTAAGTATCCTTATGAACTTACAATCTTAACGTAGTAGTATTGCATGAGAATTGTGTGTGTGTATGCTCACTATGGGTTAGACCCGATGGGGTCTCGGTAGGGGTCCACGGAGGGGTGGATCCGCGAGCTTGCTTTTAACCACTATGGGTTAGATCTGACGGGGTCTAGGTAGGGGTCCACAGAGGGGTGGATCCACGGTTAATTGGGGTGTATTTCACAAATGTGTTTTGATATTGGCGTTTCCGGAAATGTGTGTTTCAACCGAAGTTTTCATTATTGCATGCTTTGACTATATGTGTAAGATGTAAGTTGTTCATTTGGTTACTTGTACTAGCGTAATTGCTATCCCCTCTGGGGACCCATTTTGGGGAAATTCATTTTTTGAATTTCAGGTCAGGTTCATCGAGATGAACGGGCGCTGGACCAGTATGCGGATGATGGCCATGCGTGATGATTGTGCACAAGTGGCGTCTTATTGTCTTTTACCTTTTTACCGTTTGTGGGTTTGTAAACTAATAGAAGTACTCGAGTACTTAGGAGTTCGTCTTCGTCCAGATTGTATCGTTGTCTATTGTGTTTGTGTCGGATGATTGTGTTGTGTTTGACCGGTTGAACCGGGTGGATTATTTTCGTTTTGCGTCTTTATGACGAGGTGTCATTTTGTTGTTTCCGCGAGTCGATGAGTATGATGGTTGTTTAGCCTGGTGGGTCCCAAGTAGGGATTCACGACGCTGTAATATACCTCGAATATCTTGGAGTGTTAGAGAAAATGGTATCAGAGCTCTAGGTTTATGGATACCTAGGCTTGTCGGTTATTGGGTCTTGTTGTGTGTCATTTTGCACACATCATCACGCTGCCATGATTCCGATGCTACCGGTGCCCGTAAGTTTTTCCTTACTCCGTTCTTTATTTCCTTGCATCACACCTTTGATTCTTGATTGTGGTTGTTTTTCCTCTCGTACTTACCATCGTATGGCCTTTGCTACTTCTTTAACATCAGTATGGATGCTGGAAGAGGCCATGGTCGTGGTCGTGGCCGTGGATGCGTCCGGGGACGTGGGGCAGCTAGTGGGGCGGCCACATCACATTCTTCGGGAGCCGGCAGCACCGGTGACCGTCATAGCCATGCTTCTTCTCAAGATGGCGCCGACCTTGGAATTGCGGCTGTCATGCGACAAATGGTGAACCAAATAGCGGCTATAGCTCAGGTGGTTCAGAACCCAAATCCGGCCCATGCTAATCGGGGCGGAGTAGACTGTTGGCTTCAAGATGTCATCAAGATGCATCCTTCTCAGTTTTCGGGAGCATCAGACCCGATCGCCTGGGAAGGGTGGATCAAGGAGATATCTAAAGTCTTTGTTACCACCAACTGTCCCGAGGACCGTAAGGTCCCTATTGCCCAGTATTTTCTCACTGGGGACGCTACTGACTGGTGGGAGGCCGTTGGGCCTAAGGACCACGTTGCTTCATTGGCGGAATTCAAGGACCTAATGGAGACCGAATATTGCCCGTGTCCAGTTAGACAGGCTCGAGTTCATGCCTTTTATGATGCTCAACCTCAGGATATTCCTGTTTCTCAAGCGATTGCTGATTTCAACAAGGAGTTGGGCTACGTGAAGACCCAAGTTGTCGAGGAGAACGACAAATTTTTTCACTTCTCCAGGCGGATGAAATTGTCGATTCACGACTACATGTCTAGGCTCGTCTGCACTACCTTGAAGGATTATCAGAGTAGGGCCCTTGCTTTTGATATGTCTGTGATGGCTAGTGAGGTGGCCCGCGAGAGCAAGAAGCAGAAGTCCGCCGGGAATTTTTGGGGCCACAAAGGTGGGGGTCAGCAGAAATTCTAGTCTGCTAACTTTTCCGCTGGTGGTGGCCCAGCTCGTTCTACTGGGGTTCCCCGCAGGGCTGCCAGTGCCCCTTCTCAGGAGGTGAAGTGTTTTAACTGTGGCCAACCGGGCCACATCAGTCGTAATTGTCCGAGCCCTTGCTAGGCCACAAGGCTGCTTTCTGTGCCGAGAGAGAGAGAGTTCTTGGTGCCCAGGCTTCCATTCCAGTGCCCAGGGAACCAAGCGTGAATCAAGGATCGTTTGCTTCTCAGTCCCCACCGAGTGCCAGTCGAGGGAGAGGTCGGGGTCAGACCGCTAGAGGGGAAGCTTCTAGTGTCGGCTCCGCCCATCCACGAGTTTACGAGATGAGGAGGGCTGATGATCCGGCTGCTACCATTGCCACATGTACCGTTCACATTCATTCTCATCCTGTCAGTGTGCTTTTCGATTCTGGTGCTACGCATTCATTTGTCTCTTTGGAATGTGTGCACCGTCTGGGTTTTGATTGTTTGTCGCCCTGCAAGCCTTTCATCGTTAAACTTCCTAGCGGTGATAGGATCGTTGGTGATCGGGAGATCCGAGATTGTGCTGTGATTATTTACGAGAGGGCTTGGATCTCAGATCTTATTGTCGTGGGTATTGAGGGTGAGGATTTAATTCTTGGGGATGATTGGCTCGAGCGGAATGGTGCGATCATGAACTATCGCACGAGAATCATCACTATGTTAGCCGAGGATGGCACCGAGCACTCTTTCGCAGGGCGAAAGAGGGGAAACCAGAAGTTCGTTATTAACGCCTTGAAGGCGATGAGACTCCTACGAAAGGGGTGTACCGGTTATTGGTGCTATGCCTTGAAGGCGGAGGATGGTGGAGTCGAGCTTTAGTCGATTCCAGTCGTTAGTGAGTTTCCTGATGTATTTCCTGATGAGTTACCGGGATTGCCACTGGATCGTGAGGTCGAGTTTTCTATATAGTTAGAGCCGGGTGCGGCTCCGATTTCGAAGGCGCCGTATAGCATGGCACCTTCAGAGATGGCCGAGTTGAAGAAGCAGTTGAGTGAGCTTCTTGAGTTGGGGTTTGTTAGACCGAGTGCTTCGCCTTGGGCGCACCGGTCCTGTTTGTGCGGAAGAAGGATGGTTCACTGCGTTTGTGTATCGACTATCGCAAACTAAACAAGGTGACCATCAAGAACAAGTATCCTTTGCCAAGGATTTGTAATACCCGGTTGAATTTCATTCATTTTTATTCAATATTAATCAGTCAGTAATTATCATTCAGTAAACTTCACTCATTATTAATCACTCATCATTCATGATTCATTCATTGTGTTCACTGTTGGTATGTTGTAAATCGTATATCGGTTATCGATCGTCATTTCATCTCCGTTTATGGATCGAGACGGGAATATTATCATTTTCATCGGGATTGGTAGTCTTGTACTAGGAGTATCATTTTTGGCATGTGTTGGACCTGTTCACTTTCACATTCGTACGAATTGTCGGATCATTCATCAGTCGTAGCGAGGAATCGGAGTTATCGGATTTTTCACCATGTCCAGCATTGGGTTACGGCCGTAAGGATTGTAGGTTACGGCCGTAACAAGGGTTCGTTGATGTCAGGCCATTTAGGACGAACGGGACTTACGGCCATAAGGTTTCAGAATACGGCCGTAAGTTGAGCAGGTACGGCCATAAGGCTTGGCGATTCTGGCCCGTCTGAAGTCAGCGAGGTGTCCGGGTGTTTTTGGCCGAAGGGCGAGTTACGACCGTAAGAGGGGCAGGATATGGCCGTAAGGAGTGTTCGTGTTTTCCAGGATGTGTCGGATGAGAGGGACTTACGACCGTAAGGGTTGCGGCATATGGCCGTAAGACGAGGAAGGTACGGCCGTAAGGCTTGGCCGGATACGGCCGTACGTTACAGGCAGGGTGCCTGGCCATTTTCGATGAAGGGGGCTTACGCCCGTAATTTTGTCCGGATACGGCCGTATCATTCGAGTTATGCCCGTAAGGTGTGCGGGTACGGCCGTAAGGATGTCGGCAGATGCTTTAGACGAGAGCGAGTTACGCCCGTAAGTCAGGGCGGATACGGCCGTAAGGCTGTCGGCAGGTTTTTGGACGAAGCCGAGTTAAGGCCGTACGAGTTGGCCGGTTACGGCCGTAAGGCCGTTGACCTGGAATGTTACGGCCGTAACTTCCGGCAGTTTATATATGTCTTGGACGGGACTTTTCCTCATTTTTCTCATTTCCTTCATCTTGTTCGAGAGAGAGAGCTTGAGGGAGATATTTTGTCATCATCAATCACTTGTGTGTTCGGATTTCATCATCTTGATTCGTTGGGAAGCTTGGATAGTCGATTTAACACGTTTTTATCGGATCGAAGTGTTTGGATCTTCAAAGGTAATATTCTTCAACATCTTGGATTTCGATTTTGTATCGAGATATGTTGTTTTAGCCGTTAAAATAATGTTGTATGAAGTGATGTACGCATGATTATGAATATGTATGATTATTCATTGGATTATTGAAGGATTATTCAAGAACACTTTGACTATTAAATTGGATTTGGGGGTTTTCGATTAATTGTCGTTGTAATCACGATTTTGGATATTCATAACGGATTATTGATCGTATTGAAGATGTTTTGTTGGTTTGAAACACTTCTTGGGGATTTGATGTTGGTATTTTTGAAGTTTGGTTATGAACAATCGAAGTTGGCCACAAAGTGTTCGATATAATGTCCCAATGAACTTGGTTTAGTCGTTTTGACGCCTTGAGTTCGTTATAATCATGTTTGATTCGTTTATTGAACGGATTGTTGGTAATTGTGTTA
Source organism: Orobanche coerulescens (assembly GCA_033398695.1). Taxonomy (NCBI): domain Eukaryota; kingdom Viridiplantae; phylum Streptophyta; class Magnoliopsida; order Lamiales; family Orobanchaceae; genus Orobanche; species Orobanche coerulescens. The sequence continues at coordinate 22,475,834 of CM065817.1, forward strand.
TTCAAGGTTGTTCGAGCGACCGAAACTTCATTTAGGACGTTTGTTCGTGGAAGGACATTCTTCATCGGTATTGAGTAAGTTAATTCTTACTCGGTTAAAAGGATATTCATTCCTTTTTGTTGTTGATTATTCATAATCATAACTCATTCATCATTATATTAACCGTATCAAAACTTGTCCTTGTCAATTAATCACTTCAGTCACGAGGAACGACGTTTCCAATTATTTCATTGAGCTATCATTCATTTCACTATCATTTCATCTTGGTGAGTCATTATTGATTTTGATGTCACTTTTGTTATATCGTGACATTCCGGGTCGCACTGGCGTGCCGGTTGGTATGTGTAGGATTTTCATGTCGGGCACATTTAAGTCGTGTGTTGGTTGGTGGCCTCACATTGGACTGTGCACACGAGTTGATGGCTTCGTGAGACTGATTAGGTACAAGGACACACGTGTATTCGATCGATACTCGTTGGTGGCTTGTACACGGACACATTTCCATCCCGGACGTAGTGTGGTGCCATTCCTTTAAGCCATACCGTTAGTTGATTCATATAGCATGTTTGATTGCGTATGTTTCGACAGGATATTTCATAACTTCAAATATATCATGATTGTGTATTTTCAACCCTTGAGGATTGTTGTTACGTATGGCGGCCCATTTGGGATTCTTTTGTGTCATGGCAAGGCAAAAGCACGGGAATAGCATGTTGACGTCGAGGAGTCCCAGTGATACTAGTAGGGGGCCCGATCTTTCAGTTATTCATGTTGTTGTCCTTTAATTTCCGCTACATACTTTCATTTGGATACTCCGTTTCATTCAGTGTTGTGTATTTTATCTTCATATAAAATATACTAGTATTCGGTATTGTCCTGGTGTGTTGTACTTAACCTCCTCATCGGAGTATTTGGTAATATAATGTGGTTTGGTACTACAATTATATTATTTAATTCATCATTTTCATTCGCCTGGTGGGTCCCAGTCGGGGATTCACGGCACTGTAATATCTGCCTAGTTTGGGGTGTTACAGGATTGATGACTTGTTCGATCAGTTGCAGGGAGCTGCGGTATTCTCGAAGATTGATTTGAGATCGGGGTACTATCAGCTCCGGCTGAGGGAGTCCGATGTGCCGAAAACAACTTTTCGGACGAGATACGGACATTATGAGTTTGTAGTTATGCATTTCGGGTTAACTAATGCGCCGACGGTGTTCATGCAGTTGATGAACAAAGTCTTTATCGAGTATTTGTATAAGTGTGTCATCATTTTCATTGACGATATTCTTATTTATTCGAGGAACAAAGAAGAGCACACGTATCATTTGCGAGTAGTGTTGGACATTTTGAGGACCGAGCAACTCTATGCAAAGTTCTCGAAATGTGAGTTCTGGCTAAAGGAAGTGATGTTTCTAGGTCACGTGATTTCAGCCGAGGGTGTTCGTGTGGACACGCAGAAGATTGAAGCAGTGTTGGATTGGGCACCGCCCAAGAATGTGAAGGAGATCCGTAGTTTCTTGGATTTGGCCGGCTACTACCGTAGGTTCGTCGAGGGTTTCTCGAAACTGGCTAGGCCACTTACACAGTTGCTCCAGAAGTCCGAGAAGTTCATCTGGAATGACGAGAGGCAGTCGAGTTTTGAGGAGCTGAAGAGGCATTTGACTTCAGCCCCGATTTTAGCGTTGCCATGTGGCAACGAGGGTTTTGCTGTTTATAGTTATGCTTCGGGTCAGGGTCTTGGGTTCGTATTGATGCAGCACGGCAAGACCATTGCATATGCGTCGAGACAGTTGAGGCTGTACAAGCTCAACTACCTTACGCATGATTTGGAGTTAGCGGCAGTTGTTTTTTCGCTCAAGATTTGGCGTCACTACCTTTTTGGCTCTGCATGTCGGATTTTTACCGATCATAAAAGCCTGAAGTACATATTTACTCAGCGAGAGCTGAATATAAGGCAGAGGAGGTGGTTAGAGCTGATTAAGGATTATGACCTCAAAATCCTTTATCATCCGGGTAAGGCGAACGTCGTGGCCGACGCCTGAGTCGGGCAACTCTGTGCTTTAGAGATTTCGTTGTCTTTGATCGATGAAATTAAGCTGAAGAACTTGGAGGATCCGATGATTACTCAAATCCGAGAGAACGTTCTTAAGGTAAAGTCTCCTGGGT